>CM076682.1:161052310-161652310 GCA_038501925.1 Xenopus petersii | reverse complement strand
GACAAATGAGAAAAGTGGGTTTTCAACGCCATGCCGCCATCTTTAGCCATTTCCCAATGGACCCTTTTGATTGGCCATGCCAAGCGTGTGCACAGTATAGCAGGAAACTAGATTTTACTGAATCTTTGTTACATTTATGTTTTTTGCTGTAGTTCCCGTTTAAGTGTCGTGTGTTTCTAGTAGCCTGTGTGGGTTTCTAGTAGCCTGTGTGGGTTTCTAGTAGCCTGTGTGTGTTTTTAATAGCCTGCGTGCATTTGTAGTAGCCTGCGTGTGTGTCATCCAAGTGCCAGTCTGAGCCTCCCCCAATAGATTTGAATATAAATCCTCTAAAATACCCATGTGCCAGTGTTTTTCAGCTGACAGTTGGGTGGGAGAGATGAGTATTGAGTCAGTGTCGGCTTTCTCCGGTTACTATGGTGCAAAGCAATATTCCCATTTATAAAAATGTGACAAAAATTTGAAAAACAGGCCTTGTCATTAGGGATGCACCGAATTCAGGATTTGGTTTGTGATTTGGCCCTTTTCAGCAGGATTTGGCCGAATCAAATCCTAATTTGCATATGCAAATTAGGGCGGGGAGGGAAATCGCATAACTTTTTGTCACAAAACAAGGAAGTAAAAATTAGTATAGGGTTCGGTGTTCGGCTGAATCTTTCACAAAGGATTCAGAGTCCGGCCTAATCCAAAATAGTGGATTAGGTGCATCCTACTTGTCATACGTTTCTAACTTCAGTAAAACAATCCCTATATAAGCCAAGTGCCTCCAATCTGCTGTGCCCTTCCTGCACTGTTGCCCCTGGAATGAGCATTGCATTATGGGATGGCCAGTGTCCCCAGCACAGGGATCAAGCTTATCCATTGGAATACTGAAGCCCCTCTGACTTCTGCTCTGTCTCCCCCACAGCTGACTCACGGGGTCATGAACAAGGAGCTGAAATACTGCAAGAACCCAGAGGACCTTGACTGTAACGAGAATGTCAGACACAAAACCAAGGAGTACATCAAGAAGTATATGCACAAGTTTGGGTCTGTTTATAAACCCAAAGAGGATATCGACATTGAGTAGCCCCCCCCCCCAGTATGAATTGACCGGTCCCAGTAGGGGGGCGGTTCTTATTTTTACAGTGTAAATGATGTTGTTTTATTTTTTGGACAGCTTCTATCATTTGGCTGAGGATGATGTGTTTTGTAACTCACAGCAACTTGATGCTGGAGATTTAATATTTCTACCTTTAGACTCCTATAAGTACAATGATATACTCAGTCTAATGAAGAAACCAGTTGTTTGTCCATTAACAAGGAGAAAAGGAAAGAAAAGAAGGGACAAGGGAAGAGAGAGGGAGAAGGAATAAGGAGAAAAGGAGAGAGCAGAAGGGAAGAGAGAAGGAGAGAGAACAAAGAGAAAAGGGGAGAGTAAATGGGAAAAGGGAAAAGAGAAGTTGAGAGAACAAGGAAAGAAGGAGAGAATGGAATTGAATGGAGAAGGGAAGCGAGAAGGAGAAAAAACAAGCAGAAAAGGAGAGAGCAGAATGGAGGAGACAATGTGTATATAAGACATGGGGAGAAAAAGGAAGGAAGAAAGAAATGAGAAGAGAGAAGGAGAGAACAAGAAAAAATACAACCCATTGGCCTCTGCCCAATCCTGTGTCTGTGCTAAAATGCAAAATGTTGTGCTGAATTCAGACACACGGAGCCCACAAATACTGCACTGACCTCACACACCCTACACAGCTCCCTAGTCTGGCCCTTGCCCCCCAGACCCAAATGGAAACCCCAAGAGCAGGAGTGCAGAGCAAAATCATAGTAACGACTGGTTGTCATGGCATTGCTGCCAAGGTACAAATTCACCCAATGTTGCTGATTGGAGAAGTGAACTTCAAACAGGAGGGGATTCATCATTAACAACATGTCAGATTTTCTTTCATTTAAACACTTTACTTAAAATCCAGTGTAAGTTACAAAATACATATTGTTCAATTCAGTGATGTAACTGGATATTCCTGGGCCCCACAGCAAATCCAAATTAGGGCCCCGGAATATTGGTGAATTGTACTAAACTCAACAAGATGTCTCATTAATTAGGGCCATGCTGGTCCCACTACTCTCCTGTCCCCCCTCCTCTGCAGTTACACCCCTGATTCATTTACACTTACTCCTCACCTGCCTCCTGCATTGACTGACTCATGTAATGAAGTCTCACAGCTTCAACCAACCATCTAACAATAACCATTCCACACACTTCTAATAGTTTATTGCTTTTATTATAAAGATCTATTTGGTTTTACACATAAAAAAATAGATATAAAAATATATGTATAAATATATAAAACATTTTGTATAAAAATAGATATATAAATGAAAAAGCTGTATAAAAACATAAATATTCTTCTGGCTTCTAGGAGTTTTGCTCAGTTTCCGTCAGTACATCGTTGGCATCAGTTTCAGGAGTTTTCAGGGAACTCATCAAATCCTCTGAAGGCCTTTTGTGCAGTTGGGGATATTTGGCACATAGAGTCATGGGGGGTTACAATCCCCCCCTCACTGTCCTCTTCTCTAGTATCATCCGGGCTAGGGATGAATGGGGCTCGCACTTGCTTGGCCATAAGAGCTTCCCACATTATTGGCTATAAATACAAAGAAAAATGTGTTACATTAAATATTGAATAAGTTGTGCCTATATAGCAATATGAACTCCATCATTAGATTCATAGAACACAGCAGAGGAATATAAAGTGTCTGCCTTGCAGTTATGTCTGGAGATATCTGCATCCCAGTGTTGGACTAGGGGGGTTCAGACCCACAGGGGCTGCCACATCAGGGCCTGCACACCCCCACCCTGGGCCCCTGACCCCCCTCTGCTAATTCCAGGGCCTCCCTCACCAGCCCCTCCTCCATCCGCCTCTCCCCTGCCCCCGACCAGCACGTACCTGCTTTTTTTCTATTGGTCGGGCGGGGGGAGAGATGAGGGAGCATAAAGTTTCAGGCAGGGGGAGCGGATCTGGGCCGGCAGTGCCCACCGGGGTTTTACCTGTGTCCCACCAGCCCAGTCCGACCCTGCTGCCCCCCATTCCTCAGTACAACTGCCCTGCAACAGGTATAAAATAGAACTTACATCAAAGTAGCTACAATTCATCACTTCTTCTCCATCGTTTCTAAGTGATCCGAGCCGGCTTATACAGTCTTTGTCTAAGAGCTAAACAAACACAAATAAAAATTACACACAGGCCCAAAGCTGAATGAAAGTGGAAACTACAACAAGTTTATTCTATTATTTTATTCTACATTTCTATTGGCTATAGTGTAGGCCTGTAGATACGGCACTTACCAGTTTTATCACCATACTGGTTTCATTATCCAGATTGGCTGGAAGTTCGGGTTCTTCATAGAAGACATTTTCCCGCAATTCTCCAAAATTATTTCCGGTAAAAGGCACCTGTAAAAATAGAAAGATATCATGTCAGGAACTCGGGTATTCTGAGAAAAGAACGACGGTATTACTCCGGGGCAGGAGTTGTTATTAGTGAAATTCTAATGGCAATTTGTCTGGGAAATTGAAAGAGTTTTCATGGAATATTTAACTGGAACACAACATTGGACTGGGGGGCCCAGTGACCACTGGTCCTGTTGATTCAGGAACCCAATAAAAAAAACCTCTGGGCCCCCAGTCAAAAAGTATTCTGTGCCCCCTCCAGCCACAAACCCCCTCTGGACCCCCGTGCCCACTGTTTCCTTCACCCGGCAGAGCCAATATTTCAAGCAGGGAGCGGGTCTGGGCGGGTGATGGAGCAGTGTGAGATCTTTACAATTTGAGTCTCTTCAATAGAATAAAGTAAATAGACAGCATTGTAGAACCTAATGGGATTATTAGTGACGGCTTTATACTCACGTAGCCAACGGCCATTTTATAGATGATTATGCCTAAAGCCCACCAGTCCACGCTTCTCCTGTAGTTTCTTTCTGCAAACATTTCTGGAGCCCAGTAACACTCCGTTCCACATGGGTAGGTCATTTCATCTCTGTAGCCAATACCTTAAGTACAAGGAAAACTGGGTTAGTTCCTAATCAATGAATGGGACTAATCTACTAACCGCTATAAAGGTGCATGTGATACATAGAGGCCAATGGAGAAGATCAATTATAGTCAATTAAAATGAACAAAGATATAATTTATATGAGAATTCATTTGTCTATTATATATGTTACAGGTATGGGACCTGTTATTCAGAATGCTTGGGACCTGGGGTTTCTTGGATAATGGATCATTCTGTAACTTGGATCATTCTGTAATTTGGATCTTCACACCTTAGGTCTACTAAAAAATCATATAAACATTAAATAAACCCAACAAACAGGTTTTGCCTCCAATAAGGATTAATTAATTATTAATTTGGATAATTTGGATAAAATGGAGTCTACGGGAGATGGCCTTTCTGGATATTGGGTTTTCAGGATAATGGATCACATACATGTAGAAAATACCAGGATATCTTACCTGCTTTGCACAACCCAAAATCTGCAATTTTGGCATATCCATCACTGTCTAGGACAATATTTGCAGGCTTTAAATCTCTGGAGGGAAATAAATAACATGATCAGCAAAGTCTTTGGTTTCTGAATAGAAAACTAGAGAATGACCCCCCATCCTTACTATATAGGCCATATCTAATATTGACCTAGAATTCAGACCCCTCCTTTCCGCACCTGTAAGAGGCCACTTTATTCTGCCTCATAATAAAAATATAATAAAATATAACCCCTGAAAATTAAATTCCCTTTTTAATTCTCTTACCGGTGGACAATACGATATTCATGTAAAAACTTAATCCCAAGAACGATGCAGGCGGCATAGAATCTGCAAGACAAAACACATATTTCAGTTGCATTTACAAATGTGGAAGATGTATCTATAAGAAGAAAGTGCAGTACTACAAGCCCATGTGAATGTACCAAAGTGACCCAATGATACTTACAAAGTGTCGCTTGGGGGCAGTGCTCCGTTCTTCAACCGGGATTCCAAATTTCCTCCAGCAGCAAACTCCATGGCTATGTATACATGGTGTTCTCTCTGGAAGGAGCAGAATAAGCTCACCAGGAAAGGGTTCCTTGTAATCCTCACCAGCCTTAATATGTCCCTTTCCAGGTAAAGTCTGAAACATAAACCAACCAACAAGTCAGGAGAAAGGAAATGAGTTTCCTTCTAGAACTATTTAATAGCTGATCAGTGTTCTCCAAAAAAAGCAAATAACTAAAAAAACTATAAAAATTAAGCAATAAAGACCAATTGAAAAGTTACTTAGAATTGGCCATTCAATAACATACTAGAAGTTAACTTAAATGTGAAGCCCCTTTAATGTGACAGTTGCCCAATGATATTAGTTTGGAGGAAAAAAATAACTAAATTAATTCCTCAACTGTTTTTATGTTAAATAGACAAGTTGCATTGACACTCGTGCAAATATCCCCAGTAATTATAATGCTCACAGGAGTTGTGTGTATGTGGAGCTTACAGGAACGTATAACGTGTATATAAGAGTAGTGTAAAGGATATTAAAGATCATGGAGATGCTTCACTAATATACCAACCTGTTAATCATATGACTTTGCAAAATATTTTTCTTGTCCATCTTTTTGATGGCGACCGTTTTTCCAGACTTTTTATGTACTGCCTTAAAGACCTGAAAAAAAAGAGCAAGTTCATGAAATCTCAATAAATATGCAAATAAATAGCCTAATCTTCATTAGGGATGAGCTACTCACTTGTCCAAAGCTTCCACTGCCAAGCCACTCGCAGAACTGGAAATCCTCAATTGGAATAGAGGGAATAGCAGGGGTCGGAGAATCACTGAAAAGAAGAATAGAATGTTGGTCTTTGTAGGATTGAGGATTGGGGTTTCCATTAAAAGGATTAAAGAAAGAACTGGGCAGGTAACATTATAACTTACATTGAGTCTGGTGAGAAGTTTTCTGAACATTCACTGTCCGATCTCTCCCCAATCTGAGAGGGACGAGCACAAATCACAGAATTGGGTGGAGCCTGAGCAAGCTAAAGAACAAGAAGATTCTCTATTATTTCAGA
The DNA here is from genome assembly GCA_038501925.1 of Xenopus petersii. Taxonomy (NCBI): domain Eukaryota; kingdom Metazoa; phylum Chordata; class Amphibia; order Anura; family Pipidae; genus Xenopus; species Xenopus petersii. Next base: position 161,646,234 of record CM076682.1, on the reverse strand, counting down.
TCCTTTATGGGAAAAAGGTCAATTCTACCAAGAAGTAATGCAGTTATTAAGTTCTAGAAACATTATTATCTCATAATTATGACTATTAGGAATGCACCGAATCCAGGATTGAGCTTGGGATTCGGCCACGATTCTGCCTTTTTCAGCAGATTTGGACAAATCCAAGTGCCTGACCGAACTGAATCTGAATCCAAAAATCATGTGACTTGTCGTCACACAAACAAGGACTTCAACATTTTTTTAACCTTGTGTCGAGGTTCTCATTCCTCCTTCTTTCCATAATTTTAATTCAGATTCGGTTTAGTATTCGGCCAAATCTTTCACAAAAGATTTGGGATTTGGCTGAATCCTAAACTAGTTGCTTCAGTGCTTCCCTAATCATATTATGTAACAGCAGTTAATGAATTCAGAATTACATCAGTTACAAGATGTCATCAATATGTCAATATTAGGTACTTACGATTTCAAGTTTCTCAATATAATCCTTCTCTGAGCTTTCTGGCTCTCTGTTTGGAGAAACAGAGCCACCGACCAGACTGTTTGCTGGTATGTGATATTCTGCAAAAATGAAATAAAATATTGTAATTACTTTGCTTTGGGTTGTACAGAGTATGGGTTTATTATTGGTATAGGTACCTGTCACCCCTGGATTAACTCAAGTTGGATTGAATTAGAACATTGATTTACTTTATCTTGTTTTCTATGTGTGACAAATTTAGCATCTAATGAAAGTATGTGACTATAAATATTATGGGAACAGTGAGGAATCCAACATGGAGGACATACTGATACTTGTGTCATGTAGCTGCTCACTATAAGAGAAACAGACATAAATACTGTACCTGGTCTGTTCAGCTTAACTGATCTTCTACTTGAGTCCTGTAAAGATAAAAATCACAATATTTTAGGCACAACAGCGTCTCTCATATTATATGTCTATATATGAGTTTGCATTGTCTGATGGTTACACATTTCTGTTGTACATAAGAGAAAATATACTGAACAGGGTCGTAACTATAGAGGAAGCAGACCCTGCGGTTGCAGGGGGCCCAGGAGTGTAGGGGGCCCAGTGAGACCCTAATTAATTAGCAATTTTAATATATGTTGGTAAAATAGGCCAACTTATAAATATTTTGGGGCCCTAAATTGAATTTGCTATGGGGCCCAGTAACAACTAGTTACGCCACTGATACTGAACACTTGCTGACCAATAGAACACGCTGTACTTACTTCCGATTTCTGTGGCAGATACTCAGACACACTTTTTATACTAATATCTAAGTATTCTGATAGAGAAACAGAGGTATTTCCACTCGTTTCTTCTGACTCTTGTGATGGATATTCAGTCTGTAATTCATTATCACTCTCCTGTCTTATATGAGACTCCTCTGGCAGATATTCCGTCTCTAGTGATAATGAACTTTCACTGCCTGGGGAAGGCGCAAGCAAATGTTTCGCAGATAATAATGGTTTGGGCTCATCTGAGAAAGGACAAAAATAAAATAAGAGACATGTAAATTAGTATATGTATTTATATACAGTAACAGAGATTGGTTATTTATTGTGCAGGAACTAAGCACAAACCAATGACCCATCATATACTATACCTGAAGGTTTCTTGGCTTCTTGTACCATTATTAGTATTACCCCAGGACTTGGCTCAATATCAGTAGGGTTATCTACGTTGCTGGTGATGCCCTGTAAAGATAAATATTGAAAGATCAGATGATATACAGCAATACAGACCATCAAGTGCTAAAGTGAATATCAGAATGGCAAATTGCACATAACAAGAATTACTCTAGAGCTGCTCTAGAGGTGCTAAACTGGCAAGCAAGGGAAACATCTACCCGTTAGAGTCCTGCACGGGTCCATTTGGGTAAACCAAATAGCTACATCAGCGAGGGTGGGAGGGCTAGACCAGCAGCTGAACCAGATACCCAGACTTTCTACCCAAAAATCAGAGTATTTTGCAGGCATTCTGCAGGTACCACCAGATACCAGACTCATTGCAGGTCTCTACTACCTGCCATAATTAGCTGACAAAGCTGTTTCCCAAAGAAATTGAAATTGCTGCTCCCCAATAACCAAGTAGGTGGATGTACCAGTCATTCATTCTAAGTAAAATACCAGTAGAATGAGTTAAAAAATTCCTTTCTTCATTCTTTAAATGTTAAACACTTCAGCGATTCTATGTTTTGTCTGTTTGAGACCCAAATGAATGGGATCTATGAATGATCTTGGTTGAAATCAAGATGATTCATAGATCCCATTCATTCAATTTATTTGGAAAATCTTTTCTATTGTATCAATAAAAGAATTCAATGAAAGGCACTTACAGCAGTAGATTTCACAACAACCCTAATCACTGCAGCTGAAGGGCACTCAGAATCGTCAGTCGTAGTCTCTGAACTGTCTGTGCCTTCTGCATCTGCAAAAACCAAACACATTTACATGATCAATGCACATGGTACTCTTAGAAAGTATTAATATTGGATTCATATTGGAAGGGCAATGGGAGAACATACCTGTAGAGTTATCAGCTTCACTTTCAGATGTGCTTGACACTTCTTCTATCTCTATGACCTCGGTGTGGTCAGATTCCTCTTCAGTGTCCTCAGCAATCTCGTTGAGAATCTCCATGGGTTCTACCTTAGCTTTCTCCATAATTTCTTTTACTTCCACTTGTTTTTTAGCCTCTTCTTCTTCTTCACTTCGTGCTTCTGGAAATCTCAACTGTGGCACTTGGAAAAGACTCACAGGAGTAGGCACGTTGTAGTTCATTGGTTCCTGAATTTAAAATAGATATATATATATTTTATTTTATCTGAAATATAATTTAATTAAAATATATACATAGAGTCATAAAGATGTAGTGCCAACTTACGGTATTTTCCAAGATCAAAGGATGAATCTGTAAATAAAAGTAAAAAAACTGTCAGTAAGAAATATCTATTAATACTGGTTGTTTATCTAAGAAATAAACCTCTAATAAGGATACTGAACTAGATCCCAAGAACTATTTGCTTTAATAAAAATGTGTAACTTTCGCCTCACCTTGTTCTTACGTCGAAAGAAGTTCCGTATAGTTTGACACGTTGATCGAATTCTTCGTAACATTTTTTATAATTTCTGCAGGATAAACAGATTCAGATTTGATTATCTCACATTTTCATTAGAAGAATGTAAACAAGACTATAATTATATGTATAAATATATATCTCATAAACTGCTAATTGTAAGGTAATACCTCTATGTAAAAGTTTAGATAATTAAAGGAAAGTTTCATAGACATAATATATATATAATATATCTTAATTTCACCCTATTAAATATGACAGATGAACAGTTTATCCAATTTCGAAAATTGTGAAATTTTAACTACATTTTTGTATCGCAAATAAACTTGTAATTTTACAAAACAAGGACGTTTTGCTTATTTATTAAAATTATGAATATAAAAAATCTCAATTTAATTAAATGATTAATAAAAACTCTGCAGGTCAACAAACTCAAAACTTTTACAAAATCACTAAAAGTTTTACTGGGAGAACTCCCACTGATGCCAAAGCTTAACATTCTAGTTTTTTGGGTGTTTTTTAGCTTAATAGATTTAAAAAATTTGAGTTTTTGAAACCATAATTTGAATTCATGCATATTAGTACCTAACAATTCAAATTACAGTGCAAATTATAATTTGAACATTGATAAATCAGCCCCTTGGCCAAGTACTTACAATTTAAAGTTAAAAAAATCTAAAAACAAAAGTCAGTTGGTATCAGCACTAACAACAGCGATTCTAACTGTTAAACACCAACACTAACAGCTAAACACCAAGCAATATATATTTATATATAGATTATATATATAGAGAGAGAAAGAGATAGAGAGAGCCAAGTACTTACAAAGTCGATAAAATTGATGAAATTGATGAAATTGAAAATAAAAAGTACGTTGATATCAGCACTAACAGTAGCGATGCTCACTGATTAGCAGCTAAACACCAACTGATCAACAATGGCTTGTTACTTATGATATGTCTCTTGGGGCATTATGACATCATAATGATATCACATGATCCACCTGACACTCTTGGGGCATTATGACATCATAATGGTATCACATGACCCACCTGACATGAACATCCCATAAACACACACCTGTAGGATGCAGACTGTATTCCTTACATATTATCCCATGAGATGGAAACTACTGAATATAAAAATCTCAATTGAATTAATTCATTAATAAAAACTCAGCGGGTCAACAAACTCTCAAAACTTTTACAAAACCACTAATAGTTTTACTGGGAGATTAGTACCTAACAATTCAAATTGCAGTGCAAATTATAATTTGAACATTGATAAATCAGCCCCTTGGCCAAGTACTTACAATTTAAAGTTGAAAAAACTCTAAAAACAAAAGTCAGTTGGTATCAGCACTAACAACAGCGATTCTAACTGTTCAGCAGCTAAACACCAAGCAATATATATTTATATATAGAGTATATATATATATAGAGAGAGAGAGAGAGAGAGCCAAGTACTTACAAAGTCGATAAAATTGATGAAATTGATGAAATTGAAAAAAAAAGTACGTTGATATCAGCACTAACAGTAGCGATGCTCACTGATTAGCAGCTAAACACCAACTGATCAACAATGGCCTGTTACTTATGATATGTCTCTTGGGGCATTATGACATCATAATGATATCACATGATCCACCTGATACTCTTGGGGCATTATGACATCATAATGGTATCACATGACCCACCTGACATGAACATCCCATAAACACACACCTGTAGGATGCAGACTGTATTCCCTACATATTATCCCATGAGATGGAAACTACTGATCAATAACATGAATACTGTATAATATATATTTATATATATAGATAGAGAGAGAGCCAAGTACTTACAAAGTTGATGAAATTGAAAATAAGAAAAGTCAGTTGGTATCAGCACTAACAGCAGCTAAACACCAACTGATCAACAACAGCCTGGGGGCATTATGACATCACAATGTACACCTGGCTTAAACATCATGTGACCAACTTGTAAGCTGAATATCAAATTACATGGGACTACATTTCTATTAAAGGTTGAGAATCACACTAAAAAAGGAAAGAGTTTCGGTTTTTTGGTTCAAACAAAACAGATCATGTTATTTGGGGTGCTTGAGACAGGGAGAGAATAGAAAACAACCTTAAAGCTGATTCAGTCAAAGGAAAATAATTAATCACATCATACCTTTTGTTATCCTTATTTTATTTATTTGATATCCTTTATTTATTTTGTCACATAATAGATCAAGTTTTGTACTCAATAGGCAACAATTATACAGATAAGTCACATTGGGCTCAATAATAACTGGCAGGGGAGGATGCAAAGTCCAAACAACAGCTGCCAGCCACCCTGATAGGATTGCCATCAGTAGAGTTAGTAGGCCTGGACTGGGAGTCAAAATAGGCCCTGCCATTCCAACTACCAAGGCCCACTTGATCCCATACAGCCCCCTACCAGCCCACTATATGGTAACTTTGTATGGAACCATACAGCAGCCCCTCTGGCATTTGCCAGAACCCACAGATTGCCAGTCCAGGCCTGACCAGTGGCACCTTATATACAGTTAAATAGTGAAGGGGCGGGCAATAATGTGCAGGGGTGGGATGATGATGCAAAAGGACCTGAGGGGCAGGAGATCCAATTAGCTGGAGAGACATCTGTTTCCCATTTCGGCATTGCTGAATTCAGACTGTATAATCATTTGCTAGATATTGGATGATTTGCAGGATAATGAGGGCACACATTAGTTTCCTGGGCAGGACAGTCACTAGAGGAAGTGAGAGCTGGAGGTTCATCAGTAGAGTTAGTCGCTCATTATGAAGAGCTGGAAAATGTCTCGGGGGCTTTCTAGGTTCCTGAAAGTTCTGCCCCCAGCAGCCATCCCTGATGGACGTCATTGGGCAATGTCACCAGCCAAAGAGCCACTGGAGGATACTGGGAAACAGGACAGACAGAGGGTCAGAGAGACAGAAGGCCAACCTGAGAGGTGGGGGCTAAACCCTGAGCAGGGCTGTATCTAAGTACAATGCAACCCTGGGCATCGGACCTAAACACGCTCCTACGTTGTGCGCTCTGACGTCACACACCGGTGCGCTGATGAAACATGTGCTCTGACATCAGCATTCAGTGCAATGCATTCAGTGGAAGTGGCATCACCCCGCCGTGCACGTGACATCACTTCTGCATTCTTACCTGCCCCCCTACCCCTCAGCCCCTCAGCTCCATCATCCATGGCAGAGGGTGGGGAGGGTTTTAAAATAAAAAAACAAAAATGAATAAAATAGGCACCCCCAAAACTGTGCCACCCTAGGCACAGGCCCTCAGGGGCCTATATATAAATACGGCCCTGCCTATGAGGGAGTGTTATCCAGGGAATCCAGTGTAAAGGCCCAGAACCCAAATACACATTGGGCCTAACCTCAGATGTGAAACACATTGGAGACACAGGTAACAACATCCAATAGATAAGGAAAGTGCATGACATCATGTCAACTCAATAGCAAGAAAGAAATCCAGGGGCAATTTTGCAGTTTAGTATTTGTAGGTCTGTCCCAACCAAAGTGACAGGGCCCAGGGGTGCAATTATAGAGGAAGCAGATCCTGTGGTGGAGAGGACCCCACAAGGCCCTAATTAATTAACAAATTATAGAGAGAGAGAGAGAGCAGTTCTAGTTTAGTGCGCTCTCTACCAAAAGTCATCCGCCTGGGTTCTGGTAAAATTATAACTATATTCACATCGCACAAACCGCACTCCAAGGACTTGTCAGGTGCAAAAACAAAAATGTCTTTATTTTAACATTTCGTCTCTAACACTCGAGCCGTCTTCAGGAATTTTCATTTTTATATTATATCACTCTGCCAGCTAGTGGCCAAACTTTGGAAACTAGGGGAAGAGGAGAATTACTCCCTCCAATAACTAAGGGTCCCTTTAGTGGCCTAACCTTAGGGCAGGGATTCCCAACCTTTTGAACCCGTGAGCAACATTCAGAAGAAAAAAGAGTTGATGAGCAACCCAAGCCTGAAAAATGTTCTTGGGGTGCCAAATAAATGCTGTGATTGGCCATTTGGTAGCCCCTATGTGGATTGTCAGCCTACAGGAGACTCTGTTTGTCAGTGCATCTGGTTTTATACAACTGAAACTTGCCTCCAAGCCTGGAATTCAAAAATAAGCTCCTGCTTTGAGACCACTGGGAGCAACATCCAATGTTACTCATGAGTCACTGGTTGGGGATCACTGCCTTATGGCAATGCACAATGTACCAGTCCCCGACACTTGCAACTTTGCCAAGCCAACCACGTCAAAAAGGGCAAGTTTCTGTTAAATGGTCATTGCATTTGTGGTTTGCTTAAAATGTCATTTTTTTCCCATGTAGGGAGTAGGGGTTGCCACCTGGCAAGTATTTTACCAGCCTGGCCAGTAAAAATGATGATTGATCCCAATGTTATTAATATGGAAAAAGGATAAATATATAGGAAGGTCTGTATTTCTTCCAGAAAAGGTGGCAGTAGGAAGGAATGAGCAAGTGGTTGGCAGTGAGTTTTGGTTGAAGCAAATATAACCCAACTAGTAATGTTTATTGGTAAATTTCATAAACAGGAGCTGCTTCTTTCGGACAGTGTGGGTTTTGTGGGGCTTCTTGTTTATCAGCTGAACATACAGAGGATACAATAAAGCAGTGGCACAATGAAAGGACCTCAGTCTCACACTGACTGACTGGCGACTGCTGTAAGGACGGAACTCGTGGGCCCACATCTGCCCCCCACCTGCGGGAATCATTCCTGGTGAATTTACTCAAAGCTGTAGGAATGTCAGTCTGTCTGTTTGTCCTTTGAACTATGTCCTGTGGCTGCAATGCTCTGCAGAGATGGGACAATACAAACTGTAAGGCTTTTAGTGAGTCTCCCTGGATCTCATTGTCCAATAAGAGGAGGAGGACGAGGGCCATGCTGGAGGCACCAAGAAGTAAAGCTGGGACAGGATCACTATCAGAAATCTTGGGGCCCAATAGTGTGGACTCCCCATACTGTTTGTAAGCCCCACTTGGGCAGAGATATTTTATGCAGCAGTCCCCAGCCAAAGCTTATTGCTATCCACCAGCCTTAAATTCACCTTGTCCCTTACTATAGACTTTGCATCCCCATTACAGGAGCCCAGCTCTTAGAATCCCCTGTAGTTATAGACACCCACATGATGCTGACTCTACTACCTCTCTTTAGGGGCCGTCGCCACTACTCTGCCTTTTAGTCTTTTTCCCTATAAAGCCTTTAAATGACTATGTATATCTCATAGTCTCCTACTTGTTCTTGTTCTTTATAAGGATCTCCTATACCAACAGGGATTTGCTTTTACACTCACTCCCCCAGGATGAGTAATTACCCCAGATAATGAACATCACTCCATCCCTTTCCGTTATACTATTAACTGGATTAACTGATCCGGCACAGTGGATATTCGGAAACTCCCACAGAGGATCATAGAGCACCATATAATCTCCCACTAATTTCTACCCCCAATCAACCTGCCGTGTTGGTTCCGCATCCCTTAAAGGGGCTGTTCACCTTTAAACTTTTAGTATGATGTAGAGAGTGAAATTTTGAGATAATTTGCAATTGGTTTTCATTTTTTTATTATTTGTTTTACGTTATTTAGCTTTTTATTCAGCAGCTCTCCGGTTTGCAATTTTAGCAATCAGGTTGGTAGGGTACAAATTCCCCTAGCAACCATGCATTGATTTGAATAAGTCTGGAATATGAATAGGAGAGGCCTGAATAGAAAGACGAGTAATAAAAAGTAGCAATAACAATACATGTGTAGCCTTACAACAGCATTTGTTTTTTAGATGGGGTCAGTGACCCCCATTTGAAAGCTGCAAAGAGTCAGAAGAAGAAGGCAAATAATTCAAAAACTATACAAAATAAATAACGAAGACCAATTGAAAGGTTGCTTAGAATAAGCCACTCTATAACATACCAAAAGGCAATGTGAAGGTGAACAATCCCTTTATATCACTAGGAACAGGGACACAGGGGAAACCTTCAAACCAGACGGCAGGTCCAGGGTTCCCAAAAAAGGGTTCCACCTAAAGAGTCAGGTGATCACATCAATCTCATGCTAAACGGCAGAAATTACGCCACCTGGACTAGGAATGTTTTTCTATCATTATCCTTAGATCAATATAATGGCTGATCATTATCAGGACTTTTCCAGCCTGTTATTCTAGGCCTGGGGAATTGGGGAGCCAACTGATATACCCCCTCCTTCCATAGTGAGAATATAGTGAATTTGACCTCATACATTGACAACTCATCACGTGTAAAAGAGGCCACACGGCTTGTCATGAAAACAAAGGGACGGGGCAAGCGAGTGCAGCTGTCACAAATGCCTCAGTCTATAAGCTGTAAATCCGACAGCAGTTTAGAATTTCTGCCCAGAGAAGCAGCTGTTTCCCGAAAATCACGTTCAGAAGCCCAAACCCACAGTGTAAGCGAGGCCTCCATCCCTGGAACATAACAAGAGGCCGTCAGTCTGAATTCTGAGAAGATTCAATGAGAATAGTTTTACTGCGACAGGTGCCCGGGGAGATCGATCTGTGCCGGAACCATTAACACTCGGTTTAGGTGCTTGCACTCAGTTATTCCAGGAGATTAAGCAGGTCCAACTACAAAGCAACACCCTATGGCAGGGCCCAACATAGAGGAAGGAACTGAGCTAATGAGAAAGATGGAGGAATTTCATTTATAAAACCGGCGCCATTGAGATGATTTGATTAATGTATATAAATACATACAAGGTCAGTGCAGTGATCATTCAAGGGTTCCCTTCCCAGGGCAACGACATAGTCACATCCATTATGAGCACAGCTAGGAGGATTTAAACACCAGTAAAGACAGGGGTTCATCAAGAGACCACTGAAGCTGTTTCCTTTTGGTTCTAGTATAGCGCCTAACGCTTCTCTGTTTTGTCTTATTGTGACATCATATTATTTTGGGCAGGTGAAACAAGGACATCCACGCAGAGTGTAGGAGATTTCACCATCAGCATAGGAAAGGGGTTCTTTATTCTAAAGGCAGTCGGGTTATATAACTTTCTGGATGAGGTGACACAAGTCCATCCATTGAGAGTGTTGGGGATTTCACCATCAACATAGGAAAGGGGTTCTTTATTCTAAAGGCAGTCGGGTTAGAGAATTTCCTGACTGGTTAAAGACACCTCTGAATGTAGACGACTGGGAGAAACCAGGGGAGGAAACCAATAGGAGCAGCAGATGGAACAGGGCAAAGCTGATCTGCTGAAATTCAATACGAGGTCCCTATGGAACTGGACATGTTTCCTATTTACAGGATTCCACGTGATACATATTTTCCTCCACAGATATCTCCTGCCCAAATGAAAGAGCTGTTGTTTGTTTAAATCATAAGTTCCATTGTTTTGTTGCCCTAAGATTTCGACTGTTGGGTCAGTGTGGTATCAATAAAGGGGTTATTCACCTTTAAATTAACTGTTTAGTATGACGTAGAGAGGGATATTCTGAGACAATTTGCAATTGGTTTTCATTTTTTATTATTTGTGTTTTTTTAGTTATTTAGCTTTTTTATTCAGCAGCTCTCCAGTTTGCAATTTGGGCAATCTGGTTTCTAGGGTCCAAATTACCCTAGCAACCATGCACGGATTTAAATAAGTGACCCCATTTGAAAGCTAGAGAGAGTAAGGATAAGAAGAAGGTAAATCATTTAAAAACTATAAACAAGAAAAATGAAAGCCAATGGAAAACTTATTTAGAATTAACCATTCTATAACATACTAAAAGTCACTGAGGGGTTGTTCTGTGACCATATAAAGGCACAAGGCTGCAGGCTGAGTTATACAGGGAACTCTGAGTATCACTCATGTATTATAAGGGATAATGTACCCCCTACTGTAAATGATAAGGATATTAGAAGTCACTGAGGGGTTGTTCTGTGACCATATAAAGACACAAGGCTGCAGGCTGAGTTATACAGGGAACTCTGAGTATCACTCATGTATTATAAGGGATAATGTACCCCCTACGGTAAATGATAAGGATATTATGGATCTGTGCCTTCACTGAACTCTTTCTTACAACACACTGACATAGAACTATGGAAATCAGTTCTGTTATAATTTATTGTATGTATAATATTAAATTCAGTTAAATAATTGTGTCCAGTTTCAATTGTTATGTTTTTCTCCTTTTCCTTCAGTCTTGTTCTTCTCGTAGAGTAAAGGCCATTCATTTAACAGACTCAGGAACATCTGTTTTTTTTCAGTGTTTGGGTGCAGCTGTCACAGGCTGATGTACCAGGAAGAGACTGTGATAAGGCAAAGTTCTCCCCTATATAATGGTTTATTCCTAACATGAAGCCGCAAGGGCTGAACCATTGATTGAGCTGACGGCTGTTGGGGAGGGGGTGATTGTTGGAGATATAATTTACAAAACAGCTGGACAGGGAGTTGTTCATTACATTGTAGCAAGTCCTGGAAAGAAAGACAGCTCTCATTAGTAATGATGGGGTCTTGATCAGTTTCAATGCTCAGGATTTACACAACGTTGCCAACTCCATCCAAGGATGTGAATCCGGTCCCTCCCCCCCCTCATAAGTACTTATCCAGGTATAGAGCTTTGATTCTGGCTACATTATGCTCCTGGGCTGTTCTCCTTCCCATTGTCAAGCAATTGGCTGGAGGAACTCAAGTGCTCCCTCTAGTGGCCAAATCTCCATCAACCTGATATCTACTGCCCATAAATATCAATATCATGGGTAAACCCTAATCATAAATTTCAGGTGGAACATGAGATGACCTTCCCATGGGAAAGAGAGCAGCCCAGGAGCAGGACATGCAGAGAATCAGACTTCAGGCCCTGGGAGAAGGTGGATTCATTTACCCAATGGGCCAAATGTAAGTGAACAGAATGCATACTTACAGTATAAGAAATATATTTATACTGACCAATGTAAGTTCTAATCAGCTTGGCCCTTGGGTGCAGATATGGCCCTTTATGAGGGTACGGATTATTTTGAGTAGTAAATTAGGTTGAAAAAAGACGCACGTCCATCAAGTTCAACCTTTTAACTTTTTTTAACCTGCCTAAATGTCAGTTGATCCAGAGGAAGGCAAAAACCCATCTGAAGCCTCTTGAATTTGCCTCAGAGGGGGAAAAATTCCTTCCTGACTCCAAAATGCAATGGGACCAGTCCCTGGATCAACTTGTACTATGAGCTATCTCCCATATCCCTGTATTCCCTCACTTGCTAAACACCATCCAACCCCTTCTTATACCTATCTAATGTATCAGCCTGTACCACTGATTCAGGGAGACAAATCCACATCTCACTGTAAAAAAACCCTTCCAAATATTTCGGTGGAACCTCTTTTCTTCTAATTGGAATGGGTGACCTTGTGTCAGCTGGAAAGACCTACTGGTAAATAAATCATTAGAGAGATTATTATATGATCCCCTTATATATTTATACATAGTTATCATATCACCCCTTAAGCGCCTCTTCTCCAGTGTGAACATCCCCAATTTGGCCAGTCTTTCCTCATAGCTAAGATTTTCCCTTTACCAGCTTAGTTGCCCTTCTCTGTCCCCTCTCTAATACAATAATGTCCTGTTTGAGTGATGGAGACCAAAACTGTACGGCATATTCTAGATGGGGCCTTACCAGTGCTCTATACAGTGGGACCCCCTCCTCCCGTCACTCTCTGCCCCATTTAATACAACTCAAGACCTTATTTGCCCTTGATGCTGCTGACTGGCATTGCTTGCTACAGACAAGTTTATCATCTACAAGGACTCCAAGGTCATTTTCCATTATGGATTTGCCATGACTTTACATTTATCAACATTGAATCTCATTTGCCACTTAGCTGCCCAGATTGCCAGTTTGTCAAGATCCTATTGCAAGTGCCACATTCTGGATGGAATTAATTGGGCTGCATTGTTTTGTGTCATCTGCAAACACTGATACATTACTTACAATACCCTCCCCTTAGTCATTAATGAACAAGTTAAATAAAAGTGGCCCCAATACCGAGCCCTGGGGGACCCCACTAAGAACCTTACTCCAAGTAGAGAATGTCCCATTAACAACCACCCTCTGTACCCGATCCTGTAGTCAGTTTCCTATCCATGTGCAAACGACTTCATTAAGCCCAACAGACCTTAGTTTAGAAAGCAGTCGTTTGTGGGGCACAGTATCAAACGCTTTGGCAAAATCCAAATAGATCACATCTACTGCCCCCCCACTGTCCAGCATCTTACTTACCTTATCATTAAAAGCAATCAGATTAGTCTGACATGTCCTTCATAAAGCCATGCTGATCGCTGCTCATAATGTCATTCACTAGGACAACATTTTGATATTTATTGATTGATTTATATAATTGATGTATTCAAGAGGTTATTAGATATAGAGTTGATGATTTCTCTCAAAGGAGTAAAATTGAGCGTAGATTTATATTGTAACAAAAAGAAATGTATCCAGAAACTAATGGGGAAGGGCGACTGGAAATTTAGTTATTTTATATAAAGGCAAATAAAACCATTCACATAATTTGCGGATTTATTCATTAATTCTTTTTGATAAATTCTTAAAATGTATTTTGTCAAGCTTGAACTAAGGGAAAAGAACTGGTCTATTTGTTTTAACATCGTTTGCATTTGTACCGACATGATTGTCAAATAGTCGTGTCAATTTTATTTGTTTATTTTATTGCAAACTCAATAAAAAGAATTTAAACCTAAAATGAATGACTTTTTTTTAAATAAAAACTCCAATTTTTCCAGACTTATTATACCCCGACCCTGAAAATAGCTTGAATCCGAAATCCACCGTCTAAACCTGTCGAGGTTGTGTAGAAGTCAATGGCAGAGAACCATTTGTTTTTTGGTGGGTTTCAGAAACCAGATCAATTCGAGCGACTTTTTTTCGCTGAAAACTTGAGCCATTCACATTTTTAGGTTTTGGAACTTAGGACTCGTTGAATTGAGTTTTTTCTTAAATTAGAAAACATTCCAGTTGTGAGTTCATTTGAGGTATAAAATAACTCGCCTAACTCTTTGACCTTTGATAAATAAGCCCCTCAGTATGATGTAGACACATTTTTTTTTAACATATTTCTGTCCTTCTACTTTCCTTCATTGTAATCTAAAATCTAAAATTGTCCTGTTATTCATACCACTGCATAACCATACAAGTAATAACAAACAATTCACGATTACCAAATGGTAAATTTGTAGAAGAAGGTGCAAAAAATGAAAGCTCCCTTTTTTTGCTGCAATTCAAAAATTTGTGGCTGAAAATCAAGTCAAATTTTTAGCTGTAAAATTTTTTCCAGATATATCAAACTGCAATCGAGAAAAAATGTCAATAAAGATTGCCACCCAAAACCAGTGGAATTGCCAAAGTCAAAAGGAAGTGTTTTTCAGCATTGCAAAAACATTTTTATAAGTTTTTTTTATTTAAATCCCAGTCCCTAACAAAAGTTGTTTTAATGTTTTGTTGTGATTATTTTTTTTTTTTTTTTATAAATATGCCTCCAAATATCGAACCTACAAAATATTGCCCCCAATTGTGGTTAAATATCCGTCTCTTCGCCCGCTATACCAGACTAGTAGGGATGCGCCAAATCCACTATTTTGGATTCGGCCAAACCCCTGAATCCTTTGCAAAAGATTTAGCCGAATACCGAACCAAATCCAAATGCAAATTAGGGATGGGAAGGAGAAAACATTTTTTATTTCCTTGTTTTGTGACAAAAAGTTAAGCAATTTCCCTCCCACCCCAAGATTCAGATTTTTTGGTTCAGGTTTGGCACACAATGAAAAAGTCCTCAAGCACAATCTCCCTTATGTTTTGCTTTGGGGGCAGCCTACTGAATACTGTTACAATAAAATATCCATAGAAATTGATGCAGATTGTTGTTTCCAGCTTCATCCATAAAACCCTTAAATATTTTGTACATCGGCGCAGCTCGAATGAACTTTATCTGAACTGAAACAAAACACGTAGAAAGTTACGAAAAAAAATATTTAAAATGTTTTAAAAAGAGAAGTTTTGCTGTAATCATTCTCTTCTGTATTAACATAAAGGAATAAGACACCCATGTATAGGGTCTATGGGGAATATACAGAAGAACATCCAATCATGTTCATGTAGAGGTGAGTGCATCCTATAATGCTCTGATATAAATAATGACACAGAAGACAAGTCTCCCTATTGACAAGGCCTCTTTGTAATGTGCTCAGTGTTGGACTGGGCCAGCGGGACACTGGGAAAAAAACTGGTGGGCCCCGTTGGCCTAGACATGCTCCCAACTGGAAACTGTAGGCACTACCTCCGATTGCTCACTGGTTATTGCAAGATGTAAAAGGCACACGTTGGGGGAAGGAGGGCATCAGGTATTGTGCCTGGAGAAGCTGATGACTGGAGGCCCCTGAGGGGGTGTGGGGGTCCTTGAGGTGGCAGCCCCAGGGGGCCCAATACACCCCAGTCCTAAGCTGAATGTGTTGATCATTCATTGACTCTACTACAGGAGGATGAAGTGGGGTTAATAGGTGTATTTGGTAAAACATAAAAGTTGACCTATCTTAGGTCAGCCAAGAAGTCTTGGTAAGAAAATAATAAGATCAGTTTCTGATTCATCTGCTTTGACTGCAGAATAAAAAAAAGAATTAAAAAAAAACCTTTTGTTTCCCCACTTTCTACATACATCGCGTCCCCTTGTCAGGGGGGATGACTGATAAAGCACCATATTACTGAAGCTGGATCGTACAACCAACCCGTCAGGGTAGATCGTTCAAAGGTCTGTGAGCAAGGTCTTCAAAACCATCAAATCCTGGTAAAGTTTCATTGGGTGCTTATAAAAAAAAACCTTAATTAGGCTTAAACAATATTTACAATATGTTCTGGCTTGATGGTGCAGGTTGTACGTTGGAGAACGTTTATCCTTCAGTTTCGTTGGGCAACAAGAGAAAGGCACCGACCATCCTGAGGAGAAGTGCTTCTACTGACCCAAAGAAGCCATACTGAGTTGCTGAAAGGAGGTGTGGCAAAATTCCTATGTTCAACTAAGAGACGCCAGCATCTCTCTCTTTTAAGAGTCACAGTCATTAGTGTGGTCACTTGCTGACATATCAGCCAAATCATTCTCCTTAGAATACATGATCAGTAGAAACAAAAAGGTTCTTGAAATGAAGTTTATACAATTGATAGAGATGGAATTGGGAAAGGCAGGACAAAGGTTACACCACAGAGCTGGCATCGTTTGGGCTGTTCAGATTTTCCACCACGTCTGCCCGTTCCATGTTGACCAAAGCAGCACATAGGACCTCCAGGGTTGAGCTCTCTTTGGAAGACCAGTCAGTGAGAAGAGTGTGTACTGGATCCTCTCCTCGCCCGAATGTGTCAATGGTTTCCTCCTCGTATCCCAAGAGGCTGGCGAGGCGCTGCCAATCTTTCCCAAGGCTGGTGTCTGCCAACAGGCGCTCCACTTCACTTTGCTTGTGAGGTGGCAAGTTAATGTAGAGCTTTGGTTCAATCTTGGCTGTAGGAAGCAATGGATATAACACAATGTAAGTAATTCTCCAGGAAAATAATTCTGAGATGTCACCAACTTTAACTTCCCCATACCACACCTTAAGGCAGGGATCACAACAACAACAACAACTTGTGAGCAACATTCAGAAGTAAAAGGAGTTGGGGAGCAACACTAGCATGAAAAAATTTCCTTGGGTGCCAAATAAGGGCTATGATTGGCCATTTAGTAGCCCCTATGTGGATTGTCAACTTACATTGAGACTCTGTTTGGCAGTACATCTGGTTTTTTATGCAACCAAAACTTGCCAAAGCCTGGAATTCAAAAATAAGCATCTGCTTCGAGGCCACTGGGAGCAACATCCAAGGGGTTGGAGAGCAACATGTTACTCGCCAGCTACAGGTTGGGGATCACTGGCTTAAGGGATGAACTATCAAAGTTGTGTTTTGCCAAATACAAGAATCATTGTGATGACATATACCATCTGGCTGTCAGTATCTTCTCCTCCATCTTTGTACCTGACATTGATCCAGCTGAATGACGAGTAAATGGGAACTGAACAAGGTTGTTTACATGAATTGGGGTGACAAAGATTTGGGAAGAATGCTTATTTGCTTTCTTTGCTACATCTGTAACCTTGGTGGGAGCTAACAGGGGCCTGATCTGAAAAAAAAATCCAACAACCACTGCTCTAGCCGATGTGAAGATCAGCAGTGGGGACACAAATGTCACATTTGAGCGCTTTACCTTTGCTCAGATGATTGGGTTCCTGGAGACTGTGTGTATCAAGGAAGACGCCGCTATCACTGTGCAACTTCTCGCCCTCGGTGGATGTAGCCAATTCTCCAGCTCTGGCTTTGGCCAACTGCTTCTTCTGTTTGCAGGTAGTATAGCTACAGAGGCACAACGAAGAAGAGGGGGGGGGTAAGAAAATACATTTTAGTAGAGTTATGGGGGCCCTAGTAAGATGCAACAAGGACCAAAACTGGTAAAAATGTTGAGCATGGCACACCCCGGTGCCACCATAAAGTTCTCAGTATCTCGACCCAGATATTGCTGGGAAAGTATTATCCATACCATATGGCACAGCTCCCTTTGGTGCAGTATCAATGGGTATTGTTTGTCCCTAATAGAACAGTTAGATATTTGGCATCTGAAAAACATTCCGCTAATCTGAAGGTTCTTTATTGCTGTGAATGAGACAAGGACGGCTAAAACCCCTTGTGTCCGAGGCTGCCTAATCCTGTTAAAGATCTGGAATCCAGTGTAACCAAGTACAAAGGCTGACCCCATGCTCTGATCCTCAGGGGATTGGGATTCAGTTCCCAAAGTCTCAGGGACCCTTGTCATTTATTTTGGAAAAGAAAGGCAGCTGTAAATTTGGGGTACAGGGGATAAAAAGTACTCTGTTTATATTAGTTCAGGCTTACTGGAAGAGACCAGGCCTAACTCTTATACTATCCACATTCTGCACAGCTAATTTGAAATTAATTTTGATGCAGGCTGCACTGGTATCTGCACATAAATGAAATATGCAACTTAATTATTGGCCCATAAACCATTTACCATATGGAGATTGTATATATCTGGTAGTCGTGAGTAGGGTTGCCACCTAGCTGGTATTTTACCAGCATGGCTGGTAAAAATGTTACCTGATCCTAATGTTATTAATAGGGAAAAAAGATAAATATATAGGAAGGTCAGTGATCCCAATGTTATTAATAGGGAAAAAAGATAAATATATAGGAAGGTCAGTGATCCCAATGTTATTAATAGGGAATAAAGATAAAAATATAGGAAGGCCAGTGATCCCAATGTTATTAATAGGGAATAAAGATAAAAATATAGGAAGGTCAGTGATCCCAATGTTATTAATAGGGAATAAAGATAAATATATAGGAAGGTCAGTGATCCCAATGTTATTAATAGGGAATAAAGATAAATATATAGGAAGGTCAGTGATCCAAATGTTATTAATAATTGAATAAAGATAAATATATAGGAAGGTCAGTGATCCCAATGTTATTAATAGGGAATAAAGATAAAAATATAGGAAGGTCAGTGATATGATCCCAATGTTATTAATAGGGAATAAAGATAAATATATAGGAAGGTCAGTGATCCCAATGTTATTAATAGGGAATAAAGATAAATATATAGGAAGGTCAGTGATCCCAATGTTATTAATAGGGAATAAAGATAAATATATAGGAAGGTCAGTGATCCCAATGTTATTAATAGGAATAAAGATAAATATATAGGAAGGTCAGTGATCCCAATGTTATTAATAGGGAATAAAGATAAATATATAGGCCCTATTTACGGCAGAATATTCCTGCACTTACCACTTAAACGCCACATAAGCAATAAGTCCAACCACCACAGCTGCTAATATGGAGCAGTACACGGGAATGATGTTCTTGCTGTTGTCCTGTGGGATGAAGTGGGGGGACCCCGCGGAAGTGCCATTCTCACCACCTTCAGTGCGTTTGAGGATGGGAACGTCTTTATCTGCAGAGAAACAGAGAGGGAGAATAAGCATCAGTATGGATGAAGTTCTACAGAGATATCAATATATAGCAGCCACATGAGATTCCTTTAAAGGGATTCTGTCATGATTTTTATCATGTCGTTTTTATTTCTAAATGACACTGTTTACGCTGCAAATAATTCATTCTACAATATAAGATGTCATTCCTGAACCAGCAAGTGTATTTAGTTGTAATATTGGTGTGTAGGTGCATCTCAGAATGAGCCAGCAGTTTTCTGACAGGCTGTTGTTTCTCCTACTCAATATAACTGAATGTGTCTCAGTGGGACCTGGATTTTACTATTGAGTGCTGTTCTTAGATCTACCAGGCAGCTGTTATCTTGTGTTAGGGAGCTGCTATCTGGTTACCTTCCCATTGTTCTTTTGTTTGGTTGCTGGGGGGTTGGGGTGATATCACTCCAACTTGCAGTACAGCAGTAAAGAGTGACTGAAGTTTCTCAGAGCACAAGTCACATGTCTTGGGACAGCTAGGAAACTGACAAAATGTCTAGCCCCACGTCAGATTTCAAAATTAAAAATAAAAAAATCAGTTTGCTCTTTTAAGAAACGGATTTCAGTGCAGAATTCAGCTGGAGCGTTTTGCAAAGAAAAAATTCTCATGACAGCATCCCTTTATTGGGATGTGTGAAAGACAAAATTAAATTAAGAGAGGATTAGAAGCAGTCTCTCACTGACTGTCTGGGTTTGTCACTCCCCCAGCTGTTCATAGCTGTACATGGGAATATTGTCCTCCTGCCTTTGATGTGCCTTCCTGGAGAGAAGTGGGGTCACATAGTAAATAAATAGTTTTCCCCCCAGGGTTTGATATTAAAGATCACGTGAGCATCAACGCATCTGGCTTGGGAGCATTTCAAGCGCTGATCAGATAGGTGCTAACTTAGTAATTAATGGCATCAGGAAACTCTTAACTGATTTTGATTGGGTGAAATTACCTCGAACATTCCCAGTGTCAGCCATTTAAATGCCATCACTTATGGCTCACAGGAGAGAATGTGAAGGAGTAATCATGACGGACTAAATGTCCACCTTTAGGCTAGGGCTCCTCCCGCAGGCCAAGAATCTGCTCCTCCGCTGAAGCCTTTTGTACCTGCACCCACAGACATTCCCTCAATTCGGTAAAGGTAAAGGCAGACGACTGCACCTGAGCGGAGGTAATGTCTCGGGGTGCAGGCCCAGCGGGCAGAAGGTTAACACCGGAGGAGCAGATTCTTGGTCTGCGTTACTCCAAAGGCCGAGATCCAAATCGTATGACCATAGCCTAAAGGTGGCCATAGACTCCAAGATCCGCTCGTTTGGCGACATCTTTCCCCGATATGCCACTAAACTGCATGGCTATATGGGGGGTAATTCGAACGATCGAATTATGATGCGCCAAGCGGCTCCGATGGGTCGTTCGGGTAAAAATCCAACCTTCCCGATTGATATCGTGGCCAGATATCGATCGGGAAGACCCGTCGGAAGCCCCCATACACCGGCAGATAAGCTGTCAAATTGGTCCAAACGACCCATATCGGCAGCTTTATCTGCCCGTGTATGGCCACCTTAAAAGACCCAAATGACATCCAGGTAACACTAAGGGGCAGATTTATTAAGAGTTGAATATGAAATTCGAAATTTTTCGAATTTTGTTATGGTTAAAGCTCTCACATTTTTGAGATTTAACAAACCTATACCCTGGGAATAATTTGAATTCGACTATTCGCCACCTTAAACCTGATGAAAATTGAGCATAGGACTGGCCAGATATGGGATGACTTTGACGTAGTTGTTCAGCTTAAATATATTGCAATATATGGACAAACAATCCCTGTTTTGTTTAAAGGGTAAGGCATTTTTCAGTAGCACAAAATGTCTTTGTCTTAAATATATTGATAATGGGTTGAGTGCTGAGGACTCTTGTAATTGTCTATATATATACTGTATATATATATATATATATATATATATAAACTCAAAATGCTGTCTCATTGCTAGGGATCAGTTACTCTATTCCAAGACTACGATTGGTTGTTAGGCTCATTAATCCTATCAAAGCATCATACAAAGCAGTTTTAACACATAAATCACCAGCTACAGAACAAAGACTTAAGTTTAACCTGTCTTTATTTTGTTAGGGGAACTTCTCTCTTAAATCCATTTCTGGTATTTGAAAGAGGGGATAAACGCTTTTAAAACTAAACTTAAAAAACATGGTCAGACTCAAGATTTGCCTTACCAGCCCTGGAAAAGCCAGGCCAGAACTGACAAACTGAATGTAGCAATTGTTGCTGCTCTAAAGCGATCTACTGGTTAAATATGGTATAGTAGCAAACGTAATCAACTTTTGTGTATATGGTTTAAGCTCTCAGAGCCTAATCCTGCCCATGTCCCAGGATGCTCTCTTTATACGTCCGCATGCTAGGCGTCTAGTAGTTTATTTTATTACCTGTAGCACAGTGGCACTTACCCATGCACAGAATGTCATGTTGCGGCACGCAATCTCCTATCTGCACCTCGGTTTCTTTGCATTCAGTCCGGCAGGGCAGGCAAGGGGATTCACTACTTTTCACCTCTGAGTAGAAGCCACTTGAGCACAATTGGCACACAGTGTTTTTATTGTGAGTACATTGAGAGACAACTCCATGCCCCTTAGAGCATAGCTGGCACGGGAGACAAATGCCGTTGCTGTCCAGATAGTGCCCTTCTAGGCAACGACATACGGTATCCTGCTCGCGGGTACAGGTGGATTCTAGCGTCATAGACGGACTTTGGCAGGTGGAACACGGCTGGCACTTTGCCTTGGCGCTTTTGACTTCAGAGAAAGTAGAGTCTGCAAAAAGAAATAATGTAAATTGGATGCACCAACATTTTCAAAGACTAGTCATGTGACCCTATCTACATAGCCTTTAAAATAACTTTTAGTATGATGTAGAGAGTCATATTCTGAGACAATTTGCAATTGTTTTTCATTTTTTATTATTTGTGGTTTTTGCGTTATTTAGCTTTTTATTCAGCAGCTCTACAATTTGCGATTTAAGCAATCTGGTTGCTAGGGTCAAATGCCCCTAGTAACCATGCACTGATTTAAGTAAAAGACTGGAATAAGAATAGGAGATAGTCTGAATAGAAAGATGAGTAAGTAAAGTAGCAATATGAATACATTTGCAGCCTTACAGAGCATTTGTTTTTTAGAAGGGGGTCAGTGATGCCCATTTGAGACACTAGAAAAAGGCAAATAACTTTAAAACTATACAAAAATAAATAAATCCAAATTGAAAAGTTGCTTAGCATTGGATATATATATATATATATGTGTGTGTGTGTATATATATATATATATGTGTGTGTATATATGTGTATATATGTGTATATATATGTATGTATATATGTGTATATATGTGTATATATATGTATATATGTGGTATATATGTATATATTATCCGGATACTCTGCCTCCTTTGTCTTTGTGGTGTCCCAGGGATAGAAAACAATTTAGGTAGTAGTTTTTGGGACAACTCCACCTCTTCTAATTTCCTTTTCTTGCTAAAACTTTTTAACCTGAGCATCATGTGTAATTTTTAAAAGCAATTTATCTCATCAATTGTGGTCCTCTTTATATTAATTATTGTATTTTTACCTATTTATTAATATCAATTACTTAGCACTGTTAAGCACTTTAAAATAAATTAACCTCGAAGCAATTATGAATCTATGGTAATTGCCATCTAACAGCAATTATATTAGCACTTGAAGCACTTTATTAACTGCTCCTAATAAACAATAATAATAATAACATCAGTGCTCTGGCATAAACTGGTTACAATAGATGTGTTGTCAGATTGGTTCAGCCTACAGCCAGTCATGCCATTAGAATATTACTCATATTGTTTAAATATAGATTGCATAATAAAATGAAGGAAGTTTGCAGAGTAAGACAAACATTTTTAAGGTGTTTTTTTTTTTTAAATGAGAAATATTTCCTTTCCTGCATTTTAATGGGAGCCGTTTGCATAGTCTGATCTTTGCAGTCCGCGTGACTTTGCCATCCAGGAGTCACAATACATGAACCATTTACAGAGATAGATCTTGGGTTTTAGTTCCAAGCTCCCTCAACCCTTAGCTCATGGAAAGACTTTATCCAAAGAATACTCCACATAAAGCTGAAGGACGAGCAACAATACATATAGCTCCAAAAACTTCCATTGGAATGGCATGCGTGGGCCCCTCATTGAGCAACATGGATCATCATAAAATGGAAAACAGGATGATTTTGGACTTGACACAACATGTTCCTCTAGCTAAGGTGTGACTGAAGATGAAATCACAGAGTCTTTACTGGGGGCTCAACCAGAAGGTCATTTAGGATAAGATTTAGAGATAATGCCTAAAAAAACCCTACAAACACATATTTGAAGTCATGGCTATTCATGGAACCACATTCATGGAACAGAAATATCTGTAACCTTGAAAAGAGTTGATAAGAACCATGCAGAACTTAAAAAGTCCATTTGGATTGGGCTCAACTAAATACACAGGATCCTGCAAAAAGTGCTGGAATTCAGTTTAATCCCATACCAGTCCTAGTTACTCACATATAAATAAGGAATGATCCAATAGCTTGTCAGTGCTTTACTAATAACAGATTCTAATTTTTTTTATAAAAGTTGCATACTCACCATTTTTATGTAATTCTCATCTTTGATGACCTTAAATAAGAAGTCGCCGTTTGCCCCCTTGTTGTAGATTTCCATAATTGTTTCTATTGAATCATCCCGGCTCATTCTTGGCAGTGGCACAGAACTGATTAATGTGGCCATGGAAAAGCCAATCAGAACATAAGCGCATACCTCCATTAGTGAGGGATCTTGGTCCCACTAGATATCTAACTGCTCTTATCTACAGACCGGTATTAAAAGATCAACTAATTGCCACCAAGAGTCCAAAATGATCTTTACATCTCTAAAGACAAGGGAAGAAACTCCCTTTCAGCTCCATCTGACTGATATGCGATCTACTGTATGTGTTGAAAAAGGAGATTTTATGAAGGATTAAGAAATTGTATCTCACTCCAGTTTGTTTGCTCTTGGCAAATGAAAATGTACAGAACTCAGCATAAGCGCCGTTAATTTACCAAAACTGTACAGCATATTCTAGATGGGGCCTTACCAGTGCTCTATGCAGTGGAAGAATGACCCCTCCTCCCTTGACTCTTTGCCCCATTTAATACAACTCAAGACCTTATTTGCCCTTGATGCTGCTGACTGGCATTGCTTGCTACAGACAAGTTTATTATCTACAAGGACTCCAAGCTCCGTCTCCATTATGGATTTGCCTAGTGCAGTCCCATTAAGGGTATAAGTGGATATTGTTACATCCCAGGTGCAGGACTTTACATTTATCAACATTGAATCTCATTTGCCACTTAGCTGCCCAGATTGCCAGTTAGTCAAGATCCTGTTGCAAGTGCCACATCCTGGATGGCATTAATTGGGCTGATAGTTTTGTGTCATCTGCAAACACTGATACATTACTTACAATACCCTCCCCTTAGTCATTAATGAACAAGTTAAATAAAAGTGGACCCAATACTGAGCCCTGAGGGACCCCACTAAGAACCTTACTCCAAGTAGAGAATGTCCCATTAACAACCACCCTCTGTACCCGATCCTGTAGTCAGTTTCCTATCCACGTGCAAACGACTTCATTAAGCCTAACAGACCTTAGTTTAGAAAGCAGTCGTTTGTGGGGCACAGTATGAAACAGTTTGGCAAAATCCAAATAGATCTACTGCCCCCCCCCCACTGTCCAGCATCTTACTTACCTCATCATAAAAAGCAATCAAATTTGTCTGACATGTCCTTCATAAAGCCATGCTGATTGCTGCTCATAATGCCATTCACTAGGACAAAATGCTGAATGTTGTCCCTTAAAGGATAAGTAAACATTTAAAATAAGTGAATGTAAAATTGATGAGAGGGCTATTCTAAGAACTTTTGCAATTGACATTCTTTATGTATTTTCTTTTTATTCCAAGATATTAAGGATACATGTACTGTTACTATGAATGAATTCTGTTACAGCGCCACCTGCTGGTTGACCAGTCTGACCACCAAGTAGTCAAGAAAGTTGTCAGGACGAAGAAAGAGGCTGCTCTGATGTTCTTCTGCTTAGGAAAGATTTGAGAAAAACCTCAGAGCAGCCTCTTTCTTTCTCCAGACAACTTCCTTGACTACTTGCTGGTCAGACTGGTCAGAAAATGAACAGCAGGTGGCGCTGCAGTAACAAAATCCATTCATATAATTTCAAATAATTTGCCCACCACAGATGTCAAACTTACTGGCCTATAATTGCCAGGCTGAGATCGTAATCCCTTTTTAAATATTAAAATGACATAACCTTTACTCCAATCCATAGGTACCATACCAGATGAAAGGGAATCTGTGAAAATCAGAAAATGGGGCTGGCCTACAACTGAACTAAGCTCTCTTAGAACATGTGGGTGTATGCCATCAGGCCCTGGAGACTTGTTTACATTAATTTTTATTAAAGCTTTATGGATCATATCCGGAGTCAGCCACTGACTAGATTGAGCTGAGCCATCAGTGCAGCTATAAAGTGAGCCTGGGAACCAAGACTCCTCTATTGTATACATAGGAGAACACAAAGTATCAGAACTGGAGAGAGACACACTGAGTGACTTGCATCTCTACGGAATTCTATGAAGTGATCATCATAGAACTCTGAACAAGCAGACCTCAACATCATCGGAAACCTGCCATGCCCACACTAAAGCTCACACTAAGCTCTTGAGGCAGAGCACGAAAGCTTCCCCGAAGCACAGCAAGCATAGGAAGCGGTGCACAAGGAACCAAAGAGAGGTAAGCATGCTGGAATTAATACTAGGCTGAACTACAGCCGACCAGCGCTACCTTCTCTTTTCCTCTCCAACATGCGCTCTACAGACAATACAATGGACTGTCTAAGGCTGCATTTGTCTTCCCGTAAAGAGCTAATACACTGCTGTGCACTGATCTTTATGGAAACATGGTTGCATGCAGGTATTGCTGACTCTACAGTACAGCTAGATGGGTAAGTTTGTTAATGTGCTGATAGGAAAAACACGCGCTGGGGGGCTGTGTATCTTATATATTTATATATAGTGATCATATCCCCCTTATATATTTATATATAGTGATCATATCCCCTTATATATTTATATATAGTGATCATATCCCCTTATATATTTATATATAGTGATCATATCCCCCTTATATATTTATATATAGTGATCATATCCCCTTATATATTTATATATAGTGATCATATCCCCATATATATTTATATATAGTGATCATATCCCCCTTATATATTTATATATAGTGATCATATCCCCCTTATATATTTATATATAGTGATCATATCCCCCTTATATATTTATATATAGTGATCATATCCCCTTATATATTTATATATAGTGATCATATCCCCTTATATATTTATATATAGTGATCATATCCCCTTATATATTTATATATAGTGATCATATCCCCTAATATATTTATATATAGTGATCATATCCCCCCTTAACTGTCTCTTCTCCAGTGTAACTAATCCCAACTTGTCTTTCCCCATAACTGATCCCTTCCATTCCCTTTCTCAATGCTTTTCTGTGTATTCTCTTGCTTTCCATGAGAAGATCTATAAGAGCAGGAGACGTCTCTCTTGACATCAGAGAGAAAGTAATAAGAGGATAAATGATTGCACATATTTGTTGCATAATAATTACACATCCCCAGTGTGACTAGTTTTGTGTATTTAATTGTAGTGAAACTCCAGTTTATGATGTAGCCAATGACTATTATAAATACAGAACATTCATTGGTGACTTGTTTCTTGGCACAGTGATGGCTACAGGCAGGGGCTGGCAGCAGTACAGTATATAACTCGGAGCCCATAGGGAGGCACCATACAGAGTTCTACATTAGGGATGTAGCAAACCGCCGACAATGTGTTCGCGAACGCCGTTCGCGAACACCGGCAAAAAATGCGAACAGTTCGCGAACTTCGAACATCCGAAAATCGTTCGATTCGAACGATCAAAGGATTTTAATCATTCGATCGAACCATTTCCGTTCGAATCGAACGATCGAAGCCATTGGATCGAATGATTTCATTCAATCCAATGGCTTCGATCGTTCGATTCGAACGAAAATCGTTCGATTTTAGCGATCGAATGGTCGAATGGTCGAACGATTTTGACGCGAACGCCTATTGGCGAATGTCGCGCGACGTTCGCGAACTTGCGGCGGACGCGAACAGTCGAAGTTCGCGCGAACTAGTTCGCCGGCGAACAGTTCGCTACATCCCTATTCTACACTGATACGGTTTAACAGAGACCTGGGAAAGAGAGAGATTATTATTAATATGAAGTGGCTGCAATGTCTCCTGCTCATTGGTGCAACATTCATCCTCTCCATCCAGTGTGACCCCATAGAAGAAAGTGACGCTGCAGACAAAACACGGGAATGCTGCAACCAATGCCGGAGAATATGTGATTGTGCAACACAAGGGGTAAGTCACTGCTGGGAATCCCATGCTCCATATTCAGATATATTGTATGATTTCTATGTGTTGCCTTAGCTTTCTTATATCTCTCACTCCTATGAATTGAAGTAATATAAACAAGCGTCTCAGTTAATCTGCTACTAATGGTCTTCATTATTTTTTTTATTAAATAGTTTTTAAATAATTTGATTTCCCCTTCTACTTTTTTACAGCTTTCAAATGGGGGGGGTCACTGACCCTGGCAGCTAAAAAAATGATTGCTCTGTGAGATTACAATTGTTTTGTTATTGTTACTTTTTATATCTTATCTTTCAAGTCAGGGTCCTTCTTATTCACATCCAGTCTCTCATTCAAGCTACTGCCAGGTTGCTAAGGTAAACTAGTCACTAGCAACCAGATAGCTGCTGAAAAAGAGAGCTGGGTAGCTGCTGAACAAAAAACTAAATAACTGAAAACAAATCACAAAGAATAAAAAATGTAAATCCAGTTGTGAATTTTCTCAGAATATCATAGTCTACATACTAAAAGCGGAATCATTTAAAGGTGAACTACCCCATTAATTCCATGAGTCACTGAAATGCTCACCTCTTGGTTTGGGAGAACATGTAGTCACTACATGGGAATTTGGGGAGAGACTGGGTACCTGACTCTCTATACTGGGGTTCCTCTACCTAAACAACAACTCTGGTGGACATTGTCTCCTTTAGAAGGAAAGAGGACTTTGTACCTTTGTGTTTCTCACTCTATATGCAGTAGTGGGGTTTTTCCCGACCCACACAAGCCCGACACCCGCCCTTCCGCCACCCGCGTCCCCCGCCAGAGCCCGACTTCTGGATTCCTTTTATATCTTAGCTACCAATCAAGATATTGGCTTGTGTTTGAGGCCCTCCCAATAGCCTGTCCAACTCATATCTAGACAAAACTTGGCAAGATATCTATCAGTCAGATAAGAATGGTGAGGATGTTGATATGGCCCTCTCTCAATGGACCTCTGTGGTCCAATTACGATCCAGTCATTGGCCAGGGGGCAAAAATGATCAGATCATCCCGATTTGGTTCAGCACACAGTAGTATCTGTGTCCTTAAACACTCAGGGGCCGATTCACTAACTTCGAGTGAAGGATTCGAAGTAAAAAAACTTTGAATTTCAAAGTTTTTTTCCGGCTACTTCGACCATTGAATGGGCTACTTCGACCTTCGACTACGACTTCGACTATTAAAAATCGTTCGACTATTCGACCATTCGATAGTCGAAGTACTGTCTCTTTAAAAAAAACTTCGACCCCCTAGTTCGCCATCTAAAAGCTACCGAAGTCAATGTTAGCCTATGGGGAAGGTCCCCATAGGCTTGGCTAACTTTTTTTGATCGAAGGATATTCCTGTGATCGTTGGATTAAAATCCTTCGAATCGTTCGATCGAACTATCTGCGCTAAATCCTTCGACTTCGTTATTCGAAGGATTTTAATTCCTAGTCGAATATCGAGGGTTAATTAACCCTCGATATTCGACCCTTGGTGAATCGGCCCCTCAGTGTGTGTTACGTGATTTCTTTTTTATAACTGTGAAAAGATAAAAATAAGACGTATATAGTCATAAAATCACCACTAGGGGTCACACAATGTAACACACACTGGAGCTCATTTAAAAACACTGGGCAAATTTGCACATGGGCAGTAACCCATAGCAACCAATCAGTGACTGGCTTTTTTAAGCCAGCTGCAGGTTGAACAATGAAAGCAAACATTTGATTGGTTGCCGGGGGTTACTTCCCAGGTGCAAATTTGCCCAATGTTTATAAATGAGCCCCACTGGGTGTTTAAGGACACAGATACTAATATGTAATAAAGAAATAAGCACTTCCCGTCACTGTACAGGTAGTATAGTAATATATATTTTGTCACAATAACAGATGTTGTAACGTTTTGTATAAACTTTTGTAGTGATGTCACTTATTGAAAGGGAGGGGCTTTCCTCCAGTGCACCTATATATACCTGTGTATTAATTTACTTGAGAAAGCACTTGAGAAAGGAGGCTGTGCCTACGAAACGTTGTGGGGATCTCAATAAAACATCAACCATTGACAGAAATGACATCACTACTCTCCCATTTATAACGGATGACATCACTACTTATTGTTTATCACTGATGACTTGGCTTTTGTGTATTAGAAGGATATGATTTTCAGGCTCTGCATGGCTCTTGTATATTAAATATATATAAATATATATATATATAGATATATATATAAAAACTCTTTAGCCTGTTGTTCATTTGTCTATTATGTATATTTCCTTTACAGACAATTAAAGAAGAAGTAATTAACTCTCCACTGATAGGTATTGAAAGCTTTAATGTAATTTTATGCCATCTCTGTTCTGAGAGTCGTTGTAAACCAAGGAAATAAAGACACATAAGAATACTATGCACCTTATCTGGAGCTCCTTCTCTTGCTGCAATTCCTACGTGACACAGAAGAAGATGAGATTATTTTTACATGTTGACAACAATGTGGGTAGGGGGCATTTCTCTTCCAAGT
Source organism: Xenopus petersii (assembly GCA_038501925.1). Lineage (NCBI taxonomy): Eukaryota > Metazoa > Chordata > Amphibia > Anura > Pipidae > Xenopus > Xenopus petersii. The sequence continues at coordinate 161,615,967 of CM076682.1, read as the reverse complement.
TCCATGAAGGAGAGAAGAGGCAGGAGGGTTCACTGTGCGGATAAAACTGGCAGATCTTTAGGAACTTTTGTATCCTCCCTGGAGATGTACAGGGTTATAGTGAAATAAAAAGAACATTTTTGGAATATTTTGTTCATTGTCTGAAGGATCGGATTTCTCAATGTAAGTTTGTAAGTGAGTAGATATAATTTACTAGGTATATTTTATGTGAATAGTTATAGTCATTTTTATTTTAGTCAATGATGTCACTGTGAGGTAGGAGATCCCCTTGAGGAGGTTCTAGACTCTAGAGTATGGTATCTTCTGAGACATTCAAGAAGGTATTTCCATAGGGAGGCTATATAAGGAGAAGGGCAGTGGCTGATATGAAGAAGATATGAGTAGACTATACCAGGGGGCCCAAGGTCTGTTGACTTAGAGAGGTACCAAGGGAAGTCTAGTAGAAAGGTTAGTTAGTCCTAGATCAGATATGTAGTTGGTGAGAGATAAGGGTAGACCAGCTAGATGAGCAGCTGAATGAGAAGTAATGAATAAGTCAGTACCCTGGTGGTACCTCACCAGTCAGGGGCCCAGTGTATATGGAGTCAGGACTAAGTAGATCATTTAGTGACTAGTCACAAAGAAGCCCACCCTACCCATGTTATCTTCTGTCAGAAACCTGGGAGCTGTAGATCCACCTGATCTGATGGAAGAATATTAAGAAGGTAGGGAGGAGGAGAGGGCAAAGCAGCCTGGAAACCCTTGTACTATATTTGATGATATGACTATTAGAGATTGTAGAAACTGTTCCACTGACTGTGACTAAAGCTCTTGCTGAATTCACTGTGTGTCCCTCCGGTTTATACTACAGTTCTGCCTTTGTACTTCTGGGACACTGTAGGTGCTACATTTGCTGCAATAATGGGGACTTGCCCTTTTGTGCTAATGGGATCCTAAGGGGCCTCCATTTATACTGCCAGGCCAATGTGGCTCTTGTTTATTAACAGTGGGCAAATGTTTCACCAGGGAAACCAGTAATACACAACAAGCAGCTGTAGGTTTCTCTTCATTTTCCTACATCAGCACAATATTGAAATGGACTCTGTAATGTATAGCTGAGGGTTAATGAGCTGAAAACTGGCCAATCCCATTACAACATATACTGTAAAAGGCAGGACAATTCCATCTACACATGTGATTCACATGACCGCACTATGTTGGCGCTATATAAATGTTAATAATAATACTTACACACACAATATACACAACAAAATTGGGACTTCGCCCCCTGCCCATGTGATTCAAATATGCTCAATTAGAAGTAAATAACACCTGAGAAATATAGTAAAATAAAAGGCAATGTTTATTCAACACTATGCCAAAACACCTTATCTAAAAACAATTAAAAATTAAGCGGCGCTGCATATGGAAAAGGGATCCCTTAATATAAATATTTGATCCCATGCACCAATGCAAGGAATCATGTAAGTTATTATGTATGAGATAAAGTGTGTCCCTGAGGACTGGACAAGGCAGCCCAGTGATGAAAGAATGGTCCCAATATGTAATTAGGTGGGCGACTTCAAGGTATCCGATGGTAATATCCAGGACAATTATTGCATATACGCCATGTTAATAGATCCCAAGGTCTGTGAAGAATGTGGTCCACAAATTAAGTGAGGCACCCCCTGCAGTCCATGTATACTTATGTATAGGTGTCGTACAATAAAGATAAAATAAATAAAGTTTAGGGGTGTGCCTAAAACGAAGTCCAGGCGTGCACAGGGAGCCCAATAGTGTATATGTGGACTGGTTGTAACTTAAGTTCAAGTCTGCGGGAAAGGTGGAAAAGCCATCGCCTTGTGTGATATTTCAGTGGGGTACTCCCCAGGCCCGGATTTGTGGAAAGGCCACCTAGTCCTTGGCCTAGGGCGGCAGGATTTAAGGGGGGCGGCATGCTGCCCAACCACACCCACATTGGTTCAAAAACACGAATGGCAAAGGGCCTAGGGGTGCCCGCTATGTAAATCCAGCCCTGGTACTCCCGTCTCCCCAGATAACCCACCTCTATAGAGCATAAAATATGTTACCGACCAATAGTGTCCAATAGAGTCTCCACTGTGGCTCAGTGTTGATGTCACACCAGATAGCAGTATTTGCGTAACAGACCTCCGGGAGAGGATCCCCACTTATCCACCGCAGCCGCTGCACCTCAATAGCCGTTTCACCACGAACGTGGCTTTGATTCAAAATTTTATCCCATATTATCTGACCATATTCAGATCCAGAATCAGTTGGGACGAGTCACCTATGAAGGGTGTTTTATGTATTTGCATAAGCTGTGATATCTTTTATAAATATAGCCCTCTTCTGCTACTGCATGAGATCTAGCAGCATTTAGTTGCGTGTGGCTCTACAGGAGTCCTGTGCCTCCGCTATATGGGACAGCAGGTTCACTTTAATATTGCGTGCCTCCACCCAAGGTCAGGACAGGCTGAACTGTAATACCCCTCCCTGGGAACTTCTCTGATCCGCAATACACCGTGAAACGTTTATTTGGCAGGACACTATACCTTCAAATTGCAATGATACAGGTAGCCTGCCAGCCAGGAGCAACTTCACTCAAATAACACAGCTGATGATCTCTGGACTGCTGAGGGGAATCCCCACTTATGTGGCAGTTCCTTCAAAGTCCTGAGAAGGACTCCCTTTGGCTTTCTGTGCCCTGAGAAGAGCACGATTTGTTCTTCAGAGCCCTGACAAGGACCCCCCTTTCCTTCCGCACCCTAAAGAGAGTGCACTTTTCTGCCACTGGGGTTCCCTATTAACATTCCCACACTTTGATTGTACTCTCTGCTTCTCTCTCCCAGCAGCCCTTTCCCTCTCCCAGCATCCCTTTCCCTCTCCCAGCAGCCCTTTCCCTCTCCCAGCAGTCCTTTCTCTCCCAGCAGCACTTTCTCTCTCCCAGCAGCCCTTTCTCTCTCCCAGCAGCACTTTCTTTTCTCCCAGCAGCACTTTCTCTCTCCCTCTTCCTTCCTGTCAGCTCACAGAGGATGGGGCTCCTCCCCCTCCTGTGTGTACACAGCTCTCCTACATTAAGTTAATTGCCTTTGAAAGATGTCAGAATGTTGCAGCCTTGGGTATAGTGGGAGGAGAGTGGGAAGCTAGTCTCTGTAAGAAATAAAGATGGTGTACTGATAGCCTGTGTACATTACTGAGATATAACAAGGGGCAGGTTATATAGGGGAGCCTGGGGGAGAGTGAGTAGGGAGCAGGGGAAGGGCAGGAGGAGGCATTACGCACACAATAGTACCACCATAACACTGGAGAATGCAACACATTATTGTCCATGGCTTCTGTAACTGCTCCACTCCTGCTCCTGCACCATGTACCTGTCTCTGTCCCACCCCATGATTGCAATAATCTCTTGTTCCCCTCTTGTTCCTAGTGTAAGCACACCCTCCTGCACAAAAATCATAGGTGACTCCCTTTGCTTCTCCTACATAGTTACACAATAAAGGGTTGTTTGTGATCTGTACAGCTGATGAGGAATTGAATGTTCTGCTTCCAATTAAATTACATAGTTAAATCGGGTTGAAAAAAGACAAAGTCCATCAAGTTCAACCCCTCCAAATGAAAACCCAGCCCCATACCTACACCCCTCCCTACTGTCACATAAATGATATATACCCATATCTATAAGGTTTTATGCGGATCAATTAGTAGAAGAGGGCTCACAAGCAGCTTCCACCAGCGACAGACTAACCTGAAGATGAAACAGGAAGAATGCGCGGTGAAAAGAGGCCGGAGAGTCCAGACGAAGTAACAAGAGTATGAAGGCTGAGGTCAAACAGGTCCGGGTCAGAGGCAGGCAGCTCAGATTCATAAACGGAGTCAGGCCGAGGTCAGATGCAGGCAGATTAGGTTCGAAGTCAATATCAGGCCGAGGTCGGGTACAGGCAGAGTTCAAGCGAGTCAGGAATAGCCGGGTCAACAACAGGAGATCAAATATATAACGCTGGGGTCTCTTGGAAATGAACTAAGATAACTAAGATAACCTAGCAGTTTGTTTGTATGTCAACTGAGTTGATATAGGCCTGGCGTGAACTCGCATGCGCAAAAACGCCGGGCGATGCAACACACGCACGAACATGCGCACACGCATCAAACCGCACGCTTGCACACAGGCGCGCTTTCGCCGGCGACTGCAACAAACTACTTGCCAGCAAGGACGGACAGAGCCAGACATCCCTTCCACACAACGGTGAGTAGCCTTACACATATATATACTAACTATAGAGTTTAGTATCACAATAGCCTTTGTATTATGTCTGTCCAAGAATGTCCTTTAAGTCATTAACAGAATCAGCATCACAACATCACCCGGCAGTGCATTCCCCAACCTCACTGTCCCCATTATGAAGAACCACCTATGTTCTTGCTGGGCACCTGTACCCCAGGGCCTATGCCATAAGCACTGGGTCTGTACCCTCATAGTTACAGCACTGATAATAGGAATTGAGGAAAGTGGAAGGTATCATGGCATAAGAATTGGATTGTATTTTTTGGTTAAAAAAACCCAGTAACCCTCCAGACCCCCACCACTTACTCCTATACGTATACAGACTTTTTGTTACACTTACTTGTATAGACTATATATACCAATATCTATACTAACCAGATCTTGTGATCACAAGAGACTTGGATTTTCTGTATGTCCAAGAAATCACCCAAGCCCCTCTTAAAGGAGAACTAAACCCTTAAGTTTTGTTCACGGGTGCCATATTCTTCTCTTTGGTAATCTTCGGGGAGAGAGCAACGTACCGGCGCGTGTGCAACATGAGTAAACTTCCTTTTTGTGACAACTGTGCAGGCTGAAGTAAAGGAAGAAGACCCAAATATTTCCAAAGAGAAGAAGATGGCGCCTGTGACCTCCTATGCCCTCCTAATCCTATGATCTAGGGATAAGTAAAGAGTTAGGGGCATTTACCAGGGGAAACAGCTAGGCTGGGGGGGGGAGAATGGAGAGGGTCTATGTAGGGTAGTGGTTTTTTAAATTAAGGGTTTAGTTCTCCTGTAAATGCATTACTAGTCTGGCATTATTAAGCTCCTCTTAAAGGCATTAATAGGGTCTGACAACATGACATCCCCCAGAATTGCATTCCCCAACATCGCTGTCTTCACCGTTAAAAATCCCAAATAACAGTTCAATTTAGATGCACTGTCCTTGTGCATGACTCACTCCTGAGCCTCTGCAGAAGCTGTCCTCTGCGAAACGCGTCAGACTTGACATCGCCTGCAGTCGCAGCAGTGAGTGGATGCACAGGTGGAATGCACGAGAGAGGGAGATGCCGGCGGGAAATCCATGTCTGTGTATTACAAGTATGGGATCCATTATCCGGCTACCTATTATTCAGAAAGATCCGAATAACAGAAAGGCCATCTCCCATAGAATTCATTATAATCAAATAATCCACATTCTCAAAAAGTATTTCCTTTTTCTCTGTAATAATAAAACAGTAACTTGTACCTGATACCAACTAAAATATAATTAATCCTTATTGGAAGCAGAGCCAGCCTATTGGGTTTATTTAATGTTTACATGATTTTCTAGTAGACAATGTATGAAGACCCAAATTACAGAATGTTCTTTTATCCAGAAAACCTCAGGTCCGAGCATTCTGGATAACAGGTCCCATCCCTATACAAAGTTTCCCCTCCCTAATCTGTCCTGTGACCCAGGAGAAAGTGATTGTTGGATATGTGCTCAGAAGTGGGACTTAATCAGTTTTGAAACCTGTTAAAAACAAAGGCAATTAGGGCACTGCCCCTGCTTTTCAATGGCAATCAGGAACCTTATAAATTGCTAATCCCACCATTGAGTTTTATTGTTTAAATAAAGCACCATTACCATTGCACATATGATTAAGTAATTCTATATTTTGAAGAAAGCACTGTAATCACCGTGATTTATTTAATGTAGTTTTGGAGGAAAGCACTGTAGCACTTTGTAAAAATCATTAGAGCACTTAGGGGAAACTTTCTATGGTTCTAGACACACAGAATTGTGTTTAGCCTCTGTTATTTGTTATTTCTTTCATAGATTGTAGGGCTAAGGTATATTTTAAACCAATATTAACTATATGCTGTATATTGTCAGAGGGCCCATAAGCTCAGGTAAATGACAACGGCCCAGAGCATGTGCTGGAAATCGGCAGAAAAGAAGATGGGGGCCCCTTAGAGCATTTTTAGAGATACAGATCTTCCCTGCTAATGGCTGGGCTTGGACAGATAGTGTAAGTGCAGCTGCAGGATAACAGCCCATTGGCAGAGAAAGAGCAGCCTGTGTATGGGGCAATACAAGGAACACTCCTCTCCCAGGTGTGTAGAACATTCAGATAAAACATATACATTGATGTGATGGGGAAAAATCCATTATTACAGGGGTTACAGTCCTGTTGCTGAGCCTCCTTTGGGCAAGTTCAGAAGTCACAACACCTCGGGAACAGTAAATCACATTATTCGGCCTGTTCCACATATAATACAATCTGCTGCTGTGGGATCTGCCAATCAGTTTGCAGTTATTTCATGTTTACTTTTGATATTATGATTTTTATCGTTGTTTTGCTGTAATAAAGGAAAGGGAATGTTACACAGGCAGATAACAAAGTGATACAATACATAACTGTTATATGATGTACATTTAGCTCAGTCTCTTATATTAGGGCTCCTACCCCTCCATGTGTGTATCTGTCAGTGCTCAGTCATAGCTGCCATTTCCCATGAGCCTCTACACAACTCATTATCTTCTCTTCTCCCCTCCTCATATTCTCCTTCAGTTCTCAGCCCTCTCCCACCTCTGTGTTTATTCTGCCATCATCATCATCATCATCATCCCCTTCTCTATTCCTGCTCAACCCTCCTCCCCCTAATCCTATATACACCCCTAACCCTACCAGTATATACAACCTTAACAGTATATACACCCCTAACCCTAACAGTATATACACCCCTAACCCTAACAGTATATACACCCCTAACCATAACAGTATATACAACCTTAACAGTATATAAACCCCAACCCTAACAGTATTTACACCCCTAACCATAACAGTATATACACCCATAACCCTAACAGTATATACACCCCTAACCCTAACAGTATATACAACCCTAACCCTAACAGTATATACACCCCTAACCCTAACAGTATATACAACCCTAACCCTAACAGTATATACACCCCAAACCCTAACAGTATATACACCCCTAATTGTAACAGTATTTACACCCCTAACCATAACAGTATATACACCCCTAAACCTAACAGTATATATACCCCTAACCCTAACAGTATATACACCCCTAACCCTAACAGTGTATACACCCTTAATTAACGGATTCTAGTACAAACAAAATCTAACAAAATAACTGCCTTTTGCACAAATTCTGCATGTAGCGAGACAGGATTTCTGGTGATTTCAATAGTCACATGGTTACTTTAGAGTGATCCCTCATACAGCCCTCCTGAAAGATATATTGGATCTAACTGTCAGTGATTATCTGACACCCAACGGCTGCATGAAGAGAAAACAGATGCTGAGAGAGGAATAGTGAATATAAACTTGATTATTTCAGAAACCGTACAGAGTATGTAATTGATTGTATTTAGAAAGTTTCTTATTTCAGTATGAGGAAGCTTATGTAAAATTTTCATTTTTGGGAAAGTTCCCCTTTAACCACAGCAACCTGTTAGTAGCTGGCTTTCATTAATATGTGTTTGTGCTAATTATTAACTGGTTGCAATGCGTTCCTGCACTGACCACCCTTTGTAGCTGTTGCTAGGGAACTATTCTTGCCCTTTGTGCTGGATTAATATGCCAGGGACCTGGGCTAATTGTAATCTCATTCATCCTGCACTCGTATCTGACTGTATAGTGACTAGATTTCTAATAACGGTCCCTACCAGAGAACTAGAGCTCATCTTATGGCCTTGCTGCATTCCAGATGCCCACTGATACCAATTATATTCATATGATTGTGTTTTATTTCTCTACAAGACAAACCCAGTGGGACCCGCCTGCCTGGGACAGCCCAGGGGATGATGTAGCCGGCTTAGAACATGAAGCAGAAATGGACCTTGGAACCCCGACTTATGATGAGAATCCAATGAAGGTGAGTTGTTTGTACTGCAGGAAGCGTTAATGGTGGTGCATTTGATTTGTAATGAAAAGGAAATAAATGAATTACAGTTTGAAATGAGGAAGTGAATCTTGGGAGGAAAAACCTCATCGATTTATTTGCTCGTCAATTCATAAACCACAGATTGCAGTTCTGGTTCCTCCAGTGAACCCAGAGAAGCAGTTCATTGAGGAATTGAAAGGACCGACAGCTGCAGTCGCCTTTGAGAATAACAAAAATAGTGATAGGAATGCAAGCAAGATGGGAGGCTGCCTATGGAGAATTCTTTTCCAGCTACACCAGGGAACAATGATGGCTACTCCTGTTCATGGGCTCCTAGTAGTCCAACCTCATTATGATGTAGCTGTTGAATGTCATGAGTATCTTGGTAGGAACTTTTTATTGGGAAGCACCCATCTGTTCTTTATTCACGGCATCAGATGTCTCTCGTGTGATTAATGTTAATGCAGCTGCTGGCTAAAGACCAGAGGGGGAGCTGTAAGTGGGGCACAATGGTTACAGTTAGGGAACATGGAGGCATTGCTTTAATACATGTGGCCCTCTATAAGGATTGACTAACATTATAGAAAAATAGCAGGGAATCTTTTTTTTTTTTTCCCCCATATAAATAATCAACACACCCCTTTAGACTAGAGGAAAATAACTTTCCTTTAAAGGAACAGCATAGGGGGTTCTTCACAGTGAGGTTGGGGAATGCCCTGCAGGATGATGATGTCATGCTGATTCTATTAATTCCTTTAAAGAAACAGTAACACCAAAAAATGAAAGCATTTTAAATTAATGAAAATAGAACGTACTGTTACCCTGCACTGGTAAAACTGATGTGTTTGCTTCAGAAACGCTACTATAGTTCATATAAACAAGCTGTTTTGTAGCAATGGCGGAAACTGAAAAAAGACAATATGGCACAGGTTAAATAGTGGATAACAGATAACATTAAGTTCTACAGAGCTTATCTGCTGTGTAACCTGAGCCGTTTCTCCTTTAAATGGCTGCCCCCATTGCTACACAGCAGTTTATTTATATAACCTATAGTAGTGTTTCTAAAGCAAACCCATCAGTTGTATCAGTGCAGGGCAACACTGCATTATATTTTTATTACTTTAAAACACTTGGGCTTGGATGATTTATTGGACAAGCAGAATACCCAAGGCTATTGTGATATTAAAATCTTCAATTAGTATAGATATTGGAATATATAGTTTATGTGAGGGTATGGAGGGGTAGATGTGAGTGTGTATGTACACTGGGTTTCATTTGGAGGGGAAACCTTTTATTTTGCCCTTCCGACATGACAGTCACACTTATTGCACGGCTCTTTTTGGCAACTGGACTGGGTGACAAATCTCCAGGAATCCATTTATGGCATTTCCTTTTTTTAGTGTTACTGGCCCTTTAATATAAATGTAGGACACTCTTGTCTCCCCTTTTTCTTCATTTCTTCTCTAGCATTTCTCTGCCTCATGTGAAATTGGGATTAATCTTATAAAAGTGTATGCTGCTCGGGACACGTGTAGAAAGCACTTGTTGGATAGCTTCACCACGCCACTCCGTGTATCACGTGAATTATAGGGCGAGCAAACCTCAAGCCAGTGTATAATTATAGAGGGTGATAGGCAGCCACAGAGACAAGGTTTCAGGCCTGGGAGAAGCAAATACTGAATCAGCAGAGGGCCTGTGGCTAGTGAGGTCTGGGGACCAGATCCATATGGCGTCTTTATGGGCTTTAAGCTGCCAGAGGAAGCCAGCCATTCCCATAAGTGGAGTATGTGTGAGTCTGCTGATATCAGCTTCTTTGTCTTGTGTTTCTGTGGCAGTGGGAGCTACTAACACTTGCTTTGCCGAAAAGGACGTTTTACTGGACAACCGGCTGAGAGAGTTGCTCTTCAATAGGAGTTTTTGAGGGGTTTATGTAATTCATAAAATAACCTCAGCCATGAAGGACCCACAATCTCAAGCTTGTTTTGTAGCTACAAATGGTTCTGTTGGAGGAAGAACTAAACTCTAAAAGGGAATATGGCTAAAAATTCCATATTTTATATATTGAACGTATTGCACCAGCCTAAAGTTTCAGCTTGTCAGTAGCAGCAATGAACCAGGACTTCAAACTTGTCACAGGGGGTCACCATCTTGGAAAGTGTCTGTGACACTCACATGCTCAGTGGGCTCCGAGCAGCTGTTGAAAAGCTAAGCTTAGGGCTCGTCACTAATTATCCAGGCCATACATGGGCCAATAAAAGCTGCCAACCTGGCCCCTCCAGACTTAGATGGCACTACATTATTGACTACAAACATACTAAGAGCAATGCACATTTCCTTGGCCCATGTATGGGGGCACTCATTACTGGCTTCCCAACTCATTTCCTTATTGATGTGGTCCAATCAGCGTGTCCTGTACCCCCCAAGTAAGACCCAGTTTGCCAAATGAGCAAATCTCTACTAATATGGATAACTTGAGAGGAAAAATGCCTTTTTCCCCAATGCCCAGGTGTAAGAATGCACCTTATTTTCCTCCATGCTGCACAGACGATGATGTGGATCTTACACACTAGCTACTTACATTAGCACTGCTGCCCTACATGATCCAGCACCCAGCAGAGATGTGCAGCACTGCTCCCTGTGTTGTTTTAAGGATCTCCTTTGTGCTCAGACCCTTCTCCATTCTCTTGCCCAACACTCAACTGAATTGATCTCTGGATTGGGGCTAATTATAACCAAGCCTCTAACTTTTCCACTCATTATGGAACACACAGGAGCATCGAGACCCAATAAAAAGTAGGGGACAGGAGATGCTTTGGGTTTATATTCCCCTTTAAATCTGTGTGCTATACACATACGCCCAAGAAGATTTGCGTCGTCTTTCAGGAGATGTGGGTTTGGTTGCGCTGCTAGTGGAATTTACTCCCAGTCCTGTGGATTTGGGATGGCTGGAGCAGGCGGAGCACTTATCGTGTAACCATGTCCTGTTTTATGGCCGCTGTAAAACACTGCTCAGCGGAGAAGCGAAGATCAGGCCGTGTGCCCCCCATGATTACCAGTAATATGATAAGCACACTGTGTGCCTGGAGATTAAGGGTTTAGTGCACGGCAGACAAGGAGTCTATAAATTCTGTGACCCACGGATCTGCCCAAAAATTTCTTTCAATGATGCCAAAAATGTATTGCTTAAAGGAAAACGTAACCCCCAAAATGAATATTAAAGCAACAGTTTATATCATATTAAGTGGCATATTAAAGAATCTTACCAAACTGGAATATATATTTAAGTAAATATTGCTCTTTTACATCTCTTGCCTTGAACCACCATTTTGTGCTGTTCTGTGTGCTGCCTCAGAGATCACCTGGCCAGAAATACTACAGCTCTAACTGTAACAGGAGGAAGTGTGGAAGCAAAAGACACAACTCTTGGCTGTTAATTGGCTCATGTGACCTAACATGTATAGTTTGTGTGAATTGTACAATCCCACTGGGCGGCCCTTATTTTTTAAAATGGCAATTTTCTATTTATGATGGCACTTACTACCATTTATAAAAATGGTTTCTTTGCATGAAGCAGGTTTTTAGATATGAGCTGCATTATTAATTATATTTCTCATACCTCCTGGGGGACACAGGAACCATGGGGTTAAATCCCCTCTCATCAGGAGGCAGGACACAGAAGAAGAGGGATCCTCCCCTCTATATAGCTTCCCTCCAGCTTACTCTGTTTTTTGTCTGTCCTCGCAACGTCGAGACGGATGCAAACAGGTACAGCAGATCACCTTCCGAGGGAAGACCTACTCTGCTAGGCAGACCCGGGCGAGAATACTGGAAAGTAAGGTGAAGGTAGTGTGCCGGCGCTTATACAGGAACCGCTGGTAAGGAACCGGTAGTTAGGGGCGGGACGTCTAATGCGTTCGTGCCTCATTCTGTTTATGATCTGTTCTGGGAGCCATTTTTTCTGCAGCGTGCGCCAGCGGCTCACTACCCTCCCATACTTCCAGGCACAGAGGTTCTGCGCTCAACTTGTCAGCAGCATCCACAGCACCCTCCTCTCTATTGGCCTTCCTCCACTCCAGGTATTGGGGATCCAGTGTGGGAGCGCTCACCATCGGGTAGCATCACACGCCCACTCTCCTAAGAGTATCATGGCTGAGGGGACAGGAGATGCCATATTTACTAGGGCGAGGAAGCAGGCAACCAAGGTCAGTTTCTTGGCATGCGCAAATTTAACGGGCTCGCTTTGCTCCTCCTGCACACCTGCTAGGCAGATGGAACATACAGTCCCCACACCCAATGCAGAGCCTGCAACAGCAGCCTTGGATGGACATGTAACAGCAGCATCCACTGCTGGCCTAGTAACGGTTGGGGTTCAGGAGACACCAGCTTGGGCCGGCTCTCTTTCCCAGTCCCTTTCTTCCCTTCAAGGAATTCCACTTCTGGCAGCATCACTAGTCAAGATACTAGATAGGCTTGCTGGCTTGCTGGACCACTGAAGCGAAAAGCGTCGGGATCTTCTGATCTTCCTGGGCATGCCTCTCCCGCAGCACACGCATCCCCGATAACGAAGGTGATCAGTTCACCATCTCTCCAGACCATTCCACAAAGATAGATGACCTTATTGTGGCAATCATTGGGGTGCTTAAAATTGAGGAAGCCCCTTCACAGGGCAAGAAGTCCAGAGGTTTGTTTCGCAGACACTCTGAACGTTCAATGTTTTTTCCCGCCCATGATCAATTGCAAGGTATTGTCCAAGATGAATGGGATGCCTTTCCCTAAGGAAGCATTAGAAAAATGGAGCACACCTCCTCTAGTGGATGCTCCTGTGTCTTGCCTTTCAAAGCCAACCGCGCTTCCCGTTCCTGATGCATCAACCTTTAAAGATGCCACTGACAAAAAACTTGAAGATTTTCTGAAGGCTCAACCTTTAGACCCATTCTAGCCTCGGCTTGGGTCAGTAGTGCAATGGAAGCATGGTCAGATATGCTCCTCTCCGGCATCAGAGAAGACCTGCCCACTGAGGAGCTTGTATCTATTGCCATCAGAATTCAGGAGGCTAGCTCCATCCTTTGTGATGTATCGTTAAACACTCTGAAGATTGTAGCGCGAACCTCCGCATTGTCTGTATCCGCCAGACGCACCCTTTGGCTCCGCCTGTGGTCTGCTGATTTAAGCTCTAAGAAGTCTCACGGTCCTTCCCTTCAAGGGATCGCGGCTATTCGGCGAGGAGCTGGAGAAATTTATCTCCCAGGCAACTGGGGGCAAGAGCACACTGCTACCTCAGACAAGACCCAAGGGTGTTTCTCAGAGACATTCACGTCCCTTTCGTGGCTGAGCATTTCGTTCTTCCAGAGGTTCCTCCCCACCCAGACAATTTTTCTCTAGGGGCCATTACTCTTCAAGAGGAAAACAGACCTGGCAAACCTGGAAGACAAACAGACATCGGCATGACTGGACGGCTCAGTCACAGCCAGAACTCACAGTGGAGGGAAATTGAGACACTTTGCAGAACAATGGGCATGAGACGTAGACTTTCAATGGGCAGTCAAGTCCGTAACAACCGGCTACCGTCTTGAGTTCCGAAAACTACCGCCCTGGAGATTCTTCATATCCAGGGTTTCTTGGGACCCTCAAAAAGTACTGGCCTTTCTTTCCATCGTCGACGATTTGGTAGGTTCAGGCGTGGTCGTACCCGTACCGCCTTCCCAAATGTTCAAAGGCTTCTACTCGAACCTGTTTGCGGTACCCAAAAAGAATGGGTCATACTGACCAGTCATAGGGCTAAAGCACCTCAACTGATGGATTACCTATCGTCGTTTCAAGATGGAATCAGTCAGATCAGTTATACGGGCCATGGAGCCAGGAGAGCTCCTAGCTTCCCTGGATGTCAAGGATGCCTATCTGGACATCCCAATATTCCCTCCACACCAACAATTCCTCAGCTTTGCCTTCCAGGAGCACCATTTCCAGTTTGTGGCACTACCGTTCGGCCTATCATCAGCCCCCAGTATTTTTACCAAGACTGGCATCCATGGCAGCCATCTTCCACATCCAAGGGGTATCTATTACTCCATACTTGGACGATCTTCTCTTCAAGGCTTGCTCGGCTCACCTGGCAGAGGAGTTCTTGCACCTCTCGATCCGGACTCTCAAACAGTTCGGCTGGACGATCAACAGAGACAAGTCTTGTCTGACACCGTCGCAGCGAATGGCCTTTCTAGGACTAGTCAGTCATTGTGGACAACCAGATCTGGACCTCATGGCTTCCCGTCACAACAGGAAAGTAGACCACTTCATCGCACGGACAGGAGACCCTCTAGCAGTAGGAGTGGACGCAATGACCGCAGAATGGGAAACGTCTCTAGCCTATGTATTGCCCCCTCTCGTGATGCTTCAGCAGATTCTCAAGCGGATAAAGAAAGATCGTGGTCCACTGATCTGATGGACATGTTGATCGAACCACCAATGCCCCTTCCACGCAGATATCTTGCGTCGGGGTCCCATTCTCCATCACAATCCGGGAATGTTCAATTTGATGGCATGGCTATTGAGGTCGCAATACTAAAACAAAAAGGTTTCTCCGAAAAGGTGGTTCAGACGACGCTAAAGGCTCGTAAGGCCGTCTCTTCAAAGACCTATCACAGAATTTGTTAGATTTTCATCTCCTGGTGCTCCGATCAGAGAATATCTTAGGAGGATGCAGACGTACCAGTTCTCCTTAATTTTCTTCAGGACGGATTGACTAAAGGACTGAGCTTGGGATCCATCAAGGTTCAAATCTCGACACTGTCAATTCTCCTTATAAAGTGACTTACCCTGCAAAAGGATGTGCACCTTTTCCTGCAAGGGGTGGCACATATTGCACCACTGTTCCGCTCTCCCATACCACCATGGGATCTTAAGTGCAATGCTGGCACCCCCCTTTGAGCCCATCTCAATTATCAAGTTGCCATGGCAAGTGGTTTTTCTAGTGGCCATTTCGTCAGCCCGGCTGGTCTCTGAACTCAGAGCATTGTCCTGTTCACCACCACATTTGGCTTTTCCTGAAGTAAAAGCGGAGCAGTGTTGCATATGCTGCCATCTTTTCTCCCCAAGGTGATTTCAGCTTTTTCACCTAAACGAGGAGATTGTCATTCCTTCCTTTTGAAGCTCTCCTAATAATGCTAAGGAGACAAGTTTCAACAAGTTTGATGTGGTTCGCACACTCCGTACCTATGTGGAGCGCACAGCTAAATTCCGGAAATCAGATTCTCTTTTCGTGGTGCCCTCTGGTAGTCAGAAGGGTCTCCTGGGCCTCCAAAGCTACTATTGCCAGATGGATCATGGAAGCGCTCCGCAGAGCCTTCATCTCCATCCAACAGCCTGTCCCTTTTGGCATTAGGGGGCATGTTTACTAACATTGGAGATAAATATCTGGAGAGATTTCTGGAGATGTTGCCCATAGCAACCAATCAGATCTTTGCTGGCTGTTTAAATCTAATTGCTGATTGGTTGCCATGGGCAACATCTCCAGAAATCTCTCCAGATATTTATCTCCAATGTTAGTAAACATGCCCCTAAGGCTCATTTCACACGGGCGCTCAGCACTTCATGGGCGTGCAGAAACATGGCCTCTGCTGAGCAGCTGTGCAAGGCAGCAACGTGGTCCTCAGCCCACACTTTCACAAAATTTTACCGTTTTGATACTTATGCGCCAGCCCAATCGGCTTTTGGACGCAAAGTTCTTCAGTCTGTTGTTTCATAAATAATAGAAGGTTCCTTGGTTACCTGTTTTCTCCCTCCATCACATGGAACAGCTTTGGTATGTCCCCATGGTTCTTGTGTCCCCCAGGACATATGAGAAAAAGGGTTTTATTACTTATTACTGTTAAATCCTTTTTTCTCTAGTCCTATGGGGGACACAGGACTTCCCACCCTAAACGGGTATACCTTCTCTTCAGCCATATATAGATGTGTGTTTATTAAATTATATACAGTTGGGTTTTTTGTTGCTCGGTTGTTTTCTTATTATTAACTGAGTAAGCTGGAGGCGGAGGGAAGCTATATAGAGGGGAGGATCCCTCCTCTTCTTTTCTTCTGTGTCCTGCCTCCTGATGGGAGGGGATTTAACCCCATGGTTCCTGTGTCCCCCATAGGACTAGAGAGAAAAGGATTTAACGGTACTGTAAGTAATAAATCTCTTTTTTTATAGGGAACTACATTGTTTGGGGGATATATTTTTCCTGTAATAGGCATCCTGTCGCCCTTGTTAAATTAGCTCCACTTGTGAAAAGGACTGAAAACAATCCCATGATTGGCTGCTTCAATATGAGGCTTCTATTCACCCCAATAATATGACCATGCTGCACCTGTACAATATACAGTGGATTTCATACCAGCTCCACACAGAATGCTAATTGCCTAAATAATAATAATATATATATGTGTATATTTCAGTCTTCTAACAAGACCAAGACAGCGGAAGCAGACACATCGAGTGAGCTGGCGAAGAAGAGCAAAGAAGTATTCAGAAAGGAGGTAAGTGCTCAGTATTGCCATTCTAACTTCCCCTTTCTATTGGGGTACAAAGGAGTAACTACAGAGGAAACAGACCCTGTGGTTGCAGAAGGTATAGGGTCCCCATGAGGCCCAAATAATGAGCAATTTCAATCTATTGGTGCAATAGGACAACCTCTGGTTATGTTTCGGGCTCTAAAATGAATTTTCTGTGGGGCCCTTTAACATCTAGTTGTTGGGGAACAGCATGTGCAAGGGTTAACGCTTCCCTATATATATATGCTTGCAATCTGCAGATGTCTCAGTTCATCGTACAGTGTCTGAACCCCTATAGGAAGCCCGACTGTAAGATGGGAAGAATAAACAACACAGAGGACTTCAAGCATCTAGCGCGCAAGGTAAGGCTCCTTCCTTCTAGCGCCCCCTCCTGGCACAAGCACTCACGGAGTAATGTCATGTCTATCAAAGGGGCTGTTCACCTTTAAATTAACTGTTAGTAAGATGTAGAGAGGGATATTCTGAGACAGTTTGCATTTGGTTTTTATTATTTGTGGTTTTTGAGTTATTTTGTTTTTTATTCAGCGGTTCTCCAGTTTATCATTTTAGCAGTCTGGTTGCTAGGGTCCAAATTTCACTAGCAACCATGCACTGATTTGAATAAGAGACTGGAATATGAATAGGAGAGAGTCTGAATAAAAAGATTAGTAATAAAACGTAGCAATAATAATACATTTGTAGCCTTACAGAGCAATTGTTTTTTAGATGGAGTCCTTTTGAAACCTGTAAAAGTCAGAATAAAAAAATCAAATAATTCTAAAACTATAAAAATAGGTAATCAAGACCAATCGAAAAGTTGCTTAGAATTAGCCATTCTGTAACAGGCAGGTGAACCATCCCTTTAAAGCCTGAATTGGAACAAATTGTTTTAAAGGACAAGGAAAGTTGTAATGAGCAGTTGTTTTTTCTGACAAATGAGAAAAGTGGGTTTTCAACGCCATGTCAACGCCAATGGACCTTTTTGATTGGCCATGCCAGGCGTGTGCACAGTATAGCAGGAAACTAGATTTTACTGAATCTTTGTTACATTTATGTTTTTTGCTGTAGTTCCCGTTTAAGTGCCGTGTGTTTCTAGTAGCCTGCGTGTGTTTTTAATAGCCTGCGTGTGTTTCTAGTAGCCTGCGTGTGTTTCTAGTAGCCTGCATGTGTTTTTAATAGCCTGCGTGTCTTTCTAGTAGCCTGTGTGTGTTTCTAGTAGCCTGCATGTGTTTTTAATAGCCTGCGTGTTTTTCTAGTAGCCTGTGTGTGTTTCTAGTAGCCTGCGTGTGTTTTTAATAGCCTGCGTGTGTTTTTAATAGCCTGCGTGGGTTTTTAATAGCCTGCGTGTGTTTTTAATAGCCTGCGTGTGTTTCTAGAAGCCTGCGTGCGTTTGTAGTAGCCTGCATGTGTGTCATCCAAGTGCCAGTCTGAGCCTCCCCAAATAGATTTGAATATAAATCCCCTAAAATACCCATGTGCCAGTGTTTTTCAGCTGACAGTTGGGTGGGAGAGATGAGTATTGAGTCAGTGTCGGCTTTCTCCGGTTACTATGGTGCAAAGCAATATTCCCATTTATAAAAATGTGACAAAAATTAGAAAAACAGGCCTTGTCATTAGGGATGCACCGAATTCAGGATTTGGTTTGTGATTTGGCCCTTTTCAGCAGGATTTGGCCGAATCAAATCCTAATTTGCGTATGCAAATTAGGGTGGGGAGGGAAATTGCGTAACTTTTTGTCACAAAACAAGGAAGTAAAAATTAGGATGGTGTTCGGCTGAATCTTTCACAAAGGATTCAGAGTCCGGCCTAATCCAAAATAGTGGATTAGGTGCATCCTACTTGTCATACGTTTCTAACTTCAGTAAAACAATCCCTATATAAGCCAAGTGCCTCCAATCCTGCACTGTTGCCCCTGGAATGAGCATTGCATTATGGGATGGCCAGTGTCCCCAGCACAGGGATCAAGCTTATCCATTGGAATACTGAAGCCCCTCTGACTTCTGCTCTGTCTCCCCCACAGCTGACTCACGGGGTCATGAACAAGGAGCTGAAATACTGCAAGAACCCAGAGGACCTTGACTGTAACGAGAATGTCAGACACAAAACCAAGGAGTATATCAAGAAGTATATGCACAAGTTTGGGTCTGTTTATAAACCCAAAGAGGATATTGACATTGAGTAGCCCCCCCCAGTATGAATTGACCGGTCCCAGTAGGGGGGCAGTTCTTATTTTTACAGTGTAAATGATGTTGTTTTATTTTTTGGACAGCTTCTATCATTTGGCTGAGGATGATGTGTTTTGTAACTCACAGCAACTTGATGCTGGAGATTTAATATTTCTACCTTTAGACTCCTATAAGTACAATGATATACTCAGTCTAATGAAGAAACCAGTTGTTTGTCCATTAACAAGGAGAAAAGGAAAGAAAAGAAGGGACAAGGGAAGAGAGAGGGAGAAGGAATAAGGAGAAAAGGAGAGAGCAGAAGGGAAGAGAGAAGGAGAGAGAACAAAGAGAAAAGGGGAGAGTAAATGGGAAAAGGGAAAAGAGAAGTTGAGAGAACAAGGAAAGAAGGAGAGAATGGAATTGAATGGAGAAGGGAAGCGAGAAGGAGAAAAAACAAGCAGAAAAGGAGAGAGCAGAATGGAGGAGACAATGTGTATATAAGACATGGGGGAGAAAAAGGAAGGAAGAAAGAAATGAGAAGAGAGAAGGAGAGAGATCAAGAAAAAATACAACCCATTGGCCTCTGCCCAATCCTGTGTCTGTGCTAAAATGCAAAATGTTGTGCTGAATTCAGACACACGGAGCCCACAAATACTGCACTGACCTCACACACCCTACACAGCTCCCTAGTCTGGCCCTTGCCCCCCAGACCCAAATGGAAACCCCAAGAGCAGGAGTGCAGAGCAAAATCATAGTAACGACTGGTTGTCATGGCATTGCTGCCAAGGTACAAATTCACCCAATGTTGGTGATTGGAGAAGTGAACTTCAAACAGGAGGGGATTCATCATTAACAACATGTCATATTTTCTTTCATTTAAATACTTTACTTAAAATCCAGTGTAAGTTACAAAATACATATTGTTCAATTCAGTGATGTAACTGGATGTTCCTGGGCCCCACAGCAAATCCAAATTAGGGCCCCGGAATATTGGTGAATTGTACTGAACTCAACAAGATGTCTCATTAATTAGGGCCATGCTGGTCCCACTACTCTCCTGTCCCCCCTCCTCTGCAGTTACACCCCTGATTCATTTACACTTACTCCTCACCTGCCTCCTGCATTGACTGACTCATGTAATGAAGTCTCACAGCTTCAACCAACCATCTAACAATAACCATTCCACACACTTCTAATAGTTTATTGCTTTTATTATAAAGATCTATTTGGTTTTACACATGTTTCATAAAAATAGATATAAAAATATATGTATAAATATATAAAACATTTTGTATAAAAATAGATATATAAATGAAAAAGCTGTATAAAAATATAAATATTCTTCTGGCTTTTGCTCATTTTCCGTCAGTACATCGTTGGCATCAGTTTCAGGAGTTTTCAGGGAACTCATCAAATCCTCTGAAGGCCTTTTGTGCAGTTGGGGATATTTGCCACATAGAGTCATGGGGGGTTACAATCCCCCCCTCACTGTCCTCTTCTCTAGTATCATCCGGGCTAGGGACGAATGGGGCTCGCACTTGCTTGGCCATAAGAGCTTCCCACATTATTGGCTATAAATACAAAGAAAAACATGTTACATTAAATATTGAATAAGTTGTGCCTATATAGCAATATGAACTCCATCATTAGATTCATAGAACACAGCAGAGGAATATAAAGTATCTGCCTTGCAGTTATGTCTGGAGATATCTGCATCCCAGTGTTGGACTAGGGGGGTTCAGATCCACAGGGGCTGCCACATCAGGGCCTGCACACCTCCACCCTGGGCCCCTGACCCCCCTCTGCTAATTCCAGGGCCCCCTCACCAGCCCTCCTCCATCCGCCTCTCCCCTGCCCCCGACCAGCACGTACCTGCTTTTTTTCTATTGGTTGGGCGGGGGGAGAGATGAGGGAGCATAAAGTTTCAGGCAGGGGGAGCGGATCTGGGCCGGCAGCGCCCACCGGGTTTTTACCTGTGTCCCACCAGCCCAGTCCGACCCTGCTGCCCCCCATTCCTCAGTACAACTGCCCTGCAACAGGTATAAAATAGAACTTACATCAAAGTAGCTACAATTCATCACTTCTTCTCCATCGTTTCTAAGTGATCCAAGCCGGCTTATACAGTCTTTGTCTAAGAGCTAAACAAACACAAATAAAAATTACACACAGGCCCAAAGCTGAATGAAAGTGGAAACTACAATAAGTTTATTCTATTGTTTTATTCTACATTTCTATTGGCTATAGTGTAGGCCTGTAGATACGGCACTTACCAGTTTTATCACCATACTGGTTTCATTATCCAGATTGGCTGGAAGTTCGGGTTCTTCATAGAAGACATTTTCCCGCAATTCTCCAAAATTATTTCCGGTAAAAGGCACCTGCAAAAATAGAAAGATATCAAGTCAGGAACTCGGGTAATCTGAGAAAAGAACGACGGTATTACTCCGGGGCAGGGGTTGTTATTAGTGAAATTCTAATGGCAATTTGGGAAATTGAAAGAGTTTTCATGGAATATTTAACTGGAACACAACATTGGACTGGGGGGCCCAGTGACCGCTGGTCCTGTTTATTCAGGAACCCAATAAAAAAAACCTCTGGGCCCCCAGTCAAAAAGTATTCTGTGCCCCCTCCAGCCACAAACCCCCTCTGGACCCCCGTGCCCACTGTTTCCTTCACCCGACAGAGCCAATATTTCAAGCAGGGAGCTGGTCTGGGCGGGTGATGGAGCAGAGTGAGATCTTTACAATTTGAGTCTCTTCAATAGAATAAAGTAAATAGACAGCATTGTAGAACCTAATGGGATTATTAGTGACGGCTTTATACTCACGTAGCCAACGGCCATTTTATAGATGATTATGCCTAAAGCCCACCAGTCCACGCTTCTCCTGTAGTTTCTTTCTGCAAACATTTCTGGAGCCCAGTAACACTCCGTTCCACATGGGTAGGTCATTTCATCTCTGTAGCCAATACCTTAAGTACAAGGAAAACTGGGTTAGTTCCTAATCAATGAATGGGACTAATCTACTAACAGCTATAAAGGTGCATGTGATACATAGAGGCCAATGGAGAAGATCAATTATAGTCAATTAAAATGAACAAAGATATAATTTATATGAGAATTCATTTGTCTATTATATATGTTACAGGTATGGGACCTGTTATTTAGAATGCTTGGGACCTGGGGTTTCTTGGATAATGGATCATTCTGTAACTTGGATCATTCTGTAATTTGGATCTTCACACCTTAGGTCTACTAAAAAATCATATAAACATTAAATAAACCCAACAAACTGGTTTTGCCTCCAATAAGGATTAATTAATTATTAATTTGGATAATTTGGATAAAATGGAGTCTACGGGAGATGGCCTTTCTGGATATTGGGTTTTCAGGATAATGGATCACATACATGTAGAAAATACCAGGATATCTTACCTGCTTTGCACAACCCAAAATCTGCAATTTTGGCATATCCATCACTGTCTAGGACAATATTTGCAGGCTTTAAATCTCTGGAGGGAAAGAAATAACATGATCAGCAAAGTCTTAGGTTTCTGAACAGAAAACTAGAGAATGACCCCCCATCCTTACTATATAGGCCATATCTAATATTGACCTAGAATTCAGACCCCTCCTTTCCACACCTGTAAGAGGCCACTTTATTCTGCCTCATAATAAAAATATAATAAAATATAACCCCTGAAAATTAAATTCCCTTTTTAATTCTCTTACCGGTGGACAATGCGATATTCATGTAAAAACTTAATCCCAAGAACGATGCAGGCGGCATAGAATCTGCAAGACAAAACACATATTTCAGTTGCATTTACAAATGTGGAAGATGTATCTATAAGAAGAAAGTGCAGTACTACAAGCCCATGTGAATGTACCAAAGTGACCCAATGATACTTACAAAGTGTCGCTTGGGGGCAGTGCTCCGTTCTTCAACCGGGATTCCAAATTTCCTCCAGCAGCAAACTCCATGGCTATGTATACATGGTGTTCTCTCTGGAAGGAGCAGAATAAGCTCACCAGGAAAGGGTTCCTTGTAATCCTCACCAGCCTTAATATGTCCCTTTCCAGGTAAAGTCTGAAACATAAACCAACCAACAAGTCAGGAGAAAGGAAATGAGTTTCCTTCTAGAACTATTTAATTGCTGATCAGTGTTCTCCAAAAAAAGCAAATAACTAAAAAAACTATAAAAATTAAGCAATAAAGACCAATTGAAAAATTACTTAGAATTGGCCATTCAATAACATACTAAAAGTTAACTTAAAGGTGAAGCCCCTTTAATGTGACAGTTACCCAATGATATTAGTTTGGAGGAAAAAATAACTAAATTAATTCCTCAACTGTTTTTATGTTAAATAGACAAGTGCAAATATCCCCAGTAATTATAATGCTCACAGGAGTTGTGTGTATGTGGAGCTTACAGGAACGTATAACGTGTATATAAGAGTAGTGTAAAGGATATTAAAGATCATGGAGATGCTTCACTAATATACCAACCTGTTAATCATATGACTTTGCAAAATATTTTTCTTGTCCATCTTTTTGATGGCGACCGTTTTTCCAGACTTTTTATGTACTGCCTTAAAGACCTGAAAAAAAAGAGCAAGTTCATGAAATCTCAATAAATATGCAAATAAATAGCCTAATCTTCATTAGGGATGAGCTACTCACTTGTCCAAAGCTTCCACTGCCAAGCCACTCGCAGAACTGGAAATCCTCAATTGGAATAGAGGGAATAGCAGGGGTCGGAGAATCACTGAAAAGAAGAATAGAATGTTGGTCTTTGTAGGATTGAGGATTGGGGTTTCCATTAAAAGGATTAAAGAAAGAACTGGGCAGGTAACATTATAACTTACATTGAGTCTGGTGAGAAGTTTTCTGAACATTCACTGTCCGATCTCTCCCCAATCTGAGAGGGACGAGCACAAATCACAGAATTGGGTGGAGCCTGAGCAAGCTAAAGAACAAGAAGATTCTCTATTATTTCAGATCCTTTATGGGAAAAAGGTCAATTCTACCAAGAAGTAATGCAGTTATTAAGTTCTAGAAACATTATTATCTCATAATTATGACTATTAGGAATGCACCGAATCCAGGATTGAGCTTGGGATTCGGCCACGATTCTGCCTTTTTCAGCAGATTTGGACAAATCCAAGTGCCTGACCGAAATGAATCTGAATCCAAAAAATCATGTGACTTGTCGTCACACAAACAAGGACTTCAACATCTTTTTAACCTTGCGTCGAGGTTCTCATTCCTCCTTCTTTCCATAATTTTAATTCAGATTCGGTTTAGTATTCGGCCAAATCTTTCACAAAAGATTTGGGATTTGGCTGAATCCTAAACTAGTTGCTTCAGTGCATCCCTAATCATATTATGTAACAGCAGTTAATGAATTCAGAATTACATCAATTACAAGATGTCATCAATATGTCAATATTAGTTACTTACGATTTCAAGTTTATCAATATAATCCTTCTCTGAGCTTTCTGGCTCTTTGTTTGGAGAAACAGAGCCACCGACCAGACTGTTTGCTGGTATGTGATATTCTGCAAAAATGAAATAAAATATTGTAATTACTTTGCTTTGGGTTGTACAGAGTATGGGTTTATTATTGGTATAGGTACCTGTCACCCCTGGATTAACTCAAGTTGGATTGAATTAGAACATTGATTTACTTTATCTTGTTTTCTATGTGTGACAAATTTAGCATCTAATAAAAGTATGTGACTATAAATATTATGGGAACAGTGAGGAATCCAACATGGAGGACATACTGATACTTGTGTCATGTAGCTGCTCACTATAAGAGAAACAGACATAAATACTGTACCTGGTCTGTTCAGCTTAACTGATCTTCTACTTGAGTCCTGTAAAGATAAAAATCACAATATTTTAGGCACAACAGCGTCTCTCATATTATATGTCTATATATGAGTTTGCATTGTCTGATGGTTACACATTTCTGTTGTACATAAGAGAAAATATACTGAACAGGGTCGTAACTATAGAGGAAGCAGACCCTGCGGTTGCAGGGAGGCCCAGGAGTGTAGGGGGCCCAGTGAGACCCTAATTAATTAGCAATTTTAATATATGTTGGTAAAATAGGCCAACTTATAAATATTTTGGGGCCCTAAATTGAATTTGCTATGGGGCCCAGTAACAACTAGTTACGCCACTGATACTGAACACTTGCTGACCAATAGAACACGCTGTACTTACATCCGATTCCTGTGGCAGATACTCAGACACACTTTTTATACTAATATCTAAGTATTCTGATAGAGAAACAGAGGTATTTCCACTCGTTTCTTCTGACTCTTGTGATGGATATTCAGTCTGTAATTCATTATCACTCTCCTGTCTTATATGAGACTCCTCTGGCAGATATTCCGTCTCTAGTGATAATGAACTTTCACTGCCTGGGGAAGGCGCAAGCAAATGTTTCGCAGATAATAATGGTTTGGGCTCATCTGAGAAAGGACAAAAATAAAATAAGAGACATGTAAATTAGTATATGTATTTATATACAGTAACAGAGATTGGTTATTTATTGTGCAGGAACTAAGCACAAACCAATGACCCATCATATACTATACCTGAAGGTTTCTTGGCTTCTTGTACCATTATTAGTATTACCCCAGGACTTGGCTCAATATCAGTAGGGTTATCTACGTTGCTGGTGATGCCCTGTAAAGATAAATATTGAAAGATCAGATGATATACAGCAATACAGACCATCAAGTGCTAAAGTGAATATCGGAATGGCAAATTGCACATAACAAGAATTACTCTAGAGCTGCTCTAGAGGTGCTAAACTGGCAAGCAAGGGAAACATCTACCCGTTAGAGTCCTGCATGGGTCCATTTGGGTAAACCAAATAGCTAGATCAGCGAGGGTGGGAGGGCTAGACCAGCAGCTGAACCAGATACCCAGACTTTCTACCCAAAAATCAGAGTATTTTGCAGGCATTCTGCAGGTACCACCAGATACCCGACCCATTGCAGGTCTCTACTACCTGCCATAATTAGCTGACAAAGCTGTTTCCCAAAGAAATTGAAATTGCTGCTCCCCAATAACCAAGTAGGTGGATGTACCAGTCATTCATTCTAAGTAAAATACCAGTAGAATGAGTTAAAAAATTCCTTTCTTCATTCTTTAAATGTTAAACACTTCAGCGATTCTATGTTTTGTCTGTTTGAGACCCAAATGAATGGGATCTATGAATGATCTTGGTTGAAATCAAGATCATTCATAGATCCCATTCATTCAATTTATTTGGAAAATCTTTTCTATTGTATCAATAAAAGAATTCAATGAAAGGCACTTACAGCAGTAGATTTCACAACAACCCTAATCACTGCAGCTGAAGGGCACTCAGAATCGTCAGTCGTAGTCTCTGAACTGTCTGTGCCTTCTGCATCTGCAAAAACCAAACACATTTACATGATCAATGCACATGGTACTCTTAGAAAGTATTAATATTGGATTCATATTGGAAGGGCAATGGGAGAACATACCTGTAGAGTTATCAGCTTCACTTTCAGATGTGCTTGACACTTCTTCTATCTCTATGACCTCGGTGTGGTCAGATTCTTCTTCAGTGTCCTCAGCAATCTCGTTGAGAATCTCCATGGGTTCTACCTTAGCTTTCTCCATAATTTCTTTTACTTCCACTTGTTTTTTAGCCTCTTCTTCTTCTTCACTTCGTGCTTCTGGAAACCTCAACTGTGGCACTTGGAAAAGACTCACAGGAGTAGGCACGTTGTAGTTCATTGGTTCCTGAATTTAAAATAGATATATATATATTTTATTTTATCTGAAATTTAATTTAATTAAAATATATACATAGAGTCATAAAGATGTAGTGCCAACTTACGGTATTTTCCAAGATCAAAGGATGAATCTGTAAATAAAAGTAAAAAAACTGTCAGTAAGAAATATCTATTAATACTGGTTGTTTATCTAAGAAATAAACCTCTAATAAGGATACTGAACTAGATCCCAAGAACTATTTGCTTTAATAAAAATGTGTAACTTTCGCCTCACCTTGTTCTTACGTCGAAAGAAGTTCCGTATAGTTTGACACGTTGATCGAATTCTTCGTAACATTTTTTATAATTTCTGCAGGATAAACAGATTCAGATTTGATTATCTCACATTTTCATTAGAAGAATGTAAACAAGACTATAATTATATGTATAAATATATATCTCATAAACTGCTAATTGTAAGGTAATACCTCTATGTAAAAGTTTAGATAATTAAAGGAAAGTTTCATAGACATAATATATATATAATATATCTTAATTTCACCCTATTAAATATGACAGATGAACAGTTTATCCAATTTCGAAAATTGTGAAATTTTAACTACATTTTTGTATCGCAAATAAACTTATAATTTTACAAAACAAGGACGTTTTGCTTATTTATTAAAATTATGAATATAAAAAATCTCAATTTAATTAAATGATTAATAAAAACTCTGCAGGTCAACAAACTCAAAACTTTTACAAAATCACTAAAAGTTTTAATGGGAGAACTCCCACTGATGCCAAAGCTTAACATTCTAGTTTTTTGGGTGTTTTTTAGCTTAATAGATTTAAAAAATTTGAGTTTTTGAAACCATAATTTGAATTCATGCATATTAGTACCTAACAATTCAAATTACAGTGCAAATTATAATTTGAACATTGATAAATCAGCCCCTTGGCCAAGTACTTACAATTTAAAGTTAAAAAAATCTAAAAACAAAAGTCAGTTGGTATCAGCACTAACAACAGCGATTCTAACTGTTAAACACCAACACTAACAGCTAAACACCAAGCAATATATATTTATATATAGATTATATATATAGAGAGAGAAAGAGATAGAGAGAGCCAAGTACTTACAAAGTCGATAAAATTGATGAAATTGATGAAATTGAAAATAAAAAGTACGTTGATATCAGCACTAACAGTAGCGATGCTCACTGATTAGCAGCTAAACACCAACTGATCAACAATGGCTTGTTACTTATGATATGTCTCTTGGGGCATTATGACATCATAATGATATCACATGATCCACCTGACACTCTTGGGGCATTATGACATCATAATGGTATCACATGACCCACCTGACATGAACATCCCATAAACACACACCTGTAGGATGCAGACTGTATTCCTTACATATTATCCCATGAGATGGAAACTACTGAATATAAAAATCTCAATTGAATTAATTCATTAATAAAAACTCAGCGGGTCAACAAACTCTCAAAACTTTTACAAAACCACTAATAGTTTTACTGGGAGATTAGTACCTAACAATTCAAATTGCAGTGCAAATTATAATTTGAACATTGATAAATCAGCCCCTTGGCCAAGTTCTTACAATTTAAAGTTGAAAAAACTCTAAAAACAAAAGTCAGTTGGTATCAGCACTAACAACAGCGATTCTAACTGTTCAGCAGCTAAACACCAAGCAATATATATTTATATATAGAGTATATATATAGAGAGAGAGAGAGAGAGAGAGAGCCAAGTACTTACAAAGTCGATAAAATTGATGAAATTGATGAAATTGAAAAAAAAAGTAAGTTGATATCAGCACTAACAGTAGCGATGCTCACTGATTAGCAGCTAAACACCAACTGATCAACAATGGCCTGTTACTTATGATATGTCTCTTGGGGCATTATGACATCATAATGATATCACATGATCCACCTGATACTCTTGGGGCATTATGACATCATAATGGTATCACATGACCCACCTGACATGAACATCCCATAAACACACACCTGTAGGATGCAGACTGTATTCCCTACATATTATCCCATGAGATGGAAACTACTGATTAATAACATGAATACTGTATAATATATATTTATATATATAGATAGAGAGAGAGCCAAGTACTTACAAAGTTGATGAAATTGAAAATAAGAAAAGTCAGTTGGTATCAGCACTAACAGCAGCTAAACACCAACTGATCAACAACAG
This sequence comes from Xenopus petersii, assembly GCA_038501925.1. Classification (NCBI taxonomy): domain Eukaryota; kingdom Metazoa; phylum Chordata; class Amphibia; order Anura; family Pipidae; genus Xenopus; species Xenopus petersii. The sequence continues at coordinate 161,587,101 of CM076682.1, read as the reverse complement.
CCTGGGGGCATTATGACATCACAATGTACACCTGGCTTAAACATCATGTGACCAACTTGTAAGCTGAATATCAAATTACATGGGACTACATTTCTATTAAAGGTTGAGAATCACACTAAAAAAGGAAAGAGTTTCGGTTTTTTGGTTCAAACAAAAACAGATCATGTTATTTGGGGTGCTTGAGACAGGGAGAGAATAGAAAACAACCTTAAAGCTCATTCAGTCAAAGGAAAATAATTAATCACATCATACCTTTTGTTATCCTTATTTTATTTATTTGATATCCTTTATTTATTTTGTCACATAATAGATCAAGTTTTGTACTCAATAGGCAACAATTATACAGATAAGTCACATTGGGCTCAATAATAACTGGCAGGGGAGGATGCAAAGTCCAAACAACAGCTGCCAGCCACCCTGATAGGATTGCCATCAGTAGAGTTAGTAGGCCTGGACTGGGAGTCAAAATAGGCCCTGCCATTCCAACTACCAAGGCCCACTTGATCCCATACAGCCCCCTACCAGCCCACTATATGGTAACTTTGTATGGAACCATACAGCAGCCCCTCTGGCATTTGCCAGAACCCACAGATTGCCAGTCCAGGCCTGACCAGTGGCACCTTATATACAGTTAAATAGTGAAGGGGCGGGCAATAATGTGCAGGGGTGGGATGATGATGCAAAAGGACCTGAGGGGCAGGAGATCCAATTAGCTGGAGAGACATCTGTTTCCCATTTCGGCATTGCTGAATTCAGACTGTATAATCATTTGCTAGATATTGGATGATTTGCAGGATAATGAGGGCACACATTAGTTTCCTGGGCAGGACAGTCACTAGAGGAAGTGAGAGCTGGAGGTTCATCAGTAGAGTTAGTCGCTCATTATGAAGAGCTGGAAAATGTCTCGGGGGCTTTCTAGGTTCCTGAAAGTTCTGCCCCCAGCAGCCATCCCTGATGGACGTCATTGGGCAATGTCGCCAGCCAAAGAGCCACTGGAGGATACTGGGAAACAGGACAGACAGAGGGTCAGAGAGACAGAAGGCCAACCTGAGAGGTGGGGGCTAAACCCTGAGCAGGGCTGTATCTAAGTACAATGCAACCCTGGGCATCGGACCTAAACACGCTCCTACGTTGTGCGCTCTGACGTCACACACCGGTGCGCTGATGAAACATGTGCTCTGACATCAGCATTCAGTGCAATGCATTCAGTGGAAGTGGCATCACCCCGCCGTGCACGTGACATCACTTCTGCATTCTTACCTGCCCCCCTACCCCTCAGCCCCTCAGCTCCATCATCCATGGCAGAGGGTGGGGAGGGTTTTAAAATAAAAAAACAAAAATGAATAAAATAGGCACCCCCAAAACTGTGCCACCCTAGGCACAGGCCCTCAGGGGCCTATATATAAATACGGCCCTGCCTATGAGGGAGTGTTATCCAGGGAATCCAGTGTAAAGGCCCAGAACCCAAATACACATTGGGCCTAACCTCAGATGTGAAACACATTGGAGACACAGGTAACAACATCCAATAGATAAGGAAAGTGCATGACATGTCAACTCAATAGCAAGAAAGAAATCCAGGGGCAATTTTGCAGTTCAGTTTTTGTAGGTCTGTCCGAACCAAAGTGACAGGGCCCAGGGGTGCAATTATAGAGGAAGCAGATCCTGTGGTGGAGAGGACCCCACAAGGCCCTAATTAATTAACAAATTATAGAGAGACAGAGAGAGCAGTTCTAGTTTGGTGCGCTCTCTACCAAAAGTCATCCGCCTGGGTTCTGGTAAAATTATAACTATATTCACATCGCACAAACCGCACTCCAAGGACTTGTCAGGTGCAAAAACAAAAATGTCTTTATTTTAACATTTCGTCTCTAACACTCGAGCCGTCTTCAGGAATTTTCATTTTTATATTATATCACTCTGCCAGCTAGTGGCCAAACTTTGGAAACTAGGGGAAGAGGAGAATTACTCCCTCCAATAACTAAGGGTCCCTTTAGTGGCCTAACCTTAGGGCAGGGATTCCCAACCTTTTGAACCCGTGAGCAACATTCAGAAGAAAAAAGAGTTGATGAGCAACCCAAGCCTGAAAAATGTTCTTGGGGTGCCAAATAAATGCTGTGATTGGCCATTTGGTAGCCCCTATGTGGATTGTCAGCCTACAGGAGACTCTGTTTGTCAGTGCATCTGGTTTTATACAACTGAAACTTGCCTCCAAGCCTGGAATTCAAAAATAAGCTCCTGCTTTGAGACCACTGGGAGCAACATCCAATGTTACTATTGGGGGTCACTGCCTTATGGCAATGCACAATGTACCAGTCCCCGACACTTGCAACTTTGCCAAGCCAACCACGTCAAAAAGGGCAAGTTTCTGTTAAATGGTCATTGCATTTGTGGTTTGCTTAAAATGTAATTTTTTTCCCATGTAGGGAGTAGGGGTTGCCACCTGGCAAGTATTTTACCAGCCTGGCCAGTAAAAATGATGATTGATCCCAATGTTATTAATATGGAAAAAGGATAAATATATAGGAAGGTCTGTATTTCTTCCAGAAAAGGTGGCAGTAGGAAGGAATGAGCAAGTGGTTGGCAGTGAGTTTTGGTTGAAGCAAATATAACCCAACTAGTAATGTTTATTGGTAAATTTCATAAACCTGGTTAATTGAGGAGCTGCTTCTTTCGGACAGTGTGGGTTTTGTGGGGCTTCTTGTTTATCAGCTGAACATACAGAGGATACAATAAAGCAGTGGCACAATGAAAGGACCTCAGTCTCACACTGACTGACTGGCGACTGCTGTAAGGACGGAACTCGTGGGCCCACATCTGCCCCCCACCTGCGGGAATCATTCCTGGTGAATTTACTCAAAGCTGTAGGAATGTCAGTCTGTCTGTTTGTCCTTTGAACTATGTCCTGTGGCTGCAATGCTCTGCAGAGATGGGACAATACAAACTGTAAGGCTTTTAGTGAGTCTCCCTGGATCTCATTGTCCAATAAGAGGAGGAGGACGAGGGCCATGCTGGAGGCACCAAGAAGTAAAGCTGGGACAGGATCACTATCAGAAATCTTGGGGCCCAATAGTGTGGACTCCCCATACTGTTTGTAAGCCCCACTTGGGCAGAGATATTTTATGCAGCAGTCCCCAGCCAAAGCTTATTGCTATCCACCAGCCTTAAATTCACCTTGTCCCTTACTATAGACTTTGCATCCCCATTACAGGAGCCCAGCTCTTAGAATCCCCTGTAGTTATAGACACCCACATGATGCTGACTCTACTACCTCTCTTTAGGGGCCGTCACCACTACTCTGCCTTTTAGTCTTTTTCCCTATAAAGCCTTTAAATGACTATGTATATCTCATAGTCTCCTACTTGTTCTTGTTCTTTATAAGGATCTCCTATACCAACAGGGATTTGCTTTTACACTCACTCCCCCAGGATGAGTAATTACCCCAGATAATGAACATCACTCCATCCCTTTCCTTTATACTATTAACTGGATTAACTGATCCGGCACAGTGGATATTCGGAAACTCCCACAGAGGATCATAGAGCACCATATAATCTCCTACTAATTTCTACCCCCAATCAACCTGCCATGTAGGTTCCTCATCCCTAAAAGGGGCTGTTCACCTTTAAACTTTTAGTATGATGTAGAGAGTAAAATTCTGAGTTAATTTGCAATTGGTTTTCATTTTTTTATTATTTGTTTTAAGTTATTTAGCTTTTTATTCAGCAGCTCTCCGGTTTGCAATTTTAGCAATCTGGTTGGTAGGGTTCAAATTCCCCTAGCAACCATGCATTGATTTGAATAAGTCTGGAATATGAATAGGAGAGGCCTGAATAGAAAGACGAGTAATAAAAAGTAGCAATAACAATACATGTGTAGCCTTACAAGAGCATTTGTTTTTTAGATGGGGTCAGTGACCCCCATTTGAAAGCTGCAAAGAGTCAGAAGAAGAAGGCAAATAATTCAAAAACTATACAAAATAAATAACGAAGACCAATTGAAAGGTTGCTTAGAATAAGCCACTCTATAACATACCAAAAGTCAATGTGAAGGTGAACAATCCCTTTAAATCACTAGGAACAGGGACATACAAGCTGCCTAATTGACCCTATGCCACATTAATAATAGTGTGAATAGTACAAAGTACAATGTGCCCTTTATATAGTGAAACCTGGAGGTGCAGCCCTATTTACTGTATTGCTGGTTCCGACTCCTGAAACTCCTGTAGCAGAAGTCAGCTAGGTTAGCTTATACTGACTTACTGCATTGTTTCAAGAGTCAGAATCAGAAAGCAGAAAGGTTTGATTAATAAATATTGCTCTCAACAGCAATTACATGTCCAGGTAACAATGAGAGTCTAAAGAATGTCCATTGGAAAGTTGTTTAAAATGACATTTTATTTCATTAGGTGCCTAAACCATTCAGTAACCAGATACTAGCAGGTTCTGATATAGCTGCTGACTATAGTGCTATTTCTATATCAGGATAATTCAACTTCGGTCTTCATTGCTTGGCAAGACTACAGTGGCCCCTGGCATGTCATTTTCATTGAATTCTGTAATGCAAACAGTATAGGAGTGTATAGAGCAACTGTCGTGCCCCATATTTATAGACTGCTGCATTGGGATGAAAGGATTTTAGAACAAAGACCTGAGCTGCCCTGTCTGGACTCCATTATCAGCTTTATGCTCAGTGATAAAGAACAGTCGGGTTATTGGTATTAGTGGAAACACAGAACTAACCCACCTCCCAACCTGTATATCCAGACGGTAACTAGTGTGGTCAGAAGCTAGTAACGGTAGAAGCTAGTAACGGTAACTAGTGTGGTCAGAAGCTAGAAATGGTAACTAGTGTGGTCAGAAGCTAGTAACTGTAACTAGTGTGGACAGAAACTAGTAACGGTAACTAGTGTGGTCAGAAGCTAGTAACGGTAACTAGTGTGGTCAGAAGCTAGTAACGGTAACTAGTGTGGTCAGAAGCTAGTAATGGTAACTAGTGTGGTCTAAAGGTGGCCATACACGGGCAGACCGAGTCGGCAGTTTATTGGCCTGTGTATGGGGCCCTCGACGGGCTTCACTGATCGAGATCTGGCTGAAAGTCGGGCAGATCTCGATTGGATGGGACGAAAAATCCCGTCGGATCGTGGCCGCATCTATTCGTTGATGCGGTCCCGCAATCCGACGGCCCATTAGGCATCGTTAGGATCTGATCATTGGGCCCTAGGGCCCACGATCGGATCAGCCCGATATTGCCCACCTCAAGGTGGGCATATCGGAGGGAGATCTGTTTGTTTGGCGACATTGCCCAACAAGCGGATCTCTCCATGTATGGCCACCTTAACTGCCCGACCAAATCTGCACCTAAATTGCCAGATGTAGAGAAAGGTCCTCCATTCTGTAATTCTACCTAAGGCAGAGACAATTGGAGATTCGGGTAGATTTTGTCACCCGGCAACAAATCGCCTCTTCTCCCCAAACTGCCTTCCCGTTGGCTAGAATCTGAATCGCTGGCGGGATGGCACTCGGTGTGATTCATCTTCCGAAGCCATCGCCTCACGAGGAAACTTTGGGCGACTTCGGAAAACAAAGTGCCATCCCACCGGTGATTTAGATTCTAGCCAGGGAGAGGCAGTTCGGGGAGACTAGTCCCCCGAAGAAGAAACGATTTGTCGACGGGCGACTAGATCTCCCCAAATCTCCGCGTGTGTCTCTGCCCTTAGTCTATTGCTCTTCGGACATAATCCCCACGTGCTCTTCTTCACATGAAAGGAGGAACGCTTCCCATAAATTCCCTAAATATCTCAGGATTCTTGATATTTCTAAACCACAAGCGATTGCAGATGCCGAGGTCACTATATTCCACATGTACACATTAGCAGAGGAGAAGATCGACATTCAAGGGGCACTGTGATTGGTCTGTCTGTGTGATGTCATACTGATGTCATCATCACCCTTGTTTATTTATGAGCACCTTTGACCCGCTTGGTCTGGTGAGTAGGATGACTTGTTCCAGGGATGAATATTCGGACATCACTGGGTGTCTTCACAAAGTGGCGCCTTTGGGTTTCATATCAAAATCTTAAAATGCGACAACTAGTTAGTTATTGGGCCGGGAAGCTAACTCTCATATGGTCAGGGCCCCCAGAGAACAAAGGATCAGAAACGCTTTTTTAGAAGAACAAGTGAGGGTCTCCGGGAACATTTTCCTGGGTGATGGTCTGAATGAAACCTGATCATGAAATCCAGGCTAACGAAGACTTTCTGCAACTGTTATCCACTTGAATGAATGAAAATTAGGGATGCACCGAATCCAAGGTTCGGGATTCGCCAGGATTCAGCAGGATTTGGATTCGGCCGAATCCTTGTGCCCAACCGAACCGAATCCGAGGCAGGGAGGCAAATCACGTGACTTTTCGTTACAAAACAAGGAAGTAAAGAAATATTATCCACTTTTTTCTTTCCCGATCCCCAATTTGCATATGTAAATTAGGATTCAGTTCAGTTTTCGGCAGAATCTTTAATGAAGGATTTGCGGATTTGGTCGAATCCTAAATAGTGGATTCGGTGCATCCCTAATATAAAAATTCATAAAAAATAAATATTCCTCGTCATATTATCCACTGGCTTTCACTTATTCCTTTAAGTATAACATTCCCCTTTAATTGGGCCGTCCTCTTAGCTGAGAGGAGCTCAGCCACTCACAATACTAAAGGGTTAACCAAATCTAAAGTCAAGCACCAATGAATTAGCCCTTGAAACCAGTGATGCTTATGAATGAAGTTCCTCCATACAAGGGAAGGCAGGAGGGCCACACAAAATGTAAGAACTGTAAGATGTCCCTCCGCCTTCTCATGGACTTACATTTATGACCCTTTATTATTACAAATATAATTTGTCAGTACTCTAAGGGGCAGATTTATCAAGGGTCGAATTTCGAATAAAAAAAAACTTCGAAATTCAAATAAAAAAAGACCAACCGAAATTTATTAAAATAAGTTGTTTTTTTTGGGTGAGTAGGCTGTTTTCGTTCAATTCGAATCGTACCAATCGAAGTAACATCATATTCGATCTCATTAGATTGAAAGCTTTTTTAAAAAAAAAACTTAGAGTATTCAAAGTCCACCAATTGACTCCAATAGGTTCTAGGAGATCCCCCAAGGCTAAAACAGCAATTCAGCAGTATTCATATTCCAGTCTCTTCATCAAATCAGTGCATGGTTGCTAGAGTAATTTGGACCCTAGCAACCAGATGGCTGAAACGGCAAACTGGGAGCTGCTGAATAAAAAGCTAAATAAGTCAAAAACTACAAGTAATAAAAAATGAAAACCAATTGCAAATTGTCTCAGAATACCCCTCTCTATATCATACTAAAAACTAATTTAAAGGTGAACAACCTATTTAAAGATACTTGCATCCCCATGTTCTCTTTGCACTCCTGTCCCCTCTCCCGAGTCAATTATTGCTTTTCCTATTGACACAGGGGAAACCTTCAAACCAGACGGCAAGTCCAGGGTTCCCAAAAAAGGGTTCCACCTAAAGAGTCAGGTGATCACATCAATCTCATGCTAAACGGCAGAAATTACGCCACCTGGACTAGGAATGTTTTTCTATCATTATCCTTAGATCAATATAATGGCTGATCTTTATCAGGACTTTTCCAGCCTGTTATTCTAGGCCTGGGGAATTGGGGAGCCAACTGATATACCCCCTCCTTCCATAGTGAGAATATAGTGAATTTGACCTCATACATTGACAACTCGTCACGTGTAAAAGAGGCCACACGGCTTGTCATGAAAACAAAGGGACGGGGCAAGCGAGTGCAGCTGTCACAAATGCCTCAGTCTATAAGCTGTAAATCCGACAGCAGTTTAGAATTTCTGCCCAGAGAAGCAGCTGTTTCCCGAAAATCACGTTCAGAAGCCCAAACCCACAGTGTAAGCGAGGCCTCCATCCCTGGAACATAACAAGAGGCCGTCAGTCTGAATTCTGAGAAGATTCAATGAGAATAGTTTTACTGCGACAGGAGCCCGGGGAGATCGATCTGTGCCGGAACCATTAACACTCGGCTTAGGTGCTTGCACTCAGTTATTCCAGGAGATTAAGCAGGTCCAACTACAAAGCAACACCCTATGGCAGGGCCCAACATAGAGGAAGGAACTGAGCTAATGAGAAAGATGGAGGAATTTCATTTATAAAACCGGCGCCATTGAGATGATTTGATTAATGTATATAAATACATACAAGGTCAGTGCAGTGATCATTCAAGGGTTCCCTTCCCAGGGCAACGACATAGTCACATCCATTATGAGCAGAGCTAGGAGGATTTAAACACCAGTAAAGACAGGGGTTCATCAAGACACCATTGAAGCTGTTTCCTTTTGGTTCTAGTATAGCGCCTAACGCTTCTCTGTTTTGTGTTATTGTGACATCATATTATTTTGGGCAGGTGAAACAAGGACATCCACGCAGAGTGTAGGAGATTTCATCATCAGCATAGGAAAGGGGTTCTTCATTCTAAAGGCAGTTGGGTTATATAACTTTCTGGATGAGGTGACACAAGTCCATCCATTGAGAGTGTAGGGGATTTCACCATCAACATAGGAAAGGGGTTCTTTATTCTAAAGGCAGTCGGGTTATATAACTTTCTGGATGAGGTGACACAAGTCCATCCATTGAGAGTGTAGGAGATTTCATCATCGGCATAGGAAAGGGGTTCTTCATTCTAAAGGCAGTTGGGTTAGAGAATTTCCTGACTGGTTAAAGACCCCTCTGAATGTAGACGAGTGGGAGAAACCAGGGGAGGAAACCAATAGGAGCAGCAGATGGAACAGGGCAAAGCTGATCTGCTGAAATTCAATACGAGGTCCCTATGGAACTGGACATGTTTCCTATTTACAGGATTCCACATGATACATATTTTCCTCCACAGATATCTCCTGCCCAAATGAAAGAGCTGTTGTTTGTTTAAATCATAAGTTCCATTGTTTTGTTGCCCTAAGATTTCGACTGTTGGGTCAGTGTGGTATCAATAAAGGGGTTATTCACCTTTAAATTAACTGTTTAGTATGACGTAGAGAGGGATATTCTGAGACAATTTGCAATTGGTTTTCATTTTTTATTATTTGTGTTTTTTTAGTTATTTAGCTTTTTTATTCAGCAGCTCTCCAGTTTGCAATTTGGGCAATCTGGTTTCTAGGGTCCAAATTACCCTAGCAACCATGCACGGATTTAAATAAGTGACCCCATTTGAAAGCTAGAGAGAGTAAGGATAAGAAGAAGGTAAATCATTTAAAAACTATAAACAAGAAAAATGAAAGCCAATGGAAAACTTATTTAGAATTAACCATTCTATAACATACTAAAAGTCACTGAGGGGTTGTTCTGTGACCATATAAAGGCACAAGGCTGCAGGCTGAGTTATACAGGGAACTCTGAGTATCACTCATGTATTATAAGGGATAATGTACCCCCTACGGTAAATGATAAGGATATTATGGATCTGTGCCTTCACTGAACTCTTTCTTACAACACACTGACATAGAACTATGGAAATCAGTTCTGTTATAATTTATTGTATGTATAATATTAAATGCAGTTAAATAATTGTGTCCAGTTTCAATCGTTATGTTTTTCTCCTTTTCCTTCAGTCTTGTTCTTCTCGTAGAGGAAAGGCCATTCATTTAACAGACTCAGGAACATCTGTTTTTTTTCAGTGTTTGGGTGCAGCTGTCACAGGCTGATGTACCAGGAAGAGACTGTGATAAGGCAAAGTTCTCCATGGTTTATTCCTAACATGAAGCCGCAAGGGCTGAACCATTGATTGAGCTGACGGCTGTTGGGGAGGGGGTGACTGTTGGAGATATAATTTAAAAAACAGCTGGACAGGGAGTTGTTCATTACATAGTAGCAAGTCCTGGAAAGAAAGACAGCTCTCATTAGTAGAAACTTGATCAGTTTCAATGCTCAGGATGTGCACAACGTTGCCAACTCCATCCAAGGATGTGAATCCGGTCCCTCCCCCCCCCTCATAAGTACTTATCCAGGTATAGAGCTTTGATTCTGGCTACATTATGCTCCTGGGCTGTTCTCCTTCCCATTGTCAAGCAATTGGCTGGAGGAACTCAAGTGCTCCCTCTAGTGGCCAAATCTCTATCAACCTGATATCTACTGCCCATAAATATCAATATCATGGGTAAACCCTAATCATAACTTTCAGGTGGAACATGAGATGACCTTCCCATGGGAAAGAGAGCAGCCCAGGAGCAGGACATGCAGAGAATCAGACGTCAGGCCCTGGGAGAAGGTGGATTCATTTACACAATGGGCCAAATGTAAGTGAACAGAATGCATACTTACAGTATAAGAAACGTATTTATACTGACCAATGTAAGTTCTAATCAGCTTGGCCCTTGGGTGCAGATATAATAAATATGGCCCTTTATGAGGGTACGGATTATTTTGAGCCCAGAACATTCCACCTCTGTATATTTATATAGTAAGTTAGGTTGAAAAAAGACGCACGTCCATCAAGTTCAACCTTTTAACTTTTCTTAACCTGCCTAAATGTCAGTTGATCCAGAGGAAGGGAAAAACCCATTTGAAGCCTCTTCAATTTGCCTCAGAGGGGAAAATTCCTTCCTGACTCCCAAGATGCAATGGGACCAGTCCCTGGATCAACTTGTATTATGAGCTATCTCCCATATCCCTGTATTCCCTCACTTGCTAAACACCATCCAACCCCTTCTTATACCTATCTAATGTATCAGCCTGTACCCCTGATTCAGGGAGACAATTCCACATCTAATTCTCACTGTAAAAAAACCCTTCCAAATATTTTGGTGGAACCTCCTCTCTTCTAATTGGAATGGGTGACCTCGTGTCAGCTGGAAAGACCTACTGGTAAATAAATCATTAGAGAGATTATTATATGATCCCCTTATATATTTATACATAGTTATCATATCACCCCTTAAGCGCCTCTTCTCCAGCGTGAACATCCCCAATTTGGCCAGTCTTTCCTCATAGCTAAGATTTTCCCTTTACCAGCTTAGTTGCCCTTCTCTGTCCCCTCTCTAATACAATAATGTTCTGTTTGAGTGATGGAGACCAAAACTGTACGGCATATTCTAGATGGGGCCTTACCAGTGCTCTATACAGTGGGACCCCCTCCTCCCGTGACTCTCTGCCCCATTTAATACAACTCAAGACCTTATTTGCCCTTGATGCTGCTGACTGGCATTACTTGCTACAGACAAGTTTATCATCTACAAGGACTCCAAGGTCATTTTCCATTATGGATTTGCCATGACTTTACATTTATCAACATTGACTCTCATTTGCCACTTAGCTGCCCAGATTGCCAGTTTGTCAAGATCCTGTTGCAAGTGCCACATTCTGGATGGAATTAATTGGGCTGATAATTTTGTGTCATCTGCAAACACTGATACATTACTTCCAATACCCTCCCCTTAGTCATTAATGAACAAGTTAAATAAAAGTGGCCCCAATACCGAGCCCTAGGGGACCCCACTAAGAACCTTACTCCAAGTAGAGAATGTCCTATTAACAACCACCCTCTGTACCTGATCCTGTAGTCAGTTTCCTATCCACGTGCAAACGACTTCATTAAGCCCAACAGACCTTAGTTTAGAAAGCAGTCGTTTGTGGGGCACAGTATCAAACGCTTTGGCAAAATCCAAATAGATCTACTGCCCCCCCCCACTGTCCAGAATCTTACTTACCTCATAATTAAAAGCAAACAAATTAGTCTGACATGACCTTCATAAAGCCATGCTGATCGCTGCTCATAATGTCATTCACTAGGACAACATTTTGAATGTGATTCCATAACAAGCCTTTAAATAATTTGCCCACCACAGATGTCAGACTTACTGGCCTATAATTGCCAGGCTGAGATCGTAATCCCTTTTTCAATATTGGAATGGCATCCTCTTTTCTTCAAATCCATAGGTACCATACCAGATGACAGTGAATCTGAGAAAATTTGTCTTCATTCCTATGAGTAGGAGCTGCCATGCTAAACACATGTACTAAGGCAATCCCAAAGGAGAAGAGTGGCAGCTGAGAGTAAATCACGCCTGCAGTAAAAGAGAATTCTGCTCATGCTCTAAGCTTTCTATTTAACTGTTTCAGAGTAATATATGTACACTAGGAGCTGCTAATAAATAGTTCTGTATCTATCATTGAGTTCAGCTTGATAAATCCCCCATATGCTGCATTTAGCCCACATATTGCCCCCCTCTTGGTGTGTGGGAGGTCAATCTGGGGAGATCCAGCAAGAGGCTCATTCACTAGGGGGGGGGGGATGATGAACATGGATCGAATCCTTTTGCATTTACAGCTTCTACCATTTAAAGGGTTAATGTGCCCCCAAAGTGGAACCATCCATGCACAGCTGGGGGGCACATTCCACAGACATGGGATTGTACCACTGTCCCCTCCTGCTTTTAATCAGCCCCTGGAACAGATTGTCAGGGCAGGGGTGCGGATAAGTTATTGCCGTGTTTGCAAGGTCTGACCTTGGCTTGTGGGGTTTATGGGGCAGGGTAACGACTCTCTGGCTGAGGGGGTCTAGACTAACAGTCACCACCATGCGTGGGGTCACCGTGGGGCTCCTCTGACATTATGTGTGTTCTACTAAACTGGATCCCCCCAAGCAGCAAGAATCTTACCCTTCCTGAATGTCCATCGCATCGCCTACAAATCCCAGCATCCTTTGTCAACCAAGGAGTAACAAAGGGGAGAGAGGTGCTCAATCCATTGCTGAGTGTTTTTTATTCCTTCATGGCTTCTTATAAGAGGAATATAACACAACAGGAGGGCTATAGGAAGAGAAGCTTTGGCCAAACCGTCACTGCCAATAGTCACTGCTGCTGCTTCTAAACTACATCTCCCATCATCCTCTAGCAGCCTGTAGACAAGCTCGCGTGGGTTAAAGTGAGAGCCATAAGCAGTCTCTTTCTAACCTGGATGGGCCCAGAGAGTTGAGACAGGGATTATCTTTATAAAGACACAAACACGGCTCTCGTTGTTTGAACTACAACTGTCGTTGCCGCTGTCTCTGTAGTTGCAGACAAAGCTCCTCTCATTGAGAAAGGTTGATAATCCCAGAGCACAATGCTGCACCTTATGTAGAAATCTAATTGTCTGGCCTCTCGTGCCTCTGGTATTTTACCCCAGGGCATAAAGCACCTGTGCTGTGAAGTGCACATTCCACTGCGGGCACTCCCCTCTGCCAGCCAACCTGTGGTACAGCCCAATGCCATGTCCATTTATACTCGGGAATCTCTTGTCTGTGAGATGCTCTTTAAAGGGGCAGAACAAATATTCAATGGAAAGGGTTTTTTTTCATTCCTCATTCTGTGTATGCCAGGGATGAGAAACAAGGTATTTCCCTTAGATTCTGATTCTCTTGAGCATTATTAATGTTTTATTGCTGCTCTCCTCCCCTTGTTCAGGCAAAAGAAATTCTAGCAGACCAGTTGGCCACAGCCTGACACATAAATCACTTGGAACCATAGGGTGTCCGGCTGATAATATACGATTCCAGGAACCAAAGATTTGCCTTTGAGCGAAGCTGTAGAAACCTATAGATGCCTTGGAATCCAGAAGGTCCATGCCAGTGCCCGTGTTTAGTTAATACCCTACCTGGTAGAGTCATGAAGCTGGACAGTCCCTAGTTACATCAATATACAGAGTTCTCTGTAGGGCACATAGTGTCTGAAGTCTTAAATTGGTACTGACCATATGGCAATTGCAAAGTCCATCTTCATTTATGATCATCGTTTCTGCCCCTTTACACATTTGCCTCTCCATCTCTCACTGAGTGCCAAGCCCTTTTATTTCCCCTTTTTGTCCAGGTCCCAATGTCTCGTCCTTTACTTTTTTGCCCCAATTATGTATGTCTTACCCCCTTAACAGCCTCTCTCTTTACCCCTATTCCCATGTCCCAACCCTCCCTTCCTCACACTCCCTATTTGATACTCAACCCCCCTTTTGTCTGTGCCAAACTCTCCTTTTTCAGCAAAAAAACTTCTGGTCTCGCCCCCATCTTCTCTCTTTCCGCACTCCTTTATCCTCTACTGCAGGATTCCCCAACCTTTTTTACCTGTGAGCAACATTCAGATCTAAAAAGAGTTGGGGAGCAACGCAAGTACGAAAAAACTTTTTATTTAGTTCAAGTGAAGGAATAGAGGAAAAATAGTTTGAATTTCGAATGGTTGAATATGGCTACTTCGACCATCGAATGGGCTACTTCGACCTTCGACTGCGACCTTCGAATCGAACTATAAATCGTTTGACTATTCGATAGTCGAAGTACCGTCTCTTTAAAAATTTCTTCGACCCCCTAGTTCGCCACCTAAAACCTACCGAGGCCAATGTTAGCCTATCTAACAATTTCTTGATCGAAGGAATATCCTTCGATCAATGAATTAAAATCCTTCGATTCAAAGGATTTAATCATTCGATCGAACGCTTATTCCTTCGATCGTAGGAATAACGCAAAATGCTTTGACTTCTATATTCGAATTCGAAGGATTTTACTTTGACGGTCGAATATCGAGGGTTAATTAATCCTCGATATTTGACCCTAGGTAAATGTGCCCCTTAATGTGGTTGGTTTTCCTTGACCTTTAATGTCTGCCATTATTTAGGAGAACAGTTGTTGAGTTGGCAACTGGTGGGAGGCAACTTTGCTGATTACTGAAGCGTGACTCGCACTCCATTGGCAAACCCATCTGTGACGGGACCTCACACCTTCCCAGACCCCAGAGAAGTAAAACACTTAAATACAATATAGGCTGTTTGGGAGTTCAATAGATCCTTAGGGCCCATGTCAACCAGCGCAAGAGTCTCTTAGTTCTCATTCATGTATCACGTCTGGCTGCACTCAGCACCTCATGGTGGATTAATAAATCCATATTCTGCTCATATACACAAGAACTTGGCCAACCTGAAGCTACTGAATTTGGGTCTCCATTGTTACTGCCTGCTAGAAGCGCTCTGGCCTCCATTGTTTTGAAACGGAAGAATTCTATGGACTTTGTGTCCCTTAGATTTTGACTAGCTATTGGGTCAGTGTGGTATCATTAAAGGGGTTGTTCACCTTTAAATTAACTGTTAGTATGATATAGTGAGTGATATTCTGAGACAATTTGCAATTGATTTTCATTTTTTATCATTTGTGCTTTTTGAGTTATTTAGCTTTTTATTCAGCAGCTCTCCAGTTTGTAATCTGGTTGCTAGGCTTCAAATTCCCCTAGCAACTATGCATTCATTTGAATAGGAGACTGGAATATGAAAAGAGGTGCCTGAATAGAAAGATGAGGACAAAAAAAAAAGAAGCAATAACAATAAGGGGCCGATTCACGAAGGGTCGAATATCGAGGGTTAATTAACCCTCGATATTCGACTAGGAACTAAAATCGTTTGACTTCGAATATCGAAGTCGAACGATTTTGCGTAAATCCTGCGATCGAACGGTCGAAGGATTATTCCTTCGATCGAACGATTAAATCTTTCGAATCGAACGATTCGAAGGATTTTAATCCAACGATCGAAGGAATATCCTTCGATCAAAAAATCTCAGGCAAGCCTATAGGGACCTTCCCCATAGGCTAACATTGACTTCGGTAGCTTTTAGCTGCCGAAGTAGGGGGTCGAAGTTTTTCTTAAAGAGACAGTACTTCGACTATCGAATGGTCGAATAGTCAAACGATTTTTAGTTCGAAACGTTCGATTTTCGTAGTCGAAGTAGCCCATTCGATGGTCGAAGTAGCCCAAAAAAACTTCGAAATTCGAATTTTTTTAAATTCGAACCTTCACTCGAATTCAGTGAATCGGCCCCTAAATGTGTAGCCTTACAGCTTACAGACCATTTGTTTTTTTGATGGGGTCGATGAAGAAGGCAAATAATTAAGATACTATAAAAATTAAAAATTGTGGAAGTTGCTTGGTAGTAGCCATTCTATAACATACTAAACATTAGCTTAAAGGTGAACCCACCCCTTTATTATTATCAACTTTTAGAGGCAGATTTATTAAGGTTCGAGTTGTGTTTTCCATGAAGAATTTGAGTTTTTCGAGGATATTTTGGAGTCAAAAATCTATTTTTTGGGTAAAGAAAATGGGGATCTATAATATTTCCTTAGCTAATTTTCTAGTTGAAATTTTAGAATTTTGCTGGTTAGTTATGGCCGCTACCCGAAAATCTATATTTTTGTGCTGGATTAGAGAAAAGCCTCTGATTTTGAACGATGTATTTTCATATTTATATAATTGATGTATTCAAGAGGTTATTAGATATAGAGTTGATGATTTCTCTCAAAGGAGTAAAATTGAGCGTAGATTTATATTGCAACAAAAAGAAATGTATCCAGAAACTAATGGGGAAGGGCGACTGGAAATTTAGTTATTTTATATAAAGGCAAATAAAACCATTCACATAATTTGCGGATTTATTCATTAATTCTTTTTGATAAATTCTTAAAATGTATTTTGTCAAGCTTGAACTAAGGGAAAAGAACTGGTCTATTTGTTTTAACATCGTTTGCATTTGTACCGACATGATTGTCAAATAGTCGTGTCAATTTTATTTGTTTATTTTATTGCAAACTCAAGAAAAAGAATTTAAACCTAAAATGAATGACTTTTTTTTAAATAAAAACTCCAATTTTTCCAGACTTATTATACCCCGACCCTGAAAATAGCTTGAATCCGAAATCCACCGTCTAAACCTGTCGAGGTTGTGTAGAAGTCAATGGCAGAGAACCATTTGTTTTTTGGTGGGTTTCAGAAACCAGATCAATTCGAGCGACTTTTTTTCGCTGAAAACTTGAGGCATTCACATTTTTAGGTTTTGGAACTTAGGACTCGTTGAATTGAGTTTTTTCTTAAATTAGAAAACATTCCAGTTGTGAGTTCATTTGAGGTATAAAATAACTCACCTAACTCTTTGACCTTTGATAAATAACCCCCTCAGTATGATGTAGACACATTTTTTTTTAACATATTTCTGTCCTTCTACTTTCCTTCATTGTAATCTAAAATCTAAAATTGTCCTGTTATTCATACCACTGCATAACCATACAAGTAATAACAAACAATTCACGATTACCAAATGGTAAATTTGTAGAAGAAGGTGCAAAAAATGAAAGCTCCCTTTTTTTGCTGCAATTCAAAAATTTGTGGCTGAAAATCAAGTCAAATTTTTAGCTGTAAAATTTTTTCCAGATATATCAAACTGCAATCGAGAAAAAATGTCAATAAAGATTGCCACCCAAAACCAGTGGAATTGCCAAAGTCAAAAGGAAGTGTTTTTCAGCATTGCAAAAACATTTTTATAAGTTTTTTTTATTTAAATCCCAGTCCCTAACAAAAGTTGTTTTAATGTTTTGTTGTGATTATTTTTTTTTTTTTTTATAAATATGCCTCCAAATATCGAACCTACAAAATATTGCCCCCAATTGTGGTTAAATATCCGTCTCTTCGCCCGCTATACCAGACTAGTAGGGATGCGCCAAATCCACTATTTTGGATTCGGACAAACCCCTGAATCCTTTGCAAAAGATTTAGCCGAATACCGAACCAAATCCAAATGCAAATTAGGGATGGGAAGGAGAAAACATTTTTTATTTCCTTGTTTTGTGACAAAAAGTTAAGCAATTTCCCTCCCACCCCAAGATTCAGATTTTTTGGTTCAGGTTTGGCACACAATGAAAAAGTCCTCAAGCACAATCTCCCTTATGTTTTGCTTTGGGGGCAGCCTACTGAATACTGTTACAATAAAATATCCATAGAAATTGATGCAGATTGTTGTTTCCAGCTTCATCCATAAAACCCTTAAATATTTTGTACATCGGCGCAGCTCGAATGAACTTTATCTAAACTGAAACAAAACACGTAGAAAGTTACGAAGAAAAAATATTTAAAATGTTTTAAAAAGAGAAGTTTTGCTGTAATCATTCTCTTCTGTATTAACATAAAGGAATAAGACACCCACGTAGCGGGTCTTTGGGGAATATACAGAAGAACATCCAATCATGTTCATGTAGAGGTGAGTGCATCCTATAATGCTCTGATATAAATAATGACACAGAAGACAAGTCTCTCTATTGACAAGGCCTCTTTGTAATGTGCTCAGTGTTGGACTGGGCCAGCGGGACACTGAGAAAAAACCCGGTGGGCCCCGTTGGCCTAGACATGCTCCCAACTGGAAACTGTAGGCACTACCTCCGATTGCTCACTGGTTATTGCAAGATGTAAAGGTGCACGTTGGGGGAAGGAGGGCATCAGGTATTGTGCCTGGAGATGCTGATGACTGGAGGCCCCTGAGGGGGTGTGGGGGTCCTTGAGGTGGCAGCCCCAGGGGGCCCAATACACCCCAGTCCAAAGCTGAATGTGTTGATCATTCATTGACTCTACTACAGGAGGATGAAGTGGGGTCAATAGGTGTATTTGGTAAAACATAAAAGTTGACCTATCTTAGGTCAGCCATGAAGTCTTGGTAAGAAAATAATAAGATCAGTTTCTGATTTATCATCTGCTTTGACTGCAGAATAAAAAAAAGAATTAAAAAAAACCTTTTGTTTCCCCACTTTCTACATACATCGCGTCCCCTTGCCAGGGGGAATGACTGATAAAGCACCATATTACTGAAGCTGGGATCGTACAACCAACCCGTCAGGGTAGGTCGTTCAAAGGTCTGTGAGCAAGGTCTTCAAAACCATCAAATCCTGGTAAATTTTCAGTTTCATTGGGTGCTTATAAAAAAAAACACCTTAATTAGGCTTAAACAATATTTACAATATGTTCTGGCTTGATGGTGCAGGTTGTACGTTGGAGAACGTTTATCCTTCAGTTTCGTTGGGCAACAAGAGAAAGGCACCGACCATCCTGAGGAGAAGTGCTTCTACTGACCCAAAGAAGCCATATTGAGTTGGTGAAAGGAGGTGTGGCAAAATTCCTATGTTCAACTAAGAGACGCCAGCATCTCTCTCTTTTAAGAGTCACAGTCATTAGCGTGGTCACTTGCTGACATATCAGCCAAATCTTTCTCCTTAGAATACATCATCAGTATAAACAAAAAGGTTCTTGAAATGAAGTTTATACAATTGATAGAGATAGAATTGGGAAAGGCAGGACAAAGGTTACACCACGGAGCTGGCATCGTTTGTGCTGTTCAGATTTTCCACCACGTCTGCCCGTTCCATGTTGACCAAAGCAGCACATAGGACCTCCAGGGTTGAGCTCTCTTTGGAAGACCAGTCAGTGAGAAGAGTGTGTACTGGATCCTCTCCTCACCCGAATGTGTCAATGGTTTCCTCCTCGTATCCCAAGAGGCTGGCGAGGCGCTGCCAATCTTTCCCAAGGCTGGTGTCTGCCAACAGGTGCTCCACTTCACTTTGCTTGTGAGGTGGCACGTTTATGTAGAGCTTTGGTTCAATCTTGGCTGTAGGAAGCAATGGATATAACACAATGTAAGTAATTCTCCAGGAAAATAATTCTGAGATGTCACCAACTTTAACTTCCCCATACCACACCTTAAGGCAGGGATCACAACAACAACTTGTGAGCAACATTCAGAAGTAAAAGGAGTTGGGGAGCAACACTAGCATGAAAAAATTTCCTTGGGTGCCAAATAAGGGCTATGATTGGCCATTTAGTAGCCCCTATGTGGATTGTCAACACACTGAGACTCTGTTTGGCAGTACATCTGGTTTTTTATGCAACCAAAACTTGCCTCCAAGCCTGGAATTCAAAAATAAGCATCTGCTTCGAGGCCACTGGGAGCAACATCCAAGGGGTTGGAGAGCAACATGTTACTCACCAGCTACAGGTTGGGGATCACTGGCTTAAGGGATGAACTATCAAAGTTGTGTTTTGCCAAATATAAGAATCATGCATTGTGATGACATATACCATCTGGCTGTCAGTATCTTCTCCTCCATCTTTGTACCTGACATTGATCCAGCTGAATGACGAGTAAATGGGAACTGAACAAGGTTGTTTACATGAATTGGGGTGACAAAGATTTGGGAAGAATGCTTATTTGCTTTCTTTGCTACATCTGTAACGTTGGTGGGAGCTAACAGGGGCCTGATCTGAAAAAGAAATCCAACAACCACTGCTCTAGCCGATGTGAAGATCAACAGTGGGGACACAAATGTCACATTTGAGCACTTTACCTTTGCTCAGATGATTGGGTTCCTGGAGACTGTGTGTATCAAGGAAGACGCCGCTATCACTGTGCAACTTCTCGCCCTCAGTGGATGTAGCCAATTCTCCAGCTCTGGCTTTGGCCAACTGCTTCTTCTGTTTGCAGGTAGTATAGCTACAAAGGCACAACGAAGAAGAGGGGGGGGGTAAGAAAATACATTTTTCTAGAGTTATGGGGGCCCTAGTAAGATGCAACAAGGACCAAAACTGGTAAAAATGTTGAGCATGGCACACCCCGGTGCCACCATAAAGTTCTCAGTATCTCGACCCAGATATTGCTGGGAAAGTATTATCCATACCATATGGCACAGCTCCCTTTGGTGCAGTATCAATGGGTATTGTTTGTCCCTAATAGAACAGTTAGATATTTGGCAGCTGAAAAACATTCCGCTTATCTGAAGGTTCTTTATTGCTGTGAATGAGACAAGGACGGCTAAAACCCCTTGTGTCCGAGGCTGCCTAATCCTGTTAAAGATCTGGAATCCAGTGTAACCAAGTACAAAGGCTGACCCCATGCTCTGATCCTCAGGGGATTGGGATTCAGTTCCCAAATTCTCAGGGACCCTTGTCATTTATTTTGGAAAAGAAAGGCAACTGTAAATTTGGGGTACAGGGGATAAAAAGTACTCTGTTTATATTAGTTCAGGCTTACTGGAAGAGACCAGGCCTAACTCTTATACTATCCACATTCTGCACAGCTAATTTGAAATTAATTTTGATGCAGGCTGCACTGGTA
Organism: Xenopus petersii; assembly: GCA_038501925.1. Lineage (NCBI taxonomy): Eukaryota > Metazoa > Chordata > Amphibia > Anura > Pipidae > Xenopus > Xenopus petersii. Next base: position 161,566,127 of record CM076682.1, on the reverse strand, counting down.
TCTGCACATAAATGCAATATGCAACTTAATTATTGGCCCATAAACCATTTACCATATGGAGATTGTATATATCTGGTAGTCATGAGTAGGGTTGCCATCTAGCTGGTATTTTACCAGCATGGCTGGTAAAAATGTTAGCTGATCCTAATGTTATTAATAGGGAAAAAAGATAAATATATTGGAAGGTCATTGATCCCAATGTTATAAATAGGGAATAAAGATAAATATATAGGAAGGTCAGTGATCCCAATGTTATTAATAGGGAATAAAGATAAATATATAGGAAGGTCAGTGATCCCAATGTTATTAATAGGGAATAAAGATAAATATATAGGAAGGTCAGTGATGCCAATGTTATTAATAGGGAATAAAGATAAATATTCCTGCACTTACCACTTAAACGCCACGTAAGCAATAAGTCCAACCACCACAGCTGCTAAGATGGAGCAGTACACGGGAATGATGTACAAAGCAGTTTTAACACATAAATCACCAGCTACAGAACAAAGACTTAAGTTTAACCTGTCTTTATTTTGTTAGGGGAACTTCTCTCTTAAATCCATTTCTGGTATTTGAAAGAGGGGATAAACGCTTTTAAAACTAAACTTAAAAAACATGGTCAGACTCAAGATTTGCCTTACCAGCCCTGGAAAAGCCAGGCCAGAACTGACAAACTGAATGTAGCAATTGTTGCTGCTCTAAAGCGATCTACTGGTTAAATATGGTATAGTAGCAAACGTAATCAACTTTTGTGTATATGGTTTAAGCTCTCAGAGCCTAATCCTGCCCATGTCCCAGGATGCTCTCTTTATACGTCCGCATGCTAGGCGTCTAGTAGTTTATTTTATTACCTGCAGCACAGTGGCACTTACCCATGCACAGAATGTCATGTTGCGGCACGCAATCTCCTATCTGCACCTCGGTTTCTTTGCATTCAGTCCGGCAGGGCAGGCAAGGGGATTCACTACTTTTCACCTCTGAGTAGAAGCCACTTGAGCACAATTGGCACACAGTGTTTTTATTGTGAGTACATTGAGAGACAACTCCATGCCCCTTAGAGCATAGCTGGCACGGGAGACAAATGCCGTTGCTGTCCAGATAGTTCCCTTCTAGGCAACGACATACGGTATCCTGCTCGCGGGTACAGGTGGATTCTAGCGTCATAGACGGACTTTGGCAGGTGGAACACGGCTGGCACTTTGCCTTGGCGCTTTTGACTTCAGAGAAAGTAGAGTCTGCAAAAAGAAATAATGTAAATTGGATGCACCAACATTTTCAAAGACTAGTCATGTGACCCTATCTACATAGCCTTTAAAATAACTTTTAGTATGATGTAGAGAGTCATATTCTGAGACAATTTGCAACTGTTTTTCATTTTTTATTATTTGTGGTTTTTGCGTTATTTAGCTTTTTATTCAGCAGCTCTACAATTTGCGATTTAAGCAATCTGGTTGCTAGGGTCAAATGCCCCTAGTAACCATGCACTGATTTAAGTAAAAGACTGGAATAAGAATAGGAGATAGTCTGAATAGAAAGATGAGTAAGTAAAGTAGCAATATGAATACATTTGCAGCCTTACAGAGCATTTGTTTTTTAGAAGGGGGTCAGTGATGCCCATTTGAGACACTAGAAAAAGGCAAATAACTTTAAAACTATACAAAAATAAATAAATCCAAATTGAAAAGTTGCTTAGCATTGGATATATATATATATATATGTGTGTGTGTGTATATATATATATATATGTGTGTGTATATATGTGTATATATGTGTATATATATGTATGTATATATGTGTATATATGTGTATATATATGTATATATGTGGTATATATGTATATATTATCCGGATACTCTGCCTCCTTTGTCTTTGTGGTGTCCCAGGGATAGAAAACAATTTAGGTAGTAGTTTTTGGGACAACTCCACCTCTTCTAATTTCCTTTTCTTGCTAAAACTTTTTAACCTGAGCATCATGTGTAATTTTTAAAAGCAATTTATCTCATCAATTGTGGTCCTCTTTATATTAATTATTGTATTTTTACCTATTTATTAATATCAATTACTTAGCACTGTTAAGCACTTTAAAATAAATTAACCTCGAAGCAATTATGAATCTATGGTAATTGCCATCTAACAGCAATTATATTAGCACTTGAAGCACTTTATTAACTGCTCCTAATAAACAATAATAATAATAACATCAGTGCTCTGGCATAAACTGGTTACAATAGATGTGTTGTCAGATTGGTTCAGCCTACAGCCAGTCATGCCATTAGAATATTACTCATATTGTTTAAATATAGATTGCATAATAAAATGAAGGAAGTTTGCAGAGTAAGACAAACATTTTTAAGGTGTTTTTTTTTTTTAAATGAGAAATATTTCCTTTCCTGCATTTTAATGGGAGCCGTTTGCATAGTCTGATCTTTGCAGTCCGCGTGACTTTGCCATCCAGGAGTCACAATACATGAACCATTTACAGAGATAGATCTTGGGTTTTAGTTCCAAGCTCCCTCAACCCTTAGCTCATGGAAAGACTTTATCCAAAGAATACTCCACATAAAGCTGAAGGACGAGCAACAATACATATAGCTCCAAAAACTTCCATTGGAATGGCATGTGTGGGCCCCTCATTGAGCAACATGGATCATCATAAAATGGAAAACAGGATGATTTTGGACTTGACACAACATGTTCCTCTAGCTAAGGTGTGACTGAAGATGAAATCACAGAGTCTTTACTGGGGGCTCAACCAGAAGGTCATTTAGGATAAGATTTAGAGATAATGCCTAAAAAAACCCTACAAACACATATTTGAAGTCATGGCTATTCATGGAACCACATTCATGGAACAGAAATATCTGTAACCTTGAAAAGAGTTGATAAGAACCATGCAGAACTTAAAAAGTCCATTTGGATTGGGCTCAACTAAATACACAGGATCCTGCAAAAAGTGCTGGAATTCAGTTTAATCCCATACCAGTCCTAGTTACTCACATATAAATAAGGAATGATCCAATAGCTTGTCAGTGCTTTACTAATAACAGATTCTAATTTTTTTTATAAAAGTTGCATACTCACCATTTTTATGTAATTCTCATCTTTGATGACCTTAAATAAGAAGTCGCCGTTTGCCCCCTTGTTGTAGATTTCCATAATTGTTTCTATTGAATCATCCCGGCTCATTCTTGGCAGTGGCACAGAACTGATTAATGTGGCCATGGAAAAGCCAATCAGAACATAAGCGCATACCTCCATTAGTGAGGGATCTTGGTCCCACTAGATATCTAACTGCTCTTATCTACAGACCGGTATTAAAAGATCAACTAATTGCCACCAAGAGTCCAAAATGATCTTTACATCTCTAAAGACAAGGGAAGAAACTCCCTTTCAGCTCCATCTGACTGATATGCGATCTACTGTATGTGTTGAAAAAGGAGATTTTATGAAGGATTAAGAAATTGTATCTCACTCCAGTTTGTTTGCTCTTGGCAAATGAAAATGTACAGAACTCAGCATAAGCGCCGTTAATTTACCAAAACTGTACAGCATATTCTAGATGGGGCCTTACCAGTGCTCTATGCAGTGGAAGAATGACCCCCTCCTCCCTTGACTCTTTGCCCCATTTAATACAACTCAAGACCTTATTTGCCCTTGATGCTGCTGACTGGCATTGCTTGCTACAGCCAAGTTTATTATCTACAAGGACTCCAAGCTCCGTCTCCATTATGGATTTGCCTAGTGCAGTCCCATTAAGGGTATAAGTGGATATTTTTACATCCCAGGTGCAGGACTTTACATTTATCAACATTGAATCTCATTTGCCACTTAGCTGCCCAGATTGCCAGTTTGTCAAGATCCTGTTGCAAGTGCCACATCCTGGATGGCATTAATTGGGCTGATAGTTTTGTGTCATCTGCAAACACTGATACATTACTTACAATACCCTCCCCTTAGTCATTAATGAACAAGTTAAATAAAAGTGGACCCAATACTGAGCCCTGAGGGACCCCACTAAGAACCTTACTCCAAGTAGAGAATGTCCCATTAACAACCACCCTCTGTACCCGATCCTGTAGTCAGTTTCCTATCCACGTGCAAACGACTTCATTAAGCCTAACAGACCTTAGTTTAGAAAGCAGTCGTTTGTGGGGCACAGTATGAAACAGTTTGGCAAAATCCAAATAGATCTACTGCCCCCCCCCACTGTCCAGCATCTTACTTACCTCATCATAAAAAGCAATCAAATTTGTCTGACATGACCTATCCTTCATAAAGCCATGCTGATTGCTGCTCATAATGTCATTCACTAGGACAAAATGCTGAATGTTGTCCCTTAAAGGATAAGTAAACATTTAAAATAAGTGAATGTAAAATTGATGAGAGGGCTATTCTAAGAACTTTTGCAATTGACATTCTTTATGTATTTTCTTTTTATTCCAAGATATTAAGGATACATGTACTGTTACTATGAATGAATTCTGTTACAGCGCCACCTGCTGGTTGACCAGTCTGACCACCAAGTAGTCAAGAAAGTTGTCAGGACGAAGAAAGAGGCTGCTCTGATGTTCTTCTGCTTAGGAAAGATTTGAGAAAAACCTCAGAGCAGCCTCTTTCTTTCTCCAGACAACTTCCTTGACTACTTGCTGGTCAGACTGGTCAGAAAATGAACAGCAGGTGGCGCTGCAGTAACAAAATCCATTCATATAATTTCAAATAATTTGCCCACCACAGATGTCAAACTTACTGGCCTATAATTGCCAGGCTGAGATCGTAATCCCTTTTTAAATATTAAAATGACATAACCTTTACTCCAATCCATAGGTACCATACCAGATGAAAGGGAATCTGTGAAAATCAGAAAATGGGGCTGGCCTACAACTGAACTAAGCTCTCTTAGAACATGTGGGTGTATGCCATCAGGCCCTGGAGACTTGTTTACATTAATTTTTATTAAAGCTTTATGGATCATATCCGGAGTCAGCCACTGACTAGATTGAGCTGAGCCATCAGTGCAGCTATAAAGTGAGCCTGGGAACCAAGACTCCTCTATTGTATACATAGGAGAACACAAAGTATCAGAACTGGAGAGAGACACACTGAGTGACTTGCATCTCTACGGAATTCTATGAAGTGATCATCATAGAACTCTGAACAAGCAGACCTCAACATCATCGGAAACCTGCCATGCCCACACTAAAGCTCACACTAAGCTCTTGAGGCAGAGCACGAAAGCTTCCCCGAAGCACAGCAAGCATAGGAAGCGGTGCACAAGGAACCAAAGAGAGGTAAGCGTGCTGGCATTAATACTAGGCTGAACTACAGCCGACCAGCGCTACCTTCTCTTTTCCTCTCCAACATGCACTCTACAGACAATACAATGGACTGTCTAAGGCTGCATTTGTCTTCCCGTAAAGAGCTAATACACTGCTGTGCACTGATCTTTATGGAAACATGGTTGCATGCAGGTATTGCTGACTCTACAGTACAGCTAGATGGGTAAGTTTGTTAATGTGCTGATAGGAAAAACACGCGCTGGGGGGCTGTGTATCTTATATATTTATATATAGTGATATTATCCCCCTTATATATTTATATATAGTGATCATATCCCCTTATATATTTATATATAGTGATCATATCCCCCTTATATATTTATATATAGTGATCATATCCCCTTATATATTTATATATAGTGATCATATCCCCTTATATATTTATATATAGTGATCATATCCCCCTTATATATTTATATATAGTGATCATATCCCCTTATATATTTATATATAGTGATCATATCCCCATATATATTTATATATAGTGATCATATCCCCCTTATATATTTATATATAGTGATCATATCCCCCTTATATATTTATATATAGTGATCATATCCCCTTATATATTTATATATAGTGATCATATCCCCATATATATTTATATATAGTGATCATATCCCCTTATATATTTATATATAGTGATCATATCCCCTTATATATTTATATATAGTGATCATATCCCCTAATATATTTATATATAGTGATCATATCCCCCCTTAACTGTCTCTTCTCCAGTGTAACTAATCCCAACTTGTCTTTCCCCATAACTGATCCCTTCCATTCCCTTTCTCAATGCTTTTCTGTGTATTCTCTTGCTTTCCATGAGAAGATCTATAAGAGCAGGAGACGTCTCTCTTGACATCAGAGAGAAAGTAATAAGAGGATAAATGATTGCACATATTTGTTGCATAATAATTACACATCCCCAGTGTGACTAGTTTTGTGTATTTAATTGTAGTGAAACTCCAGTTTATGATGTAGCCAATGACTATTATAAATACAGAACATTCATTGGTGACTTGTTTCTTGGCACAGTGATGGCTACAGGCAGGGGCTGGCAGCAGTACAGTATATAACTCGGAGCCCATAGGGAGGCACCATACAGAGTTCTACATTAGGGATGTAGCAAACCGCCGACAATGTGTTCGCGAACGCCGTTCGCGAACACCGGCAAAAAATGCGAACAGTTCGCGAACTTCGAACATCCGAAAATCGTTCGATTCGAACGATCGAAGGATTTTAATCATTCGATCGAACCATTTCCGTTCGAATCGAACGATCGAAGCCATTGGATCGAATGATTTCATTCAATCCAATGGCTTCGATCGTTCGATTCGAACGAAAATCGTTCGATTTTAGCGATCGAATGGTCGAATGGTCGAACGATTTTGACGCGAACGCCTATTGGCGAATGTCGCGCGACGTTCGCGAACTTGCGGCGGACGCGAACAGTCGAAGTTCGCGCGAACTAGTTCGCCGGCGAACAGTTCGCTACATCCCTATTCTACACTGATACGGTTTAACAGAGACCTGGGAAAGAGAGAGATTATTATTAATATGAAGTGGCTGCAATGTCTCCTGCTCATTGGTGCAACATTCATCCTCTCCATCCAGTGTGACCCCATAGAAGAAAGTGACGCTGCAGACAAAACACGGGAATGCTGCAACCAATGCCGGAGAATATGTGATTGTGCAACACAAGGGGTAAGTCACTGCTGGGAATCCCATGCTCCATATTCAGATATATTGTATGATTTCTATGTGTTGCCTTAGCTTTCTTATATCTCTCACTCCTATGAATTGAAGTAATATAAACAAGCGTCTCAGTTAATCTGCTACTAATGGTCTTCATTATTTTTTTTATTAAATAGTTTTTAAATAATTTGATTTCCCCTTCTACTTTTTTACAGCTTTCAAATGGGGGGGGTCACTGACCCTGGCAGCTAAAAAAATGATTGCTCTGTGAGATTACAATTGTTTTGTTATTGTTACTTTTTATATCTTATCTTTCAAGTCAGGGTCCTTCTTATTCACATCCAGTCTCTCATTCAAGCTACTGCCAGGTTGCTAAGGTAAACTAGTCACTAGCAACCAGATAGCTGCTGAAAAAGAGAGCTGGGTAGCTGCTGAACAAAAAACGAAATAACTGAAAACAAATCACAAAGAATAAAAAATGTAAATCCAGTTGTGAATTTTCTCAGAATATCATAGTTTACATACTAAAAGCGGAATTATTTAAAGGTGAACTACACCATTAATTCCATGAGTCACTGAAATGCTCACCTCTTGGTTTGGGAGAACATGTAGTCACTACATGGGAATTTGGGGAGAGACTGGGTACCTGACTCTCTATACTGGGGTTCCTCTACCTAAACAACAACTCTGGTGGACATTGTCTCCTTTAGAAGGAAAGAGGACTTTGCACCTTTGTGTTTCTCACTCTATATGCAGTAGTGGGGTTTTTCCCAACCCGCACAAGCCCGACACCCGCTCTTCCTCCACCCGTGTCCCCAGCCCGAGCCTGACTTCTGGATTCCTTTTATATCTTAGCTACCAATCAAGATATTGGCTTGTGTTTGAGGCCCTCCCAATAGCCTGTCCAACTCATATCTAGACAAAACTTGGCAAGATATCTTTCAGTCAGATAAGAATGGTGAGGATGTTGATATGGCCCTCTCTCAATGGACCCCTGTGGTCCAATTACGATCCAGTCATTGGCCAGGGGGCAAAAATGATCAGATCATCCCGATTTGGTTCAGCACACAGTAGTATCTGTGTCCTTAAACACTCAGGGGCCGATTCACTAACTTCGAGTGAAGGATTCGAAGTAAAAAAACTTTGAATTTCAAAGTTTTTTTCTGGCTACTTCGACCATCGAATGGGCTACTTCGACCTTCGACTACGACTTCGACTATTAAAAATCGTTCGACTATTCGATAGTCGAAGTACTGTCTCTTTAAAAAAAACTTCGACCCCCTAGTTCGCCATCTAAAAGCTACCGAAGTCAATGTTAGCCTATGGGGAAGGTCCCCATAGGCTTGGCTAAGATTTTTTGATCGAAGGATATTCCTGCGATCGTTGGATTAAAATCCTTCGAATCGTTCGATCGAACTATCTGCGCTAAATCCTTCGACTTCGATATTCGAAGTCGAAGGATTTTAATCCCTAGTCGAATATCGAGGGTTAATTAACCCTCGATATTCGACCCTTAGTGAATCGGCCCCTCAGTGTGTGTTACGTGATTTCTTTCTTATAACTGTGAAAAGATAAAAATAAGACGTATATAGTCATAAAATCACCACTAGGGGTCACACAATGTAACACACACTGGAGCTCATTTAAAAACACTGGGCAAATTTGCACATGGGCAGTAACCCATAGCAACCAATCAGTGACTGGCTTTTTTAAGCCAGCTGCAGGTTGAACAATGAAAGCAAACATTTGATTGGTTGCCGGGGGTTACTTCCCAGGTGCAAATTTGCCCAATGTTTATAAATGAGCCCCACTGGGTGTTTAAGATTACAGATACTACTATGTAATAAAGAAATAAGCACTTCCCGTCACTGCACAGGTAGTATAGTAATATATATTTTGTCAGATGAACAGATGTTGTAACGTTTTGTATAAACTTTTGTAGTGATGTCACTTATTGAAAGGGAGGGGCTTTCCTCCAGTGCACCTATATATACCTGTGTATCAATTTACTTGTTTGAGAGCACTTGAGAAAGGAGGCTGTGCCTACAAAACGTTGTGGGGATCTCAATAAAACATCAACCATTGACAGAAATGACATCACTACTCTCCCATTTATAACGGATGACATCACTACTTATTGTTTATCACTGATGACTTGGCTTTTGTGTATTAGAAGGATATGATTTTCAGGCTCTGCATGGCTCTTGTATATTAAATATATATAAATATATATATATAGATATATATATAAAAACTCTTTAGCCTGTTGTTCATTTGTCTATTATGTATATTTCCTTTACAGACAATTAAAGAAGAAGTAATTAACTCTCCACTGATAGGTATTGAAAGCTTTAATGTAATTTTATGCCATCTCTGTTCTGAGAGTCGTTGTAAACCAAGGAAATAAAGACACACAAGAATACTATGCACCTTACCTGGAGCTCCTTCTCTTGCTGAAATTCCTACGTGACACAGAAGAAGATGAGATTATTTTTACATGTTGACAACAATGTGGGTAGGGGGCATTTCTATTCCAAGTTCCATGAAGGAGAGAAGAGGCAGGAGGGTTCACTGTGAGGATAAAACTGGCAGATCTTTAGGAACTTTTGTATCCTCCCTGGAGATGTACAGGGTTATAGTGAAATAAAAAGAACATTTTTGGAATATTTTGTTCATTTTCTGAAGGATCGGATTTCTCAATGTAAGTTTGTAAGTGAGTAGATATAATTTACTAGGTATATTTTATGTGAATAGTTGTCATTGTTATTTTAGTCAATGATGTCACTGTGAGGTAGGAGATCCCCTTGAGGAGGTTCTAGTCTCAAGACTATGGTATCTTCTGAGACATTCAAGAAGGTATTTCCATAGGGAGGCTATATAAGGAGAAGGGCAGTGGCTGATATGAAGAAGATATGAGTAGACTATACAAGGGGGCCCAAGGTCTGTTGACTTAGAGAGGTACCAAGGGAAGTCTAGTAGAAAGGTTAGTTAGTCCTAGATCAGATTTGTAGTTGGTGAGAGATAAGGGTAGACCAGCTAGATTAGCAGCTGAATGAGAAGTAATGAATGAGTCAGTACCCTGGTGGTACCTCGCCAGTCAGGGACCCAGTGTATATGGAGTCAGGACTAAGTAGATCATGTAGTCACAAAGAAGCCCACCCTACCCAGGTTATCTTGTGACAGAAACCTGGGAGCTGTAGATTCACCTGATCTGATGGAAGAATATTAAGAAGGTAGGGAGGAGGAGAGGGCAAAGCAGCCTGGAAACCCTTGTACTATATTTGATGATATTACTATTAGAGATTGTAGAAACTGTTCCACTGACTGTGACTAAAGCTCTTGCTGAATTCACTGTGTGTCCCTCCCGTTTATACTACAGTTCTGCCTTTGTACTTCTGGGACACTGTAGGTACTACATTTGCTGCAATAATGGGGACTTGCCATTTTGTGCTAATGGGATCCTAAGGGGCCTCCATTTATACTGCCAGGCCAATGTGGCTCTTGTTTATTAACAGTGGGCAAATGTTTCACCAGGGAAACCAGTAATACACAACAAGCAGCTGTAGGTTTCTCTTCATTTTCCTACATCAGCAAAATATTGAAATGGACTCTGTAATGTATAGCTGAGGGTTAATTAGCTGAAAACTGGCCAATCCCATTCAACATATACTGTAAAAGGCAGGACAATTCCATCTACACATGTGATTCACATGACCGCACTATGTTGGCGCTATATAAATGTTAATAATAATACTTACACACACAATATACACAACAAAATTGGGACTTCGCCCCCTGCCCATGTGATTCAAATATGCTCAATTAGAAGTAAATAACACCTGAGAAATATAGTAAAATAAAAGGCGATGTTTATTCAACACTATGCCAAAACACCTTATCTAAAAACAATTAAAAATTAAGCAGCGCTGCAAATGGAAAAGGGATCCCTTAATATAAATATTTGATCCCATGCACCAATGCAAGGAATCAAGTATATGTAAGTTATTATGTATGAGATAAAGTGTGTCCCTGAGGACTGGACAAGGCAGCCTAGTGATGAAAGAATGGTCCCAATATGTAATTAGGTGGGCGGCTTCAAGGTATCCGATGGTAATATCCAGGACAATTATTGCATATACGCCATGTTAATAGATCCCAAGGTCTGTGAAGTATGTGGTCCACAAATTAAGTGAGGCACCCCCTGCAGTCCATGTATACTTATGTATAGGTGTCGTACAATAAAGATAAAATAAATAAAGTTTAGGGGTGTGCCTAAAACGAAGTCCAGGCGTGCACAGGGAGCCCAATAGTGTATATGTGGACTGGTTGTAACTTAAGTTCAAGTCTGCGGGAAAGGCGGAAAAGCCATCGCCTTGTGTGATATTTCAGTGGGGTACTCCCCAGGCCCGGATTTGTGGAAAGGCCACCTAGTCCTTGGCCTAGGGCGGCAGGATTTAAGGGGGGCGGCATGCTGCCCAACCACACCCACATTGGTTCAAAAACACGAATGGCAAAGGGCCTAGGGGTGGCCGCTATGTAAATCCAGCCCTGGTACTCCCGTCTCCCCAGATAACCCACCTCTATAGAGCATAAAATATGTTACCGACCAATAGTGTCCAATAGCGTCTCCACTTTGGCTCAGTGTTGATGTCACACCGGATAGCAGTATTTGCGTAACAGACCTCCGGGAGAGGATCCCCACTTATCCACCGCAGCCACTGCACCTCAATAGCCGTTTCGCCACGAACGTGGCTTTGATTCAAAATTTTATCCCATATTATCTGACCATATTCAGATCCAGAATCAGTTGGGACGAGTCACCTATGAAGGGTGTTTTATGTATTTGCATAAGCTGTGATATCTTTTATAAATATAGCCCTCTTCTGCTACTGCATGAGATCTAGCAGCATTTAGTTGCGTGTGGCTCTACAGGAATCCTGTGCCTCCGCTATATGGGACAGCAGGTTCACTTTAATATTGCGTGCCTCCACCCAAGGTCAGGACAGGCTGAACTGTAATACCCCTCCCTGGGAACTTCTCTGATCCGCAATACACCGTGAAACGTTTATTTGGCAGGACACTATACCTTCAAATTGCAATGATACAGGTAGCCTGCCAGCCAGGAGCAACTTCACTCAAATAACACAGCTGATGATCTCTGGACTGCTGAGGGGAATCCCCACTTATGTGGCAGTTGTTTCAAAGTCCTGAGAAGAACTCCCTTTGGCTTTCTGTGCCCTGAGAAGAGCACGCTTTGTTCTTCAGAGCCCTGACAAGGACCCCCCTTTCCTTCCGCACCCTAAAGAGAGTGCACTTTTCTGCCACTGGGGTTCCCTATTAACATTCCCACACTTTGATTGTACTCTCTGCTTCTCTCTCCCAGCATCCCTTTCCCTCTCCCAGCAGCCCTTTCCCTCTCCCAGCAGTCCTTTCTCTCCCAGCAGCACTTTCTCTCTCCCAGCAGCACTTTCTTTTCTCCCAGCAGCACTTTCTCTCTCCCTCTTCCTTCCTGTCAGCTCACAGAGGGTGGGGCTCCTCCCCCTCCTGTGTGTACACAGCTCTCCTACATTAAGTTAATTGCCTTTGAAAGATGTCAGAATGTTGCAGCCTTGGGTATAGTGGGAGGAGAGTGGGAAGCTAGTCTCTGTAAGAAATAAAGATGGTGTACTGATAGCCTGTCTACATTACTGAGATATAACAAGGGGCAGGTTATATAGGGGAGCCTGGGGGGAGAGTGAGTAGGGAGCAGGGGAAGGGCAGGAGGAGGCATTACGCACACAATAGTACCACCATAACACTGGAGAATGCAACACATTATTGTCCATGGCTTCTGTAACTGCTCCACTCCTGCTCCTGCACCATGTACCTGTCTCTGTCCCACCCCATGATTGCAATAATCTCTTGTTCCCCTCTTGTTCCTAGTGTAAGCACACCCTCCTGCACAAAAATCATAGGTGACTCCCTTTGCTTCTCCTACATAGTTACACAATAAAGGGTTGTTTGTGATCTGTACAGCTGATGGGGAATTGAATGTTCTGCTTCCAATTAAATTACATAGTTAAATTGGGTTGAAAAAAGACAAAGTCCATCAAGTGCAACCCCTCCAAATGAAAACCCAGCCCCATACACACACACCTCCCTACTGTCACATAAATGATATATACCCATATCTATAAGGTTTAATGCTGATCAATTAGTAGAAGAGGGCTCACAAGCAGCTTCCACCAGCGACAGACTAACCTGAAGATGAAACAGGAAGAATGCGCTGTGAAAAGAGGCCGGAGAGTCCAGACGAAGTAACAATGAAGGCTGAGGTCAAACAGGTCCGGGTCAGAGGCAGGCAGCTCAGATTCATAAACGGAGTCAGGCCGAGGTCAGATGCAGGCAGATTAAGTTCGAAGTCAATATCAGGCCGAGGTCGGGTACAGGCAGAGTTCAAGCGAGTCAGGAATAGCCGGGTCAACAACAGGAGATCAAATATATAACGCTGGGGTCTCTTGGAAATGAACTAAGATAACTAAGATAACCTAGCAGTTTGTTTGTATGTCAACTGAGTTGATATAGGCCTGGCGTGAACTCGCATGCGCAAAAACGCCGGGCGACGCAACACACGCACGAACATGCGCACGCGCATCAAACCGCACGCTTGCACACAGGCGCGCTTTCGCCGGCGACTGCGACAAACTACTTGCCAGCAAGGACGGACAGAGCCAGACATCCCTTCCACACAACGGTGAGTAGCCTTACACATATCTATACTAACTATAGAGTTTAGTATCACAATAGCCTTTGATATTATGTCTGTCCAAGAATGTCCTTTAAGTCATTAACAGAATCAGCATCACAACATCACCCGGCAGTGCATTCCCCAACCTCACTGTCCCCATTATGAAGAACCACCTATGTTCTTGCTGGGCACCTGTACCCCAGGGCCTATACCATAAGCACTGGGTCTGTACCCTCATAGTTACAGCACTGATAATAGGAATTGGGGAAAGTGGAAGGTATCATGGCATAAGAATTGGATTATATTTTTTGGTTAAAAAAACCCAGTAACCCTCCAGACCCCCACCACTTACTCCTATACGTATACATATTTTTTGTTACACTTACTTGTATAGACTATATATACCAATATCTATACTAACCAGATCTTGTGATCACAAGAGACTTGGATTTTCTGTATGTCCAAGAAATCACCCAAGCCCCTCTTAACGGAGAACTAAACCCTTAAGTTTTGTTCACGGGTGCCATATTCTTCTCTTTGGTAATCTTCGGGGAGAGAGCAACGTACCGGCGCGTGTGCAACATGAGTAAGCTTCCTTTTTGTAACAACTGTGCAGGCTGAAGTAAAGGAAGAAGACCCAAAGATTTCCAAAGAGAAGAAGATGGCGCCTGTGACCTCCTATGCCCTCCTAATCCTATGATCTAGGGGTAAGTAAAGAGTTAGGGGGCATTTACCAGGGGTAACAGCTAGGCTGGGGGGGGGAGAATGGAGAGGGTCTATGTAGGGTAGTGGTTTTTTAAATTAAGGGTTTAGTTCTCCTGTAAATGCATTACTAGTCTGGCATTATTAAGCTCCTCTTAAAGGCATTAATAGGGTCTGACAACATGACATCCCCCAGAATTGCATTCCCCAACATCGCTGTCTTCACCGTTAAAAATCCCAAATAACAGTTCAATTTAGATGCACTGTCCTTGTGCATGACTCACTCCTGAGCCTCTGCAGAAGCTGTCCTCTGCGAAACGCGTCAGACTTGACATCGCCTGCAGTCGCAGCAGTGAGTGGATGCACAGGTGGAATGCACGAGAGAGGGAGATGCCGGCGGGAAATCCATGTCTGTGTATTACAAGTATGGGATCCATTATCCGGCAACCTATTATTCAGAAAGATCCGAATAACAGAAAGGCCATCTCCCATAGAATTCATTATAATCAAATAATCCACATTCTCAAAAAGTATTTCCTTTTTCTCTGTAATAATAAAACAGTAACTTGTACCTGATCCCAACTAAAATATAATTAATCCTTATTGGAAGCAAAACCAGCCTATTGGGTTTCTTTAATGTTTACATGATTTTCTAGTAGACAATGTATGAAGACCCAAATTACAGAATGTTCTTTTATCCAGAAAACCCCAGGTCCCGAGCATTCTGGATAACAGGTCCCATCCCTATACAAAGTTTCCCCTCCCTAATCTGTCCTGTGACCCAGGAGAAAGTGATTGTTGGATATGTGCTCAGAAGTGTGACTTTTACTTAATCAGTTTTGAAACCTGTTAAAAACAAAGGCAATTAGGGCACTGCCCCTGCTTCTCAATGGCAATCAGGAACCTTATAAATTGCTAATCCCACCATTGAGTTTTATTGTTTAAATAAAGCACCATTACCATTGCACATATGATTAAGTAATTCTATATTTTGAAGAAAGCACTGTAATCACCGTGATTTATTTAATGTAGTTTTGGGGGAAAGCACTGTAGCACTTTGTAAAAATCATTAGAGCACTTAGGGGAAACTTTCTATGGTTCTAGACACACAGAATTGTGTTTAGCCTCTGTTATTTGTTATTTTTTTCATAGATTGTAGGGCTAAGGTATATTTTAAACCAATATTAACTATATGCTGTATATTGTCAGAGGGCCCATAAGCTCAGGTAAATGACAACGGCCCAGAGCATGTGCTGGAAATCGGCAGAAAAGAAGATGGGGGCCCCTTAGAGCATTTTTAGAGATACAGATCTTCCCTGCTAATGGCTGGGCTTGGACAGATAGTGTAAGTGCAGCTGCAGGATAACAGCCCATTGGCAGAGAAAGAGCAGCCTGTGTATGGGGCAATACAAGGAACACTCCTCTCCCAGGTGTGTAGAACATTCAGATAAAACATATACATTGATGTGATGGGGAAAAATCCATTATTACAGGGGTTACAGTCCTGTTGCTGCGCCTCCTTTGGGCAAGTTATGAGGGTAGACTGTCAAGGTTGGGGTTGTTTTCTCTGGAAAAAAGGCGCTTGTGAGGGGACATGATTAGACTTTACAAGTACATTAGAGGACATTATAGACAAATAGCAGGGGACCTTTTTACCCATAAAGTGGATCACCGTACCACAGGCCTCCCCTTTAGACTAGAAGAAAAGAACTTTCATTTGAAGCAACGTAGGGGGTTCTTCACAGTCAGGACAGTGAGGTTGGGGAATGCACTGCCGGGTGATGTTGTGATGCTGATTCAGTTAATGACTATAAGAGGGACTTGGATGATTTTTTGGACAGACATAATATCAAAGGCTATTGTGATACTAAGCTCTATAGTTAGTATAGGTATGGGTATAAAAATTTTTAATTAAAAGTAGGGAGGGGTGTGTGTATGGATGATGGGTTTTCATTTGGAGGGGTTGAACTTAATGGACTTTGTCTTTTTTCAACCCAATTTAACTATGTAACTATGTAACTAAGTTCAGAAGTCACAACACCTCGGGAACAGTAAATCACATTATTCGGCCTGTTCCACATATAATACAATCTGCTGCTGTGGGATCTGCCAATCAGTTTGCAGTTATTTCATGTTTACTTTTGATATTATGATTTTTATTGTTGTTTTGCTGTAATAAAGGAAAGGGAATGTTACACAGGCAGATAACAAAGTGATACAATACATAACTGTTATATGATGTACATTTAGCTCAGTCTCTTATATTAGGGCTCCTACCCCTCCATGTGTGTATCTGTCAGTGCTCAGTCATAGCTGCCATTTCCCATGAGACTCTACACAACTCATTATCTTCTCTTCTCCCCTCCTCATATTCTCCTTCAGTTCTCAGCCCTCTCCCACCTCTGTGTTTATTCTGCCATCATCATCATCATCATCCCCTTCTCTATTCCTGCTCAACCCTCCTCCCCCTAATCATATATACACCCCTAACCCTACCATTTTATACAACCTTAACAGTATATAAACCCCAACCCTAACAGTATATACACCCCTAACCCTAACAGTTTATACACCCCTAACCCTAACAGTATATACACCCCTAACCCTAACAGTATATATACCCCTAAACCTAACAGTATATACACCCCTAACCCTAACAGTATATACACCCCTAACCCTAACAGTATATACACCCCTAACCATAACAGTATATACAACCCTAACCCTAACAGTATATACACCCCTAACCCTAACAGTATATACACCCCTAACCCTAACAGTATATACACCCCTAACCCTAACAGTATATACACCCCTAAACCTAACAGTATATACACCCCTAACCCTAACAGTATATACACCCCTAACCCTAACAGTATATACACCCCTAACCATAACAGTATATACAACCCTAACCCTAACAGTATATACACCCCTAACCCTAACAGTATATACACCCCTAACCCTAACAGTATATACACCCCTAACCCTAACAGTATATACAACCCTAACCCTAACAGTATATACACCCCTAATTGTAACAGTATTTATACCCCTAACCATAACAGTATATACACCCCTAACCCTAACAGTATATATACCCCTAACCCTAACAGTATATACACCCCTAAACCTAACAGTGTATACACCCTTAATTAACGGATTCTAGTACAAACAAAATCTAACAAAATAACTGCCTTTTGCACAAATTCTGCATGTAGCGAGACAGGATTTCTGGTGATTTCAATAGTCACATGGTTACTTTAGAGTGATCCCTCATACAGCCCTCCTGAAAGATATATTGGATCTAACTGTCAGTGATTATCTGACACCCAACGGCTGCATGAAGAGAAAACAGATGCTGAGAGAGGAATAGTGAATATAAACTTGATTATTTCAGAAACCGTACAGAGTATGTAATTGATTGTATTTAGAAAGTTTCTTATTTCAGTATGAGGAAGCTTATGTAAAATTTTCATTTTTGGGAAAGTTCCCCTTTAACCACAGCAACCTGTTAGTAGCTGGCTTTCATTAATATGTGTTTGTGCTAATTATTAACTGGTTGCAATGCGTTCCTGCACTGACCACCCTTTGTAGCTGTTGCTAGGGAACTATTCTTGCCCTTTGTGCTGGATTAATATGCCAGGGACCTGGGCTAATTGTAATCTCATTCATCCTGCACTCGTATCTGACTGTATAGTGACTAGATTTCTAATAACGGTCCCTACCAGAGAACTACAGCTCATCTTATGGCCTTGCTGCATTCCAGATGCCCACTGATACCAATTATATTCATATGATTGTGTTTTATTTCTCTACAAGACAAACCCAGTGGGACCCGCCTGCCTGGGACAGCCCAGGGGATGATGTAGCCGGCTTAGAACATGAAGCAGAAATGGACCTTGGAACCCCGACTTATGATGAGAATCCAATGAAGGTGAGTTGTTTGTACTGCAGGAAGCGTTAATGGTGGTGCATTTGATTTGTAATGAAAAGGAAATAAATGAATTACAGTTTGAAATGAGGAAGTGAATCTTGGGAGGAAAAACCTCATCGATTTATTTGCTCGTCAATTCATAAACCACAGATTGCAGTTCTGGTTCCTCCAGTGAACCCAGAGAAGCAGTTCATTGAGGAATTGAAAGGACAGACAGCTGCAGTCGACCTTTGAGAATAACAAAAATAGTGATAGGAATGCAAGCAAGATGGGAGGCTGCCTATGGAGAATTCTTTTCCAGCTACACCAGGGAACAATGATGGCTACTCCTGTTCATGGGCTCCTAGTAGTCCAACCACATTATGATGTAGCTTTTGAATGTCATGAGTATCTTGGGTGTTGGTAGGAACTTTTTATTGGGAAGCACCCATCTGTTCTTTATTCACGGCATCAGATGTCTCTCGTGTGATTAATGTTAATGCAGCTGCTGGCTAAAGACCAGAGGGGGAGCTGTAAGTGGGGCACAATGGTTACAGTTAGGGAACATGGAGGTATTGCTTTAATACATGTGGCCCTCTATAAGGATTGACTAACATTATAGAAAAATAGCAGGGAATCTTTTTTTTTTTTTCCCCCATATAAATAATCAACACACCCCTTTAGACTAGAGGAAAATAACTTTCCTTTAAAGGAACAGCATAGGGGGTTCTTCACAGTGAGGTTGGGAAATGCCCTGCAGGATGATGATGTCATGCTGATTCTATTAATTCCTTTAAAGAAACAGTAACACCAAAAAATGAAAGCATTTTAAATTAATGAAAATAGAACGTACTGTTACCCTGCACTGGTAAAACTGATGTGTTTGCTTCAGAAACGCTACTATAGTTCATATAAACAAGCTGTTTTGTAGCAATGGCGGAAACTGAAAAAAGACAATATGGCACAGTTTAAATAGTGGATAACCGATAACATTAAGTTCTACAGAGCTTTTCTGCTGTGTAACCTGAGCCGTTTCTCCTTTAAATGGCTGCCCCCATTGCTACACAGCAGCTTATTTATATAAACTATAGTAGTGTTTCTAAAGCAAACCCATCAGTTGTATCAGTGCAGGGCAACACTGCATTATATTTTTATTACTTTAAAACACTTGGGCTTGGATGATTTATTGGACAAGCAGAATACCCAAGGCTATTGTGATATTAAAATCTTCAATTAGTATAGATATTGGAATATATAGTTTATGTGAGGGTATGGAGGGGTAGATGTGAGTGTGTATGTACACTGGGTTTCATTTGGAGGGGAAACCTTTTATTTTGCCCTTCCGACATGATAGTCACACTTATTGCACGGCTCTTTTTGGCAACTGGACTGGGTGACAAATCTCCAGGAATCCATTTATGGCATTTCCTTTTTTTAGTGTTACTGGCCCTTTAATATAAATGTAGGACACTCTTGTCTCCCCTTTTTCTTCTTTATTTCTTCTCTAGCATTTCTCTGCCTCATGTGAAATTGGGATTAATCCTATAAAAGTGTATGCTGCTCGGGACACGTGTAGAAAGCACTTGTTGGATAGCTTCACCACGCCACTCCGTGTATCACGTGAATTATAGGGCGAGCAAACCTCAAGCCAGTGTATAATTATAGAGGGTGATAGGCAGCCACAGAGACAAGGTTTCAGGCCTGGGAGAAGCAAATATTGAATCAGCAGAGGGCCTGTGGCTACTGGCTAGTGAGGTCTGGGGACCAGATCCATATGGCGTCTTTATGGGCTCTAAGCTGCCAGAGGAAGCCAGCCATTCCCATAAGTGGAGTATGTGTGAGTCTGCTGATATCAGCTTCTTTGTGTTGTGTTTCTGTGGCAGTGGGAGCTACTGACACTTGCTTTGCCGAAAAGGACGTTTTACTAGACAAACGGCTGAGAGAGTTGCTCTTCAATAGGAGTTTTGAGGGGTTTATGTAATTCATAAAATAACCTCAGCCATGATGGACCCACAATCTCAAGCTTGTTTTGTAGCTACAAATGGTTCTGTTGGAGGAAGAGGGGGCAGCCTTAAAGGAGAACTAAACTCTAAAAGGGAATATGGCTAAAAATTCCATATTTTATATATTGAACGTATTGCACCAGCCTAAAGTTTCAGCTTGTCAATAGCAGCAATGAACCAGGACTTCAAACTTGTCACAGGGGGTCACCATCTTGGAAAGTGTCTGTGACACTCACATACTCAGTGGGCTCTGAGCAGCTGTTGAGAAGCTAAGCTTAGGGGTCATCACTAATTATCCAGGCCATACATGGGCCAATAAAAGCTGCCAACCTGGCCCCTCCAGACTTAGATGGCACTAGATTATTGACTACAAACATACTAAGGAAGGGTTTGAGCAATGCACATTTCCTTGGCCCATGTATGGGGGCACTCATTACTGGCTTCCCAACTCATCTCCTTATTGATGTGGTCCCATCAGTGTGTCCTGTACCCCCCAAGTAAGACCCAGTTTGCCAAATGAGCAAATCTCTACTAATATGGATAACTTGAGAGGAAAATTGCCTTTTTCCCCAATGCCCAGGTGTAAGAATGCACCTTATTTTCCTCCATGCTGCACAGACGATGATGTGGATCTTACACACTAGCTACTTACATTAGCACTGCTGCCCTACATGATCCAGCACCCAGCAGAGATGTGCAGCACTGCTCCCTGTGTTGTTTTAAGGATCTCCTTTGTGCTCAGACCCTTCTCCATTCTCTTGCCCAACACTGAACTGAATTGATCTCTAGATTGGGGCTAATTATAACCAAGCCTCTAACTTTTCCACTCATTATGGAACACACAGGAGCATCGAGACCCAATAAAAAGTATAGTTAAAGTAACTTTCCCTGGAGCTGTCACAAGCCACTTCCCCAATTAGCCTGGGCACTAATGAAATGGAGGCAGAGAAATGAGCAGAATCCATTAGAATAAAAAATAAATCCATGAGATGGGAGAATGGAGCCTTTGAGAAGAAGGAATTACAGCCCGCGCTTGGGTTTAATATAGAAATTATGAGGCCAATTAGGCGAGGGAAATATTTACCCTGAAAATACAGTTTATTATTGTGTTACTGCATGACCCCACACCATACGTGTAATCATCTACGGTTTTATTCCGGGGTGTTGTGAAAGCTGTTTTCTATATACTCGGGCCCCCTCCCTCCAAATTCCTTGCACAAAACTCTGTTTCCCTACACAGAAGCTGCACTGAATTATCATTTCTCTGCTTTTTTTAATCTTTGTTTAAAAGAGAAATCAGCCCTCTATGTAAGTCCTACTTAAATAAGGGTCACGCCAATGACTACTGATGAGCAGTGGAGTAAGAGATAATGGTTTCAAGGTACTCTTAAGTTCAACAACTGCAGGGATACCACTTACTGGTAGGTAGATCCCAACATGCTGATGTCCAGTTTGCCTCAAAATTGCCTTTATGTTGGCAAACATCAGCTGCCAGTTTGTTTTGACTGGGGCCATTCCTCTTAGGCACTGGGTTCCCCAAGCCTCTTTGTATGTCAAGTGGAGGCTCAAAACATATCTCTATGGTGGATATTTGGGGAACCCTTCCTATAGCAACATTAGTGAATTTAGTAGTCTCTTGTTTGGCCCCTTAAACTTTATGCAGAATATGCAGAATACATGAGGTGGTTCAGCACAGGAATTGAGGGCTTCTTAGTCTTCTATCTATAGAGTGATTACTGATGTTGAGTCTTGTCATAGCCATTGTGATTTGTTGTCTTCTTCAGGCCAAGGTGAAGTTGTTCCTACCAAAAGCCCAATAATCTGGCCAAGAAGTCTCATGCACAGGAAGCTCTTAAGGAAGAAATCCCTAACCTTTTTCACTCGTGAGCAACATTCAAATGTAAGAATGGTTGGAGAGCAACATAAGCATGAAAATAGTTCCTGAGGTTGCCAACGAAGGGCTGTGATTGGCCATTTGGTAACCCCTTGTGGACTTTCAGCCTACAGGAGGTTCTGTGTGGCAGTACACCTGGTTTTTATGCAACCAGAAGGTTTATCCAAGCCTGTAATTCAAAAATAAGTACCTGCTTTGAGGCCACTGGGAGCAACATCCAAGGGTTTGGGGAGCAACATGTTGCTCACAAGCTACTGGTTAGGGATCACTGTCTTAAGGTAACTAAGCTAGCTTTTGTGTGGGCTTCAAGCTGGCAATTGTGTGGGCTCCAAGCTGAAGACTGTGTGAGCTCCAAACAGGGAGTGATGGCAGCTGTCTCTATTATTGGTCTCTTTAAACCAAAAAATGCAGTGCAGCCCTAATAAACGAGTGGTGCCTTTTGGTGACACCTGTGATATGTGCTGTGCCACAACCTGCAGCTGCCGTCCCTGCTGAGTGCATTTGTTATGGCACGTGTGCTCAGGGACAGGAGCCCTTTTTATAAGGGAAGGATATTGGTGACAAACTTGTCATTATTCCTTAACAAGTATACAGAATAGAGAGAAATGCTACATGATGGCAGCCTGGCTAGTTGAGGTTGCTGGGAGTTGTACAGAGACAGAAGGAAATTCACATGTTGGTTGTGTTTATTGAAGCACACGCATCCCCTGACTCCTCGTATGAGGAATCCCTTAGTGAAGGGGAACTATCCCCCTCCGATAACGAAGGTGATCAGTTCACCATCTCTCCAGACCATTCCACAAAGATAGATGACCTTATTGTGGCAATCATTGGGGTGCTTAAAATTGAGGAAGCCCCTTCACAGGGCAAGAAGTCCAGAGGTTTGTTTCGCAGACACTCTGAACGTTCAGTGTTTTTTCCCGCCCATGATCAATTGCAAGGTATTGTCCAAGATGAATGGGATGCCTTTCCCTAAGGAAGCACACCTCCTCTAGTGGATGCTCCTGTGTCTTGCCTTTCAAAGCCAACCGCGCTTCCCGTTCCTGACGCATCAACCTTTAAAGATGCCACTGACAAAAAACTTGAAGGTTTTCTGAAGGCTCAACCTTTAGACCCATTCTAGCCTCGGCTTCGGTCAGTAGTGCAATGGAAGCATGGTCAGATATGCTCCTCTCCGGCATCAGAGAAGACCTGCCCACTGAGGAGCTTGTATCTATTGCCATCAGAATTCAGGAGGCTAGCTCCATCCTTTGTGATGCATCGTTAAACACTCTGAAGATTGTAGCGCGAACCTCCGCATTGTCTGTATCCGCCAGACGCACCCTTTGGCTCCGCCTGTGGTCTGCTGATTTAAGCTCTAAGAAGTCTCACGGTCCTTTCCTTTAAGGCGAGGAGCTGGAGAAATTTATCTCCCAGGCAACTGGGGGCAAGAGCACACTGCTACCTCAGACAAGACCCAAGGGTGTTTCTCAGAGACATTCACGCCCCTTTCGTGGCTGAGGATTTCGTTCTTCCAGAGGTTCCTCCCCACCCAGACAATTTTTCTCTAGGGGCCGTTACTCTTCAAGAGGAAAACAGACCTGGCAAACCTGGAAGACAAACAGACATCAGCATGACTGGACGGCTCAGTCACAGCCAGAACTCCCAGTGGAGGGAAATTGAGACACTTTGCAGAACAATGGGCACGAGACGTAGACTTTCAATGGGCAGTCAAGTCCGTAACTACCATCTTGAGTTCCGAAAACTACCGCCCTGGAGATTCTTCATATCCAGGGTTTCTCGGGACCCTCAAAAAGTACTGGCCTTTCTTTCCATCGTCGACGATTTGGTAGGTTCAGGCGTGGTCGTACCCGTACCGCCTTCCCAAATGTTCAAAGGCTTCTACTCGAACCTGTTTGTGGTACCCAAAAAGAATGGGTCATACTGACCAGTCATAGGGCTAAAGCACCTCAACTGATGGATTACCTATCGTCGTTTCAAGATGGAATCAGTCAGATCAGTTATACGGGCCATGGAGCCAGGAGAGCTCCTAGCTTCCCTGGATGTCAAGGATGCCTATCTGGACATCCCAATATTCCCTCCACACCAACAATTCCTCAGCTTTGCCTTCCAGGAGCACCATTTCCAGTTTGTGGCACTACCGTTCGGCCTGTCATCAGCCCCCAGTATTTTTACCAAGACTGGCATCCATGGCAGCCATCGTCCACGTCCAAGGGTATCTATTACTCCATACTTGGACGATCTTCTCTTCAAGGCTTGCTCGGCTCACCTGGCAGAGGAGTTCTTGCACCTCTCGATCCGGACTCTCAAACAGTTCAGCTGGACGATCAACAGAGACAAGTCTTGTCTGACACCGTCGCAGCGAATGGCCTTTCTAGGACTAGTCAGTCATTGTGGACAACCAGATCTGGACCTCATGGCTTCCCGTCACTAGGGATGTAGCGAACTGTTCGCCGGCGAACTAGTTCGCGCGAACTTCGACTGTTCGCGTCCGCCGCAAGTTCGCGAACGTCGCGCGACGTTCGCCAATAGGCGTTCGCGTCAAAATCGTTCGATCGTTCGACCATTCGACCGCTAAAATCGAAGGATTTTCGTTCGAATCGAACGATCGAAGCATTCGATCGATTCGATCGAATGGCTTCGATCGTTCGATTCGAATGAAAATCCTTCGATCGAACGATTTCAATCCTTCAATCGTTCGAATCGAACGATTTTCGGATGTTCGAAGTTCGCGAACAGTTCGCGAACTGTTCGCAAATTTTGCCGGTGTTCGCGAACACATCGGCGGCGGTTCGCTACATCCCTACCCGTCACAACAGGAAAGTAGACCACTTCATCGCACGGACAGGAGACCCTCTAGCAGTAGGAGTGGACGCAATGACCGCAGAATGGGAAACGTCTCTAGCCTATGTATTGCCCCCTCTCGTGATGCTTCAGCAGATTCTCAAGCGGATAAAGAAAGAACGAAGCACATTCATCGTAATCTCTCCGCATTGGCCAAGAAGATTGTGGTCCACTGATCTGATGGACATGTTGATCGAACCACCAATGCCCCTTCCACGCAGATATCCGGGAATGTTCAATTTGATGGCATGGCTATTGAGGTCTCGATACTAAAACAAAAAGGTTTCTCCGAAAAGGTGGTTCAGACGATGCTAAAGGCTCGTAAGGCCGTCTCTTCAAAGACCTATCACAGAATTTGTTAGATTTTCATCTCCTGGTGCTCCGATCAGAGAATATCTTATGTGGATGCAGACGTACCAGTTCTCCTTAATTTTCTTCAGGACGGATTGACTAAAGGACTGAGCTTGGGATCCATCAAGGGTCAAATCTCGACACTGTCAATTCTCCTTATAAAGCGACACCCTGCAAAAGGATGTGCGCCTTTTCCTGCAAGGGGTGGCACATATTGCACCACCGTTCCGCTCTCCCATACCACCATGGGATCTTAAGTGCAATGCTGGCACCCCCCTTTGAGCCCATCTCAATTATCAAGTTGCCATGGTAAGTGGTTTTTCTAGTGGCCATTTCGTCAGCCCGGCTGGTCTCTGAACTCGGAGCATTGTCCTGTTCACCACCACATTTGGCTTTTCATGAAGAAAAAGCGGTGTTGCATACGCTGCCATCTTTTCTCCCCAAGGTGATTTCAGCTTTTTCACCTAAACGAGGAGATTGTCATTCCTTCCTTTTGAAGCTCTCCTAATAATGCTAAGGAGACAAGTTTCAACAAGTTTGATGTGGTTCGCGCACTCCGTACCTATGTGGAGCGCACAGCTAAATTCCGGAAATCAGATTCTCTTTTCGTGGTGCCCTCTGGTAGTCAGAAGGGTCTCCTGGGCCTCCAAAGCTACTATTGCCAGATGGATCATGGAAGCGCTCGGCAGAGCCTTCATCTCCATCCAACAGCCTGTCCCTTTTGGCATTAAGGCTCATTTCACACGGGCGCTCAGCACTTCATGGGCGTGCAGAAACATGGCCTCTGCTGAGCAGCTGTGCAAGGCAGCAACGTGGTCCTCAGCCCACACTTTCACAAATTTTTACCGTTTTGATACTTATGCGTCAGCCCAATCGGCTTTTGGACGCAAAGTTCTTCAGTCTGTTGTTTCATAAATAATAGAAGGTTCCTTGGTTACCTGTTTTCTCCCTCCATCACATGGAACAGCTTTGGTATGTCCCCATGGTTCCTGTGTCCCCCAGGACATATGAGAAAAAGGGTTTTATTACTTATTACTGTTAAATCCTTTTTTCTCTAGTCCTATGGGGGACACAGGACTTCCCACCCTAAACGGGTATACCTTCTCTTCAGCCATATATAGATGTGTGTTTATTAAATTATATACAGTTGGGTTTTTTGTTGCTCGGTTGTTTTCTTATTATTAACTGAGTAAGCTGGAGGCGGAGGGAAGCTATATAGAGGGGAGGATCCCTCCTCTTTTCTTCTGTGTCCTGCCTCCTGATGGGAGGGGATTTAACCCCATGGTTCCTGTGTCCCCCATAGGACTAGAGAGAAAAGGATTTAACGGTAAGTAATAAATCTCTTTTTTTATAGGGAACTACATTGTTTGGGGGATATATTTTTCCTGTAATAGGCATCCTGTCGCCCTTGTTAAATTAGCTCCACTTGTGAAAAGGACTGAAAACAATCCCATGATTGGCTGCTTCAATATGAGGCTTCTATTCACCCCAATAATATGACCATGCTGCACCTGTACAATATACAGTGGATTTCATACCAGCTCCACACAGAATGCTAATTGCCTAAATAATAATAATATATATATGTGTATATTTCTTCTAACAAGACCAAGACAGCAGAAGCAGACACATCGAGTGAGCTGGCGAAGAAGAGCAAAGAAGTATTCAGAAAGGAGGTAAGTGCTCAGTATTGCCATTCTAACTTCCCCTTTCTATTGGGGTACAAAGGAGTAACTACAGAGGAAACAGACCCTGTGGTTGCAGAAGGTATAGGGTCCCCATGAGGCCCAAATAATGAGCAATTTCAATCTATTGGTGCAATAGGACAACCTCTGGATATGTTTCGGGCCCTAAAATGAATTTTCTGTGGGGCCCTTTAACATCTAGTTGTTGGGGAACAGCATGTGCAAGGGTTAACGCTTCCCTATATATATATGCTTGCAATCTGCAGATGTCTCAGTTCATCGTACAGTGTCTGAACCCCTATAGGAAGCCCGACTGTAAGATGGGAAGAATAAACAACACAGAGGACTTCAAGCATCTAGCACGCAAGGTAAGGCTCCTTCCTTCTAGCGCCCCCTCCTGGCACAAGCACTCACGGAGTAATGTCATGTCTATCAAAGGGGCTGTTCACCTTTAAATTAACTGTTAGTAAGATGTAGAGAGGGATATTCTGAGACAGTTTGCATTTGGTTTTTATTATTTGTGGTTTTTGAGTTATTTTGTTTTTTATTCAGCGGTTCTCCAGTTTATCATTTTAGCAGTCTGGTTGCTAGGGTCCAAATTTCACTAGCAACCATGCACTGATTTGAATAAGAGACTGGAATATGAATAGGAGAGAGTCTGAATAAAAAGATTAGTAATAAAACGTAGCAATAATAATACATTGTAGCCTTAACTCTGCAGTTACACCCCTGATTCATTTACACTTACTCCTCACCTGCCTCCTGCATTGACTGACTCATGTAATGAAGTCTCACAGCTTCAACCAACCATCTAACAATAACCATTCCACACACTTCTAATAGTTTATTGCTTTTATTATAAAGATCTATTTGGTTTTACACATAAAAAAATAGATATAAAAATATATGTATAAATATATAAAACATTTTGTATAAAAATAGATATATAAATGAAAAAGCTGTATAAAAACATAAATATTCTTCTGGCTTCTAGGAGTTTTGCTCATTTTCCGTCAGTACATCGTTGGCATCAGTTTCAGGAGTTTTCAGGGAACTCATCAAATCCTCTGAAGGCCTTTTGTGCAGTTGGGGATATTTGGCACATAGAGTCATGGGGGGTTACAATCCCCCCCTCACTGTCCTCTTCTCTAGTATCATCCGGGCTAGGGATGAATGGGGCTCGCACTTGCTTGGCCATAAGAGCTTCCCACATTATTGGCTATAAATACAAAGAAAAATGTGTTACATTAAATATTGAATAAGTTGTGCCTATATAGCAATATGAACTCCATCATTAGATTCATAGAACACAGCAGAGGAATATAAAGTGTCTGCCTTGCAGTTATGTCTGGAGATATCTGCATCCCAGTGTTGGACTAGGGGGGTTCAGGCCCACAGGGGCTGCCACATCAGGGCCTGCACACCCCCACCCTGGGCCCCTGACCCCCCTCTGCTAATTCCAGGGCCTCCCTCACCAGCCCCTCCTCCATCCGCCTCTCCCCTGCCCCCGACCAGCACTTACCTGCTTTTTTTCTATTGGTCGGGCGGGGGGAGAGATGAGGGAGCATAAAGTTTCAGGCAGGGGGAGCGGATCTGGGCCGGCAGTGCCCACCGGGTTTTTACCTGTGTCCCACCAGCCCAGTCCGACCCTGCTGCCCCCCATTCCTCAGTACAACTGCCCTGCAACAGGTATAAAATAGAACTTACATCAAAGTAGCTACAATTCATCACTTCTTCTCCATCGTTTCTAAGTGATCCGAGCCGGCTTATACAGTCTTTGTCTAAGAGCTAAACAAACACAAATAAAAATTACACACAGGCCCAAAGCTGACTGAAAGCGGAAACTACAACAAGTTTATTCTATTGTTTTATTCTACATTTGTATTGGCTATAGTGTAGGCCTGTAGATACGGCACTTACCAGTTTTATCACCATACTGGTTTCATTATCCAGATTGGCTGGAAGTTCGGGTTCTTCATAGAAGACATTTTCCCGCAATTCTCCAAAATTATTTCCGGTAAAAGGCACCTGTAAAAATAGAAAGATATCATGTCAGGAACTCGGGTAATCTGAGAAAAGAACGACGGTATTACTCCGGGGCAGGAGTTGTTATTAGTGAAATTCTAATGGCAATTTGTCTGGGAAATTGAAAGAGTTTTCATGGAATATTTAACTGGAACACAACATTGGACTGGGGGGCCCAGTGACCACTGGTCCTGTTGATTCAGGAACCCAATAAAAAAAACCTCTGGGCCCCCAGTCAAAAAGTATTCTGTGCCCCCTCCAATCACAAACCCCCTCTGGACCCCCGTGCCCACTGTTTCCTTCACCCGGCAGAGCCAATATTTCAAGCAGGGAGCCGGTCTGGGCGGGTGATGGAGCAGAGTGAGATCTTTACAATTTGAGTCTCTTCAATAGACTAAAGTAAATAGACAGCATTGTAGAACCTAATGGGATTATTAGTGACGGCTTTATACTCACGTAGCCAACGGCCATTTTATAGATGATTATGCCTAAAGCCCACCAGTCCACGCTTCTCCTGTAGTTTCTTTCTGCAAACATTTCTGGAGCCCAGTAACACTCCGTTCCACATGGGTAGGTCATTTCATCTCTGTAGCCAATACCTTAAGTACAAGGAAAACTGGGTTAGTTCCTAATCAATGAATGGGACTAATCTACTAACAGCTATAAAGGTGCATGTGATACATAGAGGCCAATGGAGAAGATCAATTATAGTCAATTAAAATGAACAAAGATATAATTTATATGAGAATTCATTTGTCTATTATATATATTACAGGTATGGGACCTGTTATTTAGAATGCTTGGGTCCTGGGGTTTCTTGGATAATGGATCATTCTGTAACTTGGATCATTCTGTAATTTGGATCTTCACACCTTAGGTCTACTAAAAAATCATATAAACATTAAATAAACCCAACAAACAGGTTTTGCCTCCAATAAGGATTAATTAATTATTAATTTGGATAATTTGGATAAAATGGAGTCTACGGGAGATGGCCTTTCTGGATATTGGGTTTTCAGGATAATGGATCACATACATGTAGAAAATACCAGGATATCTTACCTGCTTTGCACAACCCAAAATCTGCAATTTTGGCATATCCATCACTGTCTAGGACAATATTTGCAGGCTTTAAATCTCTGGAGGGAAATAAATAACATGATCAGCAAAGTCTTTGGTTTCTGAATAGAAAACTAGAGAATGACCCCCCATCCTTACTATATAGGCCATATCTAATATTGACCTAGAATTCAGACCCCTCCTTTCCGCACCTGTAAGAGGCCACTTTATTCTGCCTCATAATAAAAATATAATAAAATATAACCCCTGAAAATTAAATTCCCTTTTTAATTCTCTTACCGGTGGACAATGCGATATTCATGTAAAAACTTAATCCCAAGAACGATGCAGGCGGCATAGAATCTGCAAGACAAAACACATATTTCAGTTGCATTTACAAATGTGGAAGATGTATCTATAAGAAGAAAGTGCAGTACTACAAGCCCATGTGAATGTACCAAAGTGACCCAATGATACTTACAAAGTGTCGCTTGGGGGCAGTGCTCCGTTCTTCAACCGGGATTCCAAATTTCCTCCAGCAGCAAACTCCATGGCTATGTATACATGGTGTTCTCTCTGGAAGGAGCAGAATAAGCTCACCAGGAAAGGGTTCCTTGTAATCCTCACCAGCCTTAATATGTCCCTTTCCAGGTAAAGTCTGAAACATAAACCAACCAACAAGTCAGGAGAAAGGAAATGAGTTTCCTTCTAGAACTATTTAATTGCTGATCAGTGTTCTCCAAAAAAGCAAATAACTAAAAAAACTATAAAAATTAAGCAATAAAGACCAATTGAAAAGTTACTTAGAATTGGCCATTCAATAACAAACTAAAAGTTAACTTAAATGTGAAGCCCCCTTTAATGTGACAGTTACCCAATGATATTAGTTTGGAGGAAAAAATAACTAAATTAATTCCTCAACTGTTTTTATGTTAAATAGACAAGTTGCATTGACACTCGTGCAAATATCCCCAGTAATTATAATGCTCACAGGAGTTGTGTGTATGTGGAGCTTACAGGAACGTATAACGTGTATATAAGAGTAGTGTAAAGGATATTAAAGATCATGGAGATGTTTCACTAATATACCAACCTGTTAATCATATGACTTTGCAAAATATTTTTCTTGTCCATCTTTTTGATGGCGACCGTTTTTCCAGACTTTTTATGTACTGCCTTAAAGACCTGAAAAAAAAGAGCAGGTTCATGAAATCTCAATAAATATGCAAATAAATAGCCTAATCTTCATTAGGGATGAGCTACTCACTTGTCCAAAGCTTCCACTGCCAAGCCACTCGCAGAACTGGAAATCCTCAATTGGAATAGAGGGAATAGCAGGGGTCGGAGAATCACTGAAAAGAAGAATAGAATGTTGGTCTTTGTTGGATTGAGGATTGAGGTTTCCATTAAAAGGATTAAAGAAAGAACTGGGCAGGTAACATTATAACTTACATTGAGTCTGGTGAGAAGTTTTCTGAACATTCACTGTCCGATCTCTCCCCAATCTGAGAGGGACGAGCACAAATCACAGAATTGGGTGGAGCCTGAGCAAGCTAAAGAACAAGAAGATTCTCTATTATTTCAGATCCTTTATGGGAAAAAGGTCAATTCTACCAAGAAGTAATGCAGTTATTAAGTTCTAGAAACATTATTATCTCATAATTATGACTATTAGTAATGCACCGAATCCAGGATTGAGCTTGGGATTCGGCCAAGATTCTGCCTTTTTCAGCAGATTTGGACAAATCCAAGTGCCTGACCGAACTGAATCTGAATCCAAAAATCATGTGACTTGTCGTCACACAAACAAGGACTTCAACATTTTTTTAACCTTGCGTCGAGGTTCTCATTCCTCCTTCTTTCCATAATTTTAATTCAGATTCGGTTTAGTATTCGGCCAAATCTTTCACAAAAGATTTGGGATTTGGCTGAATCCTAAACTAGTTGCTTCAGTGCTTCCCTAATCATATTATGTAACAGCAGTTAATGAATTCAGAATTACATCAATTACAAGATGTCATCAATATGTCAATATTAGTTACTTACGATTTCAAGTTTCTCAATATAATCCTTCTCTGAGATTTCTGGCTCTCTGTTTGGAGAAACAGAGCCACCGACCAGACTGTTTGCTGGTATGTGATATTCTGCAAAAATGAAATAAAATATTGTAATTACTTTGCTTTGGGTTGTACAGAGTATGGGTTTATTATTGGTATAGGTACCTGTCACCCCTGGATTAACTCAAGTTGGATTGAATTAGAACATTGATTTACTTTATCTTGTTTTCTATGTGTGACAAATTTAGCATCTAATGAAAGTATGTGACTATAAATATTATGGGAACAGTGAGGAATCCAACATGGAGGACATACTGATACTTGTGTCATGTAGCTGCTCACTATAAGAGAAACAGACATAAATACTGTACCTGGTCTGTTCAGCTTAACTGATCTTCTACTTGAGTCCTGTAAAGATAAAAATCACAATATTTTAGGCACAACAGCGTCTCTCATATTATATGTCTATATATGAGTTTGCATTGTCTGATGGTTACACATTTCTGTTGTACATAAGAGAAAATATACTGAACAGGGTCGTAACTATAGAGGAAGCAGACCCTGCGGTTGCAGGGGGGCCCAGGAGTGTAGGGGGCCCAGTGAGACCCTAATTAATTAGCAATTTTAATATATGTTGGTAAAATAGGCCAACTTATAAATATTTTGGGGCCCTAAATTGAATTTGCTATGGGACCCAGTAACAACTAGTTACGCCACTGATACTGAACACTTGCTGACCAATAGAACACGCTGTACTTACTTCCGATTTCTGTGGCAGATACTCAGACACACTTTTTATACTAATATCTAAGTATTCTGATAGAGAAACAGAGGTATTTCCACTCGTTTCTTCTGACTCTTGTGATGGATATTCAGTCTGTAATTCATTATCACTCTCCTGTCTTATATGAGACTCCTCTGGCAGATATTCCGTCTCTAGTGATAATGAACTTTCACTGCCTGGGGAAGGCGCAAGCAAATGTTTCGCAGATAATAATGGTTTGGGCTCATCTGAGAAAGGACAAAAATAAAATAAGAGACATGTAAATTAGTATATGTATTTATATACAGTAACAGAGATTGGTTATTTATTGTGCAGGAACTAAGCACAAACCAATGACCCATCA
Organism: Xenopus petersii; assembly: GCA_038501925.1. Lineage (NCBI taxonomy): Eukaryota > Metazoa > Chordata > Amphibia > Anura > Pipidae > Xenopus > Xenopus petersii. The sequence continues at coordinate 161,532,703 of CM076682.1, read as the reverse complement.
TATACTATACCTGAAGGTTTCTTGGCTTCTTGTACCATTATTAGTATTACCCCAGGACTTGGCTCAATATCAGTAGGGTTATCTACGTTGCTGGTGATGCCCTGTAAAGATAAATATTGAAAGATCAGATGATATACAGCAATACAGACCATCAAGTGCTAAAGTGAATATCGGAATGGCAAATTGCACATAACAAGAATTACTCTAGAGCTGCTCTAGAGGTGCTAAACTGGCAAGCAAGGGAAACATCTACCCGTTAGAGTCCTGCATGGGTCCATTTGGGTAAACCAAATAGCTAGATCAGCGAGGGTGGGAGGGCTAGACCAGCAGCTGAACCAGATACCCAGACTTTCTACCCAAAAATCAGAGTATTTTGCAGGCATTCTGCAGGTACCACCAGATACCCGACCCATTGCAGGTCTCTACTACCTGCCATAATTAGCTGACAAAGCTGTTTCCCAAAGAAATTGAAATTGCTGCTCCCCAATAACCAAGTAGGTGGATGTACCAGTCATTCATTCTAAGTAAAATACCAGTAGAATGAGTTAAAAAATTCCTTTCTTCATTCTTTAAATGTTAAACACTTCAGCGATTCTATGTTTTGTCTGTTTGAGACCCAAATGAATGGGATCTATGAATGATCTTGGTTGAAATCAAGATCATTCATAGATCCCATTCATTCAATTTATTTGGAAAATCTTTTCTATTGTATCAATAAAAGAATTCAATGAAAGGCACTTACAGCAGTAGATTTCACAACAACCCTAATCACTGCAGCTGAAGGGCACTCAGAATCGTCAGTCGTAGTCTCTGAACTGTCTGTGCCTTCTGCATCTGCAAAAACCAAACACATTTACATGATCAATGCACATGGTACTCTTAGAAAGTATTAATATTGGATTCATATTGGAAGGGCAATGGGAGAACATACCTGTAGAGTTATCAGCTTCACTTTCAGATGTGCTTGACACTTCTTCTATCTCTATGACCTCGGTGTGGTCAGATTCTTCTTCAGTGTCCTCAGCAATCTCGTTGAGAATCTCCATGGGTTCTACCTTAGCTTTCTCCATAATTTCTTTTACTTCCACTTGTTTTTTAGCCTCTTCTTCTTCTTCACTTCGTGCTTCTGGAAACCTCAACTGTGGCACTTGGAAAAGACTCACAGGAGTAGGCACGTTGTAGTTCATTGGTTCCTGAATTTAAAATAAATATATATATATTTTATTTTATCTGAAATATAATTTAATTAAAATATATACATAGAGTCATAAAGATGTAGTGCCAACTTACGGTATTTTCCAAGATCAAAGGATGAATCTGTAAATAAAAGTAAAAAAACTGTCAGTAAGAAATATCTATTAATACTGGTTGTTTATCTAAGAAATAAACCTCTAATAAGGATACTGAACTAGATCCCAAGAACTATTTGCTTTAATAAAAATGTGTAACTTTCGCCTCACCTTGTTCTTACGTCGAAAGAAGTTCCGTATAGTTTGACACGTTGATCGAATTCTTCGTAACATTTTTTATAATTTCTGCAGGATAAACAGATTCAGATTTGATTATCTCACATTTTCATTAGAAGAATGTAAACAAGACTATAATTATATGTATAAATATATATCTCATAAACTGCTAATTGTAAGGTAATACCTCTATGTAAAAGTTTAGATAATTAAAGGAAAGTTTCATAGACATAATATATATATAATATATCTTAATTTCACCCTATTAAATATGACAGATGAACAGTTTATCCAATTTCGAAAATTGTGAAATTTTAACTACATTTTTGTATCGCAAATAAACTTGTAATTTTACAAAACAAGGACGTTTTGCTTATTTATTAAAATTATGAATATAAAAAATCTCAATTTAATTAAATGATTAATAAAAACTCTGCAGGTCAACAAACTCAAAACTTTTACAAAATCACTAAAAGTTTTAATGGGAGAACTCCCACTGATGCCAAAGCTTAACATTCTAGTTTTTTGGGTGTTTTTTAGCTTAATAGATTTAAAAAATTTGAGTTTTTGAAACCATAATTTGAATTCATGCATATTAGTACCTAACAATTCAAATTACAGTGCAAATTATAATTTGAACATTGATAAATCAGCCCCTTGGCCAAGTACTTACAATTTAAAGTTAAAAAAATCTAAAAACAAAAGTCAGTTGGTATCAGCACTAACAACAGCGATTCTAACTGTTAAACACCAACACTAACAGCTAAACACCAAGCAATATATATTTATATATAGATTATATATATAGAGAGAGAAAGAGATAGAGAGAGCCAAGTACTTACAAAGTCGATAAAATTGATGAAATTGATGAAATTGAAAATAAAAAGTACGTTGATATCAGCACTAACAGTAGCGATGCTCACTGATTAGCAGCTAAACACCAACTGATCAACAATGGCTTGTTACTTATGATATGTCTCTTGGGGCATTATGACATCATAATGATATCACATGATCCACCTGACACTCTTGGGGCATTATGACATCATAATGGTATCACATGACCCACCTGACATGAACATCCCATAAACACACACCTGTAGGATGCAGACTGTATTCCTTACATATTATCCCATGAGATGGAAACTACTGAATATAAAAATCTCAATTGAATTAATTCATTAATAAAAACTCAGCGGGTCAACAAACTCTCAAAACTTTTACAAAACCACTAATAGTTTTACTGGGAGATTAGTACCTAACAATTCAAATTGCAGTGCAAATTATAATTTGAACATTGATAAATCAGCCCCTTGGCCAAGTTCTTACAATTTAAAGTTGAAAAAACTCTAAAAACAAAAGTCAGTTGGTATCAGCACTAACAACAGCGATTCTAACTGTTCAGCAGCTAAACACCAAGCAATATATATTTATATATAGAGTATATATATATAGAGAGAGAGAGAGAGAGAGAGCCAAGTACTTACAAAGTCGATAAAATTGATGAAATTGATGAAATTGAAAAAAAAAGTACGTTGATATCAGCACTAACAGTAGCGATGCTCACTGATTAGCAGCTAAACACCAACTGATCAACAATGGCCTGTTACTTATGATATGTCTCTTGGGGCATTATGACATCATAATGATATCACATGATCCACCTGATACTCTTGGGGCATTATGACATCATAATGGTATCACATGACCCACCTGACATGAACATCCCATAAACACACACCTGTAGGATGCAGACTGTATTCCCTACATATTATCCCATGAGATGGAAACTACTGATTAATAACATGAATACTGTATAATATATATTTATATATATAGATAGAGAGAGAGCCAAGTACTTACAAAGTTGATGAAATTGAAAATAAGAAAAGTCAGTTGGTATCAGCACTAACAGCAGCTAAACACCAACTGATCAACAACAGCCTGGGGGCATTATGACATCACAATGTACACCTGGCTTAAACATCATGTGACCAACTTGTAAGCTGAATATCAAATTACATGGGACTACATTTCTATTAAAGGTTGAGAATCACACTAAAAAAGGAAAGAGTTTCGGTTTTTTGGTTCAAACAAAACAGATCATGTTATTTGGGGTGCTTGAGACAGGGAGAGAATAGAAAACAACCTTAAAGCTGATTCAGTCAAAGGAAAATAATTAATCACATCATACCTTTTGTTATCCTTATTTTATTTATTTGATATCCTTTATTTATTTTGTCACATAATAGATCAAGTTTTGTACTCAATAGGCAACAATTATACAGATAAGTCACATTGGGCTCAATAATAACTGGCAGGGGAGGATGCAAAGTCCAAACAACAGCTGCCAGCCACCCTGATAGGATTGCCATCAGTAGAGTTAGTAGGCCTGGACTGGGAGTCAAAATAGGCCCTGCCATTCCAACTACCAAGGCCCACTTGATCCCATACAGCCCCCTACCAGCCCACTATATGGTAACTTTGTATGGAACCATACAGCAGCCCCTCTGGCATTTGCCAGAACCCACAGATTGCCAGTCCAGGCCTGACCAGTGGCACCTTATATACAGTTAAATAGTGAAGGGGCGGGCAATAATGTGCAGGGGTGGGATGATGATGCAAAAGGACCTGAGGGGCAGGAGATCCAATTAGCTGGAGAGACATCTGTTTCCCATTTCGGCATTGCTGAATTCAGACTGTATAATCATTTGCTAGATATTGGATGATTTGCAGGATAATGAGGGCACACATTAGTTTCCTGGGCAGGACAGTCACTAGAGGAAGTGAGAGCTGGAGGTTCATCAGTAGAGTTAGTCGCTCATTATGAAGAGCTGGAAAATGTCTCGGGGGCTTTCTAGGTTCCTGAAAGTTCTGCCCCCAGCAGCCATCCCTGATGGACGTCATTGGGCAATGTCGCCAGCCAAAGAGCCACTGGAGGATACTGGGAAACAGGACAGACAGAGGGTCAGAGAGACAGAAGGCCAACCTGAGAGGTGGGGGCTAAACCCTGAGCAGGGCTGTATCTAAGTACAATGCAACCCTGGGCATCGGACCTAAACACGCTCCTACGTTGTGCGCTCTGACGTCACACACCGGTGCGCTGATGAAACATGTGCTCTGACATCAGCATTCAGTGCAATGCATTCAGTGGAAGTGGCATCACCCCGCCGTGCACGTGACATCACTTCTGCATTCTTACCTGGCCCCCCTACCCCTCAGCCCCTCAGCTCCATCATCCATGGCAGAGGGTGGGGAGGGTTTTAAAATAAAAAAACAAAAATGAATAAAATAGGCACCCCCAAAACTGTGCCACCCTAGGCACAGGCCCTCAGGGGCCTATATATAAATACGGCCCTGCCTATGAGGGAGTGTTATCCAGGGAATCCAGTGTAAAGGCCCAGAACCCAAATACACATTGGGCCTAACCTCAGATGTGAAACACATTGGAGACACAGGTAACAACATCCAATAGATAAGGAAAGTGCATGACATGTCAACTCAATAGCAAGAAAGAAATCCAGGGGCAATTTTGCAGTTCAGTTTTTGTAGGTCTGTCCGAACCAAAGTGACAGGGCCCAAGGGTGCAATTATAGAGGAAGCAGATCCTGTGGTGGAGAGGACCCCACAAGGCCCTAATTAATTAACAAATTATAGAGAGACAGAGAGAGCAGTTCTAGTTTGGTGCGCTCTCTACCAAAAGTCATCCGCCTGGGTTCTGGTAAAATTATAACTATATTCACATCGCACAAACCGCACTCCAAGGACTTGTCAGGTGCAAAAACAAAAATGTCTTTATTTTAACATTTCGTCTCTAACACTCGAGCCGTCTTCAGGAATTTTCATTTTTATATTATATCACTCTGCCAGCTAGTGGCCAAACTTTGGAAACTAGGGGAAGAGGAGAATTACTCCCTCCAATAACTAAGGGTCCCTTTAGTGGCCTAACCTTAGGGCAGGGATTCCCAACCTTTTGAACCCGTGAGCAACATTCAGAAGAAAAAAGAGTTGATGAGCAACCCAAGCCTGAAAAATGTTCTTGGGGTGCCAAATAAATGCTGTGATTGGCCATTTGGTAGCCCCTATGTGGATTGTCAGCCTACAGGAGACTCTGTTTGTCAGTGCATCTGGTTTTATACAACTGAAACTTGCCTCCAAGCCTGGAATTCAAAAATAAGCTCCTGCTTTGAGACCACTGGGAGCAACATCCAATGTTACTATTGGGGGTCACTGCCTTATGGCAATGCACAATGTACCAGTCCCCGACACTTGCAACTTTGCCAAGCCAACCACGTCAAAAAGGGCAAGTTTCTGTTAAATGGTCATTGCATTTGTGGTTTGCTTAAAATGTAATTTTTTTCCCATGTAGGGAGTAGGGGTTGCCACCTGGCAAGTATTTTACCAGCCTGGCCAGTAAAAATGATGATTGATCCCAATGTTATTAATATGGAAAAAGGATAAATATATAGGAAGGTCTGTATTTCTTCCAGAAAAGGTGGCAGTAGGAAGGAATGAGCAAGTGGTTGGCAGTGAGTTTTGGTTGAAGCAAATAAAACCCAACTAGTAATGTTTATTGGTAAATTTCATAAACCTGGTTAATTGAGGAGCTGCTTCTTTCGGACAGTGTGGGTTTTGTGGGGCTTCTTGTTTATCAGCTGAACATACAGAGGATACAATAAAGCAGTGGCACAATGAAAGGACCTCAGTCTCACACTGACTGACTGGCGACTGCTGTAAGGACGGAACTCGTGGGCCCACATCTGCCCCCCACCTGCGGGAATCATTCCTGGTGAATTTACTCAAAGCTGTAGGAATGTCAGTCTGTCTGTTTGTCCTTTGAACTATGTCCTGTGGCTGCAATGCTCTGCAGAGATGGGACAATACAAACTGTAAGGCTTTTAGTGAGTCTCCCTGGATCTCATTGTCCAATAAGAGGAGGAGGACGAGGGCCATGCTGGAGGCACCAAGAAGTAAAGCTGGGACAGGATCACTATCAGAAATCTTGGGGCCCAATAGTGTGGACTCCCCATACTGTTTGTAAGCCCCACTTGGGCAGAGATATTTTATGCATCAGTCCCCAGCCAAAGCTTATTGCTATCCATCAGCCTTAAATTCACCTTGTCCCCTACTATAGACTTTACATCCCCATTACAGGAGCCCAGTTCTTAGAATCCCCTGTAGTTATAGACACCCACATGATGCTGACTCTACTACCTCTCTTTAGGGGCCGTCACCACTACTCTGCCTTTTAGTCTTTTTCCCTATAAAGCCTTTAAATGACTATGTATATCTCATAGTCTCCTACTTGTTCTTGTTCTTTATAAGGATCTCCTATACCAACAGGGATTTGCTTTTACACTCACTCCCCCAGGATGAGTAATTACCCCAGATAATGAACATCACTCCATCCCTTTCCTTTATACTATTAACTGGATTAACTGATCCGGCACAGTGGATATTCGGAAACTCCCACAGAGGATCATAGAGCACCATATAATCTCCTACTAATTTCTACCCCCAATCAACCTGCCATGTAGGTTCCTCATCCCTAAAAGGGGCTGTTCACCTTTAAACTTTTAGTATGATGTAGAGAGTAAAATTCTGAGTTAATTTGCAATTGGTTTTCATTTTTTTATTATTTGTTTTAAGTTATTTAGCTTTTTATTCAGCAGCTCTCCGGTTTGCAATTTTAGCAATCTGGTTGGTAGGGTTCAAATTCCCCTAGCAACCATGCATTGATTTGAATAAGTCTGGAATATGAATAGGAGAGGCCTGAATAGAAAGACGAGTAATAAAAAGTAGCAATAACAATACATGTGTAGCCTTACAAGAGCATTTGTTTTTTAGATGGGGTCAGTGACCCCCATTTGAAAGCTGCAAAGAGTCAGAAGAAGAAGGCAAATAATTCAAAAACTATACAAAATAAATAACGAAGACCAATTGAAAGGTTGCTTAGAATAAGCCACTCTATAACATACCAAAAGTCAATGTGAAGGTGAACAATCCCTTTAAATCACTAGGAACAGGGACATACAAGCTGCCTAATTGACCCTATGCCACATTAATAATAGTGTGAATAGTACAAAGTACAATGTGCCCTTTATATAGTGAAACCTGGAGGTGCAGCCCTATTTACTGTATTGCTGGTTCCAACTCCTGAAACTCCTGTAGCAGAAGTCAGCTAGGTTAGCTTATACTGACTTACTGCATTGTTTCAAGAGTCAGAATCAGAAAGCAGAAAGGTTTGATTAATAAATATTGCTCTCAACAGCAATTACATGTCCAGGTAACAATGAGAGTCTAAAGAATGTCCATTGGAAAGTTGTTTAAAATGACATTTTATTTCATTAGGTGCCTAAACCATTCAGTAACCAGATACTAGCAGGTTCTGATATAGCTGCTGACTATAGTGCTATTTCTATATCAGGATAATTCAACTTCGGTCTTCATTGCTTGGCAAGACTACAGTGGCCCCTGGCATGTCATTTTCATTGAATTCTGTAATGCAAACAGTATAGGAGTGTATAGAGCAACTGTCGTGCCCCATATTTATAGACTGCTGCATTGGGATGAAAGGATTTTAGAACAAAGACCTGAGCTGCCCTGTCTGGACTCCATTATCAGCTTTATGCTCAGTGATAAAGAACAGTCGGGTTATTGGTATTAGTGGAAACACAGAACTAACCCACCTCCCAACCTGTATATCCAGACGGTAACTAGTGTGGTCAGAAGCTAGTAACGGTAGAAGCTAGTAACGGTAACTAGTGTGGTCAGAAGCTAGAAATGGTAACTAGTGTGGTCAGAAGCTAGTAACTGTAACTAGTGTGGACAGAAGCTAGTAACGGTAACTAGTGTGGTCAGAAGCTAGTAACGGTAACTAGTGTGGTCAGAAGCTAGTAACGGTAACTAGTGTGGTCAGAAGCTAGTAACGGTAACTAGTGTGGTCAGAAGCTAGTAACGGTAACTAGTGTGGTCAGAAGCTAGTAACGGTAACTAGTGTGGTCAGAAGCTAGAAATGGTAACTAGTGTGGTCAGAAGCTAGTAACTGTAACTAGTGTGGACAGAAGCTAGTAACGGTAACTAGTGTGGTCAGAAGCTAGTAACGGTAACTAGTGTGGTCAGAAGCTAGTAACGGTAACTAGTGTGGTCAGAAGCTAGTAACGGTAACTAGTGTGGTCAGAAGCTAGTAACGGTAACTAGTGTGGTCAGAAGCTAGTAATGGTAACTAGTGTGGTCTAAAGGTGGCCATACACGGGCAGACCGAGTCGGCAGTTTATTGGCCTGTGTATGGGGCCCTCGACGGGCTTCACTGATCGAGATCTGGCTGAAAGTCGGGCAGATCTCGATTGGATGGGACGAAAAATCCCGTCGGATCGTGGCCGCATCTATTCGTTGATGCGGTCCCGCAATCCGACGGCCCATTAGGCATCGTTAGGATCTGATCATTGGGCCCTAGGGCCCACGATCGGATCAGCCCGATATTGCCCACCTCAAGGTGGGCATATCGGAGGGAGATCTGTTTGTTTGGCGACATTGCCCAACAAGCGGATCTCTCCATGTATGGCCACCTTAACTGCCCGACCAAATCTGCACCTAAATTGCCAGATGTAGAGAAAGGTCCTCCATTCTGTAATTCTACCTAAGGCAGAGACAATTGGAGATTCGGGTAGATTTTGTCACCCGGCAACAAATCGCCTCTTCTCCCCAAACTGCCTTCCCGTTGGCTAGAATCTGAATCGCTGGCGGGATGGCACTCGGTGTGATTCATCTTCCGAAGCCATCGCCTCACGAGGAAACTTTGGGCGACTTCGGAAAACAAAGTGCCATCCCACCGGTGATTTAGATTCTAGCCAGGGAGAGGCAGTTCGGGGAGACTAGTCCCCCGAAGAAGAAACGATTTGTCGACGGGCGACTAGATCTCCCCAAATCTCCGCGTGTGTCTCTGCCCTTAGTCTATTGCTCTTCGGACATAATCCCCACGTGCTCTTCTTCACATGAAAGGAGGAACGCTTCCCATAAATTCCCTAAATATCTCAGGATTCTTGATATTTCTAAACCACAAGCGATTGCAGATGCCGAGGTCACTATATTCCACATGTACACATTAGCAGAGGAGAAGATCGACATTCAAGGGGCACTGTGATTGGTCTGTCTGTGTGATGTCATACTGATGTCATCATCACCCTTGTTTATTTATGAGCACCTTTGACCCGCTTGGTCTGGTGAGTAGGATGACTTGTTCCAGGGATGAATATTCGGACATCACTGGGTGTCTTCACAAAGTGGCGCCTTTGGGTTTCATATCAAAATCTTAAAATGCGACAACTAGTTAGTTATTGGGCCGGGAAGCTAACTCTCATATGGTCAGGGCCCCCAGAGAACAAAGGATCAGAAACGCTTTTTTAGAAGAACAAGTGAGGGTCTCCGGGAACATTTTCCTGGGTGATGGTCTGAATGAAACCTGATCATGAAATCCAGGCTAACGAAGACTTTCTGCAACTGTTATCCACTTGAATGAATGAAAATTAGGGATGCACCGAATCCAAGGTTCGGGATTCGCCAGGATTCAGCAGGATTTGGATTCGGCCGAATCCTTGTGCCCAACCGAACCGAATCCGAGGCAGGGAGGCAAATCACGTGACTTTTCGTTACAAAACAAGGAAGTAAAGAAATATTATCCACTTTTTTCTTTCCCGATCCCCAATTTGCATATGTAAATTAGGATTCAGTTCAGTTTTCGGCAGAATCTTTAATGAAGGATTTGCGGATTTGGTCGAATCCTAAATAGTGGATTCGGTGCATCCCTAATATAAAAATTCATAAAAAATAAATATTCCTCGTCATATTATCCACTGGCTTTCACTTATTCCTTTAAGTATAACATTCCCCTTTAATTGGGCCGTCCTCTTAGCTGAGAGGAGCTCAGCCACTCACAATACTAAAGGGTTAACCAAATCTAAAGTCAAGCACCAATGAATTAGCCCTTGAAACCAGTGATGCTTATGAATGAAGTTCCCCCATACAAGGGAAGGCAGGAGGGCCACACAAAATGTAAGAACTGTAAGATGTCCCTCCGCCTTCTCATGGACTTACATTTATGACCCTTTATTATTACAAATATAATTTGTCAGTACTCTAAGGGGCAGATTTATCAAGGGTCGAATTTCGAATAAAAAAAAACTTCGAAATTCAAATAAAAAAAGACCAACCGAAATTTATTAAAATAAGTTGTTTTTTTTGGGTGAGTAGGCTGTTTTCGTTCAATTCGAATCGTACCAATCGAAGTAACATCATATTCGATCTCATTAGATTGAAAGCTTTTTTAAAAAAAAAACTTAGAGTATTCAAAGTCCACCAATTGACTCCAATAGGTTCTAGGAGATCCCCCAAGGCTAAAACAGCAATTCAGCAGGTTTTAGCTGGCGAATGGTCGAAGTCGAGACAGTACATGATATATTTCGATATTTCGAATTGAATTAGGACTTGAATTTTTTTAATTCGAATTTTCACTTCGACTCTTGATAAATGTGCCCCCAGTGGCGGAGCTACCAGGGGAGGCGGGGGGTCGAAGCAGGCCAGGGCCCACACCCCCGCAGGGCCCCCCGGCAGCCCGCGCACCACTTAAATGCGGGCCAAAAATTGCCCCTCTAGTTACGTTACTGTGTGCCCCTAAGTATCTAAAAACAACATCAGGGTTTATTTACTTTTAATACACAAGAGCCATGAATATCCTGTAAATGATATCCTGTATTTTATATCCTTATAAATAGTGTTTAGTGATGTCATCAGTTATAATCGGAGCTTAGTGATGTCATTTCTGATACTCGTGTATTATAATAAATAAAGTAGCCCCTGTTGCAAAATATGAGGATATTAGAAGTCACCTCGGACTTTCATGACCTGTATAAAAACACGAGGCCGAAGGAGACTTATAATATCCTTATATTTTACAAGAGGGGGTACTTTATTCACTATATCCCACTGCACTTGCAGGCCCGCTAATTTCCCTGCAGTCATTTACACAGGTAATCCCATTCATGGGCGGTTCACCTTTAAGTTAACTTTTAGTATGTTTTAAAAAGGCCAATTCTAAGCAACTTTTCAATTGGTCTTCATTATTTAATTTTTTTATAGTTTTTGGAATTATATACTTTTTCTAACGCATTCCAGTTTTCAAAAAGGGGTTGCTGACCCCCATCTAAAAAGCAAAATGATCTTTAAGGCTACAAATGTCTTGTTAATGTTACTTTTTAATACTCGTCTTTCTATTCAGGCCTCTCCTATTCATATTCCAATCTATTCAAATCACTGCATGGTTGCTAGGGGACTTTGGAGCCCAGCAACCAGATTGCTGAAATTGCAAACTGTAGAGCGTCTCATCTTTACTCATATTTCTATCCAGGCCTCTCCTATTCATATTCCAGTCTCTTCATCAAATCAGTGCATGGTTGCTAGAGTAATTTGGACCCTAGCAACCAGATGGCTGAAACGGCAAACTGGGAGCTGCTGAATAAAAAGCTAAATAAGTCAAAAACTACAAGTAATAAAAAATGAAAACCAATTGCAAATTGTCTCAGAATACCCCTCTCTATATCATACTAAAAACTAATTTAAAGGTGAACAACCTATTTAAAGATACTTGCATCCCCATGTTCTCTTTGCACTCCTGTCCCCTCTCCCGAGTCAATTATTGCTTTTCCTATTGACACAGGGGAAACCTTCAAACCAGACGGCAAGTCCAGGGTTCCCAAAAAAGGGTTCCACCTAAAGAGTCAGGTGATCACATCAATCTCATGCTAAACGGCAGAAATTACGCCACCTGGACTAGGAATGTTTTTCTATCATTATCCTTAGATCAATATAATGGCTGATCTTTATCAGGACTTTTCCAGCCTGTTATTCTAGGCCTGGGGAATTGGGGAGCCAACTGATATACCCCCTCCTTCCATAGTGAGAATATAGTGAATTTGACCTCATACATTGACAACTCGTCACGTGTAAAAGAGGCCACACGGCTTGTCATGAAAACAAAGGGACGGGGCAAGCGAGTGCAGCTGTCACAAATGCCTCAGTCTATAAGCTGTAAATCCGACAGCAGTTTAGAATTTCTGCCCAGAGAAGCAGCTGTTTCCCGAAAATCACGTTCAGAAGCCCAAACCCACAGTGTAAGCGAGGCCTCCATCCCTGGAACATAACAAGAGGCCGTCAGTCTGAATTCTGAGAAGATTCAATGAGAATAGTTTTACTGCGACAGGAGCCCGGGGAGATCGATCTGTGCCGGAACCATTAACACTCGGCTTAGGTGCTTGCACTCAGTTATTCCAGGAGATTAAGCAGGTCCAACTACAAAGCAACACCCTATGGCAGGGCCCAACATAGAGGAAGGAACTGAGCTAATGAGAAAGGTGGAGGAATTTCATTTATAAAACCGGCACCATTGAGATGATTTGATTAATGTATATAAATACATACAAGGTCAGTGCAGTGATCATTCAAGGGTTCCCTTCCCAGGGCAACGACATAGTCACATCCATTATGAGCAGAGCTAGGAGGATTTAAACACCAGTAAAGACAGGGGTTCATCAAGACACCATTGAAGCTGTTTCCTTTTGGTTCTAGTATAGCGCCTAACGCTTCTCTGTTTTGTGTTATTGTGACATCATATTATTTTGGGCAGGTGAAACAAGGACATCCACGCAGAGTGTAGGAGATTTCATCATCAGCATAGGAAAGGGGTTCTTTATTCTAAAGGCAGTTGGGTTATATAACTTTCTGGATGAGGTGACACAAGTCCATCCATTGAGAGTGTAGGGGATTTCACCATCAACATAGGAAAGGGGTTCTTTATTCTAAAGGCAGTCGGGTTATATAACTTTCTGGATGAGGTGACACAAGTCCATCCATTGAGAGTGTAGGAGATTTCATCATCGGCATAGGAAAGGGGTTCTTCATTCTAAAGGCAGTTGGGTTAGAGAATTTCCTGACTGGTTAAAGACCCCTCTGAATGTAAACGAGTGGGAGAAACCAGGGGAGGAAACCAATAGGAGCAGCAGATGGAACAGGGCAAAGCTGATCTGCTGAAATTCAATACGAGGTCCCTATGGAACTGGACATGTTTCCTATTTACAGGATTCCACATGATACATATTTTCCTCCACAGATATCTCCTGCCCAAATGAAAGAGCTGTTGTTTGTTTAAATCATAAGTTCCATTGTTTTGTTGCCCTAAGATTTCGACTGTTGGGTCAGTGTGGTATCAATAAAGGGGTTATTCACCTTTAAATTAACTGTTTAGTATGACGTAGAGAGGGATATTCTGAGACAATTTGCAATTGGTTTTCATTTTTTATTATTTGTGTTTTTTTAGTTATTTAGCTTTTTTATTCAGCAGCTCTCCAGTTTGCAATTTGGGCAATCTGGTTTCTAGGGTCCAAATTACCCTAGCAACCATGCACGGATTTAAATAAGTGACCCCATTTGAAAGCTAGAGAGAGTAAGGATAAGAAGAAGGTAAATCATTTAAAAACTATAAACAAGAAAAATGAAAGCCAATGGAAAACTTATTTAGAATTAACCATTCTATAACATACTAAAAGTCACTGAGGGGTTGTTCTGTGACCATATAAAGGCACAAGGCTGCAGGCTGAGTTATACAGGGAACTCTGAGTATCACTCATGTATTATAAGGGATAATGTACCCCCTACGGTAAATGATAAGGATATTATGGATCTGTGCCTTCACTGAACTCTTTCTTACAACACACTGACATAGAACTATGGAAATCAGTTCTGTTATAATTTATTGTATGTATAATATTAAATGCAGTTAAATAATTGTGTCCAGTTTCAATCGTTATGTTTTTCTCCTTTTCCTTCAGTCTTGTTCTTCTCGTAGAGGAAAGGCCATTCATTTAACAGACTCAGGAACATCTGTTTTTTTTCAGTGTTTGGGTGCAGCTGTCACAGGCTGATGTACCAGGAAGAGACTGTGATAAGGCAAAGTTCTCCCCTATATAATGGTTTATTCCTAACATGAAGCTGCAAGGGCTGAACCATTGATTGAGCTGACGGCTGTTGGGGAGGGGGTGACTGTTGGAGATATAATTTAAAAAACAGCTGGACAGGGAGTTGTTCATTACATAGTAGCAAGTCCTGGAAAGAAAGACAGCTCTCATTAGTAGAAACTTGATCAGTTTCAATGCTCAGGATGTGCACAACGTTGCCAACTCCATCCAAGGATGTGAATCCGGTCCCTCCCCCCCCCTCATAAGTACTTATCCAGGTATAGAGCTTTGATTCTGGCTACATTATGCTCCTGGGCTGTTCTCCTTCCCATTGTCAAGCAATTGGCTGGAGGAACTCAAGTGCTCCCTCTAGTGGCCAAATCTCTATCAACCTGATATCTACTGCCCATAAATATCAATATCATGGGTAAACCCTAATCATAACTTTCAGGTGGAACATGAGATGACCTTCCCATGGGAAAGAGAGCAGCCCAGGAGCAGGACATGCAGAGAATCAGACTTCATGCCCTGGGAGAAGGTGGATTCATTTACACAATGGGCCAAATGTAAGTGAACAGAATGCATACTTACAGTATAAGAAACGTATTTATACTGACCAATGTAAGTTCTAATCAGCTTGGCCCTTGGGTGCAGATATAATAAATATGGCCCTTTATGAGGGTACGGATTATTTTGAGCCCAGAACATTCCACCTCTGTATATTTATATAGTAAGTTAGGTTGAAAAAAGACGCACGTCCATCAAGTTCAACCTTTTAACTTTTCTTAACCTGCCTAAATGTCAGTTGATCCAGAGGAAGGGAAAAACCCATTTGAAGCCTCTTCAATTTGCCTCAGAGGGGAAAATTCCTTCCTGACTCCCAAGATGCAATGGGACCAGTCCCTGGATCAACTTGTATTATGAGCTATCTCCCATATCCCTGTATTCCCTCACTTGCTAAACACCATCCAACCCCTTCTTATACCTATCTAATGTATCAGCCTGTACCCCTGATTCAGGGAGACAATTCCACATCTAATTCTCACTGTAAAAAAACCCTTCCAAATATTTTGGTGGAACCTCCTCTCTTCTAATTGGAATGGGTGACCTCGTGTCAGCTGGAAAGACCTACTGGTAAATAAATCATTAGAGAGATTATTATATGATCCCCTTATATATTTATACATAGTTATCATATCACCCCTTAAGCGCCTCTTCTCCAGCGTGAACATCCCCAATTTGGCCAGTCTTTCCTCATAGCTAAGATTTTCCCTTTACCAGCTTAGTTGCCCTTCTCTGTCCCCTCTCTAATACAATAATGTCCTGTTTGAGTGATGGAGACCAAAACTGTACGGCATATTCTAGATGGGGCCTTACCAGTGCTCTATACAGTGGGACCCCCTCCTCCCGTGACTCTCTGCCCCATTTAATACAACTCAAGACCTTATTTGCCCTTGATGCTGCTGACTGGCATTACTTGCTACAGACAAGTTTATCATCTACAAGGACTCCAAGGTCATTTTCCATTATGGATTTGCCATGACTTTACATTTATCAACATTGACTCTCATTTGCCACTTAGCTGCCCAGATTGCCAGTTTGTCAAGATCATGTTGCAAGTGCCACATCCTGGATGGAATTAATTGGGCTGATAATTTTGTGTCATCTGCAAACACTGATACATTACTTCCAATACCCTCCCCTTAGTCATTAATGAACAAGTTAAATAAAAGTGGCCCCAATACCGAGCCCTAGGGGACCCCACTAAGAACCTTACTCCAAGTAGAGAATGTCCTATTAACAACCACCCTCTGTACCTGATCCTGTAGTCAGTTTCCTATCCACGTGCAAACGACTTCATTAAGCCCAACAGACCTTAGTTTAGAAAGCAGTCGTTTGTGGGGCACAGTATCAAACGCTTTGGCAAAATCCAAATAGATCTACTGCCCCCCCCCACTGTCCAGAATCTTACTTACCTCATAATTAAAAGCAAACAAATTAGTCTGACATGACCTTCATAAAGCCATGCTGATCGCTGCTCATAATGTCATTCACTAGGACAACATTTTGAATGTGATTCCATAACAAGCCTTTAAATAATTTGCCCACCACAGATGTCAGACTTACTGGCCTATAATTGCCAGGCTGAGATCGTAATCCCTTTTTCAATATTGGAATGGCATCCTCTTTTCTTCAAATCCATAGGTACCATACCAGATGACAGTGAATCTGAGAAAATTTGTCTTCATTCCTATGAGTAGGAGCTGCCATGCTAAACACATGTACTAAGGCAATCCCAAAGGAGAAGAGTGGCAGCTGAGAGTAAATCACGCCTGCAGTAAAAGAGAATTCTGCTCATGCTCTAAGCTTTCTATTTAACTGTTTCAGAGTAATATATGTACACTAGGAGCTGCTAATAAATAGTTCTGTATCTATCATTGAGTTCAGCTTGATAAATCCCCCATATGCTGCATTTAGCCCACATATTGCCCCCCTCTTGGTGTGTGGGAGGTCAATCTGGGGAGATCCAGCAAGAGGCTCATTCACTGGGGGGGGGGGATGATGAACATGGATCGAATCCTTTTGCATTTACAGCTTCTACCATTTAAAGGGTTAATGTGCCCCCAAAGTGGAACCATCCATGCACAGCTGGGGGGCACATTCCACAGACATGGGATTGTACCACTGTCCCCTCCTGCTTTTAATCAGCCCCTGGAACAGATTGTCAGGGCAGGGGTGCGGATAAGTTATTGCCGTGTTTGCAAGGTCTGACCTTGGCTTGTGGGGTTTATGGGGCAGGGTAACGACTCTCTGGCTGAGGGGGTCTAGACTAACAGTCACCACCATGCGTGGGGTCACCGTGGGGCTCCTCTGACATTATGTGTGTTCTACTAAACTGGATCCCCCCAAGCAGCAAGAATCTTACCCTTCCTGAATGTCCATCGCATCGCCTACAAATCCCAGCATCCTTTGTCAACCAAGGAGTAACAAAGGGGAGAGAGGTGCTCAATCCATTGCTGAGTGTTTTTTATTCCTTCATGGCTTCTTATAAGAGGAATATAACACAACAGGAGGGCTATAGGAAGAGAAGCTTTGGCCAAACCGTCACTGCCAATAGTCACTGCTGCTGCTTCTAAACTACATCTCCCATCATCCTCTAGCAGCCTGTAGACAAGCTCGCGTGGGTTAAAGTGAGAGCCATAAGCAGTCTCTTTCTAACCTGGATGGGCCCAGAGAGTTGAGACAGGGATTATCTTTATAAAGACACAAACACGGCTCTCGTTGTTTGAACTACAACTGTCGTTGCCGCTGTCTCTGTAGTTGCAGACAAAGCTCCTCTCATTGAGAAAGGTTGATAATCCCAGAGCACAATGCTGCACCTTATGTAGAAATCTAATTGTCTGGCCTCTCGTGCCTCTGGTATTTTACCCCAGGGCATAAAGCACCTGTGCTGTGAAGTGCACATTCTACTGCGGGCGCTCCCCTCTGCCAGCCAACCTGTGGTACAGCCCAATGCCATGTCCATTTATACTCGGGAATCTCTTGTCTGTGAGATGCTCTTTAAAGGGGCAGAACAAATATTCAATGGAAAGGGTTTTTTTTCATTCCTCATTCTGTGTATGCCAGGGATGAGAAACAAGGTATTTCCCTTAGATTCTGATTCTCTTGAGCATTATTAATGTTTTATTGCTGCTCTCCTCCCCTTGTTCAGGCAAAAGAAATTCTAGCAGACCAGTTGGCCACAGCCTGACACATAAATCACTTGGAACCATAGGGTGTCCGGCTGATAATATACGATTCCAGGAACCAAAGATTTGCCTTTGAGCGAAGCTGTAGAAACCTATAGATGCCTTGGAATCCAGAAGGTCCATGCCAGTGCCCGTGTTTAGTTAATACCCTACCTGGTAGAGTCATGAAGCTGGACAGTCCCTAGTTACATCAATATACAGAGTTCTCTGTAGGGCACATAGTGTCTGAAGTCTTAAATTGGTACTGACCATATGGCAATTGCAAAGTCCATCTTCATTTATGATCATCGTTTCTGCCCCTTTACACATTTGCCTCTCCATCTCTCACTGAGTGCCAAGCCCTTTTATTTCCCCTTTTTGTCCAGGTCCCAATGTCTCGTCCTTTACTTTTTTGCCCCAATTATGTATGTCTTACCCCCTTAACAGCCTCTCTCTTTACCCCTATTCCCATGTCCCAACCCTCCCTTCCTCACACTCCCTATTTGATACTCAACCCCCCTTTTGTCTGTGCCAAACTCTCCTTTTTCAGCAAAAAAACTTCTGGTCTCGCCCCCATCTTCTCTCTTTCCGCACTCCTTTATCCTCTACTGCAGGATTCCCCAACCTTTTTTACCTGTGAGCAACATTCAGATCTAAAAAGAGTTGGGGAGCAACGCAAGTACGAAAAAACTTTTTATTTAGTTCAAGTGAAGGAATAGAGGAAAAATAGTTTGAATTTCGAATGGTTGAATATGGCTACTTCGACCATCGAATGGGCTACTTCGACCTTCGACTGCGACCTTCGAATCGAACTATAAATCGTTTGACTATTCGATAGTCGAAGTACCGTCTCTTTAAAAATTTCTTCGACCCCCTAGTTCGCCACCTAAAACCTACCGAGGCCAATGTTAGCCTATCTAACAATTTCTTGATCGAAGGAATATCCTTCGATCAATGAATTAAAATCCTTCGATTCAAAGGATTTAATCATTCGATCGAACGCTTATTCCTTCGATCGTAGGAATAACGCAAAATGCTTTGACTTCTATATTCGAATTCGAAGGATTTTACTTTGACGGTCGAATATCGAGGGTTAATTAATCCTCGATATTTGACCCTAGGTAAATGTGCCCCTTAATGTGGTTGGTTTTCCTTGACCTTAAATGTCTGCCATTATTTAGGAGAACAGTTGTTGAGTTGGCAACTGGTGGGAGGCAACTTTGCTGATTACTGAAGCGTGACTCGCACTCCATTGGCAAACCCATCTGTGACGGGACCTCACACCTTCCCAGACCCCAGAGAAGTAAAACACTTAAATACAATATAGGCTGTTTGGGAGTTCAATAGATCCTTAGGGCCCATGTCAACCAGCGCAAGAGTCTCTTAGTTCTCATTCATGTATCACGTCTGGCTGCACTCAGCACCTCATGGTGGATTAATAAATCCATATTCTGCTCATATACACAAGAACTTGGCCAACCTGAAGCTACTGAATTTGGGTCTCCATTGTTACTGCCTGCTAGAAGCGCTCTGGCCTCCATTGTTTTGAAACGGAAGAATTCTATGGACTTTGTGTCCCTTAGATTTTGACTAGCTATTGGGTCAGTGTGGTATCATTAAAGGGGTTGTTCACCTTTAAATTAACTGTTAGTATGATATAGTGAGTGATATTCTGAGACAATTTGCAATTGATTTTCATTTTTTATCATTTGTGCTTTTTGAGTTATTTAGCTTTTTATTCAGCAGCTCTCCAGTTTGTAATCTGGTTGCTAGGCTTCAAATTCCCCTAGCAACTATGCATTCATTTGAATAGGAGACTGGAATATGAAAAGAGGTGCCTGAATAGAAAGATGAGGACAAAAAAAAAAGAAGCAATAACAATAAGGGGCCGATTCACGAAGGGTCGAATATCGAGGGTTAATTAACCCTCGATATTCGACTAGGAACTAAAATCGTTTGACTTCGAATATCGAAGTCGAACGATTTTGCGTAAATCCTGCGATCGAACGGTCGAAGGATTATTCCTTCGATCGAACGATTAAATCTTTCGAATCGAACGATTCGAAGGATTTTAATCCAACGATCGAAGGAATATCCTTCGATCAAAAAATCTCAGGCAAGCCTATAGGGACCTTCCCCATAGGCTAACATTGACTTCGGTAGCTTTTAGCTGCCGAAGTAGGGGGTCGAAGTTTTTCTTAAAGAGACAGTACTTCGACTATCGAATGGTCGAATAGTCAAACGATTTTTAGTTCGAAACGTTCGATTTTCGTAGTCGAAGTAGCCCATTCGATGGTCGAAGTAGCCCAAAAAAACTTCGAAATTCGAATTTTTTTAAATTCGAACCTTCACTCGAATTCAGTGAATCGGCCCCTAAATGTGTAGCCTTACAGCTTACAGACCATTTGTTTTTTTGATGGGGTCGATGAAGAAGGCAAATAATTAAGATACTATAAAAATTAAAAATTGTGGAAGTTGCTTGGTAGTAGCCATTCTATAACATACTAAACATTAGCTTAAAGGTGAACCCACCCCTTTATTATTATCAACTTTTAGAGGCAGATTTATTAAGGTTCGAGTTGTGTTTTCCATTAAGAATTTGAGTTTTTCGAGGATATTTTGGAGTCAAAAATCTATTTTTTGGGTAAAGAAAATGGGGATCTATAATATTTCCTTAGCTAATTTTCTAGTTGAAATTTTAGAATTTTGCTGGTTAGTTATGGCCGCTACCCGAAAATCTATATTTTTGTGCTGGATTAGAGAAAAGCCTCTGATTTTGAACGATGTATTTTCATATTTATATAATTGATGTATTCAAGAGGTTATTAGATATAGAGTTGATGATTTCTCTCAAAGGAGTAAAATTGAGCGTAGATTTATATTGTAACAAAAAGAAATGTATCCAGAAACTAATGGGGAAGGGCGACTGGAAATTTAGTTATTTTATATAAAGGCAAATAAAACCATTCACATAATTTGCGGATTTATTCATTAATTCTTTTTGATAAATTCTTAAAATGTATTTTGTCAAGCTTGAACTAAGGGAAAAGAACTGGTCTATTTGTTTTAACATCGTTTGCATTTGTACCGACATGATTGTCAAATAGTCGTGTCAATTTTATTTGTTTATTTTATTGCAAACTCAAGAAAAAGAATTTAAACCTAAAATGAATGACTTTTTTTTAAATAAAAACTCCAATTTTTCCAGACTTATTATACCCCGACCCTGAAAATAGCTTGAATCCGAAATCCACCGTCTAAACCTGTCGAGGTTGTGTAGAAGTCAATGGCAGAGAACCATTTGTTTTTTGGTGGGTTTCAGAAACCAGATCAATTCGAGCGACTTTTTTTCGCTGAAAACTTGAGGCATTCACATTTTTAGGTTTTGGAACTTAGGACTCGTTGAATTGAGTTTTTTCTTAAATTAGAAAACATTCCAGTTGTGAGTTCATTTGAGGTATAAAATAACTCGCCTAACTCTTTGACCTTTGATAAATAACCCCCTCAGTATGATGTAGACACATTTTTTTTTAACATATTTCTGTCCTTCTACTTTCCTTCATTGTAATCTAAAATCTAAAATTGTCCTGTTATTCATACCACTGCATAACCATACAAGTAATAACAAACAATTCACGATTACCAAATGGTAAATTTGTAGAAGAAGGTGCAATTCAAAAATTTGTGGCTGAAAATCAAGTCAAATTTTTAGCTGTAAAATTTTTTCCAGATATATCAAACTGCAATCGAGAAAAAATGTCAATAAAGATTGCCACCCAAAACCAGTGGAATTGCCAAAGTCAAAAGGAAGTGTTTTTCAGCATTGCAAAAACATTTTTATAAGTTTTTTTTATTTAAATCCCAGTCCCTAACAAAAGTTGTTTTAATGTTTTGTTGTGATTATTTTTTTTTTTTTTTATAAATATGCCTCCAAATATCGAACCTACAAAATATTGCCCCCAATTGTGGTTAAATATCCGTCTCTTCGCCCGCTATACCAGACTAGTAGGGATGCGCCAAATCCACTATTTTGGATGCGGCCAAACCCCTGAATCCTTTGCAAAAGATTTAGCCGAATACCGAACCAAATCCAAATGCAAATTAGGGATGGGAAGGAGAAAACATTTTTTATTTCCTTGTTTTGTGACAAAAAGTTAAGCAATTTCCCTCCCACCCCAAGATTCAGATTTTTTGGTTCAGGTTTGGCACACAATGAAAAAGTCCTCAAGCACAATCTCCCTTATGTTTTGCTTTGGGGGCAGCCTACTGAATACTGTTACAATAAAATATCCATAGAAATTGATGCAGATTGTTGTTTCCAGCTTCATCCATAAAACCCTTAAATATTTTGTACATCGGCGCAGCTCGAATGAACTTTATCTAAACTGAAACAAAACACGTAGAAAGTTACGAAGAAAAAATATTTAAAATGTTTTAAAAAGAGAAGTTTTGCTGTAATCATTCTCTTCTGTATTAACATAAAGGAATAAGACACCCACGTAGCGGGTCTTTGGGGAATATACAGAAGAACATCCAATCATGTTCATGTAGAGGTGAGTGCATCCTATAATGCTCTGATATAAATAATGACACAGAAGACAAGTCTCTCTATTGACAAGGCCTCTTTGTAATGTGCTCAGTGTTGGACTGGGCCAGCGGGACACTGAGAAAAAACCCGGTGGGCCCCGTTGGCCTAGACATGCTCCCAACTGGAAACTGTAGGCACTACCTCCGATTGCTCACTGGTTATTGCAAGATGTAAAGGTGCACGTTGGGGGAAGGAGGGCATCAGGTATTGTGCCTGGAGATGCTGATGACTGGAGGCCCCTGAGGGGGTGTGGGGGTCCTTGAGGTGGCAGCCCCAGGGGGCCCAATACACCCCAGTCCAAAGCTGAATGTGTTGATCATTCATTGACTCTACTACAGGAGGATGAAGTGGGGTCAATAGGTGTATTTGGTAAAACATAAAAGTTGACCTATCTTAGGTCAGCCATGAAGTCTTGGTAAGAAAATAATAAGATCAGTTTCTGATTTATCATCTGCTTTGACTGCAGAATAAAAAAAAGAATTAAAAAAAACCTTTTGTTTCCCCACTTTCTACATACATCGCGTCCCCTTGCCAGGGGGAATGACTGATAAAGCACCATATTACTGAAGCTGGATCGTACAACCAACCCGTCAGGGTAGGTCGTTCAAAGGTCTGTGAGCAAGGTCTTCAAAACCATCAAATCCTGGTAAATTTTCAGTTTCATTGGGTGCTTATAAAAAAAAACACCTTAATTAGGCTTAAACAATATTTACAATATGTTCTGGCTTGATGGTGCAGGTTGTACGTTGGAGAACGTTTATCCTTCAGTTTCGTTGGGCAACAAGAGAAAGGCACCGACCATCCTGAGGAGAAGTGCTTCTACTGACCCAAAGAAGCCATATTGAGTTGGTGAAAGGAGGTGTGGCAAAATTCCTATGTTCAACTAAGAGACGCCAGCATCTCTCTCTTTTAAGAGTCACAGTCATTAGCGTGGTCACTTGCTGACATATCAGCCAAATCTTTCTCCTTAGAATACATCATCAGTATAAACAAAAAGGTTCTTGAAATGAAGTTTATACAATTGATAGAGATAGAATTGGGAAAGGCAGGACAAAGGTTACACCACGGAGCTGGCATCGTTTGTGCTGTTCAGATTTTCCACCACGTCTGCCCGTTCCATGTTGACCAAAGCAGCACATAGGACCTCCAGGGTTGAGCTCTCTTTGGAAGACCAGTCAGTGAGAAGAGTGTGTACTGGATCCTCTCCTCACCCGAATGTGTCAATGGTTTCCTCCTCGTATCCCAAGAGGCTGGCGAGGCGCTGCCAATCTTTCCCAAGGCTGGTGTCTGCCAACAGGTGCTCCACTTCACTTTGCTTGTGAGGTGGCACGTTTATGTAGAGCTTTGGTTCAATCTTGGCTGTAGGAAGCAATGGATATAACACAATGTAAGTAATTCTCCAGGAAAATAATTCTGAGATGTCACCAACTTTAACTTCCCCATACCACACCTTAAGGCAGGGATCACAACAACAACTTGTGAGCAACATTCAGAAGTAAAAGGAGTTGGGGAGCAACACTAGCATGAAAAAATTTCCTTGGGTGCCAAATAAGGGCTGTGATTGGCCATTTAGTAGCCCCTATGTGGATTGTCAACACACTGAGACTCTGTTTGGCAGTACATCTGGTTTTTTATACAACCAAAACTTGCCTCCAAGCCTGGAATTCAAAAATAAGCATCTGCTTCGAGGCCACTGGGAGCAACATCCAAGGGGTTGGAGAGCAACATGTTACTCACCAGCTACAGGTTGGGGATCACTGGCTTAAGGGATGAACTATCAAAGTTGTGTTTTGCCAAATATAAGAATCATGCATTGTGATGACATATACCATCTGGCTGTCAGTATCTTCTCCTCCATCTTTGTACCTGACATTGATCCAGCTGAATGACGAGTAAATGGGAACTGAACAAGGTTGTTTACATGAATTGGGGTGACAAAGATTTGGGAAGAATGCTTATTTGCTTTCTTTGCTACATCTGTAACGTTGGTGGGAGCTAACAGGGGCCTGATCTGAAAAAGAAATCCAACAACCACTGCTCTAGCCGATGTGAAGATCAACAGTGGGGACACAAATGTCACATTTGAGCACTTTACCTTTGCTCAGATGATTGGGTTCCTGGAGACTGTGTGTATCAAGGAAGACGCCGCTATCACTGTGCAACTTCTCGCCCTCAGTGGATGTAGCCAATTCTCCAGCTCTGGCTTTGGCCAACTGCTTCTTCTGTTTGCAGGTAGTATAGCTACAAAGGCACAACGAAGAAGAGGGGGGGGGTAAGAAAATACATTTTTCTAGAGTTATGGGGGCCCTAGTAAGATGCAACAAGGACCAAAACTGGTAAAAATGTTGAGCATGGCACACCCCGGTGCCACCATAAAGTTCTCAGTATCTCGACCCAGATATTGCTGGGAAAGTATTATCCATACCATATGGCACAGCTCCCTTTGGTGCAGTATCAATGGGTATTGTTTGTCCCTAATAGAACAGTTAGATATTTGGCAGCTGAAAAACATTCCGCTTATCTGAAGGTTCTTTATTGCTGTGAATGAGACAAGGACGGCTAAAACCCCTTGTGTCCGAGGCTGCCTAATCCTGTTAAAGATCTGGAATCCAGTGTAACCAAGTACAAAGGCTGACCCCATGCTCTGATCCTCAGGGGATTGGGATTCAGTTCCCAAATTCTCAGGGACCCTTGTCATTTATTTTGGAAAAGAAAGGCAACTGTAAATTTGGGGTACAGGGGATAAAAAGTACTCTGTTTATATTAGTTCAGGCTTACTGGAAGAGACCAGGCCTAACTCTTATACTATCCACATTCTGCAAAGCTAATTTGAAATTAATTTTGATGCAGGCTGCACTGGTATCTGCACATAAATGCAATATGCAACTTAATTATTGGCCCATAAACCATTTACCATATGGAGATTGTATATATCTGGTAGTCATGAGTAGGGTTGCCATCTAGCTGGTATTTTACCAGCATGGCTGGTAAAAATGTTAGCTGATCCTAATGTTATTAATAGGGAAAAAAGATAAATATATTGGAAGGTCATTGATCCCAATGTTATAAATAGGGAATAAAGATAAATATATAGGAAGGTCAGTGATCCCAATGTTATTAATAGGGAATAAAGATAAATATATAGGAAGGTCAGTGATCCCAATGTTATTAATAGGGAATAAAGATAAATATATAGGAAGGTCAGTGATGCCAATGTTATTAATAGGGAATAAAGATAAATATTCCTGCACTTACCACTTAAACGCCACGTAAGCAATAAGTCCAACCACCACAGCTGCTAAGATGGAGCAGTACACGGGAATGATGTTCTTGCTGTTGTCCTGTGGGATGAAGTGGGGGGACCCCGCGGAAGTGCCATTCTCACCACCTTCAGTGCGTTTGAGGATGGGAACGTCTTTATCTGCAGAGAAACAGAGAGGGAGAATAAGCATCAGTACGGATGAAGTTCTACAGAGATATCAATATATAGCAGCCACATGAGATTCCTTTAAAGGGATTCTGTCATGATTTTTATCATGTCGTTTTTATTTCTAAATGACACTGTTTACGCTGCAAATAATTCATTCTACAATATAAAATGTCATTCCTGAACCAGCAAGTGTATTTAGTTGTAATATTGGTGTGTAGGTGCATCTCAGAATGAGCCAGCAGTTTTCTGACAGGTTGTTGTTTCTCCTACTCAATGTAACTGAATGTGTCTCAGTGGGACCTGGATTTTACTATTGAGTGCTGTTCTTAGATCTACCAGGCAGCTGTTATCTTGTGTTAGGGAGCTGCTATCTGGTTACCTTCCCATTGTTCTGTTGTTTGGTTGCTGGGGGTGGAGGGGTGATATCACTCCAACAGTACAGCAGTAAAGAGTGACTGAAGTTTCTCAGAGCACAAGTCACATGTCTTGGGACAGCTAGGAAACTGACAAAATGTCTAGCCCCACGTCAGATTTCAAAATTAAAAATAAAAAAATCAGTTTGCTCTTTTAAGAAACGGATTTCAGTGCAGAATTCAGCTGGAGCGTTTTGCAAAGAAAAAATTCTCATGACAGCAACCCTTTATTGGGATGTGTGAAAGACAAAATTAAATTAAGAGAGGATTAGAAGCAGTCTCTCACTGACTGTCTGGGTTTGTCACTCCCCCAGCTGTTCATAGCTGTAATGGGAATATTGTCCTCCTGCCTTTGATGTGCCTTCCTGGAGAGAAGTGGGGTCACATAGTAAATAAATAGTTTTCCCCCCAGGGTTTGATATTAAAGATCACGTGAGCATCAACACATCTGGCTTGGGAGCATTTCAATCGCTGATCAGGTAGGTGCTAACTTAGTAATTAATGGCATCAGGAAACTCTTAACTGATTTTGATTGGGTGAAATTACCTCGAACATTCCCAGTGTCAGCCATTTAAATGCCATCACTTACGGCTCACAGGAGAGAATGTGAAGGAGTAATCATGAGGGACTAAATGTCCACCTAGAGGCTAGGGCTCCTCCCGCAGGCCAAGAATCTGCTCCTCCGCTGAAGCCTTTTGTACCTGCTCCCACAGACATTCCCTCAATTCGGTAAAGGTAAAGGCAGACGACTGCACCTGAGCGGAGGTAATGTCTCGGGGTGCAGGCCCAGCGGGCAGAAGGTTAACATCGGAGGAGCAGATTCTTGGTCTGCGTTACTCCAAAGGCCGAGATCCAAATCGTATGACCATAGCCTAAAGGTGGCCATAGACTCCAAGATCCGCTCGTTTGGCGACATCTTTCCCCGATATGCCACTAAACTGCATGGCTATATGGGGGGTAATTCGAACGATCGAATTATGATGCGCCAAGCGGCTCCGATGGGTCGTTCGGGTAAAAATCCAACCTTCCCGATTGATATCGTGGCCAGATATCGATTGGGAAGACCCGTCGGAAGCCCCCATACACCGGCAGATAAGCTGTCAAATTGGTCCAAACGACCCATATCGGCAGCTTTATCTGCCCGTGTATGGCCACCTTAAAAGACCCAAATGACATCCAGGTAACACTAAGGGGCAGATTTATTAAGAGTTGAATATGAAATTCGAAATTTTTCGAATTTTGTTATGTTTAAAGCTCTCACATTTTTGAGATTTATCAAACCTATACCCTGGGAATAATTTGAATTCGACTATTTGCCACCTTAAACCTGATGAAAATTGAACATAGGACTGGCCAGATATGGGATGACTTTGACGTAGTTGTTCAGCTTAAATATATATGTATATATATATGGACAAACAATCCCTGTTTTGTTTAAAGGGTAAGGCATTTTTCAGTAGCACAAAATGTCTCTGTCTTAAATATATTGATAATGGGTTGAGTGCTGAGGACTCTTGTAATTGTCTATATATATACTGTATATATATATATATATAGATATATAAACTCAAAATGCTGTCTGATTGCTAGGGATCAGTTACTCTATTCCAAGACTACGATTGGTTGTTAGGCTCATTAATCCTATCAAAGCATCATACAAAGCAGTTTTAACACATAAATCACCAGCTACAGAACAAAGACTTAAGTTTAACCTGTCTTTATTTTGTTAGGGGAACTTCTCTCTTAAATCCATTTCTGGTATTTGAAAGAGGGGATAAACGCTTTTAAAACTAAACTTAAAAAACATGGTCAGACTCAAGATTTGCCTTACCAGCCCTGGAAAAGCCAGGCCAGAACTGACAAACTGAATGTAGCAATTGTTGCTGCTCTAAAGCGATCTACTGGTTAAATATGGTATAGTAGCAAACGTAATCAACTTTTGTGTATATGGTTTAAGCTCTCAGAGCCTAATCCTGCCCATGTCCCAGGATGCTCTCTTTATACGTCCGCATGCTAGGCGTCTAGTAGTTTATTTTATTACCTGTAGCACAGTGGCACTTACCCATGCACAGAATGTCATGTTGCGGCACGCAATCTCCTATCTGCACCTCGGTTTCTTTGCATTCAGTCCGGCAGGGCAGGCAAGGGGATTCACTACTTTTCACCTCTGAGTAGAAGCCACTTGAGCACAATTGGCACACAGTGTTTTTATTGTGAGTACATTGAGAGACAACTCCATGCCCCTTAGAGCATAGCTGGCACGGGAGACAAATGCCGTTGCTGTCCAGATAGTTCCCTTCTAGGCAACGACATACGGTATCCTGCTCGCGGGTACAGGTGGATTCTAGCGTCATAGACGGACTTTGGCAGGTGGAACACGGCTGGCACTTTGCCTTGGCGCTTTTGACTTCAGAGAAAGTAGAGTCTGCAAAAAGAAATAATGTAAATTGGATGCACCAACATTTTCAAAGACTAGTCATGTGACCCTATCTACATAGCCTTTAAAATAACTTTTAGTATGATGTAGAGAGTCATATTCTGAGACAATTTGCAATTGTTTTTCATTTTTTATTATTTGTGTTTTTTGCATTATTTAGCTTTTTATTCAGCAGCTCTACAATTTGCGATTTAAGCAATCTGGTTGCTAGGGTCAAATGCCCCTAGTAACCATGCACTGATTTAAGTAAAAGACTGGAATAAGAATAGGAGATAGTCTGAATAGAAAGATGAGTAAGTAAAGTAGCAATATGAATACATTTGCAGCCTTACAGAGCATTTGTTTTTTAGAAGGGGGTCAGTGATGCCCATTTGAGACACTAGAAAAAGGCAAATAACTTTAAAACTATACAAAAATAAATAAATCCAAATTGAAAAGTTGCTTAGCATTGGATATATATATATATATGTGTGTGTGTATATATATATATATATATATATATATATATATATATATATATATATATATATATATATATATATATATATGTGTGTGTATATATGTGTATATATGTGTATATATGTATATATGTGGTATATATGTATATATTATCCGGATACTCTGCCTCCTTTGTCTTTGTGGTGTCCCAGGGATAGAAAACAATTTAGGTAGTAGTTTTTGGGACAACTCCACCTCTTCTAATTTCCTTTTCTTGCTAAAACTTTTTAACCTGAGCATCATGTGTAATTTTTAAAAGCAATTTATCCCATCAATTGTGGTCCTCTTTATATTAATTATTGTATTTTTACCTATTTATTAATATCAATTACTTAGCACTGTTAAGCACTTTATAATAAATTAACCTTGAAGCAATTCTGAATCTATGGTAATTGCCATCTAACAGCAATTATATTAGCACTTGAAGCACTTTATTAACTTTAATCAATTCTCTGATCAGATTGATTGTGGATGCAAACCTAACGTACCAGATAATACACTGTATCATAAGGTTATTAATTGTGTGAAGGTAATTAATTAAGTATTTCGCTTTCTAATTATATTATCATTAATAGAATAAATTACATTGCACTTGCACTTTAATGTAATTTTATTTGGTTAAAATTAGGCACTTTTCTTTTTAATTAGATTGTGACTGCCATTTGACAATCACAAAACACTCAATAGGTACTTTAATAATTGAGGAACCGCTGAACGAGTGAGAGGCAATTGGGGTTCTTTTTCTCTCCATAGAATCAATTAAAATTCACCGACTTAGGTCAGACCTCTGCCTCTGCTGTGGGACGAATTTAAGTTTATTTGGGATCACTTCGTTTTTGCAAATTATATGATTTGTTATCATCCAATAAATATTGCAGTAGGAATGTAGCCTGGCTCAGAACTCACATTCACTATCCCAGCACCTTTCCCTGTCTCTAGGCATTCACTGGATGTTCTCCATCCAAACCCACTGTAGACTCTTGGGTCTTACTCTCAACCTCACATTCTTCCACCCTTGAGAGTTACAGTATCATAAAAATGTATCCCTCTGTGCCATTAGTTATTGGGCTATTGATATGATCCTGCCTGTCCTGAGCTAGCCAAGCTGCTCCCAATGAGTACCGACATAACGAGTTGGACTACTCCAAGCTCTCCCACTTAACTCTAGGGGAGGCTATTTATCAAAATCTGAATTTTTCAGATTTTTTAAATTAAAAAAGTCAGACCAAACTAGAATCCACAGTTTGACCTCATTTATTAATAATAAAGCACAATTTAACCAGATCGGGGCTAAGATCGATAAACTCGAGCAAAAACCCGAATTGTGAGATTTTTCCTGAATTGTACAGTTTTTTCAGGCTTTTTTTCTGAAAAGCCCAAATGTTTCAGATTTTTGCCAGAAAAGCCCGAAATAGTTGGATTTTTGAGGTAATTCCAGAGCAGACCACAGACATTTCCAAATAGGATAGGGACCTCTCCCATTTCCTTGATAGGTCTGAGATGATGGGTTTTCAGATTCTGACTTCTTACAGCCTTGGGGTAATCTCGAAAAAAAAAATTTCCACTAAAAATTTGGATTTATAGATAAAAAACTTGAATTTTTCAAGTTTCTACTATTCTAACTTTAATAAGTTAACCCGTAGCAGTCCCACAACTAGTTCACACTTATTCCCTACCAATACAAATAACATATTGACATTAAAGATGCTGCTGCTCCTAATAAACAATAATAATAATAACATCAGTGCTCTGGCATAAACTGGTTACAATAGATGTGTTGTCAGATTGGTTCAGCCTACAGCCAGTCATGCCATTAGAATATTACTCATATTGTTTAAATATAGATTGCATAATAAAATGAAGGAAGTTTGCAGAGTAAGACAAACATTTTTAAGGTGGTTTTTTTTTTTAATGAGAAATATTTCCTTTCCTGCATTTTAATGGGAGCCGTTTGCATAGTCTGATCTTTGCAGTCCGTGTGACTTTGCCATCCAGGAGTCACAATACATGAACCATTTACAGAGATAGATCTTGGGTTTTAGTTCCAAGCTCCCTCAACCCTTAGCTCACGGAAAGACTTTATCCAAAGAATACTCCACATAAAGCTGAAGGACAAGCAACAATACATATAGCTCCAAAAACTTCCATCTAAATGGCATGTGTGGGCCCCTCATTGAGCAACATGGATCATCATAAAATGGAAAACAGGATGATTTTGGACTTGACACAACATGTTCCTCTAGCTAAGGTGTGACTCTGAAGATGAAATCACAGTGTCTTTACTGGGGGCTCAACCAGAAGGTCATTTAGGATAAGATTTAGAGATAATGCCTAAAAAAACCCTACAAACACATATTTGAAGTCATGGCTATTCATGGAACCACATTCATGGAACAGAAATATCTGTAACCTTGAAAAGAGTTGATAAGAACCATGCAGAACTTAAAAAGTCCATTTGGATTGGGCTCAACTAAATACACAGGATCCTGCAAAAAGTGCTGCAATTCAGTTTAATCCCATACCAGTCCTAGTTACTCACATATAAATAAGGACTGATCCAATAGCTTGTCAGTGCTTTACTAATAACAGATTCTTAATTTTTTTTATAAAAGTTGCATACTCACCATTTTTATGTAATTCTCATCTTTGATGACCTTAAATAAGAAGTCACCGTTTGCCCCCTTGTTGTAGATTTCCATAATTGTTTCTATTGAATCATCCCGGCTCATTCTGACTGATATGTGATCTACTGTATGTGTTGAAAAAGGAGATTTTATGAAGGATTAAGAAATTGTATCTCACTCCAGTTTGTTTGCTCTTGGCAAATGAAAATGTACAGAACTCAGCATAAGCGCCGTTAATTTACCAAAACTGTACGGCATATTCTAGATGGGGCCTTACCAGTGCTCTATACAGTGGGACCCCCTCGTCCCGTGACTCTCTGCCCCATTTAATACAAATCAAGACCTTATTTGCCCTTGATGCTGCTGACTGGCATTGCTTGCTACAGACAAGTTTATCATCTATAAGGTCTCCAAAGTCCTTTTCCATAATGGATTTGCCTAGTGCAGTCCCATTAAGGGTATAAGTGGATATTTTTACATCCCAGGTGCATGACTTTACATTTATCAACATTGAATCTCATTTGCCACTTAGCTGCCCAGATTGCCAGTTAGTCAAGATCCTGTTGCAAGTGCCACATCCTGGATGGAATTAATTGGGCTGATAGTTTTGTGTCATCTGCAAACACTGATACATTACTTACAACACCCTCCCCTAAGTCATTAATGAACAAGTTAAATAAAAGTGGACCCAATACCAAGCCCTGAGGGACCCCACTAAGAACCTCCAAGTAGAGAATGTCCCATTAACAACCACCCTCTGTACCCGATCCTGTAGTCAGTTTCCTATCCACGTGCAAACGACTTCATTAAGCCCAACAGACCTTAGTTTAGAAAGCAGTCGTTTGTGGGGCACAGTATGAAACAGTTTGGCAAAATCCAAATAGATCTACTGCCCCCCCCCCACTGTCCAGCATCTTACTTACCTGATCATAAAAAGCAATCAAATTTGTCTGACATGACCTATCCTTCATAAAGCCATGCTGATTGCTGCTCATAATGTCATTCACTAGGACAAAATGCTGAATGTTGTCCCTTAAAGAAGTAAACATTTAAAATAAGTGAATGTAAAATTGATGAGAGGGCTATTCTAAGAACTTTTGCAATTGACATTCTTTATGTATTTTCTTTTTATTCCAAGATATTAAGGGATACATGTACTGTTACTATGAATGAATTCTGTTACAGCGCCACCTGCTGGTTGACCAGTCTGACCACCAAGTAGTCAAGAAAGTTGTCAGGACGAAGAAAGAGGCTGCTCTGATGTTCTTCTGCTTAGGAAAGATTTGAGAAAAACCTCAGAGCAGCCTCTTTCTTTCTCCTGACAACTTCCTTGACTACTTGCTGGTCAGACTGGTCAGAAAATGACCAGCAGGTGGCGCTGCAGTAACAAAATCCATTCATATAATTTCAAATAATTTGCCCACCACAGATGTCAAACTTACTGGCCTATAATTGCCAGGCTGAGATCGTAATCCCTTTTTAAATATTAAAATGACATCACCTTTACTCCAATCCATAGGTACCATACCAGATGAAAGGGAATCTGTGAAAATCAGAAAACGGGGCTGGCCTACAACTGAACTAAGCTCTCTTAGAACATGTGGGTGTATGCCATCAGGCCCTGGAGCCTTGTTTACATTAATTTTTATTAAAGCTTTATGGATCATATCCGGAGTCAGCCACTGACTAGATTGAGCTGAGCCATCAGTGCAGCTATAAAGTGAGCCTGGGGACCAAGACTCCTCTATTGTATACATAGGAGAACGCAAAGTAACAGAACTGGAGAGAGACACACTGAGTGACTTGCATCTCTACGGAATTCTACGAAGTGATCATCATAGAACTCTGAACAAGCAGACCTCAACATCATCGGAAACCTGCCATGCCCACACTAAAGCTCACACTAAGCTCTTGAGGCAGAGCACGAAAGCTTCCCCGAAGCACAGCAAGCATAGGAAGCGGTGCACAAGGAACCAAAGAGAGGTAAGCATGCTGGCATTAATACTAGGCTGAACTACAGCCGACCAGCGCTACCTTCTCTTTTCCTCTCCAACATGCACTCTACAGACAATACAATGGACTGTCTAAGGCTGCATTTGTCCTCCCGTAAAGAGCTAATACACTGCTGTGCACTGATCTTTATGGAAACATGGTTGCATGCAGGTATTGCTGACTCTACAGTACAGCTAGATGGGTAAGTTTGTTAATGTGCTGATAGGAAAAACACGCGCTGGGGGGCTGTGTATCTTATATATTTATATATAGTGATATTATCCCCCTTATATATTTATATATAGTGATCATATCCCCTTATATATTTATATATAGTGATCATATCCCCCTTATATATTTATATATAGTGATCATATCCCCTTATATATTTATATATAGTGATCATATCCCCATATATATTTATATATAGTGATCATATCCCCCTTATATATTTATATATAGTGATCATATCCCCCTTATATATTTATATATAGTGATCATATCCCCTTATATATTTATATATAGTGATCATATCCCCATATATATTTATATATAGTGATCATATCCCCTTATATATTTATATATAGTGATCATATCCCCTTATATATTTATATATAGTGATCATATCCCCCTTATATATTTATATATAATGATCATATCCCCCTTATATATTTATATATAGTGATCATATCCCCTTATATATTTATATATAGTGATCATATCCCCCCTTAACGGTCTCTTCTCCAGTGTAACTAATCCCAACTTGTCTTTCCCCATAACTGATCCCTTCCATTCCCTTTCTCAATGCTTTTCTGTGTATTCTCTTGCTTTCCATGAGAAGATCTATAAGAGCAGGAGACGTCTCTCTTGACATCAGAGAGAAAGTAATAAGAGGATAAATGATTGCACATATTTGTTGCATAATAATTACACATCCCCAGTGTGACTAGTTTTGTGTATTTAATTGTAGTGAAACTCCAGTTTATGATGTAGCCAATGACTATTATAAATACAGAACATTCATTGGTGACTTGTTTCTCGGCACAGTGATGGCTACAGGCAGGGGCTGGCAGCAGTACAGTATATAACTCGGAGCCCATAGGGAGGCACCATACAGAGTTCTACACTGATACGGATTAACAGAGACCTGGGAAAGAGAGAGATTATTATTAATATGAAGTGGCTGCAATGTCTCCTGCTCATTGGTGCAACATTCATCCTCTCCATCCAGTGTGACCCCATAGAAGAAAGTGACGCTGCAGACAAAACACGGGAATGCTGCAACCAATGCCGGAGAATATGTGATTGTGCAACACAAGCGGTAAGTCACTGCTGGGAATCCCATGCTCCATATTCAGATATATTGTATGATTTCTATGTGTTGCCTTAGCTTTCTTATATCTCTCACTCCTATGAATTGAAGTAATATAAACAAGCGTCTCAGTTAATCTGCTACTAATGGGGCGGTTTATTAGAATGTCCTATCCCTAGTAACTTTGCACTTGGTCTTCATTATTTTTTTTAAATAGTTTTTAAATAATTTGACTTCCCCTTCTACTTTTTTACAGCTTTCAAATGGGGGGGGCGGGGTCACTGACCCCAGCAGGTAAAAAAATGATTGCTCTGTGAGATTACAATTGTTTTGTTATTGTTACTTTTTATATCTTATCTTTCAAGTCAGGGTCCTTCTTATTCACATCCAGTCTCTCATTCAAGCTACTGCCAGGTTGCTAAGATAAACTAGTCCCTAGCAACCAGATAGCTGCTGAAAAAGACAGCTGGGTAGCTGCTGAACAAAAAACTAAATAACTGAAAACAAATCACAAAGAATATAAAATTTAAATCCAGTTGTGAATTTTCTCAGAATATCATAGTCTACATACTAAAAGCGGAATCATTTAAAGGTGAACTACCCCATTAATTCCATGAGTCACTGAAATGCTCACCTCTTGGTTTGGGAGAACATGTAGTCACTACATGGGAATTTGGGGAGAGACTGGGTACCTGACTCTCTATACTGGGGTTCCTCTAC
The DNA here is from genome assembly GCA_038501925.1 of Xenopus petersii. Classification (NCBI taxonomy): domain Eukaryota; kingdom Metazoa; phylum Chordata; class Amphibia; order Anura; family Pipidae; genus Xenopus; species Xenopus petersii. Next base: position 161,496,491 of record CM076682.1, on the reverse strand, counting down.
CTAAACAACAACTCTGGTGGACATTGTCTCCTTTAGAAGGAAAGAGGACTTTGTACCTTTGTGTTTCTCACTCTATATGCAGTAGTGGGGTTTTTCCAGACCCGCACAAGCCCGACACCCGCCCTTCCTCCACCCGCATCCCCCGTCCGAGCCCGACTTCCGGATTCCTTTTATATCTTATCTACCAATCAAGATATTGGCTTGTGTTTGAGGCCCTCCCAATAGCCTGTCCAACTCATATCTAGACAAAACTTGGCAAGATATCTATCAGTCAGATAAGAATGGTGAGGATGTTGATATGGCCCTCTCTCAATGGACCTCTGTGGTCCAATTATGATCCAGTCATTGGCCAGGGGGCAAAAATGATCAGATCATCCCGATTTGGTTCAGCTCACAGTAGTATCTGTGTCCTTAAACACTCAGGGGCCGATTCACTAACTTCGAGTGAAGGATTCGAAGTAAAAAAACTTTGAATTTCAAAGTTTTTTTCCGGCTACTTCGACCATCGAATGGGCTACTTCGACCTTCGACTACGACTTCGACTATTAAAAATCGTTCGACTATTCGACCATTCGATAGTCGAAGTACTGTCTCTTTAAAAAAAACTTCGACCCCCTAGTTCGCCATCTAAAAGCTACCGAAGTCAATGTTAGCCTATGGGGAAGGTCCCCATAGGCTTGGCTAAGATTTTTTGATCGAAGGATATTCCTGCGATCGTTGGATTAAAATCCTTCGAATCGTTCGATCGAACTATCTGCGCTAAATCCTTCGACTTCGATATTCGAAGTCGAAGGATTTTAATCCCTAGTCGAATATCGAGGGTTAATTAACCCTCGATATTCGACCCTTAGTGAATCGGCCCCTCAGTGTGTGTTACGTGATTTCTTTTTTATAACTGTGAAAAGATAAAAATAAGACGTATATAGTCATAAAATCACCACTAGGGGTCACACAATGTAACACACACTGGAGCTCATTTAAAAACACTGGGCAAATTTGCACATGGGCAGTAACCCATAGCAACCAATCAGTGACTGGCTTTTTTAAGCCAGCTGCAGGTTGAACAATGAAAGCAAACATTTGATTGGTTGCCGGGGGTTACTTCCCAGGTGCAAATTTGCCCAATGTTTATAAATGAGCCCCACTGGGTGTTTAAGGACACAGATACTACTATGTAATAAAGAAATAAGCACTTCCCGTCACTGTACAGGTAGTATAGTAATATATATTTTGTCACAATAACAGATGTTGTAACGTTTTGTATAAACTTTTGTAGTGATGTCACTTATTGAAAGGGAGGGGCTTTCCTCCAGTGCACCTATATATACCTGTGTATTAATTTACTTGAGAAAGCACTTGAGAAAGGAGGCTGTGCCTACGAAACGTTGTGGGGATCTCGATAAAACATCAACCATTGACAGAAATGACATCACTACTCTCCCATTTATAACGGATGACATCACTACTTATTGTTTATCACTGATGACTTGGCTTTTGTGTATTAGAAGGATATGATTTTCAGGCTCTGCATGGCTCTTGTATATTAAATATATATAAATATATATATATATAGATATATATATAAAAACTCTTTAGCCTGTTGTTCATTTGTCTATTATGTATATTTCCTTTACAGACAATTAAAGAAGAAGTAATTAACTCTCCACTGATAGGTATTGAAGGCTTTAATGTAATTTTATGTCATCTCTGTTCTGAGAGTCGTTGTAAACCAAGGAAATAAAGACACACAAGAATACTATGCACCTTATCTGGAGCTCCTTCTCTTGCTGCAATTCCTACGTGACACAGAAGAAGATGAGATTATTTTTACATGTTGACAACAATGTGGGTAGGGGGCATTTCTATTCCAAGTTCCATGAAGGAGAGAAGAGGCAGGAGGGTTCACTGTGAGGATAAAACTGGCAGATCTTTAGGAACTTTTGTATCCTCCCTGGAGATGTACAGGGTTATAGTGAAATAAAAAGAACATTTTTGGAATATTTTGTTCATTTTCTGAAGGATCGGATTTCTCAATGTAAGTTTGTAAGTGAGTAGATATAATTTACTAGGTATATTTTATGTGAATAGTTGTCATTGTTATTTTAGTCAATGATGTCACTGTGAGGTAGGAGATCCCCTTGAGGAGGTTCTAGACTCTAGAGTATGGTATCTTCTGAGACATTCAAGAAGGTATTTCCATAGGGAGGCTATATAAGGAGAAGGGCAGTGGCTGATATAAAGAAGATATGAGTAGACTATACCAGGGGGCCCAAGGTCTGTTGACTTAGAGAGGTACCAAGGGAAGTCTAGTAGAAAGGTTAGTTAGTCCTAGATCAGATTTGTAGTTGGTGAGAGATAAGGGTAGACCAGCTAGATGAGCAGCTGAATGAGAAGTAATGAATGAGTCAGTACCCTGGTGGTACCTCACCAGTCAGGGGCCCAGTGTATATGGAGTCAGGACTAAGTAGATCATTTAGTGACTAGTCACAAAGAAGCCCACCCTACCCAGGTTATCTTGTGTCAGAAACCTGGGAGCTGTAGATCCACCTGATCTGATGGAAGAATATTAAGAAGGTAGGGAGGAGGAGAGGGCAAAGCAGCCTGGAAACCCTTGTACTATATTTGATGATATTACTATTGGAGATTGTAGAAACTGTTCCACTGACTGTGACTAAAGCTCTTGCTGAATTCACTGTGTGTCCCTCCTGTTTATACTACAGTTCTGCCTTTGTACTTCTGGGACACTGTAGGTGCTACATTTGCTGCAATAATGGGGACTTGCCCTTTTGTGCTAATGGGATCCTAAGGGGCCTCCATTTATACTGCCAGGCCAATGTGGCTCTTGTTTATTAACAGTGGGCAAATGTTTCACCAGGGAAACCAGTAATACACAACAAGCAGCTGTAGGTTTCTCTTCATTTTCCTACATCAGCACAATATTGAAATAGACTCTGTAATGTATAGCTGAGGGTTAATGAGCTGAAAACTGGCCAATCCCATTACAACATATACTGTAAAAGGCAGGACAATTCCATCTACACATGTGATTCACATGACCGCACTATGTTGGCGCTATATAAATGTTAATAATAATACTTACACACACAATATACACAACAAAATTGGGACTTCGCCCCCTGCCCATGTGATTCAAATATGCTCAATTAGAAGTAAATAACACCTGAGAAATATAGTAAAATAAAAGGCAATGTTTATTCAACACTATGCCAAAACACCTTATCTAAAAACAATTAAAAATTAAGCAGCGCTGCAAATGGAAAAGGGATCCCTTAATATAAATATTTGATCCCATGCACCAATGCAAGGAATCAAGTATATGTAAGTTATTATGTATGAGATAAAGTGTGTCCCTGAGGACTGGACAAGGCAGCCCAGTGATGAAAGAATGGTCCCAATATGTAATTAGGTGGGTGGCTTCAAGGTATCCGATGGTAATATCCAGGACAATTATTGCATATACGCCATGTTAATAGATCCCAAGGTCTGTGAAGTATGTGGTCCACAAATTAAGTGAGGCACCCCCTGCAGTCCATGTATACTTATGTATAGGTGTCGTACAATAAAGATAAAATAAATAAAGTTTAGGGGTGTGCCTAAAACGAAGTCCAGGCGTGCACAGGGAGCCCAATAGTGTATATGTGGACTGGTCGTAACTTAAGTTCAAGTCTGCGGGAAAGGCGGAAAAGCCATCGCCTTGTGTGATATTTCAGTGGGGTGCTCCCCAGGCCCGGATTTGTGGAAAGGCCACCTAGGCCCGGGCCTAGGGCGGCAGGACTTAAGGGGGGCGGCATGCTGCCCAACCACACCCACATTGGTTCAAAAACACGAATGGCAAAGGGCCTAGGGGTGCCCGCTATATAAATCCAGCCCTGGTACTCCCGTCTCCCCAGATAACCCACCTCTATAGAGCATAAAATATGTTACCGACCAATAGTGTCCAATAGCGTCTCCACTGTGGCTCAGTGTTGATGTCCACACCGGATAGCAGTATTTGCTTAACAGACCTCCGGGAGAGGATCCCCACTTATCCACCGCAGCCGCTGCACCTCAATAGCCGTTTCGCCACGAACGTGGCTTTGATTCAAAATTTTATCCCATATTATCTGACCATATTCAGATCCAGAATCAGTTGGAACGAGTCACCTATGAAGGGTGTTTGATGTATTTGCATAAGCTGTGATATCTTTTATAAATATAGCCCTCTTCTGCTACTGCATGAGATCTAGCAGCATTTAGTTGCGTGTGGCACTACAGGAGTCCTGTGCCTCCGCTATATGGGACAGCAGGTACACTTTAATATTGCGTGCCTCCACCCAAGGTCAGGACAGGCTGAACTGTAATACCCCTCCCTGGAAACTTCTCTGATCCTCAATACACATACACCGTGAAACGTTTATTTGGCAGGACACTATACCTTCAAATTGCAATGATACAGGTAGCCTGCCAGCCAGGAGCAACTTCACTCAAATAACACAGCTGATGATCTCTGGACTGCTGAGGGGAATCCCCACTTATGTGGCAGTTGCTTCAAAGTCCTGAGAAGAACTCCCTTTGGCTTTCTGTGCCCTGAGAAGAGCACGCTTTGTTCTTCAGAGCCCTGACAAGGACCCCCCTTTCCTTCCGCACCCTAAAGAGAGTGCACTTTTCTGCCACTGGGGTTCCCTATTAACATTCCCACACTTTGATTGTACTTTCTGCTTCTCTCTCCCAGCAGCCCTTTCCCTCTCCCAGCAGCCCTTTCCCTCTCCCAGCAGCACTTTCCCTCTCCCAGCAGTCCTTTCTCTCCCAGCAGCACTTTCTCTCTCCCAGCAGCACTTCCTTTTCTCCCAGCAGCACTTTCTCTCTCCCTCTTCCTTCCTGTCAGCTCACAGAGGGTGGGGCTCCTCCCCCTCCTGTGTGTACACAGCTCTCCTACATTAAGTTAATTGCCTTTGAAAGATGTCAGAATGTTGCAGCCTTGGGTATAGTGGGAGGAGAGTGGGAAGCTAGTCTCTGTAAGAAATAAAGATGGTGTACTGATAGCCTGTGTACATTACTGAGATATAACAAGGGGCAAGTTATATAGGGGAGCCTGGGGGGAGAGTGAGTAGGGAGCAGGGGAAGGGCAGGAGGAGGCATTACGCACACAATAGTACCACCATAACACTGGAGAATGCAACACATTATTGTCCATGGCTTCTGTAACTGCTCCACTCCTGCTCCTGCACCATGTACCTGTCTCTGTCCCACCCCATGATTGCAATAATCTCTTGTTCCCCTCTTGTTCCTAGTGTAAGCACACCCTTCTGCACAAAAATCATAGGTGACTCCCTTTGCTTCTCCTACATAGTTACACAATAAAGGGTTGTTTGTGATCTGTACAGCTGATGGGGAATTGAATGTTCTGCTTCCAATTAAATTACATAGTTAAATTGGGTTGAGAAAAGACAAAGTCCATCAAGTGCAACCCCTCCAAATGAAAACCCAGCCCCATACACACACCCCTCCCTACTGTCACATAAATGATATATACCCATATCTATAAGGTTTTATGCGGATCAATTAGTAGAAGAGGGCTCACAAGCAGCTTCCACCAGCCACAGACTAACCTGAAGATGAAACAGGAAGAATGCGCTGTGAAAAGAGGCCGGAGAGTCCAGACGAAGTAACAATGAAGGCTGAGGTCAAACAGGTCCGGGTCAGAGGCAGGCAGCTCAGATTCATAAACGGAATCAGGCCGAGGTCAGATGCAGGCAGATTAGGTTCGAAGTCAATATCAGGCCGAGGTCGGGTACAGGCAGAGTTCAAGCGAGTCAGGAATAGCCGGGTCAACAATAGGAGATCAAATATATAACGCTGGGGTCTCTTGGAAATGAACTAAGATAACCTAGCAGTTTGTTTGTATGTCAACTGAGTTGATATAGGCCTGGCGTGAACTCGCATGCGCAAAAATGCCGGGCGACGCAACGCACGCACAAACATGCACACGCGTGTAAAGACGCGCATGCGCATCAAAGCGCATGCTTGCGCACAGGCGCGCTTTCGCCGGCGACTGCGACAAACTACTTGCCAGCAAGGACGGACAGAGCCAGACATCCCTTCCACACAACGGTGAGTAGCCTTACACATATCTATACTAACTATAGAGTTTAGTATCACAATAGCCTTTGATATTATGTCTGTCCAAGAATGTCCTTTAAGTCATTAACAGAATCAGCATCACAACATCACCCGGCAGTGCATTCCCCAACCTCACTGTCCCCATTATGAAGAACCACCTATGTTCTTGCTGGGCACCTGTACCCCAGGGCCTATACCATAAGCACTGGGTCTGGACCCTCATAGTTACAGCACTGATAATAGGAATTGAGGAAAGTGGAAGGTATCATGGCATAAGAATTGGATTATATTTTTTGGTTAAAAAAACCCAGTAACCCTCCAGACCCCCACCACTTACTCCTATACGTATACCGACTTTTTGTTACACTTACTTGTATAGACTATATATATCAATATCTATACTAACCAGATCTTGTGATCACAAGAGACTTGGATTTTCTGTATGTCCAAGAAATCACCCAAGCCCCTCTTAAAGGAGAACTAAACCCTTAAGTTTTGTTCACGGGTGCCATATCCTTCTCTTTGGTAATCTTCGGGGAGAGAGCAATGTACCGGCGCGTGTGCAACATGAGTAAGCTTCCTTTTTGTGACAACTGTGCAGGCTGAAGTAAAGGAAGAAGACCCAAAGATTTCCAAAGAGAAGAAGATGACTATTTTGGATTCGGCCGAACCACCAAATCCTTCGTGAAAGATTCGGCCGAATACTGAACCGAATCCGAACCCTAATTTGCATATGTTAATTAGGGGTGGGACGGGGAAAACATTTTTTACTTCCTTTTTTTTTTCTGACAAAAAGTCGCTTGTTTTCCCTCCCGCCCCTAATTTGCATATGCAAATTAGGATTCGGATTCGGTTCGGCTGGGCAGAAGGATTCGGCCGCATCCGAATCCTGCTGAAAAAGGCTGAATCCTGGCCGAATCCCGAACCGAATCCTGGATTCGGTGCATCCCTAATCCGAATAACAGAAAGGCCCTCTCCCATAGAATTCATTATAATCAAATAATCCACATTCTCAAAAAGTATTTCCTTTTTCTCTGTAATAATAAAACAGTAACTTGTACCTGATCCCAACTAAGATATAATTAATCCTTATTGGAAGCAAAACCAGCCTATTGGGTTTATTTAATGTTTACATGATTTTCTAGTAGACAATGTATGAAGACCCAAATTACAGAATGTTCTTTTATCTAGAAAACCTCAGGTCCCGAGCATTCTGGATAACAGGTCCCATCCCTATACAAAGTTTCCCCTCCCTAATCTGTCCTGTGACCCAGGAGAAAGTGATTGTTGGATATGTGCTCAGAAGTGGGACTTAATCAGTTTTGAAACCTGTTAAAAACAAAGGCAATTAGGGCACTGCCCCTGCTTTTCAATGGCAATCAGGAACCTTATAAATTGCTAATCCCACCATTGAGTTTTATTGTTTAAATAAAGCACCATTACCATTGCACATATGATTAAGTAATTCTATATTATGAAGAAAGCACTGTAATCACCGTGATTTATTTAATGTAGTTTTGGAGGAAAGCACTGTAGCACTTTGTAAAAATCATTAGAGCACTTAGGGGAAACTTTCTATGGTTCTAGACACACAGAATTGTGTTTAGCCTCTGTTATTTGTTATTTCTTTCATAGATTGTAGGGCTAAGGTATATTTTAAACCAATATTAACTATATGCTGTATATTGTCAGAGGGCCCATAAGCTCAGGTAAATGACAACGGCCCAGAGCATGTGCTGGAAATCGGCAGAAAAGAAGATGGGGGCCCCTTAGAGCATTTTTAGAGATACAGATCTTCCCTGCTAATGGCTGGGCTTGGACAGATAGTGTAAGTGCAGCTGCAGGATAACAGCCCATTGGCAGAGAAAGAGCAGCCTGTGTATGGGGCAATACAAGGAACACTCCTCTCCCAGGTGTGTAGAACATTCAGATAAAACATATACATTGCTGTGATGGGGAAAAATCCATTATTACAGGGGTTACAGTCCTGTTGCTGCGCCTCCTTTGGGCAAGTTCAGAAGTCACAACACCTCGGGAACAGTAAATCACATTATTCGGCCTGTTCCACTTATAATACAATCTGCTGCTGTGGGATCTGCCAATCAGTTTGCAGTTATTTCATGTTTACTTTTGATATTATGATTTTTATCGTTGTTTTGATGTAATAAAGGAAAGGGAATGTTACACAGGCAGATAACAAAGTGATACAATACATAACTGTTATATGATGTACATTTAGCTCAGTCTCTTATATTAGGGCTCCTACCCCTCCATGTGTGTATCTGTCAGTGCTCAGTCATAGCTGCCATTTCCCATGAGCCTCTACACAACTCATCATCTTCTCTTCTCCCCTCCTCATATTCTCCTTCAGTTCTCCCACCTCTGTGTTTATTCTGCCATCATCATCATCATCATCCCCTTCTCTATTCCTGCTCAACCCTCCTCCCCCTAATCCTATATACACCCCTAACCCTACCAGTATATACACCCCTAACCCTAACAGTATATACACCCCTAACCCTAACAGTATATACACCCCAAACCCTAACAGTATATACACCCCTAACCCTAACAGTATATACACCCCTAACCCTAACAGTATATACACCCCTAATTGTAACAGTATTTACACCCCTAACCATAACAGTATATAGAGCCTTAACAGTATCTAAACCCTAACCCTAACAGTATATACACCCCTAACCCTAACAGTATATATACCCCTAAACCTAACAGTATATACACCCCTAATCCTAACAGTATATACACCCTTAATTAACGGATTCTAGTACAAACAAAATCTAACAAAATAACTGCCTTTTGCACAAATTCTGCATGTAGCGAGACAGGATTTCTGGTGATTTCAATAGTCACATGGTTACTTTAGAGTGATCCCTCATACAGCCCTCCTGAAAGATATATTGGATCTAACTGTCAATGATTATCTGACACCCAACGGCTGCATGAAGAGAAAACAGATGCTGAGAGAGGAATAGTGAATATAAACTTGATTATTTCAGAAACCGTACAGATTATGTAATTGATTGTATTTAGAAAGTTTCTTATTTCAGTATGAGGAAGCTTATATAAAATTTTCATTTTTGGGAAAGTTCCCCTTTAACCACAGCAACCTGTTAGTAGCTGGCTTTCATTAATATGTGTTTGTGCTAATTATTAACTGGTTGCAATGCGTTCCTGCACTGACCACCCTTTGTAGCTGTTGCTAGGGAACTATTCTTGCCCTTTGTGCTGGATTAATATGCCAGGGACCTGGGCTAATTGTAATCTCATTCATCCTGCACTCGTATCTGACTGTATAGTGACTAGATTTCTAATAACGGTCCCTACCAGAGAACTACAGCTCATCTTATGGCCTTGCTGCATTCCAGATGCCCACTGATACCAATTATATTCATATGATTGTGTTTTATTTCTCTACAAGACAAACCCAGTGGGACCCGCCTGCCTGGGACAGCCCAGGGGATGATGTAGCCGGCTTAGAACATGAAGCAGAAATGGACCTTGGAACCCCGACTTATGATGAGAATCCAATGAAGGTGAGTTGTTTGTACTGCAGGAAGCATTGATGGTGGTGCATTTGATTTGTAATGAAAAGGAAATAAATGAATTACAGTTTGAAATGAGGAAGTGAATCTTGGGAGGAAAAACCTCATAGATTTATTGGCTCGTCAATTCATAAATAGGGATGTAGCGAACGTCGGAAAAAAAGTTCGCGAACATATTCGCGAACTTGCGCAAAATTGCGAGCGGTTCGCGAACGGTTCGCGAACCCCATAGACTTCAATGGGAAGGCGAACTTTAACATCTACAAAAGACATTTCTGGCCAGAAAAATGATTTTAAAGTTGTTTAAAGGGTGCAACGACCTGGACAGTGGCATGCCAGAGGGGGATCAAGGGCAAAAATGTATCTGAAAAATCTGCCTGTGTGTGCTTGGAAGAGATAGTGTAGGGCGAGAGCTGTTAGTGATTTCAGGGACAGATGATAGTAAGTTTGCTGGCTAGTAATCTGCGTGATACTGCTCTGTATTGGAGGGACAGAAGTCTGCAGGGATTTGAGGGACATTTTAGCTTAGGTAGCTTTGCTGGCTAGTAATCTACTGTTCTCTTTAAACAACTGCCATACGTTGACCTTGTAGGCATTGTTTGCCCAGTTTTTTTGGACGCAGCCACTGAAGCACAGTTGCCAGAAAAAATATGCCATATAAATGCTGAAAATAGTCATTTTTCGCCATACGTTGACCTTGTAGACATTGTTTGCCCAGTTTTTTTGGACGCAGCCACTGAAGCACAGTTGCCAGAAAAAATATGCCATATAAATGCTGAAAATATAAATTTTTTTGGTTGCAGCCACTGAAGCACAGAGGCCAGAAAAATTATGCCATATAAATGCTGAAAATAGTCATTTTTCGCCATACGTTGACCTTGTAGACATTGTTTGCCCAGTTTTTTTGGACGCAGCCACTGAAGCACAGTTGCCAGAAAAAATATGCCATATAAATGCTGAAAATATAAATTTTTTTGGTTGCAGCCACTGAAGCACAGAGGCCAGAAAAATTATGCCATATAAATGCTGAAAATATAAATTTTTTTGGTTGCAGCCACTGAAGCACAGAGGCCAGAAAAAATATGCCATATAAATGCTGAAAATAGTCATTTTTTGCCATACGTTGACCTTGTAGGCATTGTTTGCCCAGTTTTCTTGGTCGCAGCCACTGAAGCACAGTTGCCAGAAAAAATATGCCATATAAATGCTGAAAATAGTCATTTTTTGCCATATACGTTGAGTCAAGGTATGGCAAAAAATGACTATTTTCAGCATTTCTATGGCATATTTTTTCTGGCCTCTGTGCTTGAGTGGCTGCGGCCAAAAAAACTGGGCAAACAATGCCTACAAGGTCAACGACGTTGACCTTGTAGGCATTGTTTGCCCAGTTTTTTTGGCCGCAGCCACTCAAGCACAGAGGCCAGAAAAAATATGCCATAGAAATGCTGAAAATAGTCATTTTTTTGGTCGCAGCCACTGAAGCACAGTTGCCAGAAAAATTATGCCATATAAATGCTGAAAATATAAATTTTTTTGGTTGCAGCCACTGAAGCACAGAGGCCAGAAAAATTATGCCATATAAATGCAGAAAATATGCATTTTTTTGGTTGCAGCCACTGAAGCACAGAGGCCAGAAAAATTATGCCATATAAATGCAGAAAATATGCATTTTTTTGGTTGCAGCCACTGAAGCACAGAGGCCAGAAAAATTATGCCATATAAATGCAGAAAATATGCATTTTTTTGGACGCAGCCACTGAAGCACAGTTGCCAGAAAAAATATGCCATATAAATGCTGAAAATAGTCATTTTTCGCCATACGTTGACCTTGTAGACATTGTTTGCCCAGTTTTTTTGGTTGCAGCCACTGAAGCACAGAGGCCAGAAAAAATTAAACCAGTAGGGTTTGCACCCTAGTTTGTAACGGTGGCGGAGGGAGGAGGACGCTAAAGGACAGCTGTGTGTGGAGTCATGAGGCTTGAAGAGAAGGACAGCTGCATAGAAGTCAGAACAAGTCTTCCGGCGTGCAGTAACCCTCCGAGATCCACCCCTCATTCATTTTAATAAAGGTCAGGTAATCGACACTTTTGTGACCTAGGCGAGTTCTCTTCTCAGTTACAATCCCTCCTGCTGCACTGAAGGTCCTTTCTGAGAGCACACTTGAGGCTGGGCAAGACAAGAGGTTCATGGCAAATTGTGACAGCTCTGGCCACAGATCAAGCCTGCGCACCCAGTAGTCCAGGGGTTCATCGCTCCTCAGAGTGTCGATATCTGCAGTTAATGCCAGGTAGTCCGCTACCTGCCGGTCGAGGCGTTCTTTGAGGGTGGATCCCGAAGGGTTGTGGCGCTGCCTTGGACAGAAAAACATTTGCATGTCTGACGTTACAGACCGGCCAAAGGGCTTTGTCCTTGCAGGTGTGCTCGTGGCAGGATTACTGGCACCTCTGCCCCTGGAATGTTGATGAGTTCCTGAAGTGACATCACCCTTAAAAGCATTGTACAACATGTTTTGCAGGCTGGTTTGTAAATGCCGCATCTTTTCGGACTTGTGGTATGTTGGTAACATTTCTGACACTTTATGCTTGTACCGAGGGTCTAGTAGCGTTGCGACCCAGTACAGGTCCTTCTCCTTAAGCCTCTTGATACGGGGGTCCTTCAACAGGCATGCCAGCATGAAAGACCCCATTCTCACAAGGTTGGATGCAGAGCTATCCATCTCCGCTTCCTCATTATCAAGGACTGCATCATCCACGGTCTCCTCCCCCCAGCCACGTACAAGACCAGGGGTCCCCAAAAGGTCACCACTAGCCCCCTGGGAAGCCTGCTCCTGTTGGTCCTCCTCCTCCTCCTCCACAAAGCCACCTTCCTCCTCTGACTCCACTTCTGGCACCTCTCCCTGCGTTGCAGCAGGTGCCTGGGTTCGTTCTGGTGATTGCGACCATAAATCGTGCGCTTCCAGCTCCTCGTCACGCTGGTCTACAGCCTCATCTGTCACTCGTCGCACGGCACGCTCCAGGAAGAAAGCGAAGGGTATTAGGTCGCTGATGGTGCCTTCGGTGCGACTGACCATATTTGTCACCTCTTCAAAAGGTCGCATGAGCCTGCAGGCATCGCGCATAAGCACCCAGTAACGGGGGAAAAAAATCCCCAGCTCTGCAGATCCAGTCCTACCACCCAGTTCAAAAAGGTACTCGTTGACGGCCCTTTGTTGTTGCAGCAGACGTTCCAACATAAGGAGCGTTGAATTCCAGCGAGTCTGGCTGTCAGAAATCAAACGCCTGACTGGCATGTTGTAGCGCTGCTGAATGTCAGCAAGGCGTGCCATGGCTGTGTAGGAACGTCTGAAATGGGCCGACACCTTTCTGGACTGGGTGAGAACGTCCTGGAATCCTGGGTACTTGGAGACAAAACGTTGGACTATTAAATTTAACACATGTGCCATGCAGGGCACATGTGTTAAATTTCCCAGTCTCAACGCTGCCAACAGATTGCTTCCATTGTCACACACCACTTTTCCGATCTGCAGTTGGTGTGGGGTCAGCCACCGATCGGCCTGTGACTGCAGAGATGACAGGAGTACAGATCCGGTATGGTTTTTGCTTTCCAGGCACGTCATCCCCAAGACAGCGTGACAACGGCGTACCTGGCACGTCGAATAGCCTAGGGGGAGCTGGGGGTGCACAGGTGTGGAGGAGGAGAAGGAGGACCCAGCAGCAGAGTAAGAAGAAGAAGAGGAAGAAGACGAGGTAGAGAGCGATGGAGGAGTAGAGGTGGTGGCAGAACCGCGTGCAATCCGTGGCGGTGACACCAACTCCACTGTTGTTGTTGTTGTTGAGCTACCCATTCCCTGCTTCCCATTCCCAGCCATTACCAAGTTCACCCAGTGGGCAGTGTAGGTGACATACCTGCCCTGACCATGCTTGGAGGACCATGCGTCAGTAGTCATATGGACCTTTGGCCCAACACTAAGTGACAGAGATGCGGTAACTTGGCTCTGCACATGTTGGTACAGGTGTGGTATTCCCTTTTTAGAAAAAAAATTGCGGCTGGGTACCTTCCACTGCGGTGTCCCAATTGCTACAAATTTGCGGAAGGCCTCAGAGTCCACCAGCTGGTATGGTAAAAGCTGGCGGGCTAAGAGTGCAGACAAGCCAGCTGTCAGACGCCGGGCAAGGGGGTGACAGTCAGACATTGGCTTCTTACGCTCAAACATGGCCTTCACAGAAACTTGGCTGGTGGCAGATGACTGGGAATGGGAACAGGTGGTCAAGGTGGAAGGCGGAGTGGAGGGTGGTTCAGATGGGTCAAGGAGAGCAGAGGTAGAGCAGTAAGATGCTGGACCAGAAGGAGTGTGACTTTTAGTTTGCCTGTTGCCTTTGAGGTGTTGCTCCCAAAGTGCTTTGTGCTTGCCGCTCATGTGCCTTCGCATAGAAGTTGTACCTATGTGGCTGTTGGGCTTACCAAGGCTCAGTTTCTGACTGCACTCATTGCAAATTACAATGCTTTTGTCAGAGGCACACACATTAAAAAAATCCCACACTGCTGACTTTTTGGAAGTGTGCGATCTGGCGGTAACAGTAGAAGTTGGCGGCATTGGCGGCAATGGCGGGTGCGTTGGCCGGCTGAACACAGGTGCCGATACATGTTGTTGCCCTACTGATCCCTGCGGGCTGGCCTCCCTGCTTCTTCTAAGTCTTATTCTCCTACTGCCTCTCTGACTCTCCGTCTCTCCATCTGAACTACCCTCCTCTTGCTCTCTTCTACTAGGCACCCACAAAACATCAATCTCCTCATCATCATTCTCCTCAGATGCATCAATTTCTTCTGACACATCACAGAAGGAAGCAGCAGCGGGGACCTCCTCCTCCTCCTCATCACTCATCATTATGTCCATCTCTGTCGTGTTCTCTGCCAGAATTAAATCTGGTGTAACGTCCTCATCTCCTTCATCTTCTTCTGCCAATAATGGTTGCGCATTACTCAGTTCAAGAAACTCATGGGAAAATAACTCCTCTGACTCCAGTGAAGATGGGGCACCGGTGGTGGAGGAAGTGTTACGTGGGGTGGCCATAGCAGTGGAGGATGAGGAGGATGTTGTGGTAAAGTTAGAAACGGTAGAGGATGGGGTGTGCTGTGTAAGCCAGTCAACTACCTCTTCAGCATTTTGGGAGTTCAGGGTCATTGGCTTTTTAAAACTGGGCAATTTGCTAGGGCCACAGGATTGCATAGCAGCACGGCCCCTAGCACGGCCTCTGCGTGGCGGCCTGCCTTTGCCTGGCATTATTTTTAAAAAAACAACAACAACAAAAACTCAGTTGGTTTTTCTGGAAACGATAATACACACAGCTAGATGGCAGTTTGAAGAAAACAGTGTGCAAATAATGCCTACAAGATCAACGTATACACTACTACAGCGGTGGATACGGATTACGTAAAATATATGAATGCTGCTTGAAAAAAAGTAACTCAAGTGGTTTTTCTAGAGACGATAATATTATCAATATTTAGACAAAATGTGAACAAGCTCACACAGCTAGATGGCGGTTTGAAGAAAACACTGTGCAAATAATGCCTACAAGGTCAACGTATACACAGCGGTGGATACGGATTACGTAAAATATAAGAATGCTGCTTGAAAAAAAGTCACTCCGGTGTTTTTTCTGGAGACGGTAATATTATGGATATTTAGACAGAATGTGAACACGGTCACACAGCTAGATAGCAGTTGGTTGAATAACACACTGGGCAAAAAATGCCTACAGGGCAAATAATGCCTACAAGGTCAACGTATACACAGCGGTGGATACGGATTACGTAAAATATAAGAATGCTGCTTGAAAAAAAGTCACTCCGGTGTTTTTTCTGGAGACGGTAATATTATGGATATTTAGACAGAATGTGAACACGGGCACACAGCTAGATAGCAGTTGGTTGAATAACACACTGGGCAAAAAATGCCTACAGGGCAAATAATGCCTACAAGGTCAACGTATACACAGCGGTGGATACGGATTACGTAAAATATAAGAATGCTGCTTGAAAAAAAGTCACTCCGGTGTTTTTTCTGGAGACGGTAATATTATGGATATTTAGACAGAATGTGAACACGGGCACACAGCTAGATAGCAGTTGGTTGAATAACACACTGGGCAAAAAATGCCTACAGGGCAAATAATGCCTACAAGGTCAACTTATACACTACTACAGCGAGGGATACGGATTACGTAAAATTTATTATGGCTGCTTGAAAAAAGTCACTCCGGTGTTTTTTCTGGAGACGGTAATATTATGGATATTTAGACAGAATGTGAACACGGGCACACAGCTAGATAGCAGTTGGTTGAATAACACACTGGGCAAAAAATGCCTACAGGGCAAATAATGCCTAAAAGGTCAACTTATACACTACTACAGCGATGGATACGGATTACGTAAAATTTATTATGGCTGCTTGAAAAAAGTCACTCCGGTGTTTTTTCTGGAGACGGTAATATTATGGATATTTAGACAGAATGTGAACACGGGCACACAGCTAGATAGCAGTTGGTTGAATAACACACTGGGCAAAAAATGCCTACAGGGCAAATAATGCCTAAAAGGTCAACTTATACACTACTACAGCGATGGATACGGATTACGTAAAATTTATTATGGCTGCTTGAAAAAAGTCACTCCGGTGTTTTTTCTGGAGACGGTAATATTATGGATATTTAGACAGAATGTGAACACGGGCACACAGCTAGATAGCAGTTGGTTGAATAACACACTGGGCAAAAAATGCCTACAGGGCAAATAATGCCTAAAAGGTCAACTTATACACTACTACAGCGATGGATACGGATTACGTAAAATTTATTATGGCTGCTTGAAAAAAGTCACTCCGGTGTTTTTTCTGGAGACGGTAATATTATGGATATTTAGACAGAATGTGAACACGGGCACACAGCTAGATAGCAGTTGGTTGAATAACACACTGGGCAAAAAATGCCTACAGGGCAAATAATGCCTAAAAGGTCAACTTATACACTACTACAGCGGTAGTAAAATAAAAAAAAAGTTAAATAAAAAAAGAATGAATATTAAAAAAAAAAAATTAAAGTTGGTGCTGCTGAACTACTAGGAGCAGCAGATTAGCACACCAGTCCCACTCCCCAACACTGCTAGACTAATAGCACTGGGCTCTTATAGTAGTAGTAGTAGTAGTAGTAGTAGTAGTAGTAGTAGTAGTAGTAAAACAACAAAAAAATAAATAAAAGCAGTCCTTACAAGGACTATTGCTATTGCAGCAGTCAGCAGATGAGATCAGAAGCAGGACAGCTGCCCACTGCAGCTACATACAGAGCACTGCAGTAGAAGGTAGATTACTAGCCAGCAAAGCTACCTAAGCTTAAATGTCCCTCAAACCCCTGCAGACTTCTGTCCCTCCAATAACAGAGCAGTATCAAAACGATTACTAGCCAGCAAACTTTCAACTGTCCCTGAAATCACTAACAGGCAGCAGCTCTCTCCCTACACTATCTCTTCAGCACACACAGGCAGAGTGAAAAAAAGCTGCAGGGCTTCGGTTTTTATAGGGAAGGGGAGTGGTCCAAGGGAGAGCTTCCTGATTGGCTGCCATGTACCTGCTGGTCTGGGGTGAGAGGGCAAAAAAAAGCGCCAACAATGGCGAACCCAAAATGGCGAACGTCGCGCGACGTTCGCGAACTTCCGGCGAGCGCGAACACCCGATGTTCGCGCGAACAAGTTCGCCGGCGAACAGTTCGCGACATCTCTATTCATAAACCACAGATTGTAGTTCTGGTTCCTCCAGTGAACCCAGAGAAGCAGTTCATTGATGAATTGAAAGGACAGACAGCTGCAGTCGCCTTTGAGAATAACAAAAATAGTGATAGGAATGCAAGCAAGATGGGAGGCTGCCTATGGAGAATTCTTTTCCAGCTACACCAGGGAACAATGATGGCTACTCCTGTTCATGGGCTCCTAGTAGTCCAACCACATTATGATGTAGCTGTTGAATGTCATGAGTATCTTGGTAGGAACTTTTCATTGGGAAGCACCCATCTGTTCTTTATTCACGGCATCAGATGTCTCTCATGTGATTAATGTTAATGCAGCTGCTGGCTAAAGACCAGAGGGGGAGCTGTAAGTGGGGCACAATGGTTACAGTTAGGGAACATGGAGGCATTGCTTTAATACACGTGGCCCTCTATAAGGATTGACTAACATTATAGAGAAATAGCAGGGAATCTTTTTTGTTTTTTCTTTCCCCCCATATAAATAATCAACACATCCCTTTAGACTAGAGGAAAATAACTTTCCTTTAAAGGAACAGCATAGGGGGTTCTTGACAGTGAGGTTGGGGAATGCCCTGCAGGATGATGATGTCATGCTGATTCTGTTAATTCCTTTAAAGGAACAGTAACACCAAAAAATGAAAGCATTTTAAATTAATGAAAATAGAACGTACTGTTACCCTGCACTGGTAAAACTGATGTGTTTGCTTCAGAAACGCTACTATAGTTCATATAAACAAGCTGTTTTGTAGCAATGGCGGAAACTGAAAAAAGACAATATGGCACAGTTTAAATAGTGGATAACAGATAACATTAAGTTCTACAGAGCTTATCTGCTGTGTAACCTGAGCCGTTTCTCCTTTAAATGGCTGCCCCCATTGCTACACAGCAGTTTATTTATATAAACTATAGTAGTGTTTCTAAAGCAAACCCATCAGTTGTATCAGTGCAGGGCAACACTGCATTATATTTTTATTACTTTAAAACACTTGGGCTTGGATGATTTATTGGACAAGCAGAATACCCAAGGCTATTGTGATATTAAAATCTTCAATTAGTATAGATATTGGAATATATAGTTTATGTGGACTTCAAACTTGTCACAGGGGGTCACCATCTTGGAAAGTGTCTGTGACACTCACATGCTCAGTGGGCTCTGAGCAGCTGTTGAAAAGCTAAGCTTAGGGCTCGTCACTAATTATCCAGGCCATACATGGGCCAATAAAAGCTGCCAACCTGGCCCCTCCAGACTTAGATGGCACTAGATTATTGACTACAAACATACTAAGAAAGGGTTTGAGCAATGCACATTTCCTTGGCCCATGTATGGGGGCACTCATTACTGGCTTCCCAACTCATCTCCTTATTGATGTGGTCCCATCAGCGTGTCCTGTACCCCCCAAGTAAGACCCAGTTTGCCAAATGAGCAAATCTCTACTAATATGGATAACTTGAGAGGAAAAATGCCTTTTTCCCCAATGCCCAGGCGTAAGAATGCACCTTATTTTCCTCCATGCTGCACAGACGATGATGTGGATCTTACACCCTAGCTACTTACATTAGCACTGCTGCCCTACATGATCCAGCACCCAGCAGAGATGTGCAGCACTGCTCCCTGTGTTGTTTTAAGGATCTCCTTTGTGCTCAGACCCTTCTCCATTCTCTTGCCCAACACTCAACTGAATTGATCTCTAGATTGGGGCTAATTATAACCAAGCCTCTAACTTTTCCACTCATTATGGAACACACAGGAGCATCGAGACCCAATAAATAGTAGGGGACAGGAGATGCTTTGGGTTTATATTCCCCTTTAAATCCGTGTGCTATACACATACGCCCAAGAAGATTTGCGTCGTCTTTCATGAGATGTGGGTTTGGTTGCGCTGCTAGTGGAATTTACTCCCAGTCCTCTGGATTTGGGATGGCTGGAGCAGGCGGAGCACTTATCGTGTAACCATGTCCTGTTTTATGGCCGCTGTAAAACACTGCTCAGCGGAGAAGCGAAGATCAGGCCGTGTGCCCCCCATGATTACCAGTAATATGATAAGCACACTGTGTGCCTGGAGATTAAGGGTTTAGTGCACGGCAGACAAGGAGTCTATAAATTCTGTGACCCACGGATCTGCCCAAAAATTTCTTTCAATGATGCCAAAAATGTATTGCTTAAAGGAAAACGTAACCCCCAAAATGAATATTAAAGCAACAGTTTATATCATATTAAGTGGCATATTAAAGAATCTTACCAAACTGGAATATATATTTAAGTAAATATTGCTCTTTTACATCTCTTGCCTTGAACCACCATTTTGTGCTGTTCTGTGTGCTGCCTCAGAGATCACCTGGCCAGAAATACTACAGCTCTAACTGTAACAGGAGGAAGTGTGGAAGCAAAAGACACAACTCTTGGCTGTTAATTGGCTCATGTGACCTAACATGTATAGTTTGTGTGAATTGTACAATCCCACTGGGCGGCCCTTATTTTTTAAAATGGCAATTTTCTATTTATGATGGCACTTACTACCATTTATAAAAATGGTTTCTTTGCATGAAGCAGGTTTTTAGATATGAGCTGCATTATTAATTATATTTCTCATACCTCCTGGGGGACACAGGAACCATGGGGTTAAATCCCCTCCCATCAGGAGGCAGGACACAGAAGAAGAGGGATCCTCCCCTCTATATAGCTTCCCTCCAGCTTACTCCGTTTTTTGTCTGTCCTCGCAACGTCGAGACGGATGCAAACAGGTACAGCAGATCACCTTCCGAGGGAAGACCTACTCTACTAGGCAGACCCGGGCGAGAATACCGGAAAGTAAGGCGAAGGTAGTGTGCCGGCGCTTATACAGGAACCGCTGGTAAGGAACCGGTAGTTAGGGGCGGGACGTCTAATGCGTTCGTGCCTCATTCTGTTTATGATCTGTTCTGGGAGCCATTTTTTCTGCAGTGTGCACCAGCGGCTCACTACCCTCCCATACTTCCAGGCACAGAGGTTCTGCGCTCAACTTGTCAGCAGCATCCACAGCACCCTCCTCTCTATTGGCCTTCCTCCACTCCAGGTATTGGGGATCCAGTGTGGGAGCGCTCACCATCGGGTAGCATCACACGCCCACTCTCCTAAGAGTATCATGGCTGAGGGGACAGGAGATGCCATATTTACTAGGGCGAGGAAGCAGGCAACCAAGGTCAGTTTCTTGGCATGCGCAAATTTAAGTGTGGCCAAACGGGCTCGCTTTGCTCCTCCTGCACACCTGCTAGGCAGATGGAACATACAGTCCCCACACCCAATGCAGAGCCTGCAACAGCAGCCTTGGATGGGCATGTAACAGCAGCATCCACTGCTGGCCTAGTAACGGTTGGGGTTCAGGAGACACCAGCTTGGGCCGGCTCTCTTTCCCAGTCCCTTTCTTCCCTTCAAGGAATTCCACTTCTGGCAGCATCACTAGTCAAGATACTAGATAGGCTTGCTGGCTTGCTGGACCACTGAAGCGAAAAGCGTCGGGATCTTCTGATCTTCCCGGGCATGCCTCTCCCGCAGCACACACATCCCCTGACTCCTCGGATGAGGAATCCCTTAGTGAAGGGGAACTATCCCCCTCCGATAACGAAGGTGATCAGTTCACCATCTCTCCAGACCATTCCACAAAGATAGATGACCTTATTGTGGCAATCATTGGGGTGCTTAAAATCGAGGAAGCCCCTTCACAGGGCAAGAAGTCCAGAGGTTTGTTTCGCAGACACTCTGAACGTTCAGTGTTTTTCAGTGTCAAGTCCGTAACAACCGGCTACCGTCTTGAGTTCCGAAAACTACCGCCCTGGAGATTCTTCATATCCAGGGTTTCTCGGGACCCTCAAAAAGTACTGGCCTTTCTTTCCATCGTCGACGATTTGGTAGGTTCAGGCGTGGTCGTACCCGTACCGTCTTCCCAAATGTTCAAAGGCTTCTACTCGAACCTGTTTGCGGTACCCAAAAAGAATGGGTCATACCGACCAGTCATAGGGCTAAAGCACCTCAACTGATGGATTACCTATCGTCGTTTCAAGATGGAATCAGTCAGATCAGTTATACGGGCCATGGAGCCAGGAGAGCTCCTAGCTTCCCTGGATGTCAAGGATGCCTATCTGCACATCCCAATATTCCCTCCACACCAACAATTCCTCAGCTTTGCCTTCCAGGAGCACCATTTCCAATTTGTGGCACTACCGTTCGGCCTGTCATCAGCCCCCAGTATTTTTACCAAGACTGGCATCCATGGCAGCCATCTTCCACGTCCAAGGGGTATCTATTACTCCATACTTGGACGATCTTCTCTTCAAGGCTTGGTCGGCTCACCTGGCAGAGGAGTTCTTGCACCTCTCGATACGGACTCTCAAACAGTTCAGCTGGACGATCAACAGAGACAAGTCTTGTCTGACACCGTCGCAGCGAATGGCCTTTCTAGGACTAGTCAGTCATTGTGGACAACCAGATCTGGACCTCATGGCTTCCCGTCACAACAGGAAAGTAGACCACTTCATCGCACGGACAGGAGACCCTCTAGCAGTAGGAGTGGACGCAATGACCGCAGAATGGGAAACGTCTCTAGCCTATGTATTGCCCCCTCTCGTGATGCTTCAGCAGATTCTCAAGCGGATAAAGAAAGATCGTAGTCCACTGATCTGATGGACATGTTGATCGAACCACCAATGCCCCTTCCACGCAGATATCTTGCGTCGGGGTCCCATTCTCCATCACAATCCGGGAATGTTCAATTTGATGGCATGGCTATTGAGGTCGCGATACTAAAACAAAAAGGTTTCTCCGAAAAGGTGGTTCAGACGATGCTAAAGGCTCGTAAGGCCATCTCTTCAAAGACCTATCACAGAATTTGTTAGATTTTCATCTCCTGGTGCTCCGATCAGAGAATATCTTATGTGGATGCAGACGTACCAGTTCTCCTTAATTTTCCTCAGGACGGATTGACTAAAGGACTGAGCTTGGGATCCATCAAGGTTCAAATCTCGACACTGTCAATTCTCCTTATAAAGCGACTTACCCTGCAAAAGGATGTGCGCCTTTTCCTGCAAGGGGTGGCACATATTGCACCACCGTTCCGCTCTCCCATACCACCATGGGATCTTAAGTGCAATGCTGGCACCCCCCTTTGAGCCCATCTCAATTATCAAGTTGCCATGGCAAGTGGTTTTTCTAGTGGCCATTTCGTCAGCCCGGCTGGTCTCTGAACTCGGAGCATTGTCCTGTTCACCACCACATTTGGCTTTACATGAAGAAAAAGCGGTGTTGCATACGCTGCCATCTTTTCTCCCCAAGGTGATTTCAGCTTTTCCACCTAAACGAGGAGATTGTCATTCCTTCCTTTTGAAGCTCTCCTAATAATGCTAAGGAGACAAGTTTCAACAAGTTTGATGTGGTTCGTGCACTCCGTACCTATGTGGAGCACACAGCTAAATTCCGGAAATCATATTCTCTTTTCGTGGTGCCCTCTGGTAGTCAGAAGGGTCTCCTGGGCCTCCAAAGCTACTATTGCCAGATGGATCATGGAAGCGCTCGGCAGAGCCTTCATCTCCATCCAACAGCCTGTCCCTTTTGGCATTAAGGCTCATTTCACACGGGCGCTCAGCACTTCATGGGCGTGCAGAAACATGGCCTCTGCTGAGCAGCTGTGCAAGGCAGCAACGTGGTCCTCAGCCCACACTTTCACAAAATTTTACCGTTTTGATACTTATGCGTCAGCCCAATCGGCTTTTGGACGCAAAGTTCTTCAGTCTGTTGTTTCATAAATAATAGAAGGTTCCTTGGTTACCTGTTTTCTCCCTCCATCACATGGAACAGCTTTGGTATGTCCCCATGGTTCCTGTGTCCCCCAGGACATATGAGAAAAAGGGTTTTATTACTTATTACTGTTAAATCCTTTTTTCTCTAGTCCTATGGGGGACACAGGACTTCCCACCCTAAACGGGTATACCTTC
Source organism: Xenopus petersii (assembly GCA_038501925.1). Lineage (NCBI taxonomy): Eukaryota > Metazoa > Chordata > Amphibia > Anura > Pipidae > Xenopus > Xenopus petersii. Next base: position 161,473,045 of record CM076682.1, on the reverse strand, counting down.
TCTTCAGCCATATATAGATGTAATAAATCTCTTTTTTTATAGGGACCTACATTGTTTGGGGGATATATTTTTCCTGTAATAGGCATCCTGTCGCCCTTGTTAAATTAGCTCCACTTGTGAAAAGGACTGAAAACAATCCCATGATTGGCTGCTTCAATATGAGGCTTCTATTCACCCCAATAATATGACCATGCTGCACCTGTACAATATACAGTGGATTTCATACCAGCTCCACACAGAATGCTAATTGCCTAAATAATAATAATATATATATGTGTATATTTCAGTCTTCTAACAAGACCAAGACAGCGGAAGCAGACACATCGAGTGAGCTGGCGAAGAAGAGCAAAGAAGTATTCAGAAAGGAGGTAAGTGCTCAGTATTGCCATTCTAACTTCCCCTTTCTATTGGGGTACAAAGGAGTAACTACAGAGGAAACAGACCCTGTGGTTGCAGAAGGTATAGGGTCCCCATGAGGCCCAAATAATGAGCAATTTCAATCTATTGGTGCAATAGGACAACCTCTGGATATGTTTCGGGCCCTGAAATGAATTTTCTGTGGGGCCCTTTAACATCTAGTTGTTGGGGAACAGCATGTGCAAGGGTTAACGCTTCCCTATATATATATGCTTGCAATCTGCAGTCTCAGTTCATCGTACAGTGTCTGAACCCCTATAGGAAGCCCGACTGTAAGATGGGAAGAATAAACAACACAGAGGACTTCAAGCATCTAGCGCGCAAGGTAAGGCTCCTTCCTTCTAGCGCCCCCTCCTGGCACAAGCACTCACGGAGTAATGTCATGTCTATCAAAGGGGCTGTTCACCTTTAAATTAACTGTTAGTAAGATGTAGAGAGGGATATTCTGAGACAGTTTGCATTTGGTTTTTATTATTTGTGGTTTTTGAGTTATTTTGTTTTTTATTCAGCGGTTCTCCAGTTTATCATTTTAGCAGTCTGGTTGCTAGGGTCCAAATTTCACTAGCAACCATGCACTGATTTGAATAAGAGACTGGAATATGAATAGGAGAGAGTCTGAATGAAAAGATTAGTAATAAAACGTAGCAATAATAATACATTTGTAGCCTTACAGAGCAATTGTTTTTTAGATGGAGTCCTTTTGAAACCTGTAAAAGTCAGAATAAAAAAATCAAATAATTCTAAAACTATAAAAATAGGTAATCAAGACCAATCGAAAAGTTGCTTAGAATTAGCCATTCTGTAACAGGCAGGTGAACCATCCCTTTAAAGCCTGAATTGGGACAAATTGTTTTAAAGGACAAGGAAAGTTGTAATGACCGGTTGTTTTTTCTGACAAATGAGAAAAGTGGGTTTTCAACGCCATGCCGCCATCTTTAGCCATTTCCCAATGGACCCTTTTGATTGGCCATGCCAGGCGTGTGCACAGTATAGCAGGAAACTAGATTTTACTGAATCTTTGTTACATTTATGTGTTTTGCTGTAGTTCCCGTTTAAGTGCCGTGTGTTTCTAGTAGCCTGTGTGGGTTTCTAGTAGCCTGCATGTGTTTTTAATAGCCTGCATGTGTTTCTAGAAGCCTGCGTGCGTTTGTAGTAGCCTGCATGTGTGTCATCCAAGTGCCAGTCTGAGCCTCCCCCAATAGATTTGAATATAAATCCCCTAAAATACCCATGTGCCAGTGTTTTTCAGCTGACAGTTGGGTGGGAGAGATGAGTATTGAGTCAGTGTCGGCTTTCTCCGGTTACTATGGTGCAAAGCAATAATCCCATTTATAAAAATATGACAAAAATTAGAAAAACAGGCCTTGTCATTAGGGATGCATCGAATTCAGGATTTGGTTTGTGATTTGGCCCTTTTCAGCAGGATTTGGCCAAATCAAATCCTAATTTGCATATGCAAATTAGGGCGGGGAGGGAAATCGCGTAACTTTTTGTCACAAAACAAGGAAGTAAAAATTAGGATGGTGTTCGGCTGAATCTTTAACAAAGGATTCAGAGTTCGGCCTAATCCAAAATAGTGGATTAGGTGCATCCTACTTGTCATACGTTTCTAACTTCAGTAAAACAATCCCTATATAAGCCAAGTGCCTCCAATCCTGCACTGTTGCCCCTGGAATGAGCATTGCATTATGGGATGGCCAGTGTCCCCAGCACAGGGATCAAGCTTATCCATTGGAATACTGGAGCCCCTCTGACTTCTGCTCTGTCTCCCCCACAGCTGACTCACGGGGTCATGAACAAGGAGCTGAAATACTGCAAGAACCCAGAGGACCTTGACTGTAACGAGAATGTCAGACACAAAACCAAGGAGTACATCAAGAAGTATATGCACAAGTTTGGGTCTGTTTATAAACCCAAAGAGGATATCGACATTGAGTAGCCCCCCCCAGTATGAATTGACCGGTCCCAGTAGGGGGGCGATTCTTATTTTTACAGTGTAAAATATTAACAGTAAGCCGCGGATTCCTATTGGTGCACTGCTTTTCTCTCACGTTCCTTCAACTCATTAATTTTTTTTTTTTTTAACTACAACTTGCAGTTTCCCCGTCACACTGAGGCTTCTGGGAGTTGGACAGTGCCATCTACTGGTGACTGCAGGCTTAGCATCACTACGTTGGGGGTCTCTTTCCTCTGTGTGTCTCTCCCATATACCCCCCAGTTCCTGACTGTACAGCGCAATAAATTGTGGGCATCATTTTTTTATTATTTTTGTTTCTCCTTTTTGAGAGCCTGTATTATATTTTAACATAAGTGAATACGATGATATATATAAATATATATAAATTACTTTTCATCTACCATGTACTCACGGAGAACTCTGACGAAGGAGTGCTGATAAGCATGTAAATAGGATATTGCCGACAGCTCATTGTGGGGTTTGTTTTTTTGTTTGTTTTTTATAAATTCTGTCTCGATTCTTATGTTTTTCTTTCCTGGCAGTTTGTGCATCGTTCATGAATTTTTGATTTTACTGCCTATATCGTTTTACTTTAAAAATTTTTACTGATTTTTTTTATGTATAAAAGAAAAAAAAAAAAGATAATAAAATGAATTTGCCTACAAGGATACATGAAGGGTCGTTGGGGTTGTGGCTGATCTCAGTGACACACGAGGGGTACAATATGGCTCCAGGGGGAGGCCGGGTACCATTGGAAGATGGGTTGGGCATTTGCTAGTTCGCTGGGAAAATATAAATGCCCTTAAAGGAAAACTATACCCCCAAAATAAATACTTGAGCAACAGCTAATTTAAACCACCATTTTGTGATGGTCTTTGTGCTGCCTCAGAGATTACCTGACCAGAAATACTGCAGCTGTAACAGGAAGAGATCACCTGACCAGAAAACTGCAGCTCTAACTGTAACAGGAAGAGGTCACCTGACCAGAAATGCTGCAGCTCTAACTGTAACAGGAAGAGATCACCTGACCAGAAATACTGCAGCTCTAACTGTAACAGGAAGAGATCACCTGACCAGAAATACTGCAGCTCTAACTGTAACAGGCAAAAGTGTGGAAGCAAAAGTCAATTGGCTCATGTGACCTAAAAAGTATGGTTTGTTGGTATGTTTGAGTGCACAGTGAATCGTACGATCTCAGGGGGCGGCCCTTATTTTCTAAAATGGCAATTTTCTATTTATGATTACCCAATGGCACATACTACTAGAGAAGTATATTATTATGAAAATGTTTTTTTACACGAAGTAGGGTTTTATATATGAGCTGTTTTATGCAATATCTTTTTATAGAGACCTACATTGTTTGGGGGTATAGTTTTCCTTTAAGGACCCACTCACAATATACTAGAGCTCACTGAGCATGTGCAGTGCCACTGGCACATACAAGTTGGCTGATCTGCTCTGGACAACTTTGAAGTCCTGGATCATTATTGCTATAGGGCTGCGGAACATCTGGGCTGGTACAGTAAGTTCAGTATATAACCACATTTTTAGCCAAATTAGAACCAATGTTTTTCAGAGAACCAGAAAAAAATATTGTAAAATCTGTGACAATGTAAATTCAGGGAAATGCATTATTATTCTGTATTGTTGGAACTAGAGTTCTACATCAGGTCGGGTACACACAGAATACCCACAAAGTGATCGGGTTTTGGGCAGAAAGTTTAGACTCCTTAATCGGCAGCAACCCACCTGTGTACCCAGCTAAGGTGCAGAACTTATTGGCTACAGGTCTGTCCAACTGGCTCCACGCAGGACTTTAGTTGGAACCACAAAAAAGTAACACTTGGAATTTGCCGGCCAGGTCTTTCCCTCGCAGAACTCTGTGTTGGGGGAGGTGGCACCAGAGGATCTGATAACATTATCCTCATGATCTCATTGTTATACTTTGTAGCCAAGAAATGCAGAACAGAACCCAGTGACAGGCGAGGCTGATGGATATTCACTATTCCCGACTTTCTGCCTGGATTCCCAGAACTCTTCCCAATGCTGCTCCATAAATCCCACTCTATTGGCTGACAGGGGAAGGAAGTGCGGATGAAGCAGACTAATAGAAAGCACATGGACACTCCAATACTGATCCAATAACCCCGCGGGGTGTATGGTTATAGGGCCAGTGAGAGCTCCAGGTAACACTTACACCATTTACAGAGATGTCACAGTGCAACTTTAATTGCATTTTGTATTTATTTTTTATAACCAAATAATCGCTCAGAATATATTTTATCTTTGTATATTTGTCAGGAAAAAAACTGTAAACATCTTTGCTATACAGAATAACATTTTACTCTTGAAATGCATTATAATAATCCCATAGGAGCAGGAAGTTAGCCTACATAAGCTACAAAGTCATATCTCAAAATGTGGCAATTGCTAATATTATTTACAGATGGAAGTACATTTTTATTTTAGTTCAGAGTTCCCTGATTTATGTGCCTAATGTAACGCTCGTGTGTGTGTTCTGGCTGGAGTGGTAGAGATGGTGTCTATAGTAACAGTGGGATAATAGTCTCTGGGAAGGGAGTGTGACTGTGGGATAGCAGGTATAGTAGGGAGAGATGGAAATAACTGACCCCTAACCCTGTATAACTCACCCTGCAGCCTGTGCCTTTATATGGTCATAGAACAACCCCTCAGTGACTTCTAATATCCTTATCATTTACAGTAGGGGGTACATTATCCCTTATAATACATGAGTGATACTCAGAGTTCCCTGTATAACTCAGCCTGCAGCCTTGTGTCTTTATATGGTCACAGAACAACCCCTCAGTGACTTCCAATATCCTTATCATTTACAGTAGGGGGTACTTTATTATACATTTTGTTAAACTGCCTCTTTAAACTGCTTTTCTTGTCCATATCTCCAGTCACTAGTTGTCTCCATTGCAGCATCTAACATGAACTATAGACAGGCCTCTCAGTGGGTAAGAGAAAGAACAAAAGAACAGTCTATAGAAAACCCAGCTAAGGGCATTGAGTCTGTTTTATAACACATGACATGTTTCTAATTAACCCAATAAACCGATTCAGCCCAAACGAGCAGTTTTAGCAGCTGCAGGAAAATTCCAATAAAAAAATGGAATTTGCTCAAAAAATAACCTGCCCTGAAATATCACAGTAAAATAGGCAGGAGGTGCTGAAATCCTTAACTTATGTGAAACGTCATCATCTATTGGCTGGTCAGACACAGAAGTGAGATTGTTGGGAATTGTAGTTGTAGAATATCAGTGTCTGTTTATCAGAAATAATCAGCTGGTGCTGGGAGCTGTGATTCTAGAACATCTGAAGGGGGTTCTCAAGAGTAAATCAGTATTATATGAAAACTGGTCCTAATGGGACATGGAGGGGGTAACAGATCATGATTGATGTAATAGAATAATATTTTCATATTGGGGGAAATTCGGTTCTGAAAATGTATTTTTGGACAACACATAATGAATACCATTGGTAGTTAAAGGGTTAATGGATACCGTCATCCCCAAATGTCACTCTTAAACATTTATGTATTATACTTTCCTGTTACTCAGATATATCCAATTTCCATAAAATCACATCTATTGTAATTTGCCAGAGGAGGAGATCTAATGGCACTTATGCAAATCAACCCTTGTTTTACCAAGTGAATTTTAATTATAATTATTTGTATCACCTGCTGTGGATACAGTCCTCTCCTGATTGGTCTACATAGGCCCCATGATGTGATGTAGGAGTGCTAGTCTCATTCAGGAGGATCACATGATAAAAGGACACTGGTTAATAAGAATAATTGTGTGATCCAAATGTTTATGGATGGGAAAATGATGGCCATGATGTTGTTTTATTTTTTGTACAGCTTCTATCATTTGGCTGAGGATGATGTGTTTTGTAACTCACAGCAACTTGATGCTGGAGATTTAATATTTCCACCTTTAGACTCCTATAAGTACAATGATATACTCAGTCTAATGAAGAAACCAGTTGTTTGTCCATTAACAAGGAGAAAAGGAAAGAAAAGAAGGGAAAAGGGAAGAGAGAGTGAGAAGGAATAAGGAGAAAAGGAGAGAGCAGAAGGGAAGAGAGAAGGAGAGAGAACAAAGAGAAAAGGGGAGAGTAAATGGGAAAAGGGAAAAGAGAAGTTGAGAGAACAAGGAAAGAAGGAGAGAATGGAATTGCATGGAGAAGGGAAGCGAGAAGGAGAAAAAACAAACAGAAATGGAGAGAGCAGAATGGAGGAGACAATGTGTATATAAGACATGGGGAGAAAAAGGAAGGAAGAAAGAAATGAGAAGAGAGAAGGAGAGAACAAGGAAAAAGCCAACCCATTGGCCTCTGCCCAATCCTGTGTCTGTGCTAAAAGGCAAAATGTTGTGCTGAATTCAGACACACGGAGCCCACAAATACTGCACTGACCTCACACACCCTACACAGCTCCCTAGTCTGGCCCTTGCCCCCCAGACCCAAATGGAAACCCCAAGAGCAGGAGTGCAGAGCAAAATCATAGTAACGACTGGTTGTCATGGCATTGCTGCCAAGGTACAAATTCACCCAATGTTGCTGATTGGAGAAGTGAACTTCAAACAGGAGGGGATTCATCATTAACAAAATGTCATATTTTCTTTCATTTAAACACTTTACTTAAAACCCAGTGTAAGTTACAAAATACATATTGTTCAATTCAGTGATGTAACTGGATGTTCCTGGGCCCCACAGCAAATCCAAATTAGGGCCCCGGAATATTGGTGAATTGTACTAAACTCAACAAGATGTCTCATTAATTAGGGCCATGCTGGTCCCACTACTCTCCTGTCCCCCCTCCTCTGCAGTTACACCCCTGATTCATTTACACTTACTCCTCACCTGCCTCCTGCATTGACTGACTCATGTAATGAAGTCTCACAGCTTCAACCAACCATCTAACAATAACCATTCCACACACTTCTAATAGTTTATTGCTTTTATTATAAAGATCTATTTGGTTTTACACATGTTTCATAAAAATAGATATAAAAATATATGTATAAATATATAAAACATTTTGTATAAAAATAGATATATAAATGAAAAAGCTGTATAAAAACATAAATATTCTTCTGGCTTCTAGGAGTTTTGCTCATTTTCCGTCAGTACATCGTTGGCATCAGTTTCAGGAGTTTTCAGGGAACTCATCAAATCCTCTGAAGGCCTTTTGTGCAGTTGGGGATATTTGGCACATAGAGTCATGGGGGGTTACAATCCCCCCCTCACTGTCCTCTTCTCTAGTATCATCCGGGCTAGGGATGAATGGGGCTCGCACTTGCTTGGCCATAAGAGCTTCCCACATTATTGGCTATAAATACAAAGAAAAACGTGTTACATTAAATATTGAATAAGTTGTGCCTATATAGCAATATGAACTCCATCATTAGATTCATAGAACACAGCAGAGGAATATAAAGTGTCTGCCTTGCAGTTATGTCTGGAGATATCTGCATCCCAGTGTTGGACTAGGGGGGTTCAGGCCCACAGGGGCTGCCACATCAGGGCCTGCACACCCCCACCCTGGGCCCCTGACCCCCCTCTGCTAATTCCAGGGCCCCCTCACTAGCCCTCCTCCATCCGCCTCTCCCCTGCCCCCGACCAGCACGTACCTGCTTTTTTTCTATTGGTCGGGCGGGGGTAGAGATGAGGGAGCATAAAGTTTCAGGCAGGGGGAGCGGATCTGGGCCGGCAGTGCCCACCGGGTTTTTACCTGTGTCCCACCAGCCCAGTCCGACCCTGCTGCCCCCCATTCCTCAGTACAACTGCCCTGCAACAGGTATAAAATAGAACTTACATCAAAGTAGCTACAATTCATCACTTCTTCTCCATCGTTTCTAAGTGATCCGAGCCGGCTTATACAGTCTTTGTCTAAGAGCTAAACAAACACAAATAAAAATTACACACAGGCCCAAAGCTGAATGAAAGTAGAAACTATAACAAGTTTATTCTATTGTTTTATTCTACATTTCTATTGGCTATAGTGTAGGCCTGTAGATACGGCACTTACCAGTTTTATCACCATACTGGTTTCATTATCCAGATTGGCTGGAAGTTCGGGTTCTTCATAGAAGACATTTTCCCGCAATTCTCCAAAATTATTTCCGGTAAAAGGCACCTGTAAAAATAGAAAGATATCAAGTCAGGAACTCGGGTATTCTGAGAAAAGAACGATGGTATTACTCCGGGGCAGGAGTTGTTATTAGTGAAATTCTAATGGCAATTTGTCTGGGAAATTGAAAGAGTTTTCATGGAATATTTAACTGGAACACAACATTGGACTGGGGGCCCAGTGACCACTGGTCCTGTTGATTCAGGAACCCAATAAAAAAAACCTCTGGGCCCCCAGTCAAAAAGTATTCTGTGCCCCCTCCAGCCACAAACCCCCTCTGGACCCCCGTGCCCACTGTTTCCTTCACCCGGCAGAGCCAATATTTCAAGCAGGGAGCCGGTCTGGGCGGGTGATGGAGCAGAGTGAGATCTTTACAATTTGAGTCTCTTCAATAGAATAAAGTAAATAGACAGCATTGTAGAACCTAATGGGATTATTAGTGACGGCTTTATACTCACGTAGCCAACGGCCATTTTATAGATGATTATGCCTAAAGCCCACCAGTCCACGCTTCTCCTGTAGTTTCTTTCTGCAAACATTTCTGGAGCCCAGTAACACTCCGTTCCACATGGGTAGGTCATTTCATCTCTGTAGCCAATACCTTAAGTACAAGGAAAACTGGGTTAGTTCCTAATCAATGAATGGGACTAATCTACTAACAGCTATAAAGGTGCATGTGATACATAGAGGCCAATGGAGAAGATCAATTATAGTCAATTAAAATGAACAAAGATATAATTTATATGAGAATTCATTTGTCTATTATATATATTACAGGTATGGGACCTGTTATTTAGAATGCTTGGGTCCTGGGGTTTCTTGGATAATGGATCATTCTGTAACTTGGATCATTCTGTAATTTGGATCTTCACACCTTAGGTCTACTAAAAAATCATATAAACATTAAATAAACCCAACAAACAGGTTTTGCCTCCAATAAGGATTAATTAATTATTAATTTGGATAATTTGGATAAAATGGAGTCTACGGGAGATGGCCTTTCTGGATATTGGGTTTTCAGGATAATGGATCACAAACATGTAGAAAATACCAGGATATCTTACCTGCTTTGCACAACCCAAAATCTGCAATTTTGGCATATCCATCACTGTCTAGGACAATATTTGCAGGCTTTAAATCTCTGGAGGGAAATAAATAACATGATCAGCAAAGTCTTTGGTTTCTGAATAGAAAACTAGAGAATGACCCCCCATCCTTACTATATAGGCCATATCTAATATTGACCTAGAATTCAGACCCCTCCTTTCCGCACCTGTAAGAGGCCACTTTATTCTGCCTCATAATAAAAATATAATAAAATATAACCCCTGAAAATTAAATTCCCTTTTTAATTCTCTTACCGGTGGACAATGCGATATTCATGTAAAAACTTAATCCCAAGAACGATGCAGGCGGCATAGAATCTGCAAGACAAAACACATATTTCAGTTGCATTTACAAATGTGGAAGATGTATCTATAAGAAGAAAGTGCAGTACTACAAGCCCATGTGAATGTACCAAAGTGACCCAATGATACTTACAAAGTGTCGCTTGGGGGCAGTGCTCCGTTCTTCAACCGGGATTCCAAATTTCCTCCAGCAGCAAACTCCATGGCTATGTATACATGGTGTTCTCTCTGGAAGGAGCAGAATAAGCTCACCAGGAAAGGGTTCCTTGTAATCCTCACCAGCCTTAATATGTCCCTTTCCAGGTAAAGTCTGAAACATAAACCAACCAACAAGTCAGGAGAAAGGAAATGAGTTTCCTTCTAGAACTATTTAATAGCTGATCAGTGTTCTCCAAAAAAAGCAAATAACTAAAAAAACTATAAAAATTAAGCAATAAAGACCAATTGAAAAGTTACTTAGAATTGGCCATTCAATAACATACTAGAAGTTAACTTAAATGTGAAGCCCCTTTAATGTGACAGTTGCCCAATGATATTAGTTTGGAGGAAAAAAATAACTAAATTAATTCCTCAACTGTTTTTATGTTAAATAGACAAGTTGCATTGACACTCGTGCAAATATCCCCAGTAATTATAATGCTCACAGGAGTTGTGTGTATGTGGAGCTTACAGGAACGTATAACGTGTATATAAGAGTAGTGTAAAGGATATTAAAGATCATGGAGATGCTTCACTAATATACCAACCTGTTAATCATATGACTTTGCAAAATATTTTTCTTGTCCATCTTTTTGATGGCGACCGTTTTTCCAGACTTTTTATGTACTGCCTTAAAGACCTGAAAAAAAAGAGCAAGTTCATGAAATCTCAATAAATATGCAAATAAATAGCCTAATCTTCATTAGGGATGAGCTACTCACTTGTCCAAAGCTTCCACTGCCAAGCCACTCGCAGAACTGGAAATCCTCAATTGGAATAGAGGGAATAGCAGGGGTCGGAGAATCACTGAAAAGAAGAATAGAATGTTGGTCTTTGTAGGATTGAGGATTGGGGTTTCCATTAAAAGGATTAAAGAAAGAACTGGGCAGGTAACATTATAACTTACATTGAGTCTGGTGAGAAGTTTTCTGAACATTCACTGTCCGATCTCTCCCCAATCTGAGAGGGACGAGCACAAATCACAGAATTGGGTGGAGCCTGAGCAAGCTAAAGAACAAGAAGATTCTCTATTATTTCAGATCCTTTATGGGAAAAAGGTCAATTCTACCAAGAAGTAATTCAGTTATTAAGTTCTAGAAACATTATTATCTCATAATTATGACTATTAGGAATGCACCGAATCCAGGATTGAGTTTGGGATTCGGCCACGATTCTGCCTTTTTCAGCAGATTTGGACAAATCCAAGTGCCTGACTGAACTGAATCTGAATCCAAAAATCATGTGACTTGTCGTCACACAAACAAGGACTTCAACATTTTTTTAACCTTGCGTCGAGGTTCTCATTCCTCCTTCTTTCCATAATTTTAATTCAGATTCGGTTTAGTATTCGGCCAAATCTTTCACAAAAGATTTGGGATTTGGCTGAATCCTAAACTAGTTGCTTCAGTGCATCCCTAATCATATTATGTAACAGCAGTTAATGAATTCAGAATTACATCAATTACAAGATGTCATCAATATGTCAATATTAGGTACTTACGATTTCAAGTTTCTCAATATAATCCTTCTCTGAGCTTTCTGGCTCTCTGTTTGGAGAAATAGAGCCACCGACCAGACTGTTTGCTGGTATGTGATATTCTGCAAAAATGAAATAAAATATTGTAATTACTTTGCTTTGGGTTGTACAGAGTATGGGTTTATTATTGGTATAGGTACCTGTCACCCCTGGGTTAACTCAAGTTGGATTGAATTAGAACATTGATATACTTTATCTTGTTTTCTATGTGTGACAAATTTAGCATCTAATGAAAGTATGTGACTATAAATATTATGGGAACAGTGAGGAATCCAACATGGAGGACATACTGATACTTGTGTCATGTAGCTGCTCACTATAAGAGAAACAGACATAAATACTGTACCTGGTCTGTTCAGCTTAACTGATCTTCTACTTGAGTCCTGTAAAGATAAAAATCACAATATTTTAGGCACAACAGCGTCTCTCATATTATATGTCTATATATGAGTTTGCATTGTCTGATGGTTACACATTTCTGTTGTACATAAGAGAAAATATACTGAACAGGGTCGTAACTATAGAGGAAGCAGACCCTGCGGTTGCAGGGGGGCCCAGGAGTGTAGGGGGCCCAGTGAGACCCTAATTAATTAGCAATTTTAATATATGTTGGTAAAATAGGCCAACTTATAAATATTTTGGGGCCCTAAATTGAATTTGCTATGGGGCCCAGTAACAACTAGTTACGCCACTGATACTGAACACTTGCTGACCAATAGAACACGCTGTACTTACTTCCGATTCCTGTGGCAGATACTCAGACACACTTTTTATACTAATATCTAAGTATTCTGATAGAGAAACAGAGGTATTTCCACTCGTTTCTTCTGACTCTTGTGATGGATATTCAGTCTGTAATTCATTATCACTCTCCTGTCTTATATGAGACTCCTCTGGCAGATATTCCGTCTCTAGTGATAATGAACTTTCACTGCCTGGGGAAGGCGCAAGGAAATGTTTCGCAGATAATAATGGTTTGGGCTCATCTGAGAAAGGACAAAAATAAAATAAGAGACATGTAAATTAGTATATGTATTTATATACAGTAACAGAGATTGGTTATTTATTGTGCAGGAACTAAGCACAAACCAATGACCCATCATATACTATACCTGAAGGTTTCTTGGCTTCTTGTACCATTATTAGTATTACCCCAGGACTTGGCTCAATATCAGTAGGGTTATCTACGTTGCTGGTGATGCCCTGTAAAGATAAATATTGAAAGATCAGATGATATGCAGCAATACAGACCATCAAGTGCTAAAGTGAATATCGGAATGGCAAATTGCACATAACAAGAATTACTCTAGAGCTGCTCTAGAGGTGCTAAACTGGCAAGCAAGGGAAACATCTACCCGTTAGAGTCCTGCACGGGTCCATTTGGGTAAACCAAATAGCTAGATCAGCAAGGGTGGGAGGGCTAGACCAGCAGCTGAACCAGATACCCAGACTTTCTACCCAAAAATCAGAGTATTTTGCAGGCGTTCTGCAGGTACCACCAGATACCCGACCCATTGCAGGTCTCTACTACCTGCCATAATTAGCTGACAAAGCTGTTTCCCAAAGAAATTGAAATTGCTGTTCCCCAATAACCAAGTAGGTGGATGTACCAGTCATTCATTCTAAGTAAAATACCAGTAGAATGAGTTAAAAAATTCCTTTCTTCATTCTTTAAATGTTAAACATTTCAGTGATTCTATGTTTTGTCTGTTTGAGACCCAAATGAATGGGATCTATGAATGATCTTGGTTGAAACCAAGATCATTCATAGATCCCATTCATTCAATTTATTTGGAAAATCTTTTCTATTGTATCAATAAAAGAATTCAATGAAAGGCACTTACAGCAGTAGATTTCACAACAACCCTAATCACTGCAGCTGAAGGGCACTCAGAATCGTCAGTCGTAGTCTCTGAACTGTCTGTGCCTTCTGCATCTGCAAAAACCAAACACATTTACATGATCAATGCACATGGTACTCTTAGAAAGTATTAATACTGGATTCATATTGGAAGGGCAATGGGAGAACATACCTGTAGAGTTATCAGCTTCACTTTCAGATGTGCTTGACACTTCTTCTATCTCTATGACCTCGGTGTGGTCAGATTCCTCTTCAGTGTCCTCAGCAATCTCGTTGAGAATCTCCATGGGTTCTACCTTAGCTTTCTCCATAATTTCTTTTACTTCCACTTGTTTTTTAGCCTCTTCTTCTTCTTCACTTCGTGCTTCTGGAAACCTCAACTGTGGCACTTGGAAAAGACTCACAGGAGTAGGCACGTTGTAGTTCATTGGTTCCTGAATTTAAAATAGATATATATATATATTTTATTTTATCTGAAATATAATTTAATTAAAATATATACATAGAGTCATAAAGATGTAGTGCCAACTTACGGTATTTTCCAAGATCAAAGGATGAATCTGTAAATAAAAGTAAAAAAATGTCAGTAAGAAATCTCTATTAATACTGGTTGTATATCTAAGAAATAAACCTCTAATAAGGATACTGAACTAGATCCCAAGAACTATTTGCTTTAATAAAAATGTGTAACTTTCGCCTCACCTTGTTCTTACGTCGAAAGAAGTTCCGTATAGTTTGACACGTTGATCGAATTCTTCGTAACATTTTTTATAATTTCTGCAGGATAAACAGATTCAGATTTGATTATCTCACATTTTCATTAGAAGAATGTATACAAGACTATAATTATATGTATAAATATATATCACATAAACTGCTAATTGTAAGGTAATACCTCTATGTAAAAGTTTAGAAAATTAAAGGAAAGTTTCATAGACATAATATATATATAATATATCTTAATTTCACCCTATTAAATATGACAGATGAACAGTTTATCCAATTTCGAAAATTGTGAAATTTTAACTACATTTTTGTATCGCAAATAAACTTGTAATTTTACAAAACAAGGACGTTTTGCTTATTTATTAAAATTATGAATATAAAAAATCTCAATTTAATTAAATGATTAATAAAAACTCTGCAGGTCAACAAACTCAAAACTTTTACAAAATCACTAAAAGTTTTAATGGGAGAACTCCCACTGATGCCAAAGCTTAACATTCTAGTTTTTTGGGTGTTTTTTAGCTTAATAGATTTAAAAAATTTGAGTTTTTGAAACCATAATTTGAATTCATGCATATTAGTACCTAACAATTCAAATTACAGTGCAAATTATAATTTGAACATTGATAAATCAGCCCCTTGGCCAAGTACTTACAATTTAAAGTTAAAAAAATCTAAAAACAAAAGTCAGTTGGTATCAGCACTAACAACAGCGATTCTAACTGTTAAACACCAACACTAACAGCTAAACACCAAGCAATATATATTTATATATAGATTATATATATAGAGAGAGAAAGAGACAGAGAGAGCCAAGTACTTACAAAGTCGATAAAATTGATGAAATTGATGAAATTGAAAATAAAAAGTACGTTGATATCAGCACTAACAGTAGCGATGCTCACTGATTAGCAGCTAAACACCAACTGATCAACAATGGCTTGTTACTTATGATATGTCTCTTGGGGCATTATGACATCATAATGATATCACATGATCCACCTGACACTCTTGGGGCATTATGACATCATAATGGTATCACATGACCCACCTGACATGAACATCCCATAAACACACACCTGTAGGATGCAGACTGTATTCCCTACATATTATCTCATGAGATGGAAACTACTGAATATAAAAATCTCAATTGAATTAAATCATTAATAAAAACTCAGCGGGTCAACAAACTCTCAAAACTTTTATAAAACCACTAATAGTTTTACTGGGAGATTAGTACCTAACAATTCAAATTGCAGTGCAAATTATAATTTGAACATTGATAAATCAGCCCCTTGGCCAAGTTCTTACAATTTAAAGTTGAAAAAACTCTAAAAACAAAAGTCAGTTGGTATCAGCACTAACAACAGCGATTCTAACTGTTCAGCAGCTAAACACCAAGCAATATATATTTATATATAGAGTATATATATATATAGAGAGAGAGAGAGAGAGAGCCAAGTACTTACAAAGTCGATAAAATTGATGAAATTGATGAAATTGAAAAAAAAAGTACGTTGATATCAGCACTAACAGTAGCGATGCTCACTGATTAGCAGCTAAACACCAACTGATCAACAATGGCTTGTTACTTATGATATGTCTCTTGGGGCATTATGACATCATAATGATATCACATGATCCACCTGATACTCTTGGGGCATTATGACATCATAATGGTATCACATGACCCACCTGACATGAACATCCCATAAACACACACCTGTAGGATGCAGACTGTATTCCCTACATATTATCCCATGAGATGGAAACTACTGATCAATAACATGAATACTGTATAATATATATTTATATATATAGATAGAGAGAGAGCCAAGTACTTACAAAGTTGATGAAATTGAAAATAAGAAAAGTCAGTTGGTATCAGCACTAACAGCAGCTAAACACCAACTGATCAACAACAGCCTGGGGGCATTATGACATCACAATGTACACCTGGCTTAAACATCATGTGATCAACTTGTAAGATGAATATCAAATTACATGGGACTACATTTCTATTAAAGGTTGAGAATCACACTAAAAAAGGAAATAGTTTCGGTTTTTTGGTTCAAACAAAAACGGATCATGTTATTTAGGGTGCTTGAAACAGGGAGAGAATAGAAAACAACCTTAAAGCTGATTCAGTCAAAGGAAAATAATTAATCACATCATACCTTTTGTTATCCTTATTTTATTTATTTGATATTCTTTATTTATTTTGTCACATAATAGATCAAGTTTTGTACTCAATAGGCAACAATTATACAGATAAGTCACATCGGGCTCAATAATCACTGGCAGGGGAGGATGCAAAGTCCAAACAACAGCTGCCAGCCACCCTGATAGGATTGCCATCAGTAGAGTTAGTTGGCCCTGCCATTCCAAGTACCAAGGCCCACTTGATCCCATACAGCCCCCTACCAGCCCACTATATGGTAACTTTGTATGGAACCATACAGCAGCCCCTCTGGCATTTGCCAGAACCCACAGATTGCCAGTCTAGGCCTGACCAGTGGCACCTTATATACAGTTAAATAGTGAAGGGGCGGGCAATAATGTGCAGGGGTGGGATGATGATGCAAAAGGACCTGAGGGGCAGGAGATCCAATTAGCTGGAGAGACATCTGTTTCCCATTTCGGCATTGCTGAATTCAGACTGTATAATCATTTGCTAGATATTGGATGATTTGCAGGATAATGAGGGCACACATTAGTTTCCTGGGCAGGACAGTCACTAGAGGAAGTGAGAGCTGGAGGTTCATCAGTAGAGTTAGTCGCTCATTATGAAGAGCTGGAAAATGTCTCAGGGGCTTTCTAGGTTCCTGAAAGATCTGCCCCCAGCAGCCATCCCTGATGGACGTCATTGGGTAATGTCACCAGCCAAAGAGCCACTGGAGGATACTGGGAAACAGGACAGACAGAGGGTCAGAGAGACAGAAGGCCAACCTGAGAGGTGGGGGCTAAACCCTGAGCTGTATCTAAGTACAATGCAACCCTGGGCATCGGACCTAAACACGCTCCTACGTTGTGCGCTCTGACGTCACACACCGGTGCGCTGAACCTAACAGTATATACACCCCTAACCCTAACAGTATATACACCCCTAACCCTTACAGTATATACACCCCTAACCCTAACAGTATATACACCCCTAACCCTAACAGTATATACACCCCTAACCCTTACAGTATATACACCCCAAACCTTACAGTATATACACACCTAACCCTAACAGTATATTCACCTCTAACCCTAACAGTATATATACCCCTATCCCTAACAGTATATACACCCCTAACCCTAACAGTATATTCACCTCTAACCCTTACAGTATATAC
The DNA here is from genome assembly GCA_038501925.1 of Xenopus petersii. NCBI lineage: Eukaryota > Metazoa > Chordata > Amphibia > Anura > Pipidae > Xenopus > Xenopus petersii. The sequence goes on along the minus strand of CM076682.1, from coordinate 161,455,436 downwards.
ACCCCTAACCCTTACAGTATATACACCCCTAACCCTAACAGTATATTCACCTCTAACCCTAACAGTATATATACCCCTAACCCTAACAGTATATACACCCCTAACCCTAACAGTATATACACCCCTAACCCTAACAGTATATTCACCTCTAACCCTTACAGTATATACACCCCTAACCCTTACAGTATATACACCCCTAACCCTAACAGTATATTCACCTCTAACCCTAACAGTATATATACCCCTAACCCTAACAGTATATACACCCCTAACCCTAACAGTATATACACCCCTAACCCTAACAGTATATACACCCCTAACCCTTACAGTATATACACCCCAAACCTTACAGTATATACACACCTAACCCTAACAGTATATTCACCTCTAACCCTAACAGTATATATACCCCTAACCCTAACAGTATATACACCCCTAACCCTAACAGTATAAACACCCCTAACCCTAACAGTATATACACCCCTAACCCTAACAGTATATTCACCTCTAACCCTTACAGTATATACACCCCTAACCCTTACAGTATATACACCCCTAACCCTAACAGTATATTCACCTCTAACCCTAACAGTATATATACCCCTAACCCTAACAGTATATACACCCCTAACCCTAACAGTATATACACCCCTAACCCTAACAGTATATACACCCCTAACCCTTACAGTATATACACCCCACCCTTACAGTATATACACACCTAACCCTAACAGTATATTCACCTCTAACCCTAACAGTATATATACCCCTAACCCTAACAGTATATACACCCCTAACCCTAACAGTTTATATACCCCTAACCCTAACAGTATATACACCCCTAACCCTAACAGTATATACACCCCTAACCCTAACAGTATATACACCCCTAACCCTAACAGTATATACACCCCTAACCCTAACAGTATATACACCCCTAACCCTAACAGTATATACACCCCTAACTCTAACAGTATATAAATGCCTAACTCTTTCTCCTTGTGCCTCCCTTTGTGCAGCTGAAACTGCTGTACAAAACTCAGAGATGTACATTCCACAGTGGAACACACAACCATCTTTGATTTTTAAATCAGTTAGGTTGTGGCTAAAGTTATCATTTTGTTGGGTTGTGTTGGATAATGAATGGATAGGGTATTGGCATGTATGTGTGTTTAATTCTTCCCATAGGGGACACACCTGCTCTTGTGGTTTTCTCCCATCTGTACTTTTATATGTAAGCAGTGCTGCTGGAAAGCTCTGGCTCACCCGTAGAGCTAACACTCTAAATGACAGTTCTATGTTTAGGGAATTCAGAGACATTCTTAAGGATCTGATACAGGTATTCACCCTGGCACTGTGGTATATGGATGGGGCTTTATCCCCAAATGATATTTATTATTATTGGGGTATGTTTATTGCAACACATTAATAGAGATGGGTGAATTTTTTCGCCTTGTTTCGCTGCGGAAATGATGCCCATAGACTTGACATTAATATTATTTACCTAATTGAACTAACCAGTCGCCCTAGTTACAAGATTATATGAGATATGAGTGACTTGCTCGGCCATGAAGTTCTTACAAATCATCTCTAGTTATGGCAGGTTCAGTCTAGAACATGGGCTGATTTTAGCTTCCTTACCCAGCAGGAAAATTCCAAGCAATATCCTCCCCCATGCCACTGTGTGTGGCTCTAGGGAAAAAGAAATGGAAAAGATCATGCCCCATAGAGGATACTTACTACACATCAGGGCAAAACGTTTCTTCACACTTCAAGCATTGAAAAAGGCTGCAAAGCATGAACATAAAAAGCTTTAGAACTGCCAAAGTCTCTAAATACATTGGGATAATGAAATTGAGCAAAAAAGAAGGTAAAATAGGTGAGGGATATGTGTTACCGTTTTGCAACATAGATTTATGCAATGTCCACAGGTACAACCAATTGACACTGGAGCAGCTGCAGAGGTGGTGGAGAGAGTACAAGAATCATCAGGATTCCCAGGTATTTCATGGTCAGTTCTGGGCAGTTGGAGCCACTGGTGCTGCTCTGGTCCTGGATCAGTCTGGTGTCTCCCCAAATCCCCAGCTCCTTATATACAGCTCTGTCCTCTCTCCCCTCCCTCATGTGTCATCTATACAATCACTAACCTGTATATCTTGTCCTTTTAGTTCAACTTAGACTTGTTATACTGCTGGGAGTAACTATACAGGTTTATTGTATACAACTGATATATATTGATTCCTGTATCTAAGAACAGAGGTGTCTGTGGAGCTATATGAGCTGCTTGTTTGCCGTAATGGACAAAGTCGGATGCAATCATCGGCAGGGCCTGATTTATATATAGGGCACCCCTAGGCCCACTGCCGTTCGTCGCCCCTGTCCCCTCCCCTTTATTACTGCAAATTTTTATCATCTGCACTGGAGCAATGGGGAAATTTAAAAAATTATTGTATCTCCTGCGCATCCCCAGTGTTTTTGAAAAAATGTGGGCGTGGTTGGACAGCATGCCGCCCCCCTAAAATCCTGCCGCCCTAGGCCCGGGCCTAGGTGGCCTTTCTACAAATCTGGGCCTGATCATCGGACTTTCAGGCCAACAAGTCAGATTTAATCAGGTTCCGCAAATCCATCAAGAGATGAGGGAATGGTCTAAGCACTTAAGTGACTCGAGCTGGTTGCTGAGGTCACAGAAGGATTTAGCCACATGTTTTGTGCCAAATTGGACTGAACCAACAATCTGCCCCTCATTTCACTGATCGGATCATGTTAGGGGGTCTATGCATAGTCTAAATGAGCACATCACTGTCCCAATGTTTCATTGTCTGGAGTCACTTTTATACCTGCCTGATGGATATCTGTCCAGTCTAGTCATCAGTCTGTCCATTTTGGCCCTTGTTAGAGCCAGTGGTTCCCAAACTGTGGGGCCGAATCAGTGGCATGTGAGCTAAATATGAAGCACAATTAGGGAGAGATCTATAGATGTTTTTTGGATCCCTAAATACCTAGTCCAACTTGGATACATTCTATATTTGCTGTGCTTTGCTCCTTGTTATGAGCTAAGGGGGGGGGGGGTGGACAGCCTGAAGGTCAGTTAGGGTGAGATTTGGGGTGAATGCTTATTTTCGTTGCATGCGAAGTTCTCGCAAACCGGGAAAGTCTCTCCGACTGTACATGCGCAGCTCCACCGGTCTTATTATCAGATTACCTAAGACCCAGAAGATGGCTGCCATGAACTCAGATCCCTGAATCTGCACTGAGGGGTAAGTAAAAAGTAGGGGGGGGCAACTAGGCTGGGGGGGAGGAGGGAAGGGGGTCTATGTGTTGTAGGGTTTTTTTAATAAGAGGTTTGTTTCTCCTTTAAGATCCTGGAGTAAGGTTTCTAAACAAGATCAAGTAAAGATGTTATTTGTGGAAATGAAGCTAACGATGATGTTGATAAAGCAATTGTATAACTGCAAACAATGGAACAGGCTGCACCTCCAAATTCATAAAAATTTACTTCTGTTCCAGGAAGATTAAAAAACACAGTACAAACATCATGAGGCCAGGCAACACTGCCTGACACATTTCTTACTAATATCAAACTATAATTAAGGTGATACTCATTACATGTTATTTTATATCTACACAAATCACATGAACAGTACACAACCTGTATGATTTAAAAGAAAAGTAAAACCTAACTAAAGAAGTAGGTAGAAATGTTGTACATGATGTTTTGTGCTTCTGTACCAGCCCAAGGCAACCACAGCCCTTTAGCAGTAAAGATCTTTCCCCCAAGAGACCTGCTTATCTTAAATTGTTACAATTGCTTCTTTGTTTATCTTAAATTGTAACAAATGTATCGAATTGCAGCTGCCACGTATTCTGGGCTCTCTGCCAAAAGCCAATTACGTTTTAGAAACTTTGTATATTTTTCTGGCTGTTCAGTGCAGGAGATCAAAGAGACAGTTGCGCCATTTCAGTAACAATCCAGGACTGCGGGTTGAGCTGTCAAAATCAGGACTGTCCCATGAAAAACAGACAGTTCAGAGGTATTTTTAATGTTTAAATGATAGTTTAGTAGATTTAAGGCATGGAGATCTAAATTAATTAAAGAACCCTTATCCGGAAAACCCCATTATTTACTGAACTGACTATACCAGCAGCCCTATGATCCAGGCCTGCACAGTTGTACACAACAGCTCCCATTCTTGGATCTTGTTATGCTTCTTTTGTGAGTCAGTGACACTGCACATGCTCAGTGGGCCCAGGGCAAAGCTGGATGATTGTCAGTAAAGAACAAGAGAACATAAAGCAGCCCACATGTATGCACATGCCCTTATGGATTAATAGTAGATGGTTCAATATCTTTTACTTCTCACCATATCTTTAAGATGTATTAGCATAGTCACACATATTGTTCCCTTTGCAATAACCCGAATTTACAGATAAAATCACTTAGTTCCATACTATAGTGTCCTCCATGCTCTAACCCTTTCCCATGTTGGATAGAAACAACTCTATGAAACTAAATAGGGTATTTTTCTGCCTCAAAACAATGACATTGGGAAGTAGGTGAGAAGAATGGCCCATTAGGAAGAAAACTTGTTCTCACTGTCTACACCCCCCCCCCATTGCTGCAGTTGGTCTGTATTCACCCTGTGTATTGGTTTCAGACTGTATCTTATCTGAAAATTCAGTATCTGAAACAGGACACTGGGGTTTTGTCACTTGTGTGAAATCTCCTCTTAACTATACACCCGAAAATAACTGGCGTTGCTGCATTATGCCGGTACAATTGAGCAAAAGAGTTCCCTTCGGTATTTTCATAGTGGTTCCAATTCTCTGCAGTACAAAAGTATTTTAAGGTGATTGTCATGATGGTGCAAAAAAGTTTATAAAAAAGCAGCTCTGATGGACTTTTTGAACAAAACTCTATGAGGCTTCAAATGACATGTTACCCACCTCGGTCAATCCACTCATATGTTTAGCTCAGTGTAATCAATCGTTGATCTAGGCAACACTTTATGATGACACTTCTCTGTGTCTTCTCCCTTTCCTGTTCCCCAAGATTCCCAACCTGTTCTACCTGTGAGTTTAAAAAATAGTTCTATTACACAACCTGTTCCACCTGTTCTACATACAACACAATCTGACGCCTCAGGCTCTGGATGGACAACATACCAATATTTACTATTGCTTCATGGCAGTTGCTGTTACTGGGTAAGTATGATCCAACTGAGATTACACAGATCAGGATATTACAATAAGTACCAGGGAGTTACAGTTCAGTTACAGTGAATCAGTTACAGTGAATCCCATGTATCCAGCAAATCACTTGGGCAAGCCACAAGCCATTAATGGTATAATTTGTTCCATGAGTTGGTGCAACTATAGACCTTCTCCACTAAGATACAGCACAATACTACTTGTCACTGAAGTTGGCTCCATCTGTAGATACAGTAACTACTGATACAGACCAAAATGTGGGTGGGGAGTGGACGAGCAGGAATATATGTATATGTAAATAAATATTTCTGTAATCATTTAAGGTTTAACTGTTACAAAGTTTTTAACAAAATGACCCAAGAAAGAATATTTTGTCAATATATCTGATCAAAAGTTCTATACATGGGTCAAAAAATAAATAAATCAGTAGGTATTACTTTTCACTGTATTCTAAAAATAACAGGAATCATTAACGACTGCAAGAGCAGTGCGTAAAGTGCAATTCCAAACACAATTTGCCATGCTTTTTACCACACAGAACGAAGCAGATATATCAGGAACCAGTCACATACCTCCCAACATTTTGTATACAGAAAGAGGAAAAAAAAGATTTGCAGTGAAGACCTTGCTCCTTTTGTTGCCATACTCCTAATTACCATGTTAATTTTATACAATTTGAACACATTTCTGTGGTTTTTATGTGTTATTACAGTTTTGCTAATGAAAGTGAATTGCCCTTTAAGCTGTGAGTCTGAGTTTTTCCAAGAGACCTGCTTATCTTAAACTGTTACAAAAGTATCTAAGTCTCTATTGTGGGCTCTCTGTCAAAAGCCAATTAAGTTAGAAACTTTGTATCCTTTTTCTGGCTGTTCAGTGCAGGAGATCAAAGAGCAAGTTGGGACATTTAAGTAACTAACCCGGCACTTCGGACTGAGCTGTCATAATGGGGACTGTCTTGTGAGGAATGGGACAGTTGGGAGGTAGGCCGTCAACACAATGGTCTCATAAGGTGTATTGTGGGAAGGTGACGTTGGGACGGTGATGATAATCAGGAAAGAAATGATCTCCTCTCTTTGGATAGTTTTCCCTTCTGTGGGATATCATCATCATTTATTTATATAGCGCTGTCAAGATACGCAGTGCTTTATGTGTGAGAGGGAGAATAAGTGCTGTAGGAGTATGTAGGCCAGCTCCTGTGGGTCAGTGAAAGGGACGAATTGACAATGGGAGACATAGAAACAGGCCCAGATTTGTGGGAAAGCGACACAGGCCTGGGCCAAGGGCAGCAGGAATTCAGGGGCAGTGTGGTGCCCAGACACATCAAAGTTTTTTTTGTTTTTTTAAGTTCCTACAAAATTCCCAGTGCAGCGCTCCGGACCCTGTAAGAAACACTAGTTTGGATCATCAGTGGTGGGTGGAGTGGGAATGGAGCATCTGGCTTAGGGGCACACAGTTTATAAACCTGGGCCTGAATAGCAAGGCAGCATTCTGGGCCTGGGGTCATATCAAGTGCTTCCCAGCTGCTTTATTCTGTTACACAAATTCTCTCATTTCACTTCAGCAAATTCAACAACATTTTTATGTGGGACAGATCCAAATGCCATGTTACACTTGCCTCCCAGTCAGCACTTTTTATAAAGGGAGCTTCCTTATTATAATAAACAGCTGCCTATAAGACTATCATTTTGTCCTTGTTCCCGCCATTTGTGAGGTATAAAGTAAGGACATTTCTTCTCTGGGTGAGGCATCAGTGAGCATGTGCAGAGTTATTAACAGGGATTATGTGAGAAAATGCAGGAAGTGTGCCTGGTACTGACAGGAAGCTGAGATTGGGCTGTACCACTGTGAGGAGGGACCTGTTATCAGAGAGGGAATTCTCCTTTTTAGAGCTGCATTGTCACAGGCCGGGGGGGAACTGTTATGTTCTGCTGTAGAATTCAAAAAAGACTAAATATGAAATACTCCCCCCACCTGTCTCATAAGAATCTGGTGCCCTGTCTGTATCATTCAAAGTGCAGGATAGGAGTTTATGGATTGACAGAGATTTGTTTCCCCCTTTTGTGATTATGTTATAGTGATCCTCTGAGTAATATTATGCATTAGTTGGTCAGAGCTGATCCTGTCACTTCAGTTTCCCAGAGCCATGGAATTGGAGCTGGTACCAAGTGCCTCAGCATCCTCCACTGATAATGTAGCTGAGTGCCCAGACCTTCTATTACTGACAGGGGACCGGGGCAGGGAAGTCTCCAGTGCAGGGTTGCCAGGTTTACATTTTAAAAACAGCCAAAGACTGTCATAAAACTAGGCAAAATAGTAGCCAAAAGCAGCCCCAAGAAACAGCCCAATTTGTACAATGAAAAATCTCAATAAAACAAAGTAAAACAATACCCCCACATGTAATAAAAGATGCTTAGTTTGCTCAGGAACAGTAACCCCTAGCAACCAATAAGATGCTTGCTTTTAAACAGGTGACCAGAAAATGCTACTTGCTGATTGGCTGCTATGGTTTACTGCTAGGGGCAAACTTAGTGGGGGTCATTTATAAACACTGGGCAATTTTGCACCTGGGCAGTAACCCATGACAACCAATAAATGATCTCCTTTAATTAATCAGCCTGCAGCTGGCTGAAAAAAAGCTAATCCCTGATTGCTATGGGTTACAAATGTGCCCCCCACTGTCTTTTATTACATAACCCCATAAGGGTATTAAATCAATACAGTGTCTGGAATTATCCAATTTCTTTTCTACATGAAAGAGGACATTTTTACCTGTAAGATGGGACAGATGTCTTGGATAGACATGAAAAAATGCATAAAAATTGTTTGTCTAACCTTTAAGAAAGCAACCCTGCGTACAGCTTTCCTGCAGTCCAGAACATGAAGCAGCAATAAGCAAGAAAGAGAAATACAGAAAGAGGATACTCCCAAAAATCAGGCCTGGATTTGTGGCAAGGACCCAAAGGCCCGGGCCTAAGGCGGCAGAATTTCCGGGACGGAAATCCGCCCAGTCGCATTCAAGTAAGTTGCGCATGCGCATATACCCATATCCAAAATGTGTGCATTCGCATTTATGTGCAGGCACAAGCAGATGGGACGGGAAGGGAATGTTGTGTTCACTGTTCAGCCTTTCAGTGTTCTGTATGTGATACTAAGGCTCCAGAAACACAGGTGGCACATTAACAGCTGTTTATTCAGCGATGAGCATATAACTCCAGTGATAAAGTCACAGACAAATACACTACAGGGAAGGGGAGGGTGAAGCAGAAGGGGAAGGGAAATGAAGGGAAGAGAGAAGCTGATGCGGAAGTGGAGGCGGAAGGGGACACGGATAGAAAGGGGGAGGCATGGGGGGGGTGATGAGTCGAGACGGCCTAGGGGCGCCCCGTTTGTTAATCCAGACCTGCCATAAATGTATACAGGAGTAGTTTTAAATACAGAACTCAAGGCTCTAATAAATGCAGTGGTATAATGTGTAGCAGTTTGATTCTGGGTGCATGCACCCCATACAGGCAAAAAATACACCATAGCGCCATGCACCACCACCATAGTTATATATTTTATAATCAGTATCTTAACATACACAGGTCCTGAATCCCCTTTGCTAAATGAATAATGACTGTGAATTTCTCTCAATAGCAGTGCCGCCACCTAGTGGGATCTGGGGATACAACTTTGGGTGGCCCCACTAATAATTAACCACATTTTTTATAACTGGAAAGGGAAAAGGCAAAAATGCAGTTGCATTACATATAAAGCCTGTCCTGGTGTACCTGTGTGGTAAGTCCCAACCCTGGCACGGTCTTTACCAGGCAGAGTCCCACACTGCACTCATGCTGGACAAAACCAGTCCCAGCCCAAAGAGTTCTTTACTCCAGGTAGAGCTACTTGCCCCCTATACTTCTCCTTTGGATAGAGACAGTAGCTTTCACATAGCAGGCACATGATCAACACCTGTCCTCACACAGGGGACACACACTGAAACCATTCAAATAACTCACCAAGGGCTCACATAGAGCTGGTACAGACATCCACAATGTCTCACAGAAATCTTCAGGCCAGCTCCAACACTCATCCGGAGTGTGAGCACATCCCAGCCTCTTTCTCATTGATTCATCACCAGGCCACTCCTTTACTCTCTCTGCTGCCCCTGAGCTCCAAATGATTATCAGGGTCCTGTTATCCTTGAGCAAACCAAGAGTCTCACCAGTCCTGTTGCTTCTCTCCATAGCCTTGAGCCTTCAAATCACTCGCTCCTTGAGTGAAAAAGAAAGTAGATTGATCCTGAGCACATGGCTGCTCAGCTAAAAAAATTCACAACAGTGACACCTTCTGGCCAAATTTGGAATCTGCCAAGGCACACTGCACTGGGGAAAAGCACTCACTCCCGCCCTTATCCAGTTTAGGCCTAACACTTAGCTGGCCACACCAGGAGATTTCCAACCATGTGGGATTATGAGACCATAAGGGAAATTAACCCTATGGGTTCCTACAGCAGTATGTATCTTGTTTTACCTGCCAGGTAACACCACCTGTGCCACCTGTACAAATGGGACAGTTTCTCCTGTGTGACACGTACAATTACAATCATTAATTTTCAGTACAGACATTTCTACCTGTATTCTACCTGACAATTCAGCAGTAAACACTTGGCGATCGACATGCCGACTGACGTGCCAACCGAAGTGTTTTGCCTGTATCGGTTGGCTCATCTTCCGCTATAAACGCACCAGGTGGCCATATACTGATAAACTGGCTTGTACAGCAGATGAAATTGGGATGATATAATTGTTTCTGGCCGCACTCAGAGCTGCCATGAGAAATCGTGGTATCCCAGATGTTGCTTTGTCCGCACTAGAGCAGGAGGGTCTAAGGAGCCCCCAAAAATGTGTCTTGTCTGGGGCCACAACAGTAGTCTCAACATTTCCATTAGTGGGGCCTTAAGCAATGAGACATTAGACCCTAACCCTTAAAGCAGATTTTGTCAGGATACATGTTATAAATACCCTAAACTCTTTCGGGGAAGAACCATCTCTCTATCCTACTCCACTGCCCACAAGGAAACCCAATGGTGTTGGGGACAGGCGTTGGGTAGCTTTAACTACAGTAGAACGCTCATGGCAATATATTTTTTTGGGGTACCCTCCTTCCCCCCTACATTTCCTAACATATGGCACCTAAACTATACAGTGGGCACATGGCAAAATAACAACTCTATTTTATTTTATGAAGCTTTCCCAGGCTTGTTTCATGTAATGTATTTGCTGCTAAATATACGGCCATTGTACTTTAACTTGGCACCATATGCAAATTAGACAACTTCGCTACCTTTCGCCTCTCTGAGCGCAACTTCGGATTTTATTGAATTAGCAGCACCCTGGCGAAACTTTGCCTGGCGAAGTGCGGCAAACTGCGGTGAAGTGCAGCGAAACCAAATATGGTGCAACTTCGAAGGTAAGTAAATTTGCCCCATAGTTCTGAACAGTTTAAAAAATGCAAGTAGTTTAATAAGGGCATACCAACAATGTATTGAAAGGGTAAATTTATGTAAGATGATTAGTCTCTGAATAATATTTAACCCTCTGTGACTGTTCTCAAGCTACTGATGGCATACCCAGTTTAGCTTTCCCTCCTAACCCTATTTTTAATCCATAAAAAGTAAAGGTAGAAACAGACGAGAAATCCGCAGTGTTTAATCTGCAATCACCCTTTATTGGTGTTTATATCACGACATGTTTCAGGAACTAATCCCTTTTTCAAGTGATATTTTTAAGCCTTTGTGTTTTGATTTTGGATACATACGTTTTTTTTATGTTCATATATTAAAAGTTACGTTTTCATTTCCATTTGGTGGTGGGTTTATCAGACTTTACGGATAGGTAGGTGCAATCAAAAGGGTAATTCTTTTTTGATCATTCTCTCTATTTCTGATGTAAGATATAATTTATCCTTATTGGAGGCAAAAGCAGCCTGTCGGGTTTATTTAATGTTTACATGATTTTCTAGTAGACTTAAGGGGGCAAATTCACTAAGACGCGAAGCGCCGAACGCTAGCATTAGTTTGCTAGCGTTTGGCATTTTCGTTACTGCGCAAATTCACTAACGAACGCTGGCGTAGTTTCGCTAGTGTTACTTCGCACCCTTACGCCTGGCGAATTTTCGCTAGCGAAGTAACTACGCAAATTCACTAACGCGTGCAGTGTAGTGAACGCTACCTTTTATGCTAGACTTCCTTCGCCACCTCAGACCTGGCGAAGCGCAATAGAGTAGATAGGGATTGGTTAAAAAAAGTCAAAATTTTTTCTAAGTCCCAAAAAAGGCTGGCGTGTTTTCTACATGATGGGTGATAGGCTGAAAAAGATCGAAAATTTTTTTGGGGCTCCCCTCCTTCCCCCCTATATTTCCTGACTCATGGCAACTTACCTAGACAGTGGGCACATGTGTAGGGCAAAATAAAATTTTAATTTGCAGAATTGAAGGTTTTCTAGGCATTTGTAGTGCTGATACGTATTCCTCCATTGAAATTTGAATTTGGCGCCGTATGCAAATTAGCCTTCGCTAGCGAAACTTCGCTTTACATAGCGAATCAACGCTAGTGCAAATTCGCAACCTTACGCTACCCCTGTGCGCAACTTCGGATTTTAGTGAATTTGCGGAGCGCTGGCGAAAATTCGCCTGGCGAAGTGCGGCAAAGTTGCGCCTGGCGCAACTTCGATTCTTAGTGAATTTGCCCCAAGGTATGAAGATCCAAATTACGGAAAGATCCATTATCCTGAAAACCCCAGGTCGCGACCATTCTAGATAACAGGTCCCATTCTTGAAAAATAATATGGGCTCAAAGTTAAATGTAAATTTTCGAGCTATTAAAGCAGTCTGTGTCTATCCCTTGTTGCACTGCTGGATATGAAAAAGTCAACTATCCCCTCAAGCCAAGACTGTAATTTCTTAAAGGAGACATATAGGATAAATGAAAAAAAAAACTAATTTTGTAGGCAATTATTAGTAATATATGGTGTTGCTTTTACATTCTTATTTTTATACAAAATGCCTTGCAGGAATTTTTACAGATCAGTTTATCAGCTGGCTTCTGCGACATTTTTTAAGGGGTAGGTTATTGCTTACAACAGAAATGCTTTAATAACATTGACTACAATGTAATTATCCTGATGAAGGGTGGGTGTTCCCCCCCGAAACGTTGATGTTTGGTGGCTGAATAAAAGGGGATAATCCCCAACTGCACTAATCTGTGTGTGTGCGGATCCGTTTCTTTTACACATTGGTTAATAACATTGACACCATTGGACCTTTTCTTTTAATTTGTGTACATTAGAGCATTGCTTGGAAATAGATTTGCTCAAAAAACAAAATCAAAAAAATAAAAAATAACTATTTTACCTGATTTAATTAGAGCACTGTCTCCCTCTACTGTCAGTATACAGAGGGATATTAGAGAAATGAAGAGACTGCACACAGGTTTGTATTAGATAATGGTTCCATTTATTGTGATTCTATTGGTCTATAGCTTTGTAACAGGGATTACTGTTCATCTGAGCATATTTTTATTATATAGAGCATAAAATTTTAATAATTAGCAGCACATAACAAACCAGTTCAGCCTGTTGCACATATAATATAATCTGCTGTAACAGACTCTGTACTGACACCAATTGCTGCTTTATAAGTTTGCGTGATGGCTGTTCCCACTGGCAGTTGGTCGTGTTTATCCCCTAGACACACTGTAATGAAGGAGAGAAAATGTTACACAGACAGATAATACAGGAGGCAGAACAGCCGTTAAAGGAAGAGTTGATAAGTCATTTATATCACTTCTATTCTATTGAGAACCCATGCAAATTATAAGACAAATTTTAGCTCTTATTATTGGACACCAAGATCCCATAAAATTCCATTCAGTGTGTGGTGTTGTATGATGTTTAATGTAAGCTGTACTCCTTAAATTACATAGTTTACTATTTTGTAGTGGTGATGGGGTAATTTGGGCAGGTTGGGATGGAGGGCTAAAAGGAAAGGTTTACGTTGCATATAGTTCAGGGAGGGAAGGAAATTCTGGTAATTATAAATTATTCATATTTCAGAAGATGGTGTTCCATATGGAATACTTACCTCCCTCCCACATTGTGTCCTGAAAACAACCGTGCTGAACTGCAATCATAAACAAGAAAGAGAATAGTCACATCCTCATTACTCTACCCACAATAATTTCATGTTATTAAAAATGTATTAAATTGATTAAATTCTTATGAAATAAAGTGTAAGTAAATACAGTATCCAAATCCAAGTAAATATGTTATGTTTATTGCAGGAAACCAAGTTAAAACAATTACAATGATTCTACAACTCAACTAAAATAAAAAAAATGGGGCCCCTGAGTCATTTCAATGTAACTTACTGCATAATTAGTTCGCATATCATCTTACTAATTCAGGTACAGTAATACAGATAACTAGATATAAACATTGGTATGTTCTGTTCAGTCAGTGTGTCATAGGGAAATGCATCATGTTTTACTTTTGCAGAGATTTACCAACAAATTGGATTAAAGAAGGGGCCCCTTATTTCTCTATTTCCTTTAGAGTAGGAAATCAGAAGATGTTGTTCCATATGGAATACTTACTCATTTCCAAATCCCATCCCTCCAAAATTGTAAACATTAAATAGGAGAGTGATGTCACATATGAGGTATAAGAAAGATTGCAAATTTTAGAGTTTGTACTTGTGATGCAATGTATGTAATAAAACAGCTAACTGAAAAAATGTCTATTTTTTACCAAAATAACACCAAACACTTTTTCAGTTCAATTATTTTCAGATTGTTCCCCAGAAATAAAGACTTTTTTCATTTAATTTTTATTTTTTACTGTTTTTCCAAAATCCAAGTTTAAAGGGGAACTCAGGCTTCCAAACCAAAATTTGATAAAGAGGCCAACATAACACAGAAATTTCGTTTCGCCGGAAAAATTACGCCCATAGACTTGTATGGCGGCGTGCATCAAAAAAGAAAAAAGACGCGCGTCAAAAAAAAAAAAACAATTTCGCTGCGCGACAAAAATTTTTTAACGCCCATAGACTTAAATGGGCGTCTGCGACATTTCGCTGTCGGCGAATTTTTGGCGAAATGAAACGGGTCAAATTTGCCCATCCCTACACAGAAAAGCATAATATACCCATCACAGTACAATGTGGAACGGGGGACACAATGTCCCTGTCTCTGGTGTTTGAGTCTGGCAGCTCAGTAATTCAAGTGCAGATTGTTACAGTTTAGCAGCATTTAGTTGATCCATTTCTCAGCAGTATCTGTAGAATATTAGTAACTATTGTATCAAGTCTAACGGCTGCCTGTAATGAAACTCAGAGATTCTGCTCAGCAGTAACACAGATAACAAATGGATCAACTAAATGTAACAATTTAGAACAGTTTACAGGGTTTGGCGACCCCCCCCTCCCCCCAGAGCTGCTTCAGAAGGTGAAAAATGAAAATTTACACTTCAATATTAAAAAAATGGTCACACACAGAAAATAGAAAGTAATGGGGAAAAGTCTTTATTTCTGGTGAACTGTCTGAAACTGAGCTGAAAAAAGTATTGGAACAACCTCTTTAAAGAGGCTTTTATAAATTAACTGTGCACAAATCAAATTTGCAATATAATAACTGTCTAATGATCAATATTACATTACAAAATGCATTATTTGTGTGAATTGTTTTTCATTTTCATTACATTTTACCCAAGTGCTTAACTATCACAGTAAATATAGAATTTGTGCACCTGCTGTGGAACTCACCAGTCTATATAACCAATCATTTTTTAAAGAAAATAAATATTAAGTAATTCTCCAACAAATACCAAAGGCTATCATGCCACATCTAGAGACAAAGGGGGCATGCCCGTCCCCACCTACAACATAACTACTTTGCTACCCAATTATTTTATACATACAACTACTTTAACCTGAATAACCATAATTCCCTAACAGATTTACATGCAACAATTGCACGATCCCTAGAGGCTATACATAACTTGTGCTACTGCCACGGGTATGATCTCTTCTACTGCCAGAAGTGATTAGTACCCCCATTAAATTAAGGGCAAAACAACAAGTCAAAGTATGTTCTCCTCTACCTAAACTATCAGGCAAAATGCCTTAATGGAGAAACTCTAAACTCTCACATATAAAGCACTTAGTGGATTTCCAGAACTGGTCTCACCTAGGTACTGGTTGAATTTTGCCTTGCATCCTTAGAGCAATTAAAGACTATACTTAACTGCCAAGATATAAAATTGGTTTGCTAATTTCAGTTGGGGTACGCATTTTATGCTCAATTCAAATCCTATCCATTTATACCAACTCTGCTGTCATGGTGAGCCAGACTTGGAGTCCCAGACCCCTCCAAATTACTATCTCAACTGTATAGCATAATTTAGTATGAGAAAACCAAAAAGTAGTGGTAGTCAATTATCCTCTTGTTAGATGAAGACCGATGGGATGAAGCCAGAGAAAACTTTTGGACAGAATGGCCCAATTAATTAGATCTACCAAATCTATACTACACCCCTGAGGCTGAAAGCTATGGGAAGTTTGGAATGAGCCAAATGTGTGAAATGTGGAATGAGAGAGGTTGGGGTTTTCCACTTGATTTGGGAATGATAGCTCAAAACTCTGAAATAGGTGAGTGGTCAGCAGAGGGGAACGGGGAACAGTGGTTATTGGGATGGTGGCTGGAAGGATGACTGGCAAGCAGGGGTGCTTCGCCAATGAGGCAAGTTGAGGCTGTCACCTCAGGCGGCAGCGCCCCACTAGGTACCAGGGGCAGCAAAAATGCTGCTCCTGGTACTTTAAGAGCGAATTTCTGGGGGAGGGGGGGCAGCAGCAACTGCTGCTGCCTCCGGCAGTGGAGGGGCCAGGATCGCCCCTGCTGGCAAGGCAAAATTGGGGGCAAGTGAGATTTGGGTGCTTTCTTTGGATGCATTTATCTCTTGGCCCAGCACTAGCATTAATATACCCACCCTGGAACTTAGAGTTGCCACCTTTCTAGTGTAATCTTACTGGCCTGGTAGTGGTGATGACATCACATGGGCAAGTTGGTGACATCACTGGCGTTTTCTCCCGCCTCCCTCACCTCAGGCACTTTATCCTGCCTCCCTCCCCTACGGTGCTCTCTCTTGCCTCCCTCCCCTCAGGCACGTTATCCCGCCTCCATCTCCTACAGCACTCTCTCCCGCCTCCCTCTCTTCCGCTCCGATGTTCTCTCCTGCCTCCCTCCCCTCTGGTGCTCTGCGCATTCATGCACACTGCATTTGGGGACATGTGTGTATATCGCGCACGCATGGGATGTGGGAGCGCAGTGGCAGGCCGGGTCGTCACATGGGCAAGTTGGTGACATCACTGGGCGGTTGGGGAGAAGTACAAATTGGTAGTGGGATGGAGGGCTTAAAGGGCAGGTTCAGGCTGCAGATAGTTCAGGGAGGGAAGGAGAGGTTTGGAATTATAAATGAGTCATAACTAAGATGCTGTTCCATATAGAGTACTTACCTCCCTCCCCCATGTGAAGGTGCAGAACTGTGAACATAAAATAGGAAAGAAAGGAGTCACATCCCCATTACTTTAAACAAAGGTATTTTATGCTATGAAAATCTTTAGAAATAAAAGAAAGTAAATAAATATCAGAGTAAATATGGTGCGTTTATTGTGGGAAACCAAGCTAAAATACTTACAATTATTCTACAACTTACCTAAAATAAACAAACTGGGAGTTCACTGGGAGTCATTTAACTTTAAATTAACTTACTGCATTATTAGCGAGGTACAGTCAGTTTGTCATTAGGCATTGTGTCATATATGGCTTTTTGAAAGATTTATAATTTTGCTGTTTTATCAACATTTTGAACTAAAGAAAGAGTCCATTATTAATCTAATTTCTTTTAGGGGACAGAAGATTTATGCCCATTTTGTGGCCACACCCCCTAATTACCATGTTAATTTTACAAAATATGGCAGATTATGAAAGTTTGAGCACATTTCTGTGTTTTTATTAATTATTACAGGTTTGCTAAAAAAAAGTAAGCTGCTAGTCTCAGTTTCCCCAAGAGACCTGCTTATCTTATATTGTTACAAAAGTATCTAAGTGTTACAAATACTGTAAATTAGGGATGCACCGCATCCAGGATTCGGTTCCGGATTCGGCCATGATTCGACCTTTTTCAGCAGGATTCGGATTCGGCCGTATCCTTCTCCCCAGCCGAACTGAATCCTAATTGAATATGCCAATTAGGGGCAGGGAGGGAAAACGCGTGACTTTTTGTCACAAAACAAGGAAGTAAAACATGTTTTCCCACCCCTAATTAGCATATGCAAATTAGGGTTTGTATTTAGTTCTGTATTGATATATCTAAACATAGTATTTTAGCATAACACACCACAATGCAGTGTCTTCCCCCAGGCTGCCTACCTTATGTCAGGCACTCCCTCCTGACGCGTATTGCGTTATTTCATACATATTATAGGGCTAGTCATTTGTCCATTTATACTACAACCTCGCCACATGGTTATATATAAATGGACAAATGATTAGCCCTGTACTATGTATGAAATAACGCAAAACGCGTCAGGAGGAAGTGCCTGACACAAGGTAGGCAGCCTGGGGGAAGACACTGCATTGTGGTATGTTATGCTAAAATGGTATGTTTGGATATATCAATGTGAATTTTACTATGGATGAATTGCACAAATAAATGTTCTAAGTGAGAACTGTGCATGTCTTTAATTTATATGTATAACACGTGGTATTGTACCCGTGCACAGTTCTCACTGGAGGATAGCATACAGGAGAGGGTACTGGGCAGGTACCTGTCTTCTACCTACCCCATGTTCGTTGCTCTCCCCTGCCTCCCCTCCCCTCTGGTGCTCTCTCTCGCCTCCCTCCCCTCCTCTCCGGTGCTCTCTCCCGCTTCCCTACCCTCCAGCGCTCTCTTCCACCTCCCTCTCCTTCCCTCTGACTCTCTCTACCGCCTCCCTCCCCTACACTCTGGCGCTCCCTCCCGCCTCCCCTCTGGCGTTTTCTCCCGCCTCCCTCACCTCAGGCACTTTATCCTGCCTCCCTCCCCTACGGTGCTCTCTCTTGCCTCCCTCCCCTCAGGCACGTTATCCCGCCTCCATCTCCTACAGCACTCTCTCCCGCCTCCCTCTCTTCCGCTCCGATGTTCTCTCCTGCCTCCCTCCCCTCTGGTGCTCTGCGCATTCATGCACACTGCATTTGGGGACATGTGTGTATATCGCGCACGCATGGGATGTGGGAGCGCAGTGGCAGGCCGGGTCGTCTAAGGCGCCCAGTTCGCTTGGCCCGGCACTGGGGTAGGGATTCAAGTTTACAAACCTAGAGGTAGATACTGCCCCGCTAAGTTCCACTTTCGGAGAAAACACTTTCAAAGCAACTGTATTCACTGTTCGATTATTGACCCCTGATGGGTAAGGCATGGTGCCAGAATCTGTGTACGTGAGTAAGTATACTGCAGTTGTAAAGATGACTATTCTCCTGGTGATTGTGCTACATTTTTTGTAAATAAGGAGTTACCATTTATTTCAAGAAGCATGAGATGCATGTTAGTTTTTTGGGACTTGCTACAGCACAATAGCATTTCATTTGCCTATCAGGTTACGCATTTAAATTGGAAAATCAGAAAATGTTGTTCCATATGGAATACTTACACAATTCCCCCCATTCCCCCTTGGATCATGGCTGAACTGTAAACATTAAATAGGATAGTGAGAATTCACATACTGTATGTAGTTATAAATAACATTTGAAATGAAAAAACTGATTTGTGATAAATATTACATTGGAAAATGCATTATTTGTACAAATTGTTTTCCATTTGTAATTTGTATTACATTTGATCCAAAGTGTTTGAGTACAATTTCAATATATTTGGATCCTACACAGATAAATATACTGTCACACTATGTCCTTGCAACCCAAAGTGACTGAATACCGACCAACAAGGAATACAGTGTCTAACTCCACACTTCTCTCCTCAGTGGTCAAAATACTGCCTATATAGCAGGATGACTGTTACCCCAATGTTTCTATATATCTGTAACCTTGTTATGAGCTAAGGGGGCCCAGTCTGAAGGCCAGTTAGGGGGAGATTTGGGGTGAGTGCTTATGCGTACCCTGGGTACCCCTGGAACTATAGCAGGGTGACTGTTACCCCAATGTTTCTATATATCTGTAACCTTGTTATGAGCTAAGGGGGCCCAGTCTGAAGGTCAGTTAGGGGGAGATTTGGGGTGAGTGCTTATTTGTACCCTGGGTACCCCTGGAACTATAGCAGGGTGACTGTTACCCCAATGTTTCTATATATCTGTAACCTTGTTATGAGCTAAAGGGCCTAGTCTGAAGGCCAGTTAGGGGGAGATTTGGGGTGAGTGTTTATTTGTGCCCTGGCTACCCCTGGAACTATAACAGGGTGACTGTTACCCCAATGTTTCTATATATATGTAACCTTGTTATGAGCTAAGGGGGCCCAGCCTGAAGGCCAGTTAGGGGGAGATTTGGGGTGAGTGCTTATTTGTACCCTGGGTACCCCTGAAACTATAACAGGGTGACACCCCAATGTTTCTATATATCTGTAACCTTGTTATGAGCTAAGGGGGCCCAGCCTGAAGGCCAGTTAGGGGGAGATTTGGGGTGAGTGCTTTTTTGTACCCTGGGTACCCCTGGAACTATATCAGGGTGACACCCCAATGTTTCTATATATCTGTAACCTTGTTATGAGCTAAGGGGGCCCAGCCTGAAGGCCAGTTAGGGGGAGATTTGTTGTGAGTGTCAGAATGATGAGTAAGATGAGATGTATGCTCTTTGCTTGGCTATGGTACAATATAGACTTTCTCCTGTAATGGTGGTGACCCTGTCTGACCTGACAATGACTCTTCCCTCTGATCCTGCTTTTCCTTTGTACTGATTTGCTTTGTTTGAATTCCTCTATTGCTGTTTGTCAGTTACTGATTTTGGCCTGTCCTGATCATTCCTCCTCCCTAGCTGGACTTGGGCCTCGTGCCTCACAGTCATTGGGTCTCCTGGTCTCTGGTCTCTGCCTCCAGCAGGTGCCATTGTGTGCACTCTCTGAAAGTGTCTACCTGTGTGATAATTGGGTGCTAGAGGCTCAGAATACAACAAGTTGGATCAAACCCTCCTAATACAGGGAAAGAGAGACTTTTTAACCTCTCCCAAGAGCTATAGCCCATTATGACCCACATAATCCCACCATGTGCCACAAGGCTTGTACATTACTGGTAGGGTTGCCACCTTTTCTCGTGGAATCTTAACAGCCCGGCGGTCCTGTTATGGGGCAAGTTGCTAAAATTACAGGGTAGGGTAAATGGCAGTTTGGCAGAGGTCAGGGAGCTGTACATTGTGGCAGTTGGATGGAGGACTTAAAAGGCAGGTTTGGGGTTGGAATTGTTTAGGGAGCGGACGAAAGGGCGTGTACACATATTTACCGCAATATATATTGATGGAAAACTTGCTCCTGCTTAGAAGATGTTGTCCCATATGAAGTACTTACCCTGTTGTCTCTTTTCTGACAAGTTTAGAACGTGCTGCACTGTAAATAAGAAATAGGAAAGAGAGAAGTCACACGGCTGTTAGTGTACAACTTACTGCCCTGATTTTCTGTCTGTTTCCTTGTCCACTCACTGTACATAATGTACTGTGTATAAATCCTAACACGGGATGCAAGTTATAGAGTGCTAAGGGGAACAACAGTGCATCCGTTAGTGCTCTCTTAATTCACAACACAACAGATTGGAATCTGACATGATGAGCAGAGAGCAGCGTCAGGAGGTACTACTGAGCCTTGTTTATACCTATGTGTCTCTCCCTATCCGTCCCTCTATCAATACAGCACTGATTTTTTTAGGGGAACACAGAGCTTAAGCGGTTGCAAAGTGCAAAAAGGGGCCAAAGCAATCTTTTTTTTTGTACTTTGCACACTGTGTTGTTTTTCAAATAACTAGTAGTGTCTAGTAGTATATCTAAAGCAGGGGTGCCCAAAAGCTAAATCGGGATCTACCAGTAGACCTTTAGCAGGTGATCAGTAGATCTCAAGACTCTGTCAACAAACAGCTTGTCTATATCATCCTCCTGTTTCATGCTTTTCATTCAGATATTTATAATGTTAAGGTTATAAAATAAATAGTAGTTTACATTATTATTATACATTTGCCCATAAATCAGTTTTTAAGTGATATTTTCTTTAATGGATGTAGATCATAATGGGACAACATCACTAAAAGTAGACCTCACCTTAGTAAAGTATGGGCCATTACTGAGTAATAATTGAAGACATTTCACTACTCATTCAACCAGCTTCTTCAGTTCAACTGAGAAATCCTCGGCATATAAATATCTATAGAAATCAGTCAAATTAACTGGACTTGCTGTGTTTTTCTTGAAGACGTTTCACCAGTCATCCAACTGGCTTTCTCAATTCTGAATAACTTCTAACCAAGAACTTTCTGGAATAATGACTGGTGAAACATCTTCAAGAAAAACACAGCAAGTCCAGTTGATTTGACTTATTTATGTAGATATACCATGACCTGAATGAATGAGAATCTTCACAAACATTATACTCAGAATAATAAAAATAAAGGTTGTAAATGTTGTGTAGTTACTGTGGTAGAATTACCATTGTCTCATGCAACTCAAAGAGACATGTGTTGCACACTCCACCAAGTGATAGACTCCTCCCAGTGCTACAGATTCCTCCTGGTTCTACAGGCCCCTCCCAGTGGGACAGGCTCCTCCCAGTGCTACAGGCCCCTCTCAGTGTTACAGGCTCCTCCCAGTGCTACAGGCCCCTCTCAGTGTTACAGGCTCCTCCCAGTGCTACAGGCTATGCTGGGCTCTGATGGGAAGGGGCAGACCCAGCCTCTCTAACATCTCTCTCATCACTGACAGCTCCTGCCACTGAGGGGGAATCTTTCCATTTATTTCTTATTCAGATTATCAGGTTAATGTCCCGTCTCTAACAGGATCCAATGTCAGTTCAGCTGCCAGTGATCAGAGAGAGTTGTGCTGGGGAACCCGCCCCTTCCCTTTTCAGCCTATCATAGCCAATAAGTATACAAAGGAGCCTATGCATCTGATTGGAGAAGCCTCCTGTACATAGGAATGAGTGCTATCCGACATGCCAAACGGAGAGAAGTTTTAAAGCCTCTTTCTCATACATTTCTAGAATAAAGAATAAATCAAATTGAGTTCAGCACATTTACTACAACTTAATGGAGGTTTTACATTCCCTTTAAAGAACACATTTGTGCAACCAGGTAAGGGAGGTCCTGTGAGATATATTGGAGTCTTCAGAACCTCCAACATGTCTGTCACAGGAAAGACCCTGTCATCTATTTACTTTCATTACATTATTATAGTGCAATATAAGAACGTGTTGTGCAACATACATACTCACTTTAGAGCTTGTACTTCTTTGTGGCTTTCTTCAAGGATTTTATTCAGCCTGTAAATAGGAAATAGAAAAGAGAGAAGTCACACAACTCACTGCTCTGACTGTTACCATAAACCTATAGACTCCTTCCAATTTAATTCAACTTATTTCAACCTATAAACTCCTTCCAATTTAACTCAACTAATGTCAAATATAACTAAATATAAATTCAAGTTTTATATTTTTCCACGATTGCCACCTAAAATAACTCTACAGCATGCTATAAACTATTAGATACAACTGTGACATAAGAAATAAGACGAACACTTATAATAGAATTACCATGCATATATCTTTTTACTTATTCAGGTACAATAATAAGTATACCAGGATAGAACAGTGACTCCATTATAGTCACAGCCACTCAAAACACAGCAATGTTTTATCCTGTGCATTCCTAACAATAAATAACATTAACTTACTTAGGTTCCCTATCAATAGAGGAACTCGTCAAGGCTGCTCACTGTCACCTCTATTACTTAACATTGCAATAGACCCTCTACTCTAACACCTCTAACTTACAGGAGTCTTCAAGGCATACAAATAGGACACACCAACCTGAAAGTAATGGCATTTGCAGATGACATATGTTTTTTACATGATCCCCCTCCACAACTGGAAATACCATCAATTTTAGACACCATACAAAGATTTGGACATGTGGAGAGATTTCAGATTGACTTGAATAAAACTGAAGCTCTACAATTTCAACACTGTTCACCCCAACACATGGTCAAAAGACTTCTAATCCAAAAAAGTGGCCCACACCATTGCCTAATTGGTAATTAAAGTGCCAACATATTAAGGACACATGAAAATTGGAAAACAATAAACACCCTAAAGCAGGACGTATTACAGAGGATACATTTGCATTTTACATTTCTTGGAAAGAATACATTTTATAAAAATAATAATATTTCCAAAGCTGTTACTGTATATCTTCTGCAACTGCTACCATATCGCATAAAACCCAAAGACGTCAAATATTTACACCATATCTTCCATTCATACATTTAGGATAACAAAAGATCCAAAATAGGGAGTTTCGAATGCCAAACAACAACAACCCAATGCAAACCTCCCGAATATGTAAGAATATAATAAGGTCATACTTCTAAGATATGCAGGGAATTTGTTACTATCTATAAACCTATATATCACTGGATTAACAACTAGCAAATTATCTTATGTTAAACTACCCTTCACATACATACATTACCATTTAATATTCCTCCTGCCCTACAAACAAATCCTTTATTTATTGACACATACAGCTCATGGCACTCAGTTATACACAAGCTTAATTTATCCCACAAGTATCATAATACATCACATGGATGAGAAGTGAAGATTTGGAAATGGAAATCAAAAGGCTTACATACAATACAAGACATTTTAAAAAACAATACAATGCCCAGCACAAATATATTAGAAAAATACCCTTTTACATCTACATCTACAATTCATCTACAATTCTACTATTATATAAACTATATAAACTATAGTAGTACTTATCTGTTGTCAACTGTGTATCCTGTGCTTGAATGGCTGCCCCCATGGCTACACAGCAGCTTGTTTATATAAACTATAGTAGTACTTATCTGTTATCTACTGTGTATCCTGTGCTTGAATGGCTGCCCCCATGGCTACACATAGCTTGTTTATATAAACTATAGTAGTACTTATCTGTTATCTACTGTGTATCCTGTGCTTGAATGGCTGCCCCCATGGCTACACAGCAGCTTGTTTGTATAAACTATAGTAGTACTTATCTGTTGTCAACTGTGTATCCTGTGCTTGAATGGCTGCCCCCATGGCTACACAGCAGCTTGTTTATATAAACTATAGTAGTACTTATCTGTTATCTACTGTGTATCCTGTGCTTGAATGGCTGCCCCCATGGCTACACAGCAGCTTGTTTATATAAACTATAGTAGTACTTATCTGTTATCTACTGTGTATCCTGTGCTTGAATGACTGCCCCCATGGCTACACAGCAGCTTGTTTATGTAAACTATAGTAGTACTTATCTGTTATCTACTGTGTATCCTGTGCTTGAATGGCTGCCCCCATGGCTACACAGCAGCTTGTTTATGTAAACTATAGTAGTACTTATCTGTTATCTACTGTGTATCCTGTGCTTGAATGGCTGCCCCCATGGCTACACAACAGCTTGTTTATATAAACTATAGTAGTACTTATCTGTTATCTACTGTGTGTCCTGTGCTTGAATGGCTTCCCCCATGGCTACACAGCAGCTTGTTTATATAAACTATAGTAGTACTTATCTGTTATCTACTGTGTATCCTGTGCTTGAATGGCTGCCCCCATGGCTACACAGCAGCTTGTTTATATAAACTATAGTAGTACTTATCTGTTATCTACTGTGTATCCTGTGCTTGAATGGCTGCCCCCATGGCTACACAGCAGCTTGTTTATATAAACTAGAGTAGTACTTATCTGTTATCTACTGTGTATCCTGTGCTTGAATGGCTGCCCCCATGGCTACACAGCAGCTTGTTTATATAAACTATAGTGATACGTATCTGTTATCTACTGTGTATCCTGTGCTTGAATGGCTGCCCCCATGGCTACACACCAGCTTGTTTATATAAACTATAGTAGTACTTATCTGATATCTACTGTGTATCCTGTGCTTGAATGGCTGCCCCCATGGCTACACAGCAGCTTGTTTATATAAACTATAGTGATACGTATCTGTTATCTACTGTGTATCCTGTGCTTGAATGGCTGCCCCCATGGCTACACACCAGCTTGTTTATATAAACTATAGTAGTACTTATCTGATATCTACTGTGTATCCTGTGCTTGAATGGCTGCCCCCATGGCTACACAGCAGCTTGTTTATATAAACTATAGTGATACGTATCTGTTATATAATGTGTATTCTGTGCCTTTTCTTCTTTTTCATCTTAAATGGTTGCGCCCATGGCTACACAGCAGCCTAATCATATACACTATAGTAGTATTTCTAAAGCAAACACATAACTTTTACAAATGCAGGGCAAGAATACATTATATTTTGATTACTTTTAAACATTTTTCTTTTTTGGTGTTACTGTTCCTTTAAAGTATTCAGTGTGCACATCCTTTGTAGGTAGGTGCATGCCAAAACTGACACTAAGCAGACCTGCAGCACAATTGCACCCAAGTTCAACTATGTAACTAACCATCCTACTGACGGCTGGGTTGCTAAATATTTCAGTTAATTAAATCTGAATAACTGAAAAGAACAGGAATTATTCTTCTATATACAATACTTACTTGATTTTTAAATCCTGTAATATCTTCAAATAATTGTACCTGTAATAGGAAAGAGAGAAGTCACACTGCTCTCACTGTTACCTACTTTTAGCTTGTATATAGTGAATAAAGGAACATTATAAAAAAATATCAAGTTAAAAATATTCTGCATCATAAAGTATAAGGCAATGCTTCCCCACTTTGTACATTTAATGGGCCTGATTATCCATCATACCAAATGTCAAGGGGCAGAATATTATAAAATGATTGTATGTTAAAATGTCCTGTGCAACCTGACTGTCACATCTCAATCTGTCAGTTAGAGATTCTAATGCTAACGGACTCCTGCTGCACAAATATGGCAGCCCCCTCATACAGGAACATGGGGAGTCAGACAGGTTAATGTAAAAGCATCAGGCAAATACTTTTATGGCAAAATTATAAATAGTATTCAAAGAAACTGTCGTGATAGATAATAAAAAAGGGTTATTTTCTGATGTCAGTATCTCTTTAAGGTAAAAAATTAACATCTGGAGTTGTGGAGGCAGCCTTATGTAATAAACATACAGAAAGTGAATATATACTCAGATGCTAAGCTAAGACTTTTCTTTAACTACTGTAAATACATTTAGGGGCAGATTTATCAAGGGTCGAATTTCGAAGTAAAAAATACTTCGAAATTCGACCATCGAATTAAAATACTTTGAATATCGAAGTCGAAGGATTTTTCACAGAATTTGGCCATCGAACGATCGAAGTAAAATCATTTGATCGAACGATTAAATCTTTCGAATTGAACGATTCGAACGATTTTAGCTTGCAATCAAACGATTTTACTTCGATGTGTAAAGACGGGGAGGCCGATTCACTATGGGTCGAATATCGAGGGTTAATTAACCCTCGATATTCGACTGTGAACTAAAATCGTACGACTTCGAATATCGAAGTCGAACGATTTTGCGCAAATCCTCCGATCGATCGAAGGATTTTTCGTTCGATCGAACGATTAAATCCTTCGAATCGAACGATTCGAAGGATTTTAATCCAACGATCGAAGGAAAATCCTTCGATCAAAAAATCACAGGCAAGCCTATGGGGACCTTCCCCATAGGCTAACATTGACTTCGGTAGCTTTTAGCTGCCGAAGTAGGGGGTCGAAGTTTTTTTTAAAGGGACAGTACTTCGACTATCGAATGGTCGAATAGTCGAACGATTTGTAGTTCGAATCGTTCGATTCGAAGTCGAAGGTCGAAGTAGCCCATTCGATGGTCGAAGTAGCCCAAAAAAACTTCGAAATTCGAAGCTTTTTTTATTCTAACCCTTCACCCGAATTTAGTGAATTGGCCCCTTAGAAAAATGGTCTAGAAGGTCCCCATAGGCTAACATAGCACTTCGGCAGGTTTAATTTGGCCAACTATTGAAGTCGAAGTTTTTTTTAAAGAGACAGTACTTTGATTATCGAATATTCAAACGATTTTTACTTGAATCAAATTCAACGTAAATTCGAAGTCGTAGTATCCTATTCAATGGTTGAAGTATCCAAAAAATTACTTCGAATTTCAAATTTTTTTGCACTTTGAAAATTCCCTCAAATTCACTTCGACTCTTGATAAATCTGCCCCTTAAAGTGTTAGTTCATCTTGAAGCTATTTAAAAAAGGTGCAGTTGTTTTTGATTAGAATCTCTCCAGTTTGGAATTTCAGCAGCTGTCAGCTGTTAAATTTATCCTAGCGACCACAGAATGGCTTGAATGTGAGACTAGAATATGGACAGATTAAAACAAACAGGAATAATGATTAAATTACAGCCTCATAAGGGAAATAGCATGTCAGCTTCTGGGGTCACTGACCCCCATTTGAGAGTTGTAAAACAGCAGAAAAGGAAGGTAAAGCAACTGAAAAGTCGCTACAAATAGACCATTCTATAAATACTAAATATTAACTTAAAGGCAAAGTAGCTCTTTAATTAGATAAAAATATTGCTGTCATAAAAAAACAATGTTAACACAACAGTCCATGTAGGATATACAGTAACTGGTATAAAAGCAGCCCCTAGCATTATTCATATGGGTTGCCACTAAGTGATGTCAGGGGTGGGGTAATTACGTATGGAGGCAAATTTTTCACATGAAGCTGAGCTCTGTCACATTTGTGCAAATGCACCTTCAAATTTGTAAGGAAGTGGATAAATATAAATTATATTTATTTTCCATAGATAAACATATACAAAAATAGTTATTGCATAGAGAAAACTTACGGGTCTTTTCCTCCTCCTCCTAGTCCATCAGTCATGTCCTTTAGTCATGAAACATGAAATAAGGGAAAGAGAGAAGTGACATCCCTGTAAATATGACCACTTACTCACTGTCAGTATAGGGTTATATAAAGGCTGAGATTAGAGAGACTCACAGTCATTTTATAAGACATTATACTTTCATGTTTTAAAATAAAGTTCAACTCAAAGTCACTAAATAGAAAGAGTAGAAACGTTTCAATTTGTTTCTCCACAAAATTAAAGTAAAGTTATTGTGCAACGTACCTTTTCCCTTAATCGACAGTCCATGTTACACTTGCAGTTACCATTAGGCACAGGGGACTCACAGCAGCAATTATCACCCATTGTAATAATCAGATGAGATAGACGGAGAGAAGAAGTGCAGCTGCTGCAACTCCCAGCAGGATTCCCAGGTGACTGACAGTTGGCTCCAGTGATCAGTATGGCAGCTCCTCACATGCACTTATATACAGCCGCCTCCCCTCCCTCCCGTGCCATGGATGGAATTCCTAAGGTGCGTGTGTATGGACTAATCCAGTGACAATGCTAATTATTAGATTGGAATCATGACTAGAGCATGCTTCGATTCTGATGCAAACCCCTTACACCCACAAATACACTCCACTAACAGATCTTTTGGTGAAAAAGGCCGCAGCTTGTTTATTAAAGAACATTTTCATTCACTTATTCAGTTTAACTCCCAAAAAACATACCAGCATAAAATAATACTGCATAACACTTTGACATTTTGGGGTAAAAACAATAGCCGCTGAAGGCTGCACATAACATTTAACAATGTTTACAATAACTTCCCAAACCCCTCTTAGTCAAAACCCCATTAACCAGCCTAAGGCTAAGACTCTGTCACCTGCTTTCTCACTTTCGTTGCCTCCTTGCCCCCTGAGACTCGCCCCAGGCCTAACCAACCAACCTCACTTTACCTTCCAGCCCCCTTTTTGGCTACCCAGTAGGGCAGTCCCACTATGCTTCTGCTGCGACGTAAGAATCCGTCCAACCATCTCCATAGGGCGGGAGGGAGGGACGTTGACTCTCCTGTGCCCACTACAGGTAAGGTGATTTCCCGCACTTTTACCCTTATTTAAAGGTTAAGCCCTGCCCCCTTTTACTCCATACTACAATTCCCATAATGCCTGTCACCAATACCCCTTTATTTCCTCTACTCTCCCCTCAGTCATGTGCCCCTTCCGCTCCACCTGTCCCAGGCTCGCTATTTTGGGCTTCTTTATTACTGACACTTACATACTGTGCATATTCCATTCCATGGGAAGTTCCATGTGTCAGGATTTACTGCTGCAAAAAAGCCTTATTTATTAGCACAGAGGCAAAAGTGGGTGCAAAGTGTTTCAGGGCTCCCCTCTTTTCTCAAGTGCAGTTTGGTCATCAGTCCTTCTACTAAAACTTGTCCTTCTGAGACAAATATCTAAACTGTGAGTCCGATTTAGTTTATATTGTAAAACATAAGTGGGCCGGTGGAGTTTTCTCCTCATAGGAGCACTGTCCCGGGATTTGAGGTGAGTATATACACAAATATATTCACTTGGGTGTGCCTAACTTTTGCCACCCCCAAGTAAATACAGCCTTTCCTTCTCCTTTTTTTTTTTTTTAAATGAATCAGTTAATAGTGCTGCCCCAGCAGAATTCTGCACTGAAATCCATTTCTCAAAAGAGCAAACAGATTTTTTTAATATTCAATTTTGAATTCTGACATGGGGCTAGACATATTGTCAATTTCCCAGCTGTCCCAAGTCATGTGACTTCATGCTCTGATAAACTTCAATCACTCTGCAATCATTTACTGCTGTACTGCAAGTTGGAGTGATATCACTCCCTTTTTCCCCCCAGCAGCCAAACAACAGAACAATGGGAAGGTAACCAGATAGCAGCTCCCAAACACAAGATAACAAGCTGCCTGGTAGATCTAAGAACAACATTCAATAGTAAAATCCCATGTCCCACTGAGACACATTCAGTTACATTGAGAAGGAAAAACAGCAGCCTGCCAGAAAGCATTTCTCTCCTAAAGTGCAGGCACAAGTCACATGACCTGGGGCAGCTGGGAAATTGACAAAATGTCTAGCCCCATGTCAGATTTCAAAATTGAATATAAAAAAATCTGTTTGCTCTTTTGAGAAATGGATTTCAGTGCAGAATTCTGCTGGAGTAGCACTATTAACTGATTCATTTTGAAAAAAACATGTTTTCCGATGACAGTATCCCTTTAAGGTTGCACAATCCTCATAAAATAGATTGTGTCCAGAAAAGATGAAAGAGCAAGCGCATCAACTCGTTATGTGAGAACAATTTTTTCAAAAAGAAAATTTCATTAGTGAAGTTCATTTATAACCCATCAATGGTGATCAAATCATACAATTAATCAATCGAGTTGTAATTCATTGTTAATTCATATGTAACTCTGTGTCTAACATTAAAGTGCATAGAGTGAATAAAGTGCTATAATTCATCTCAACCATCTCTGAAGTGATTCTCAATCCACATGAGCAGTCTAATATACCCAGTTAAAAGTTAACATTTATTAGCTCTGATTAAAAAAAAAAAAAAAAAAACGCAAAAGAGGGAAAGAAAAAGAATATTTTAAAACCACTTAAGCGTTATAATGTAATGTGATCTAGTAATAAATTGTTTGGGGTTATGTGTGCAACATAGATTACATATGTATACCTTGGTGATCTATTGTATAGTAATCCCACCTAGATCTGACATCTGACAACCAACCCTCTAACAATATACAATATACTCAATAATATACTCAAATCTAATTAATGGGGCATATGGGAGAGAAATAGGTGGTGGAGTATTGATTCTAATAAGCAGCCCATCAATTGCTGTACATCTTCATATAAGGGTGGTGATGATTTTTATATTATGCAGATACTTTATTACATTACAGTCTTCACAGTTTTGCCTCTAGAAAAGAACTAAGAGGCATAAATGGGGTAAATTTATCAAGTTCCGCCACTAGAGTGAAATTCCGCAGCTCTCAATTCATTTCTATGGGATTTTGAAAAGCGTATTTATCAATGGGTGAAAGTGAAAGTTCACCCTTTGATAAATACGCCTATAAAAATCCCATAGAAATGAATGGAGAGTGGCGGAATTTCACTCTAGTGGCGGAACTTCACTATTAACTTCACTCTTTGATAAATATACCCCTATGTGATGTGCCAAATCTTTCCCTGACACTTTGGGGCCGATTCACCAAGGGTCGAATATCGAGGGTTAATTAACCCTCGATATTCGACTGGGAATTAAAATCCTTCGACTTCGAATATCGAAGTCGAAGGATTTTAGCGCAAATAGTTTGATCGTTCGATCGAAGGTATAATCCATCGAGCGAACGATTAAATCCTTCTAATCAAACGATTCGAAGGATTTTAATCCAACGATCGAAGGATTATCCTTCAACCAAAAAAATTAGGCAAGCCTATTGGGACCTTCTCCATAGGCTAACATTGAGTTCGGTAGGTTTTAGATGGCGAACTAGGGGGTTGAAGTTTTTTCTTAAAGAGACAGTACTTCGACTATCGAATAGTCTAACGATTTTTCGTAGTCGAAGGTCGAAGTAGCCCATTCGATGGTCGAAGTTGCCCAAAAAACACTTCGAAATTCAACGTTTTTTTTACTTTGAATCCTTCACTCAAAGTTAGTGAATTGGCCCCTTTGTCTTCTCCAAGGCACCTAAAATAGTTGTGGCCTAATCCCTATCACTATATCAGGGCTTAATTTGTTTGACACCACCAATACACCGACTGGTTTACAATATTAATGCGGATTGTAACAAATCATCACCCCCATCCATTGAATTCACCACCTACTGAACTCGCCATATGAGATTAGAGTATCAATTCCCCTTTTGTTCTGTTCACCACCTCCATCCAATCTCCTCTCAGTTTTGTATTCTCCATTTCCAATTTTTAGAAAAATAGATTTACAGAGCTAAGCTCCGGACACGCGTTTCGCCCATGAGGGCTTTATTAAAGGCAACATGTGTTGCAGGCAGGGGCGCTCCGCGAATGAGGCGAGCTGAGCCGCTCGCCTCAGGCGGCAGCGACAGACAGGATTCCAGGGGCGGCAAAAAGCCGCTCCTGCACCTTTAAGAGCCGAATTTCCGGTTTTTAAACCGGAAATTCGGCTGCGCTATTGCGAGAGAGCGCAATTGCGCTCTCCGCAATCGTGTTCCTGCCTCCCCTCGCCGACAGGTAAGTCGGTGCGGGGGGCGGCATTGCAGGAGCCGCCTCAGGCGGCTCCTACCCCAGAAACGGCGCTGGTTGCAGGATGGATGGGGGGAAAAGTCTGACAGCTCAGGCAGCCCCACTAGTGATTTTACTGTAAGGACTTGGCAGTATTTGAACTCAGAGACTCTGACTGTACAGTGACAGTGGCCTTAGCAGCTTAGGGCAGTCTATACTTTAGCCCAGGGGTCCCCAACCTTTTTCACTCGTGAGCAACATTCAGCTTTAAAAAGAGTTGGGGAGCAACACAAGCATGGAAAATGTTCGTGGGTGGTACCAAATAAGGGCTGTGATTGGCTATTGGTAGCTCCTATGAGGACTGGCAACCTACAAGAGACTCTGCTTGGCAGTACATCTGGTTTTTAAGCAACCAAAACTTGTCTCCAAGCCTGGAATTCAAAAATAAGCAACTGCTTTTAGGCCACTGGGAACAACATCCAAGAGGTTGGAGAGCAACATGTTGCTCAGGAGCTACTGGTTGGGGATCATTGCTTTAGCCTATGCACAAAGAACCCAACATAAACAAATACCCTTTTTAAGATTAAAAAATCTAACCCTTCTCCATGAGTGACTCAAAAGAGACATTTGTACATTAACCCTGCTAGCCCTGTGCAACTTTTCATCATCACTCAACAACTTCCTTTGTATCTGAGATATTCTAGGAATGACAGCTCATTAATTAGAGTCACACAGGGATTAGGTGCCACTGTGTCATTAGCATGATTGGAGTTACAGGTACTTTCCGAAGAGATAAATAAACCAGGATTCCTCTCATTCCCAACATGGAGATACATGGAGACATGGCGGCAATAATTTCATGCAGTGAAATCCAAAGAAACAACTCAGTATTCTCTGTGTAATACTCACTACTCTGTGGCACAGCAGTTACAAGTACCAGGAAACAACTACTGTATAAGATCCCAAACACCCATCAAGCTCCTCTCACGTAGAGACTGAATGGTTACTGGATGTCATTTACTTGAATGTTGCCCTCAAAATACCAGATGTACCGCCCTCCACCAGTGTGGTAGAACCCACCCCTACATGCACCAGTGCTTCTAAATAATATTTATAGAACATGGAATAGTGGGTGCATAGACTTTATCCCTTGGGAATGTGCTCCAGCCTCCCACCAGGTCAGGCCAGTATACTCCTAGTGGTACCTGCTCTCAGTATTCTGTACTTGTACCCAGGGCCGCCATCAGAAATCACAGGGCCCCATACGACAAAATTTCCTGGGCCCCCTGGGCTGCACCCACCACAAGCCACACCTACAGGTCCGCTCTCCCCACCCCACAGGTCCACCCCCACCACACATTAAAAAAAACAAACAAAACTTTGGTGTTTAGGGTTCCCACATGTTAATAAAAATTAAAAAAATATTGGTGGCCAGGCCCCCCCATTAAAAAAAACATTTGCGATCAGGTCCCCCTCCATTAAAAAATATTGGTGGATAGGACCCCACATGGGAAAAAAATTTAGTGGCCAGCCCCCCCACGTTATAAGAAAATTGGTGGCCAGGGCTCCGCTTAAACGTCCATGTAAAAAAACCTGACCCCCCCAGAAGTTTAAAAAAAAATTGGTGCCCAGGGCCCCTCCATGCAACAGGGACCACAAAGGGTTACCTTTAGGGGGGCCCTGCCATGTTACACTTAGTTCATTAGTGTGGCCCACCTGCTGTCAGTGAGCTGCCAACTACAGAAGGGAGGAGGGGAGCACAGGTGGCTGCATCTTCTTCCAGTGACAGCATTTTCTTCCCTTATTGGTCACAGAATTTCAAGTCCCGGTAAAGCTGCATGGTGATTGGATGAGCTGGAGGAGAAGTTCAAACCTCAGCTATCCAATCCCTGAGCAGCTCAACCAGGACTTAAACTCAGTGACCAATAAGGGGAAGTAATGGACAGAAGATCCCTCCCCTTGTGCTCCCGCCCTGCCTTCCCGAATTTAACAGCTCTCAGAAAGCAGGGGGGCCCGGCTAATCAAGAAAGTGCGGTGTGACTGGGCCCCCCTTACCCTCGGGGCCCCCTACAACTCTCCCCCCTGTCCCCCCTGATGGCTGCCCTGCTTGTACCCAACTAATTATATAGATTATTGCTCTTCTATTGTCTCTGGTTACTGACACACATGTGATACCCAGTTCCACCACATCAATTAACTAAACAGTTAATAGTCACATGTAATATCAGCCAATATAACATTCGTTAGATTCCCAATGTATCACAAACCCATAAATTGCTGCACTTCCTGAAATTCCCATCACCTTCTCAGTCCCATATTTACATGTATAATGTAGTGCTGGACAATGTGATCCTGAATCTCATGCACATAATATACTCACTGTACCAACAGTAAAAGACTAATTGATTTAATAAGATTATTCCTGTTTTTCTTATGGGCTTATTGACCATTTCTCATCAAGGTGCAGTGAGTTGTTCCCACAACCAGCCTTAGCCCATCTTCATTAAGAGAACATAACTCTGGAAAGTCCTTACTATCAGTACTCATGGCCAGACACTACTGATATTTGCCACTGAACATTATGGCTTCGAAGAAAGGATTGGGTGTTTCAATTTATTTTCCAGTTGTACCTCAAGGCACCGCCCCTCTGCAGAACTGGTTCCCAATCCCTACAGGCCCACACTCATCATCATCATCCCACACCCTACACAAGCCATCTTGGTTTCTTACAGTAGAAAATGTATAGGGATGAAGGTTAATGACATTCCCCATAACCTCAATGTGAGCTCCTACAGAGGTACAGGAGTTTGTCACCCGACCCCCTACCTGGTCGGTTAATGTTTAACCTGCTATAGACAATATTGAGCACAGTTAGGTAAACCCTACAATCAGAACCCATAGGTGTGGAACAAAGATATCATGAAATAATGACGTTACGGTATTGCCCAGTACCAAGGAACAGCCCTCTAAGTTTGCTCAAAGCCTGTATTGTCCCAGAGGAATTTGAAATATTCCCTAATGTATATGTAGGGACCTGGAGGGTTAATTCCCCTCCGATCGGGGCCTCATGATGCAGAAACCCTGTTTGGGACTAACTACAGGGTTTCCTAAGGGTCAAAGCCCTTGTGTGGGTGCAGCATGGCCAATCCCAAAAGAAGTCACTAGGTGTCGCTGCTGCACAATATAAAAGGAGATTGCCATGTGCTCACAGCCATTACTGCTGGCGGATTTCTGCTGATTGTACTTCACTAAGTAGATTTCAGCTGCCATTATATAGAGGCAGGAGGCCTCTGAGGCTGGGGTAGGCGACCCCATTCCTGGGAGCTTGATCAGGAGAGTTTTCTAAACTGAATGTGGAAATGCTTGCACTATATACAGTGATGGGAGCTACAGTTCAGCTACGGATTCAGCAACAGTGTGCTTGCGCTATAGACAGTGCTGGGAGCTATGTCTGGAGGATCAAGCAAGCTGCATGTGCTTCATGAAATGGATTCATCACTGTGGATGCCTGCTCCAGCTCTGGATGAGCCTACCCATCTGTGTGAATCCCCAGGGTAAGGTGTGCCCCGGGATGGGTAGAAAATTAGAGGATCCAGGATGGTTTCTGTTTGTGACACAGGCTGTTTGTAGATGCCTACCACAAGGGAGCCAGTTCCTAACCGGAGGGAAAGGTATTTTGGGCTACTAGCGCTGCCTGGGACCAAGTGTGGTCTTTTGGGGAAAAGGGACTGAGACTCTTTGATTCTGCCAAAGGGAGTAGTGCGGGACTTTGCCTAGCATGGAGGGCTTGGAAATGGACTGCCACAGGTTCCCAGGGGAGTGGGTTATATTTGTATGATGTAAATGCTGTTTTTACTTACCCTTTAATTTACACTTTATATAAAGTTGTTGTTTTTTTATAAAAGCAAAGTGTGTGTTGAATGTTATTCATTTCATTTATTGTGATTCTATTGGTCTGTAGTAGTGATGTGCAGGCTGGCCCAATACCTGCGGGCTCACCGGCGGGTCGGCAGGGTCGGGCCGAACTCGCACCCCCTTTACCGACCTTACAATGGCAGCTCCCGACTTAGACGCGGGCCTGCTCGCCCCACCCTTTTTGTGATTTCATCGTCAGGGTCTATAAAAGGAACCCAAAAGTCGGGCGTGGGTGGGCACGGGTGGAGGCAGGTCGGATATCATGCATCACTAGTCTGTAGCTTTAATACTTTAATAATAATGATCCTAGCCTATAATTGTATCATCAGGGATAGAAGATACGGGGTCGGGTCAAATGGTGAAGATAAAATCCACACTTTAGTAAATGCGCCCCAAGGTGTCAGTATCACACAGGTGTGGTCAGGAGACCCTATAAATGAGTCCATATTGGCAGGTTTAGATCATACAGTAAGTTAGTCTAGGAGCTCAGTGTACCAAGAGACAAGTGGGGTTAGAATCACATTGATATCCACCATCTAAGGACCCATAGTATTTAATCTGAGAGATTCCCATTAGTATGAATGAGAGGTGCCAAAAAGAGGCCATTGTTGGAACCACATGTGAGTCCTGTAACCCAAGAGAAATACTGAGTAAATATTACTGTGCTATTTATACTCATTGCTACAGTTCCAAATATATCCCAGATATTGATGTAGAACATTTCAGTGGAACAGGGACAATAATTAATATGAATCCCATCTCCTGACTGAGGGAACCCAGAGTGTGAGAGGCACAATAATAATAACAAATACACATTGTGAAGGTTTAAAGCAAATAAAGGTTTAGATTTATTGTGATAGGTCAGTAGTCTATGAGAAACTGTATTACTGCATGAAGAAGACACAGTACATTAGGTGCATTTACCATAACCACATACACAAGTGCTAAATAACTAATACATCAACAATCAATCCCTTTAGTGATCATTCAGGAAGCAATTGTGCCCAAGTCCTTGTACTGGAGTAAAAAAAAAAGGTAAGGTGCAGAACTATTTATATTGGCATTGCAATGAGCCTGCATCTTCTGGGGCTCCCTAACTTGCTTGTCTGAATGACGGTCAATGGAGGGGGGGCAAATGGGGCGCTCTATTCTGGAGGGAAAGGACCTTGGCCTTTGCATATTTGTAGAGGGGCAAAAGAAAAAAAAAAGAAAAGAAAAGAAAAAAAAAGTGCAAAAGAAAGTGTCCCCTTTTGTTGCACGCTGCCTCACTAATGGTTAATGACTCCTATTATCTTGGATTCCAAACTTAATCGTTGTGTTATAGAGTATAATAAAGTCTCATGTCCTGGGTTATTGCTGGATACTTGATGTCATTATGAGTTGGTCACCTCTTTTCATCTTTGCATAACGCTGTAATAAAGGGAAGGGATTGTTACACAGGGGATAACACATCAGTGCAGCACATTACAGAACATTAATAGGCAAATGTCTTGTTTAGTAACTTCTGCAATGTCTCCTGTCCAACCCTGTGTCTGTCTGACCCAACAGACAGTATAAAGGGAACCAGAAAGACCAATGATTCCCAACCAGTGGCTTATGAGTAACATGTTGCTCTCTGAACCCCTTGGATGTTGCTTCCAGTGGCCTCAAAGCAGGTGATTATTTTTTTAATTCTAAGTTTGGAGGCAAGTTTTATTTGCATAAAAACCAAGTGTACTGCCAAACAGAGTCCTCTGTAGGCTACAAGTCCTTATAGTGGCTACCAATAGCCAATCACAAACAATATTTAACACCCCAGGAACTTTTTGCATGTTTGTGTTGCTCTCCAACTTATTTCTACATTTGAATGTGGCTCATGGGTAAAAAAAAAGGTTGGGTACCCCTGAGATAGACAGACAGTGGGACATTAGGGGACAGACGAGCTAAAGAGGATCATCAGAACATAAATCCAATAGTAACTGTAGGATGGAGCAGAGAGGCAGGAGGATGTAGGTCAGAGCTGAGAAACAAAGGGGAAACTCAGACAGACAGAATCAGAATCTCATGAGTTTTATCTTATTCTAAGGGAAGATCCTGTAAGTTATTTAATGAATGATCCACACATAGTACTTACTATATTGGGATGCAGCATTGACGACACCCTGCGCACCAATTATCACCAGTAAAAATCTGTAAGCATTAAATAAAGTGAGAATTTATTCATGTACCAACTCCCTGCCCACATTGTCAGCACAAGGGAACAAGTTAACAGCAATGGCTACAGAACTGCTTTAGCTGAAAGTACCTCAATACATGAGTCTGTAACTACATTTCTAGTGATAGTGATGAACAAGCATTACCTTTCCGCAAGGGCGACATGGAGGTACTGCAATGACAGCAGACTGGACAGAAATGACAGTTGCAGAGATTACAAGAAGCATCAGGATTCCCAGGTATTTCATGGTCAGTTCTGGGCAGTTGGAGCCACTGGTGCTGCTCTGGTCCTGGATCAGTCTGGTGTCCTGGATCGGTCTTAAACTAATTTGCATTTTTAATTGACATGGTTTTATATGCTAGATCCCTGTAGGGGGCGCTTTAGCTTCTGATGAAGTGACATTGGGTCACGAAACGCGTTAAGCTGTTCCCCTGCCTGCTCCCACAGTGTGTTTTAATACTGCTCAATAAAGATTGGACATTTTAACTAAGTTTGGTTTCCCCGGAGCCTGCCTGCTGATGTCGTCCACACAACCTAACCTGTTATGCCTTTGCGCTTCCGCAGCCAGAGCGGCTTTGGACGGATCGCTGTGAATGCAGGCCCAGTAACGCTCTTGTATCTCCACTTGCAGGGATGGCGTCCGCCCATGTGCATTACATGATTTTCTAGTAGACTTATGGTACGAAGATCCAAATTACTGAAAGATCCATTATCCGTAAAACCCCAGATCCAGAGCATTCTAGATAATGGGTCCCATACTTGTACTAAGAAGCATCAGGATTCCCAGGTACTTCATGGTCAGTTCTAGCCAGTTGGAGCACGGTCCTCACGTTCTTTCTTGACCTGCTCATATTTCTGATATAATTATAATTGTTACTCTGGGCTAGATCAATTAAAAAACTATTTGCATGTATAATATTACTGGTTGGTCTGCAAATCCTGAGAATGAGTTGATGAATTGATGAATCTCAAACTCATAGTCCTTGCACAATACCATGTAACAACCTGCACCCCAACTGTCAGTTCCAAATACCAATCACAGACAGTCACACTAGTGCCCCAGACACCCAATCACAATGGTTCCATTGAACTTATTCAGTTAGAGGTTGGCTAATGAAAGTGTGATCCAATCACAAGGTTAGCATGATTCTCATTGGTCACCATTATGACTGGAATACTCTTTCATACCATTGTGTGAAGATTGTTATTTCTATTATACACTGTATATCATGCCCTGGATGATTTTCAGGAGGTTCAGTCTCATCTTATTTCCGCAGTTCTCTTTCCTCCTCAGCATTGGTTACTATTTCTATTACATTACTCTGCATATCTCCCAACTTTGCATCCTGCATATTTACCTACTTTATGGGGCAGATTCACTTAGGGTCGAATTTCGAAGTTAAAAATACTTCGAAATTCGACCCTCGAATTGAAATCCTTCGACTTCGAATATCGAAGTCGAAGGATTTAGCGCAAATGCTGCGATCGAAGAAGATCAAAGAAACTGTCGTGATAGATAATAAAAAAGGGTTATTTTCTGATGTCAGTATCTCTTTAAGGTAAAAAATTAACATCTGGAGTTGTGGAGGCAGCCTTATGTAATAAACATACAGAAAGTGAATATATACTCAGATGCTAAGCTAAGACTTTTCTTTAACTACTGTAAATACATTTAGGGGCAGATTTATCAAGGGTCGAATTTCGAAGTAAAAAATACTTCGAAATTCGACCATCGAATTAAAATACTTTGAATATCGAAGTCGAAGGATTTTTCACAGAATTTGGCCATCGAACGATCGAAGTAAAATCATTTGATCGAACGATTAAATCTTTCGAATTGAACGATTCGAACGATTTTAGCTTGCAATCAAACGATTTTACTTCGATGTGTAAAGACGGGGAGGCCGATTCACTATGGGTCGAATATCGAGGGTTAATTAACCCTCGATATTCGACTGTGAACTAAAATCGTACGACTTCGAATATCGAAGTCGAACGATTTTGCGCAAATCCTCCGATCGATCGATCGAAGGATTTTTCGTTCGATCGAACGATTAAATCCTTCGAATCGAACGATTCGAAGGATTTTAATCAAACGATCGAAGGAAAATCCTTCGATCAAAAAAAGGTTAGCAAGCCTATGGGGACCTTCCCCATAGGCTAACATTGACTTCGGTAGGTTTTATCTGCCGAAGTAGGGGGTCGAAGTTTTTTTTAAAGGGCAAGTACTTCGACTATCGAATGGTCGAATGGTCGAACGATTTTTACTTCGAATCGTTCGAATCGAAGTCGAAGGTCGTAGTCGAAGGTCGAAGTAGCCCATTCGATGGTCGAAGTACCCAAAAAATACTTCGAAATTCGAAGTATTTTTCATTCGAACCCTTCACTCGAGCTGAGTGAATCGGCCCCTATTATATATATATTATATATATATATATATACATTTGAATGTGTTACTGCATCTCTCTAACATCAGACTGTGTGGCCCATTTTGCCTGGGGGGCAGGACACAACACCCACTAGTGTATGAAAGGAAGATGATGAGCCAGAGGTTTGTATTGGAGATTCCTCCTCAAAGAAGAAGGGAGGATGTGGATTAGAAGGTCCCAGGGAAAACTGATCGTGGAGACATCACAAGTCTCAGTGGAGACCAGTTGGGACCAGGAGACCCTATAAATGAGAGAGTCCATATTGGCAATGACATAATTTCTAGAGAAGCATTCAGTGTTGGACCTGGAAAGGATACATGGTTAAACTACTTTTTTCGTCTTCTATATGAAATAAAACGTATAACATAAGACAATATATCAATTGTAATTCAAAGAATGTTGTGCATCTTATCACATGTAAAAAATGCTCCCAACAGTATGTGGGTCAAATGAGCCACACTTTAAAGGAAAGAATTAGAGAACACATAAGTAATATTAAGGATACAAATAGCTGAACCACTGTAGCTAGACACTTTGCCTATTGTACAAATAGATCTCTACATTTCTTTTCAATAACTGCCATAGAGAAGGTATCTCCACATATCAGAAGGGGGAATATTCTTTTTTGGATACTAGACAACCGCTTGGAATGAACCTGGACTATAATGTTTCTTGTTTTGTTTAAATAAACTTCAAAATTACCCAAAGTGTTTAATCATGTCACCCAGATATACTGTATACCTTTTGTTTCTTCACTATAAAGGTTTTTGCGAAAATATCTCTAAGTATTATTAACTGATAATATTTGTCATTTTATGTACAAGATGTGATCTAGGATAACCAAATTTATATTGGTGTCGTGGATTGGCTATCCTAAGCATGTTTCTGACTGGACCTTCCTTAATTACTAATTTTTCTGGATTGGCTGTCTGACGATTGGTTCTGATTGGCCTTTTTTCATGTAAATATGACTTATAATCAAATGATTGTTAGCCTATGTCCACAAGGCACAAAATGTGTAAGGCTCTTTTAAGATTTTTTTTGCTAAATAAACCTTTTTTAACTGCATTAAGCAGTTAAAAACATTTAAAACATAATTAAAAGCAATTAAAATTTACACTCACATTTCCCTTGCGGGTTTTTGCGCATTGAGTCCAACAAACATGCCTTAGGCATAGTTTGGGGGACGCAACAACCTGAACCAAGGTACCTGGAGCAAGCAGAAAAGATTTTTGGAGCGAGCTGGCAGGACTGCCTTTGGGGACCCCAGAAAAACTGTTTGTTGGACTCAATGCGCAAAAACCCGCAAGGGAAATGTGAGTGTAAATTTTAATTGCTTTTAATTATGTTTTAAATAAACGGTGTTACACTATCATTGGTTTATATTCCTGCTTTGGGAACCTGGAAGGAGTCGAACACTGGAGGAGAAAAATCTGAGAGAGCTTCATATTAAACGCATTATACCACGCTAGTGGTTTGTAAGTAGGCATTTTATATAGAAGGTGGAGGCACCTGCATCCTTGGAATATATTTTATTTTCACAGGAAAAGCACTCTTCCGCCCTTCTGTTCACTTGAATTGCCACCTTCATTCACTAATAGCCACCTGAAGGAAAAGGGGAAAACACATCCACTTAACATTCAGTGCAAGCACGGGGTCATATTCTACATTGCAAACGTATTGCGCTATGTTTGTTTTTTATTTCTGTTGCCACAGGCGCTGATCGCTCCCTTTACGTATTCCCTCTTTTGGGGGTTTATATATTCGATTTTAGCTTGAACTGAGTTTGACTTCATGTCCCCCTCCTACCAACCCACCTTTGGTTCCTTACTTCACTCCCCAATGTAAAGTTCCCAGCTCTAAATAAGATACAAGTATATGTAACATCATGGTCATACCATTCAGCCTGCTACAGTCCCATACATATCCCATGCAATGAGGTAGAACAGGGACAATAATAAATATGAACTGTATCTCCTGACAGAGGGAGCCCAGGGAGTGTAAGACAAGTAACATATACACAATGGCTTAAATCAAATAAAGGTTTAATTTGTTGTGATTGATTGGGATTAGGTGTCATTTACCATGATCCCATGAAAGTGTTAAATAACTAAAATAAATCTGTTTGGTGTTCATTCAAGAAGCATTTGTGGTCAAGTTCTTGCTGCACTCTGCAAGGAAAAGGTGTAGAGTGTAGAGCACTGTTGGTTGAATGACTCTCTTGTTACTCCTCAACTTGCACTTCTGGATGATGCTCAAGTCAGGACACAATAACATGCTATTGATGACTCCTATTATCCTGGATTCTGAACATAATCCTTCTGGTCTAATAATACAGTCAGATGTCCTGGGTTATTGCTGGAAGCTTGATGCCATTATGAGTTGGTCGCCTCTTTTTATCTTTGGATATTACTGAAATAAAGGGAAGAGAATGTTACACAGCGGATAACACAGCAGTGTAGCACATTATTGTTAGTAGAAGACAGTTGTACAAGTGTTTACAGTGTGTAGAGACCTTAAGGGTTAATTTCCCCTTTAGTCTAAGACAGTGATCCCCAACCAGTAGCTCGTGAGCAATATTTTGCTCTCCAAACCCTTGGATGTTGCTCCCAGTGGCCTCAAAGCAGGAGCTTATTTTTGAATTCCAGGCTCGGAGGCAAGTTTTGGTTGTATAAAAACCAGGTGTACTGTCAAATAATGTAGGTTGACAATCCACATAGGGGCTACCAAATGGCCAATCACAGCACTTATTTGGCACCCCAAGAACATTTTTATGCTAGCGTTGCTCCCCAACTCCTTTTACTTCTGAATGTTGCTCACGGGTACAAAATGTTGGGGATCCCTGGTCTAAGACCTCATGGTATATACAGGGTTTCCTAAGGGGCAGAGCCCTTGTGATTGGTGCAGCATGGCTGATCCCAAAGGAAGCCACAAGGTGTTGCTGTGCAACAATATAAAAGGAGATTGCCATGTGCTCAGTCCAGCCATTACAGGATTACAGAGTACAGATTACAGTTTTATAGTTTGCTGCTGAACCTTGTTTCACTGTGGAGATAGTGAATCCTATCCTGCAAAATGTAGGCAAAAGGGAGTTCAATAGGCCTGCCAAGGCTGGGCAGGATCCTCCAGTGCCT
The DNA here is from genome assembly GCA_038501925.1 of Xenopus petersii. NCBI lineage: Eukaryota > Metazoa > Chordata > Amphibia > Anura > Pipidae > Xenopus > Xenopus petersii. Next base: position 161,411,270 of record CM076682.1, on the reverse strand, counting down.
GAAAGCTCAACCAAGGAGGGTTTGCAGTTTGGATTTCCAGATTTTCATATTCTTTTTTTTTGTAACTTATATTTTTATTTGTTTTCTCAAAAGAAAAAAAAAGTACAATCACAGTAAAAGATACACATGCCATAGAGTGGAGAAAGTGCAAACATACATTTCTGCAGTATCAAGAAAACATAATGAAAGAAGCACCGAACAATATGTGTTGTGCTTTACACCCTTCACGTAATTCCATCTAAACAGCATGTAACTAATAGAACCAAATGTACGAGCTTTCCAGCCCAAGTACCAGAGTAAGAGTAGCAAAGAACAGTCATAACGTAACAGGCACTGTCATGACCACAATGATTAGCAGAAGTAGTGAGTGAAGGCATGAGTGAGAACATTACACACTATTGTTTATAAGTAAGCCAAATAGCAAGGTCAACGCAGTGACCAGGAACAGTAGTAACAAAATAAAATAAAACTAAACAAAGTAAAATAAAATAAAAGAAAATAAAATGAAATAATAATCATAAAATAGTAGTCGTAACACAGTAGTCGTAACCATATAGATCATTAACCGTGAAACGGTGGCACCAGTATTGTCAATATCAATAGAGGCACCTAGAACTGCACTATGATTGGACTAAATCAGGTGAAAGTAGTACCCAAGCTGACCAGACTTTCAGAAAACCGGGAATAGTGTTCTTAATATATGCAATCCTATATTCAAAATCTTTATTACCATCTATTTTCCGATAAATTTCTCGTAGGGAAGGAGGGTTAGGCGTTTTCCATTTAGCTGCAATAGATATTCTAGCAATGGTAAGTACATGATTGAGCAATTTTTGTTGAGCTGTAGTAAGCCCTAAAACCGGTTTGCCCAATAAGAATGTAAGAACATCCTTCTGAACATTCTCATGCGTGAACCGTCGTACAAGGCCTAAGATTTCATCCCAAAATGGTCGGATCAATACACTGTCCCAGAATATGTGATGAACATCTCCTGGGGCTTCGCCACATCTCCAACATAAAGTAGAAACCCCAGGAAATGCTTTGTGCAGCCGCACTGGGGTTAAGTACCAATGCATCAATATTTTATAAATATTCTCCTTCTGCTTGGTACAAGTTACACCACGTTTAGCATTGGTCCAGATAGATTCCCAATCTTCCTGGGTAATTTCCACATTTAGTGCCTTGTCCCACTTGACCATATAAGGATGTTTGTAGTCACAGGCACCAAAGGGGTCATTAACCATAGCATAAATTTTGGATATTAGTTTTTTTTGGGGAAGGCCTTTAGAGGCCAATTGTTCAAAAGCAGTGGGTAGATTATTCTTAAAATATTGAGTGAATGGTGTCACATAATGCCTAATCTGGAAATACATAAACCAATGCAACTGCGTACTCGGAAGTTTCAGTTTAAGATCATCATAGTTAAGCACAGTCTTCAGAGAAGTGTCCAAAACATCCCCGACTTTAAACAGAGAAGTGGCCACCCCAAAGCTATTAAAAGGAGCAGAAATGGTGGGGGGAAATAGGGGATTTCCCGAAAGTGCCAATAATGGAGAATAAGGAGAGCATAGTTTAGATTTCAGCTTCAATCTATTCCAGATTGTTAACGTCAATCGTGTTGCATTAAGCATTGGTATCTCTAATTTAGGAATCTTCAGAGGCGCCCAGAACCAAGCATTGGGATGATATGGTTGAAACAAAGCATTCTCCACTTTCACCCAAATAAGATCTGAGGACCAGAATGTCCACGCTAACACTTGTCGTAATTGGGCCGCCTCATAGTATTTCTGCAATATAGGCAAACCTAGCCCTCCCTGGTGCGTTGACGTTCCCAAGGTATGTTTATTAATCCGATGGGACCTACCGCCCCATATAAATTTGTGAAAAGCAATTTGCAAATCCCGGAAAAAAGAAATGGGAATGTCTATCGGCAAAGTTTCAAAAAGATAAAGAAATTTAGGGAGAACAGTCATTTTGATGGAGGCTATTTTGCCAAACCATGAGATAGCCATATGTGCCCATTTTTGTAGGTTCCCTTTAATCACCCGAGCAAGTGGGACAAAATTCTGTTTAAAAAGGTCCACAAACCGAGGAGTAATTTTAGTACCCAGATATGTAATATAGTCCGTCTTCCATTTATAAGTGTAAGTAGATCGTAGGGTCAAGCTCATAGCATTGGGGATATGTATAGGTAAAGCTTCAGTTTTTGTCATATTGATTTTATAGTGAGAGATTGCACTATATTTATCTAAAAGCTCATGAAGAGCTCTAAGGGAACTTTGCGGTGTGGTAAGGGTCAAAATAACATCATCAGCATATAGTGCTACCTTAAGATGTTCAGTACCTATCTGCAGTCCATTAATATCAGGGTCAGCCCTAATACAGGCTGCCAAGGGTTCTATGCTTAAAGCATAGAGCAAGGGGGACAAAGGACATCCCTGTCGTGTGCCATTGGAAATCACAATAGGGCGAGAGAGTTGCCCAGGGAGTTTGAGGTATGCAGTAGGTTTAGAGTATAATAGTCCCAGGGCTGTCAGGTAGGGACCTTGTAGCTTTAAATGTCGCAAAAGAGCGAACATATACGACCAATCCAGGCGATCAAAGGCCTTCTCGGCGTCCAAACTAAGTATCAAGGCCGGATGGCCTCGTCTTTGTAAAAGCTCAATAGAATTTATTATGCGCCTCGTGTTATCTCCAGATTGACGTCCTTGAATAAACCCAACCTGATCTCCATGGATCAGTTTAGGAAGTATTGGGGCTAGTCGATTCGCTAGGATCTTTGTGAAAATTTTTAAATCAGAATTTAAGAGAGCAATTGGCCTATAACTGGAACAACTCGTTAAGTCTTTGCCTTCTTTCGGTATCAAAGAGAGGTAAGACGTAAGGTCGGAGTGTGGAATGGGCATACCCTGCAAATAACCATTAAAAAGTTGGACCAAATAAGGGGATAAAATATGCTGATAACGTTTATAATATTGGTATGGGTAACCATCAGGCCCAGGTGTTTTACCATTCGGAAAAGTTTTCAGAGTGGTAGTGACCTCCTCCAAGGTGATTTCCCAATTCAGAATCTCTAGATCTGCATCCTGAAACACAGGTAAGTTAGCTTTAACAAAAAAATCATCCAACTGAGGTGATGCAGTCACATCAATATTTGGCAAGTTATATAAGGCAGTATAATACACATAAAATTGTTCTGCAATTTGCTCAGAGCTATATAGCAGTTGACCCGTCGAGGACCGAATAGCTCTAATGGTGGATTGCATTTTTTGATCTCTCAGCTTTCTCGCTAGAAGGGTATGCTGTTTATTACCCATCTCATACATCCTTTGCCTAGTCCAGATTAAAGCCTTATCCACCTCCTGAAGTTGGTAAGTTTTAAGTTCTCCGCGTTTCGCAAGAATTTCTAGTAGTAACTGATCTGAAGTAGATAAGTTATATTGAGATTCCAATAATTTGAGCTGATGTGTGAGGTCATGCAATTTCTGTCTCTGAGCTCGTTTTTTAGCTGAGGAGATAGCAATCAGGGTACCCCTAATAGATGCTTTGTGGGCTTCCCACAGAGTAGCTATGGAATCTACCGAGCCATTATTTAACTCAAAAAATTCCTTCAATGAGTTCTCAACAGTTTTACATGTGTCGCTATCGTTCAATAAAGTCTCATTGAGCCTCCAATGCGGAGTCCTACTGGGACAGCTTAGTAAATTTAAGGAAAGTTGGATTGGGGCATGATCTGACCATGTAATAGAGGCAATGTCAGACGCATAAGAAGTGCTAAAACAGGGCTGAGAGACCAAAAAATAATCCAAGCGTACATGCACCTTATGAACAGCAGAATAGAAACTAAACCGTCTCGCTCTCGGATGTTCTATACGCCAGACATCATACAATGAAACCTGATTGAATAATTGGCGTGCTGCCCTGGAGAGGACGTGGGCTGAGGAATCAGAGGACGGATGAGATCTATCTTCCTGTTGTGATAAGGGGACATTAAAATCCCCGCCAATGACCACATGCGGAGAATTGTAAGCAGTCAATTTGGCAAAGACTTTTTTAAGAAATTTAACCTGCCCTTTATTCGGAGAGTAGACATTCCCCAGTATTATCGATTTACCCCCTAATACTCCTTCTAACAAAAGAAAATGACCTTTGGGATCACAGATCGTACTAGAGACTTGTAGGGGACAATCCTTATGTATTAAAATAGCAACCCCCGCTTTTTTAGAATTAGAGGAAGCATAATATGCAGTTGGGAAATATTTAGAATACAATTTGCCCGGGGCAAGGTTGGAAAAATGGGTCTCTTGTACAGCAGCGTAACTAGAGGGGGGCGGGCCCTGGCGCGGGGCGTGCAGCCGGGCCCTGCCCCCCTCCGTACGGCCAGAAACGGCCGCATTTACCTAAAAACACAGTGGTGCGCGAGCTGCTGGGGGGCCCTGAGGGGGGGCGGGCCCTGGCCCAATCGCACCCCCTGCTCCCCCGGTAGTTACGCCACTGCTCTTGTAAGAACGCAACATCCGCCCTCAAACTCCGAAGCTCCTTTACGGCTAAATACCTCTTAGTAATCGAGTTTAAGCCATTACAATTTAAGGATATGATATTCACCATGTTATCGAATAAAAATCAGCTAATGGAAACATTATTTTGTATAAGAGAACCCATCAAAGCAGGAGACAGGGGCATTGCAAATAACAATAAACAGGTAAAAAAATTTTGTACGGTTACGACCAATAAAAGAAAAAGAAGCACCAAAAACAAAAATAACTATAAGCATAACCAAGAAAACTGTGTAACCAAAAAGTGAATAAAACCAATTCACAGTCAAAGTAGAAAAAAGTCCAGCACTTAGGCTATTGAACTTGGTGGGAAATTTCCACTTTCCCATGGGGGGGTCTTCGCTCAGATCCATACCTAAAATAAAAAAAAAGGATAAAAGTATAGAGACTGTCAAACGTGACAGTGGACCTCCGTGACAATAGAATAAGTCAGTCAAAAAGTGTAGCGATGCCTAAAAGGCAATAAAGGAGATAGGCAAATCTTACGGACAAGTAGCTCAGGGAGGTTGTCTCGGAGAGCCTGAAGCCGAAGAGGAGCTCAAGGCCAATCGCTGAGAAGAAGATGATCCCGACGCCATCTGCCATTGGGGAGCTATGCCAGGTTGTAGTGTAGGTTGCCTAGGCGATGCAGGCTGTGATGTACTTTTAAGGCCCAATGCTTGTAGAAACTGATGACGTCTCTCCAGGGATTGCAAAGAGTAGGTCTGGCCATGATGTTGTACGATAAGCCGAAATGGGTAGCCCCAGCGATATAAAATTTTCTTATCTCGTAACAGCTGAGTAATCGGCCGAAATTCCCTCCTTTTAGCCAAAGTAATCGGAGAAATGTCTGCAAAGACTTGAATTTTATGGTTCAAATATTCAAGCGATGTAAGGGACCTCACTCGAGTAAGCACTGCTTCTTTTTGTGTAAACCGATGGAAACATACAACAATGTCCCTCGGAGGTTTAGGTAAAGGTGGTTTAGGCCCCAAAGAGCGGTGTGCTCGCTCAAACTCCCATTTGTCCTGAATAGTTGTAGGACATAAATGCGTGAAAAGTCCCTTCAAATATTGTGGGACGTCCTGCGCCCCAATCTCCTCAGGGACTCCCCGTATACGTAGGTTTTGCCTCCGGGACCTATTTTCGAGGTCCTCACACATACTTTTAAGGTGGCGCACTTCTTCCCTTAACATCGTATTATCCTCCTCAACATTAGAGTACCGTTGTGCCAAATCATCGGTAACATATTCCAGTTTATCGGTTCTCTCACCGAGATCATTAAGATCACGTTGCACATCTTTTAGTGCCACGGCCACTGTGTCCGATACTGCTTTAATCAAAGTATTGGTTAGGCCATCTTTAAGGCGAGAAAGCTGAAGCGCCAATATCTGTGCAGTGACTGGGGAAGCATCCACCGAGTCAGCATCCGTAGAAAGTAGTGGTATATCAAAAGAATGACTTGCCTCTTGCTGTTGTGAAGCAGAGCTTTCAGCCTGCGAAGAAGCAGGGGACATCGTGGGTAACTCCTCGTCCATTACATCCTCCGCCATCCCGCCGCCATCTTGGCTACGCAGTTGTTTCACCTTTGGCGCCTTCTTCAAGAACGGAGACATGGTAGACCGCTGATCTTTCGGCTTACGTTTACCCATGTCGAGATCGCCACACCGTTAATAATGATAATCCTCCTGATTTGAGAAGGATCAAGCTTTGGAAGCTAATTTTCAGGAGGATTCAAGCTATTTCTGCCACGGAGCTCCTGTACTGCACGTCCTCACTCAGTCATGGCGCGCCACGCCCCCCCCCCAGATTTTCATATTCACACTATGGAGAGTGTTGAGAGCTGCAGTTCAGCAATGGATGTTGGGAGAGCCCACGCTATAGACAGTGTTGGGAGCAAATACCCGAACGATTCAAGCCTTGTTATGTGCTTGACTGGAAGAGTCTGGAGCCTATAAAGAGATCATCGCTGTGGATGCCTGTGAGCTCTGTGTGAGACTACCCGTCTGTGTGACTCCTTTGGGGTGAGTGTTACCTGAGGGAAGGGGTAGGAAAGGATGAGGATCCAGTGATCTCCTGTTTGGAGAAAGAGGCTGTTTGTGTGCCTGCCACGTGGGAGCAAATACTTTCCATCGGGAAAGGTATTTGGGCAGGTAGTGCTACCTAGGACTGGTACTCTTTTGGGGACTAGGGATAGAGACTCTTGGGCTGCCAAAATGGAGTTGCGGGACTTTTCCTGGCAGGGAATTACCAGGACTGGACTGCTACAGGTTCCTAGGGTAGTGGGTCATGCTTTGAATGCATTTATTTGTATAATGTTTACTTCCCCTTTAAAATTGTACTTCTTTGTATAAAGTTTATATTTTTATATAATAAAGTGTGTGATTGATTTGTTTCCTAATGGGACTATCCTCAGGTGTATTCCGGGACCCCATTAGGTTAATGGGGTCATGGAATTCTGTAAGTTGTGTTGAACAAATGTTTTCACCAGCCATGGATTTGTGTCGCACTGCAAAATTTTTTACGAAATATGCCACGACAAAAAAGTCACGAGACAAACATAAAAAACGCCCATAAGAAATAAAAATGTCTATTGATGCATTTAGACAAAAAAAGTCGCCATAAGAAAAAAAATGGCCATTGACTTTAAAGCATTTGGACAAAAAAAAGTTGTAGAGACAAAAAAATCGCCATAAGAAAAAACTCCCATTGGCTTTAATGCATTTGGACAAAAAAGCTGCCATAAGAAAAAAATGCCCATTGACTCTAATGCAGTTGGAGCGCGAAAATTTGTTGAGCACTTTAAAAAATGTTGACGCCGTTTTGCCAATTTTTTTACTGATTTGCAAGTTTTTTCTCAGTTTTGTGGATTACCAGTAAATAATTTTGTGAATGTTCGGCACAGAGTACTTACTGTATCCTGCTGCAGCAGTGGGATCTACAATGTATGCAGAACTGATTGCTGAATTCTGTGTCAGAGTCAAACTATAAAGTGAGAATAAAGTGAGAATTTATTAATGTTGCAACTCCCTGTTCATATCCTCAGCATAAACACATTACCAGACTGGACAGAGATGACAGTTGCAGAGACTACAAAAAGCATCAGGATTCCCAGGTATTTCATGGTCAGTTCTGGGCAGTTGGAGCAACTGGTGCTGCTCTGGTCCTGGATCAGTCTCGTGTCTCCCCAAAACACCAGCTAATTATATACACCTGTGTTTAGAGTTGCCACCTGTCCGGATTTGACCCGGAAACCCCGGTTATCAGGAGGGCTGTCCCGGTCAAAACTGCCTGCCCGGTTTTCCTAACTTGGAAAACCAGGCAGGATTCTTTAAGAGTTTAAGATTGATGCGGTGATTGGCCAATCGCCAACCACCATGTCATAGCTCCGCCTATGGCCCTCCCATGCAATGTCACTGTCCCGCCCAAAACATAACTGCCATCCCAGTGATGTCATTGGCCCGCCCCCTGCCCGGAGCCTTCACTGGGGAAAGTTGGAAACCCTACCTGTGTTTGCAATAATAATGAATAGATTTATTATAAATCTTAGGGTAATTATTAACTAGAGCAGGCCTATTTATCAAAGGTCGGACTTTAGAAATTTTGGAAACCCCAACTAAACTCACAAACTCTAAAACTATGAATGTCATGGACTTTATTAAAATATCCGAATAAAAAAAGTACAAATGGAAAATAAAAAAAGTAAAATGTCAAGTTTTGCAGGACAATTCCTAGCAAAAAAGTTAAACCTGAAAACTTTTAAAAGTCCAAATTGATTTAAAACGGTCCAATGGGATCAGCACAGCACAGCTCCCTACTGGACCGTGACAACTTGTACCTGGCAAAGTTTTATATTAGTGGTTATTGCGGTTTTTACAATTAATAATAAATATAAATCTTGAATTAGGAGAAGCACACATTTTTTCATGGGAAAAAAAAAAATCGAAATGCAATTGTTAGTAAATGGGCCCACACATTGTTCATTTTTCCATGGACGCAGGGTCAAGGAGACTGAAGCTGCTCATGGACTGGCCCATGTCTCTGTCACATCTCACCAGTTTATAGTAAACCCCCAAAATGCACAATTTGCAGATTTCTTTCCTGCTCCGCTGCTCTGAATATTTCTATTTCAGTCTATTTCAGTTTATTGCTGACATCTGGGCTTCTGCACCAACCTATCATTCTGACTTGGACGGCTCAGTTAAATATATTTTATATATATATATTTTTTTATATTAATGTTTAGTGAGTTATAGAATGGCTAATTCTAAATAACTTTTTTGTAGTTTCTGACTTATTTGCCTTCTTCCTCTGACTCTTTTCAGCTTTCAAATGGGGGTCACTGACCCCATCTAAAACACAAATGCTCAGTAAGGCTACAAATGTATTGTTATTGCTACTTTTTATTACTCATATCTTTCTATTCAGGACTCTCCTTTTCATATTCCAGTCACTTTTTCAAATCAATGCATGGTTGCTAGGGGAATTTAAACCCTAGCAACCAGACTGATGAAATCGCAAACTGGAGAGCTGCTGAATAAAAAGCTAAATAACTCAAAAAATAAAAAATGAAAACCAATTGCAAATTGTCTCAGAATATCCCTCTCTCAATCATACTGGTATTTCATTTAAAGGTGAACAACCCCTTTAACAATGGATGATTATTTCTATACATTATTATTATTATTAATAATAATATTAATAATAACAATAAGTAATATAGTTATTTTGATGAATGTCATTCTGCACAGAGTAATTACTTGATCCTGATACAGCACTGAATTATTTTACAATTTTGGCACAATGCGCTGTTGTATAAACCATCAGCCAAAATGTAAACATTTAAGGGATTTTTGATGATGTCATTTTTATTTCTCGATTACACTGTTTACACTGCAAATAATTCACTGTACAATATAAAATGTCATTCCTGAACCAACAAGTGTATTTAGTTGTAATATTGGTGTGTAGGTGCATCTCAGCTCATTTTGCCTGGTCATGTGATTTCAGAAAGAGCCAGCACTTTAGGATGGAACTGCTTTCTGGCAGGCTGTTGTTTCTCCTACTCAATGTAACTGAATGTGTCTCAGTGGGACCTGGATTTTACTATTGAGTGCTGTTCTTTACCAGGCAGCTGTTATCTTGTGTTAGGGAGCTGTTATCTGGTTACCTTCCCATTGTTTTGTTGTTAGGCTGCTGGGGGGGAGGAAGGGGGTGATATCACTCCAACTTGCAGTACAGCAGTAAAGAGTGACTGAAGTTTATCAGAGCACAAGTCACATGACTGGAGGCAGCTGGGAAACTGACAATAAGTCTAAATATAAAAAAAATCTGTTTGCTCTTTTGAGAAACAAATTTCAGTGCAGAATTCTGATGGAGCAGCACTATTAACTGATGTGTTTTTTTTGTTTTTTTTTAAAGTTTTTCCATGACAGTATCCCTTTAAATAAAGTGAAAATGCACCTATTAATGTGCCAACTCCCGGCCCAAGTGAAAATAATGAAACAGAATTACCTTGTCACAACAGTCCATGCAGTTGTCACATTGATAAGGTGGGAAAACCACAGCCGACTGGACAGATATGACAGTTGCAGAGAGTACAAGAAGCATCAGGATTCCCAGGTATTTCATGGTCAGTTCTGGGCAGTTGGAGCCACTGGTGCTGCTCTGGTCCTGGATCAGTCTGGTGTCTCCCCAAATCCCCAGCTCCTTATATACAGCTCTGTCCTCTCTCCCCTCCCTCCTGTGTCATGTATGGGGACTTTCTAAGCTGCTTCTATTTTAAGTTACAATGATAATTATAGATGAACTATAATTGTTAGAATTATTATAAGTTATTAGCATGCATAATATTTCATAATGATCAGATGTCATTTTCAGCCTCAGTCTGCCCATTGTACTTTATATAGAAAAGCCTTTAAATGCTCCAGGCACTTTAACACCTTGCAGTCCATCTATGTAAATTCTCAGTCACCTAAATTACACTTATTTTAGGTTATCTGGAAAACCCTTTAACCAGAAACCTCTGAATTATGGAATGGCCATCTCCCATAGACTCCATTATAATCAAAGAATCCAAATTTTTAAAAATAATTTCATTTTTCTGTGTAATAATAAAACAGTAGCTTGTACTTGATCCCAACTAAGATATAATTAATCCTTATGGGAAGCAAACCCAGCCAACCAGTATTTAATGTTTTCATGATTTTCTAGTAGACTTAAGGTATGAAAATCCCAATTACAGAAAGATTCTTTATCTGTAAAATCCCAGGTCCAGAACAGGTCCCATATATTTTATAGTTCATGGCAGAAGTTTGGGCTTGAATACTTTGCAACAGGCTCCTCTATTCAAAAATGGCAAAGGACAGACTTACCAGAAAGTGGGCAGGGTTTTAGGTGAAATATGTTTTTGGTTTGTTTGGGAATAGCTGGGCACAACAAGGGCAGATTGTTGTGGAAAGGCCTAAAATGTCCAAACATTTCGTTAGCAAAATTAGGAGTTATAGGTTTGGAATGAAAGTTCTTTTTCATTGCTGGTGGCCCACCGATAGAACCTGCACATTCCAAAGCAGCAGTCCCCAATCTTTTTTACTTGTGAGCCACATTCAAATGTAAAAGAAAGTGGGGAGCAACACAAGCATGCACCCCAATCTTTATTGCTATTGTCAGGGCCGTAGCTGTGCACAAAACCTCCAGTAATTAAGGGCCCAACATTAAATGTAAGGGTTCTTGAGTATTCTCCAAGAGTCTTCCAAAAAGGAAGGGAATTTGAACAACAAAACTACAACTTCCGTCAGCTCTGGCAACAGCCCTTTCTGAGATATTCTGGGAGGTGCAGCTCATGAACTGGAGTCACAGGGGGATAATCATCAAACTGTATATTAAATTAATAAGTTTCTATTATATATTTAGCATGATTGTGCTCTAGAAACTTCCTGAAGATAAAAATAAACAGGTTCTCCTGGTTTCTGTACATAATTAATCAGTATTCCTCCTCATGCTCAGTACAGTATAGGAACGTGACTGCAGTTAAACATAATAAATAAATAAATCACTCTATATACCATGCCTGTCTTCACTGTGGGGCCCCACACTTGTATCCATGCCAAGATCTTTCCTTGGGTGGCTCACTCACCGAGGTGCTCTCAGAGGAATTCACACTGGAGATCACATGCAGCTCTGCAGCAGAATCAATCTCAGTAGTGGCACCTTTCTCCTTCTGAGTTTCTGGCCGCTTGGCAGGGGACAGGCTGGGCTCAATCTCCCCAGATTCAACAGCTTCATCTCTGTACCTTACAGTCTTACAGCTACTCCGCTGGCTCTCTCAGCTCTCTCTCTGGGAGACCCCGTGCATTTGGCTCCAAAGTCAGGCACACCCTTTCTCCCAATGATGCACTGGGGTTCCCAGCCAATAGGATCGCTATCCAGCATGCAACTGGGCTGGATGATGTCACAGGCAGACAAACAGGGGAAGGATTCCTCATGTCCCCTACATAAGTAAAACTGAAAAACCAGGTCACACACATACAATGCTGTTTTGGCTCCTCTTCCTGGAAGGTTTAATAACACATCAAAGCTCCAATCTTGCTAATACAATCAACACCTAACGTAATGACATCATTGTGGATTGTGATAAACAGATTATGCTGATTGGAGCAATATTCCAGAGGATATATATGGCGAAGCAAGATCCTATGTACAAATTATTCTCAGTTGAGAAAGCCAGCTTGATGACTGGTGAAACGTCTTCAAGAAAAACACAGCAAGTCCAGTTGGTTTGACTTATTTCTATAGATATCTGAGTATCACTCATGTATTATAAGGGATAATGTACCCCCTACTGTAAATGATAAGGATATTAGAAGTCGCTGAGGGGTTGTTCTGTGACCATATAAAGGCACAAGGCTGCAGGCTGAGTTATACAGGGAACTCTGAGTATCACTCATGTATTATAAGGGATAATGTACCCCCTACTGTAAATGATAAGGATATTAGAAGTCACTGAGGGGTTATGTGACCATATAAAAGCACAAGGCTGCAGGCTGAGTTATACAGGGAACTCTGAGTATCACTCATGTATTATAAGGGATAATGTACCCCCTACTGTAAATGATAAGGATATTAGAAGTCACTGAGGGGTTGTTCTGTGACCATATAAAGGCACAAGGCTGCAGGCTGAGTTATACAGGGAACTCTGAGAATGTCTCATGTTTTATAAGGGATAATGTACCCCCTACTGTAAATGATAAGGATATTAGAAGTCACTAAGGGGTTGTTCTGTGACCATATAAAGGCACAAGGCTGCAAGTTAAGTTATACAGGGAACTCTGAGTATCACCTATGTGTTATGTATATTTATAGCATTACACTGATTTTAATATAGAAGAAAAGTAATTCAAAAAGTTGTGTTTCGGGCTGATTTATTGAAAATTTCTGCACAAACCTGACTAGCCCCGGCCATCTGTTCCGCCTCCTGCTGTCCTTCGTCTTTCCCAGGTTGTGCTGAGGAGCCATCAGAGCTTCTGTCTAGCAATTAGGCAGGTTCATTTGGATGGAAAAGTCGATATAAAGTTATTACTAGTGTTTTGTACCCTCTGTATAGTTTATTTCCTATGTGGATGCCCTGGGCTGAATATCTTAGTGCCTACTTGGTGGGCCATTATTTCCAGTCTGTGTCTCCCATTGAGATTATAGGAAAGGATTCTCAAGTTTGGCTGATCAGGTGTACCCTGTATATACTTTAGCATGAAGCTGTCCTCAAGCAGGGTGCCGACTGTCCTGTTTTGAGTGAGACAGTCCTGCTTTTGACAGCTCAACCCGCAGTCCCGCATTTGTACTGAAATGTCCCGACTTTCTATTTGATTTTATGCACCGAACGGCCAGAAAAAGATGCAACGTTTCTAACTTAATCGGCTTCTGGCAGAGAGTCCAGAATAGATATTCAGATACTTTTGAAACAATTTAAGATAAACAGGTCTCTTGGGAGAACTAAGACTCACAGCTTAAAGGGCAATTCCCCTTCATTAGCAAAACTACAATAACACATAAAAAAATACAGAAATGTGTTCAGACTTTCATAACCTGCAAAATGGACATGGTAATTGGGGGAGTGGCCTTAAAATAGACGTGGTCTCTTTCTGTTTCCAAAATGTTGGGAGGTGTGTTATAGTGACTGATCTTCCCCCGAGACCCCTCGGCTCGGACGCTGAATGGAGCAATCGCTGCCTGACAACTGAACTCCTAAAGACACTTGGAATCCACACATATTCTTTATTTAGGGCAGCTAAGCAAGTGTTGGTGGTCAAAAAGAATTTTTTCTTCCAGACTTCTGCAGCAACAACTTATACACGGAGAGCTGGAAAAGGAGGAAGTTTTATAACACATAAAAATGTATTAACTGCTTTGGTCACTAGGGGGCAGCATAACAATCACATACACATACATATCTGAATTAAATAAACAGTAATCACTGGGGCTGCATGTTAACACACTCACATATACACACACTGACACACACACATATATATATATATATTTATATATAGTGATCTAATAAAATAAGTTTTATCTTGACAAATCCCAGTGTGCTTCAGCTTTCTACATGGATATATCTATATGTATAGTAACCCACAATTTTACATGCTACACAGGGGACTCCTCACATTTCTTCTCATTTGCCATAATTACTATTAATTAATAATTACACCTGCTGATCCTGATAAATAACAATTCTCTCTGTTCTTGTGCACCAGTCAGCAAACTGCTAGACATATTTTTCCTATAGAATGTGAATGGTTATACAGTTATGCTGCAAAATGCGTTTGCACAGCGCTGCGAAATGTGTTGGTGCTATTTAAATAAATGTTAGGGGCCGATTCACAAAGGGTTGAATATCGAGGGATATTCGACTGGGAATTAAAATCTTTCAACTTCGAAGGATTTTAGTGCAAATAGTGCGATCGAATGATCGAAGTATTATTACTTTGATCGAACGATAAAATCCTTTGAATCGAACGATTTGAAGGATTTTAATCCAACGATTTGAAGGAATATCCTTCGATCAAAAAAACTTAGGAAAGCCTTTGGGGACCTTCCCCTTAGGCTAACATTGAGTTTGGTAGCTTTTAGATGGCGAACTAGGGGGGTTGAAGTTTTTTTTTAAAGAGACAGTACTTCGACTATCGAATGATCGAATAGTCGAACGATTCTTAGTTCGAATAGTTCGATTCGTAGTCGTAGTCGAAGGTCATAGTAGCCCATTCGATGGTCGAAGTAGCCCAAAAAACACTTGAAATTCGAAGTTTCTTTTTACTTCGAATCCTTCACTTTCACTCGAAGTTAGTGAATCGGCCCCTTAAAGGACCAGTAACGTCAAAAATTTTTACAAAATGATTCGTTAGAATACAACAACAAAAAAACACCAACACAAATTAAAATTTAAAATAGCAAAGCCTTTATTAAGAAATAACTTACAGAAACTCCACTTCCTGTCCTCTTCATAAACGGCGAAAAGGCGACCATCCATCTGCAGCGCTTGATTTCTCCTCCTGGCTATACACTGACAGCGTGTCCTCTGCCCTATCGCCTTCTCCAGCTCTTCTTCATCCAGCAGCAGTATGAAGGCGATGTCTCCTGCTCCTCCGCTCCAGGAATGCAGCCCTGACTGCTGACCCTGTGCCCACTCCGTCACTGTCAAGGCAGCTGAAACAAAGCAGCCGCAAAAGAATGCGTCCAACACTGAGCCGGCAGGAGGAGTAAATAAAAGTAAATCATACAACCCCGGCAGGTCCGCATTGAGTGTATTAGGAGGCTGCGTCTGCACCTCTCCAGGGCGAAAGGCTGTCCCCCCCAAATCCTGCCGTTTCACGATTCAGCCTTCAGCAGCCCAACAGCAGTTTGACAGAGGGAACAGCAGCAGCTGCAGGCGGGGAGCAGCACGGCTCACCAAAAGAAGCTCGTCCTCCTGGGGTTGCCGGCTCAGTGTTGGACGCATTCTTTTGCGGCTGCTTTGTTTCAGCTGCCTTGACAGTGACGGAGTGGGCACAGGGTCGGCAGTCAGGGCTGCATTCCTGGAGCGGAGGAGCAGGAGACATCGCCTTCATACTGCTGCTGGATGAAGAAGAGCTGGAGAAGGCGGTCGGGCAGAGGACACGCTGTCAGTGTATAGTGAGGAGGAGAAATCAAGCGCTGCAGATGGATGGTCGCCTTTTCGCCTTTTTTGAAGAGGACAGGAAGTGGAGTTTCTGTAAGTTATTTCTTAATAAAGGCTTTGCTATTTTAAATTTTAATTTGTGTTGGTGTTTTTTTTTTGTTGTATTCTAACGAATTATTTTGTAAAAAATTTTGACATTACTGGTCCTTTAATGTTAATAATATACAGAGTTCTCCCTCTAGTGTCAAGTCACTGCAATTACATCTTAGAAAGTTCAGTACTGGAACACAAAGAGCAAATATAAAGAAGAGAAAAAGAACAGAGAGACATTGATGAATGTGTGAGGCAAAGCCAACAATACATTGCACCCAGGTTTGTATCAGATAAAGATTTGATTTATTGTGATTATATTGCTAACTTTCCAGTGCAACAAGTATTCCTTATAAGAAAAGCAAATGATATGATCTGATATGACAGTGTTTGATTGGTCGGAGTAATAATTTGCTTCACATTCCCAGGGATCCCTGATATATTCAGCCTGTTGCACATATAATATAATCTGCTGTAACAGACTCTGAACTGACACTAGTTCCTGCTTTATAGTTATTTCAGGACGGCAGGTCCCACTGGCAGTTGGTCGGCTTTTATCCCATAGCCATACTGTAATGAAGAAGAGTTAAATGTTACACAGGCAGATATTGTGCCATAGAAATACCAAAATAAATAAGTTCAGAGCTTTTACTTGGTCCTTTTCAAGAGATATAATGATACATTTGTTTGAAGCTCCCCCAAAAAACATCCCCCTCTGTATGGGCTCAAGATAAGGCAGACACTAAAAGTACTCACATATCACCAAATATAGGGGTATATTTATCAGAGAGTGAAGTTCCGCCACTAGAGTGAAATTCCGCCACTCTCCGTTCATTTCTATGGGATTTTTATAGGCGTATTTATCAAAGGGTGAACTTTCACTTTCACCCATTGATAAATACGCCTTTCGAAATCCCATAGAAATGAATTGAGAGCTGCGGAATTTCACTCTAGTGGCGGAACTTCACTCTTTGATAAATTTACCCCATAGAGTTATATTTAAACATAAGCCAAGTGTAATGTGTAGTGATTTCCGCGTTTCGCTGCCGGCGAATAAATTCAGAATCTGCTGAGAAAATTTGATGCGTTAAAAAAAAATTTTACGCATAGAAATTATTCGGACTCCCATTGAATTCAATGCATTTGGACAAAAATAAAAATTATTTTGACGCCCATTGACTACATTTTGTGAACTTTTCGCCGTTTCATGAATTTTGCAGGACAAATTCGCCAATCACTAGTCAAAAGGGTTCAATATAAAATGTAAAAAGCAGCACTTTTAGTGCTCAGTGTAAATCTATAGGGATCCCTTGCACCAGTCACACTGTGAGTCTTATCTACTCACCAGACTGAATGAATGGTGGGAGGACATTACGGAGTTAACTGTAAAGGAGAAGAAGCTCATATAGTGCAATACATTTATTTAAAGGAGAACTAAAGCTTAAAGAGGTCGTTCACTTTTAAATTAACTTTTAATATGATGTAGAAGGCAATACCCTGAGACGTTTTATTGTTTTTTATTATTATTTATTATTTTTTATTATTTGTGTTTTTTCAGTTATTTAACTTTTTATTCAGCAGCTCTCCAGATTGCAATTTTAGCCATCTGGTTACAAGGGTCCTCATTCCCCTAGCAACCATGCATTGATTTGAATAAGAGACTGGGATATGAATAGTAGAGGCCTGAATAAAAAGATGAGGAATAAAAAGTAACAATAACAATAAATGTGTAGCCTTACAGAGCATTTGTTTGTTTAGATGGGGTCAGTGACCCCCATTTAAAAGCTGGAAAGAGCCAGAAGAAGAAGGCAATTCATTCTAAAACTAGAAAAAAGAAAAAAATGAAGGCCAATTAGAAGCTGCTAAAAATTAGCAATTCTATAACAAACTAAAAGTTAACTGAAAGGTGAACCACCCCTTTAACTAAAGTAGCTAGAAATGTTGTACATGATGTTTTGTGCTTCTGTATCAGCCCAAGGCAACCACAGCCCTTTAGCAGTAAAGATCTGTGTCTCCAAAGATGCCCCAGTAGCTCCCCATCTTCTTTTCTGCTGATTCACTGCACATGCTCTGTGCTGCTGTCACTTACTGAGCTTAGGGACCCACTCACAATATACAGTAAACATAGAATAGAAATGTCACAATATAAGGCTGATTAGTAATTAATACACATAATTACTACATGGCAGCACAGAAACCAGTGCAATTAGCATCAGAATTGAATAATCAGCAAACCTGTAGCATCAGCTTATATTACAGCCAGGGAAGCTCATTTTCTGCTGGATAATTAGTGACGAGCCCTAAGCTTAGCTTCTCAACAGCCAATCAGAGCCCACTGAGCATGTGAGTGTCACAGACACTTTCCAAGATGGTGACCCCCTGTGACAAGTTTGAAGTCCTGGATCATTGCTGCTATTGACAAGCTGAAACTTTAGCCTCGTGCAATAAGTTCACTATATAAAATATGCCATTTTTAGCCACATTCATTTTTAGGGTTTAGTTCTCTTTTAAGAAATTGCTTATCTCCAGCAAGTATTTTACTTACATGTGATTTCCAAGCGTGTAACAAAAAAAGATTCCAAGGCTCTATATGTTTCCTATGGTCACACTACTCAGGAGAAATTTCTGTGTACGATATACAGTTTGCTTTCTCATTTCACACTAAACCATGTGACACTTGGCTTTGGCACTTTATTGCACATTACATGTACATATGTACATACTTTCTCATCCCAGCCCAGGCTGTGCACATTGACGTTTTTGAAAATTTTACATCCGTTATTGGAACATATTTTGGCGACTGGTGATTACTCCAAATATCTGCCAAAGGAAAGATTCCATGTTTTATTGTTTTTTTTTTAAATAACTGAAATGGAACACAAGAATAAAGAATACTTACTTCCTAACCAATTGTGTTTGAGGACGCTCCTCCTCCTATTCCTCCTCCTATTCCTCCTATTCCTCCTCCTCCTCCTCCTAATTCCTCTATTCTTACTGGTCGAATGACCTATTAACATGATAGAGGAGACAATTTACATGGCTGTTACAATACAACACACCTGTCCCTTTAAATGGTGGAACAATGCCATTGGAAATGGGTGTTGGTCTGGGCAGTTTCTCTCTCTCTTAAAAGCCGCAAGCGGGGGAGGATTAATCTCATGGAACCAATGCTGGGGTCTAGGTTATCTCTCCCATTTGAAAGCTAATGGCGGGGGTGATGAAAACCAATGCCCAGGTCGGGAGACCTTTTATTTCAGGTAATGCTCTTATGCCGGGAGGCTTTAGCAGTTGAAATTATGACCAGAGGTAAAAAGTTAGGGGCCGCCATATTGGTTTTACCGTGACGTGGTATGGTGACTTATCTTATCATCATAATTTTGTAACTAAAAAACCCCCTGTCTTTGTAAATACCTGCATCTGCACAGATTACTGATAGGACAGGGGACCAGGGAATGTGCATTGATCAATTTCTCTTCTTTTTCTCTATGTCTGTAGTTAATTTGGCCAGATCAGTAGCACTTCCATTGTATTTTAGTAGATTTTAATTAAGCCATGGAGCTCCCACAACCTTTCCTTTTTACAATACAACGTGCTGCACAACTGTATTTGTGGCGAGGCCCGGGCCTAGGGCGGCACATTTTTGGGGGCGGCATGCCGCCCAGCCGCTCTGTGGGGAGCCTGTGCTCCTCAGTGCTCCAGCGTTCGGACGCTGGCGCTTTTGCGCCAGCGTGTGGTAGTGAAGGCGGGCGCTAGGACCGCGTGGAGCGCACGGTCTAGGGGCACCCACCCAGCGAATCCGGCGCTGACTGTAACAATAAGGCTATGGGCTCATAACAGGAGTGATACTTTTCCATGTGCCAAACGGAGTCCCCTGCAAGGCTGTCCCCCTCGCCCCAAATCACTTGCCTTTCCTGTGCCAAAGGGGGTGCAGGGGCTGCATTTCTAGTGCAGAGAAGACAATTCCACTCTAACTAGAAATGTTACATTTACCAGAAGCAGCGATTAGCCACCCCGGGTGTTTTACTCTGTGCTGTGTCGCTTGAGTTTCTCAACTCACCCCATAGAAGCTGCGCCCCTGCAGGTCTGGACTGGAATATAAAACAGGCCCTGGCATTTCAGATATACAGATACCCAAACAGCCCCACCACCAACCCAATAAATAGTGACCGTCTATGGCATCTTACAGCACCCCCTCTGCCATTTGTCAGAACCCACAGATTCTGGGCCTGCGCCCCTGTCTTCCATCTATTTAATCCTACAACAAATCACAATAATACTTGGAAATGTTATTGTCCTTAGATAAAATCTCTCCTGCCGTTCCCCCTCTCTCAACTGTGCGGAAAAATATTGCATAAAAACAAGAACAATGTTTCATGGACAAAAAGCAAACGGAGAGATTAAAAACAAACAGAAAAAAACATACGGTGTAGTATTTTTGATTTCTCCTGAGTCACCCAGTGTTTCAGAAGGTGAAGTGTGTTCCTGTATTTATTTCCCTCTCGGTCCCTCTTTTCTCCAGTGTCGTATTCACTTAACACTAATAGGGATGTAGCGAACTGTTCGCCGGCGAACTTGTTCGCGCGAACTTCGACCGTTCGCGTCCGCCGAATGTTCGCGAACGTCGCGCGACGTTCGCCAATTTGGGTTCGCGTTCGATTCATTCGACCATTCGACCATTCGAATTCCTTCGACCGCTAAAAATCGAACGATTTCCATTCGTTCGAACAATTGTAAGCATTCGATCGAATGGTTTTGATCGTTCGATTCGAATGAAAATCCTTCGATCGAACGAAAATCCTTCAATCGAATGATTAAAATCCTTCGATCGTTCGAATCTAACGATTTTAGCGGGTGTTCGAAGTTCGCAAACTGTCCGCGAACGTTCGCATTTTTTGCCGGTGTTCGCGAACGGCGTTCGCGAACATCAAATCGGCAGTTCGCTACATCCCTAAACACTAATGTGCTTTTACCAGAAAAGGGGGGACACTATTAAGTTCTGGACCCTGTAGTAGTACACAAAACGTTCACAGTAGCTGGGAGTAGAACAAACTTTACTAGGGAGGAAAGCATGGCTGAACTGCCAACAAGTTAGGAGGAAAGAGAAATAGAGAGGCAGAAATGGGAAACAATAATCAGCAGAGCAGAGTGACACATCTCAGTTTAAGATGTAACAGCGCCATCTACTGGCATAACATTAACAGTCAATACATAACACCCCTCCCCTCCTAGATAACATAATCCTATAGGTGGTGGGGCCTTTGAATGACCAGTCTGGGCCGCTCCATTGGGACACTGATAACCTCTCCTTGTGGATTGGTCTCAGTATCTGCAGGTAACCCCTCAGGTACATCTACTGTCTGTTCAGCTGCAGGAGTCTCTTCCTCTGGAAAAGTTAGAGGAGTTAAGTCACCTTGCAATCCAAACTGGCCATGGTTACCCTCTGTGTTAGGACAAGCATTGTGCCCTAGTCTGCTCCGCAGCTGATCAACATGTCTTCGAATAACACGGCCATCCGCAGTCTTAACCTTGTACGAGACAGGGCCTGTGGCTTCAGTGATGACTGCTGGTATCCATCTTGGTCCCAGTGCATCATTTCTAGGGATGCACCGAATCCACTTTTTTGGATTCGGCCGAACCCCCGAATCCTTCATGAAGGATTCGGCCGAATACCGAACCGAATCCGAACCCTAATTTGCATATGCAAATTAGAGATGGGAAGGGGAAAACATTTTTTACTTCCTTGTTTTCTGACAAAAAGTCACGTAATTTCCCTCCCCGCCCCTAATTTGCATATGCAAATTAGGATTCGGATTCGGTTCGGCTGGGCAGAAGGATTCGGCCGAATCTGAATCTTGCTGAAAAAGGCCGAATCCTGGCCGAATCCCGAACCGAATCCTGGATTCGGTGCATCCCTAATAATTTCTGGCATACACACTATTGCTTGCATCAAACATCCTCACTGTGGAGGTCTGTGCATTTTTATGGAATTGATCTTCCTGTTTATTTTGTACATCAGAAGCCAAGTCGGGATGCAGTCTGTCTAAGCAGGTTTTAAGCCGTCGGTTCATCAAAAGTTCTGCAGGACTGCAGCCAGTGCCAGCACAAGGGGTTATGTGCTGCTGCAACAAAAACTTTGCCAGTCTATAATTCCAGTCACCATCAATTATCCTTTTTAATGCATCCTTTGTAGTCTGGACCATGCGCTCAGCTTGTCCATTTGTGGATAGAAGAAATGGTGCTGTTGTAACATGACGAATAAGGTTAATTTCCATAAATGCTCTGAAGTCTGATGATGATGAAAACTTTGCTCCATTACAAGTTAAAAAAATTTAGGGCCACCAAAAAGAAAATTATTATTTTTTTTTTTTTTAAAAAAACAATGGTGGCAAGGGGCCCCTTACGAGTTAAAAAAAAAATTGGGGCCCCAAAAAAACATCTTTTAAAAAAAAAGATTGGTTGCAGGGGCCTATAGAATATTAAAATAATACATTGGTGGCCAGGGGATTAAAAAAAAAAAAAAAAAAAATACACAAACTGGTGTTCAGTAGAATTGAACTCACGGCTTCAGTACTTCAACTTCACCTCCTTTCGTGACTTCGGGTCTTTTCACAGCTTCAGGACTTCGGCTTCGGCTGTTTTCGTGACTTTGGGTCTTTGCGCTGCTTCAGGACTTCGGCTTCGGCTGTTTTCGTGACTTCAGGTCTTTTCGGCGCTTCGTGACTTCGGCTTTTTCCGTGACTTCAGGTCTTTTCGGCGCATTGGCTTCGGCTTTTCGGCACTTCCGCATTCGGCACGCAAGAGGCAAGACGTACGGCTCGGGCGCTCGTAAGGGGGGCCCGGATCTTCAAAAAATGCAGCGCTGCCGGGCCCCCCTTCATGCCCGGGCCCGGTACGCTTGTCCCCCCTGTCCCCCCCTGATGGCGGCCCTGCAGGGGCATGTCGGTTGGTCTGGCAAGGGACACAACTTTTTACACATTTTTCAATACATTCATCCATTTTAGGCCACCAGACATAACTTCTAGCAAGGGCTTTCATATTTACAATGCCTGGGTGACTCTCGTGTAGGGCTTTAAGAACAAGGTTTTGCCCTGCTTTGGGAATTACCACTCTATTGCCCCACAAAAGGCAACCTTTGTATGCAGAGAGTTCATGCTGGCGTTTCTCAAAAGGTGTGAATTCTTCCTTTAAACTTATTTTTGCCTCCCCCTCCATACCCAGTTCAACACTGGGTCATTCTATGGATCCATCTACATGAAGAAAGTAGATGGATCCATAGAATGCAAGCGCTAGCCCCACAAGGGTTAAATATGGATATGAATCTCAGAGCATTCCCATAAATTAGTATGAATCCAATAGAAAGGGAAACAAAGACGATATAACAAACGAAAGTATTTTTTATTGTAAATTAATATTGGAATTCATTTTAGGTGTGGTGAATAAATATTTATTAATAAACTATGGGGCCGATTCACGAAGGGTCGAATATCGAGGGTTAATTAACCCTCGATATTCGACTGGGAATTAAAATCGTACAACTTCAAATATCGAAGTCGAACGATTTTGCGCAAATCCTGCGATCGACCGATCGAAGGATTTTTCGTTCGATCGAACGATTAAATCCTTCGAATCGAACGTTTCGAAGGATTTTAATCCAACGATCGAACGAAAATCCTTCGATCAAAAAATCACAGGCAAGCCTATGGGGACCTTCCCCATAGGCTAACATTGACTTCGGTAGCTTTTAGCTGCCGAAGTAGGGGGTCGAAGTTTTTTTTAAAGGGACAGTACTTCGACTATCGAATGGTCGAATAGTCAAACGATTTTTACTTCTAATCGTTCGAATCGTTCGAATTCGATCGAATTAGATCGAATTTAACCAATTCGATGGTCGAAGTACCCAAAAAATACTTCGAAAATCGAATTTTTTTTTATCCTAATCCTTCACCCGAAATTCATGAATCGGCCCCTATGATGTATGATGAGTCATGAGGCACGGACTGAAAAAATAAAAATAACAATAATAAAATTATAAGTTTAAAATGTCATTGAAGTGGATATTTGAAGAGATTAAAAAGGAGCCATCACAATCCAAAATGATTGAATTGAATTAAATAGTATCAATCATATTAGTGTATTGTGTGAATTAAATAGTAAGGAAATATGTTCAGCCTGGGCCCCAGACTCAGATCCATCATGGAATATAAAAGCATAATAATTCATTTAATTCATGATTGTAATTTGTATAGGACCGAAAGTGAGAATGTTTTATTTGTATCAGTTTTAGCATTTTGCCATTTATATAAAAAAATGAATAGGAGGACTTTCCAGCCCCATTCTAATAAGACTAGGAGATTACCATGGCAACCCGCCGACGAAACTAACTAGGAAGGGATCTAAATTAAGGATGGAACGCCAGTTCAGTTAGGGCTGGAACGCGAGCCAGAGAAATCCGGAACAGTATCCCTGGCAACGGAACACGCACACTCTTAAGGGAGACATAGGAGAAGAACGTTAAGCCTCTGAAGAAGCCTATTGGTGAAACGCGTAAGGCAGAAGTGAGGTAAGGACACGAGGAGAAGGAGACGCCGGCAAATCTCTTTCCCACTCTAGGACATTGCGGAACCTGTAAAAAAGACTTTACGCTTACACATGACGTTTAACTCATGTAACATGTGAGTGCAAATTTTAATTCTTTTAATATTTTTAAATAAAACGTTATTACACTACGATGGTTTTATACCCCTATGTTGGAGCCTGAACATCAATCAGTGAAGGACACTGACCATCAGGAGAGCGGACTTGGCTACAAATATTCTACGCAATAAACCTACTAACATCTTGTAATGAGGCATTTTAGATAAAGTCGGTGAAGGTGTCCCCCCCTTTTCTGGTAAAAGCACATTAGTGTTAAAGGATAAGTAATCCTTTAAAATAAGTGAATGTAAAACAGATGAGGGGGCTATTCTAAGCACGTTTGTCATTTACATTCATTATTTCTTTTGTTTTTATTCCAAGATATTAAAGGATAAATGTAATAAGGATACTGTTAATATGAATGAATTTTGTTACAACAGCGCCACCTGCTGGTCAGTTTCCCACCAGTCTGACCTCCTGTATTTATTTCCCTCTCGGTCCCTTTTTTCTCCAGTGTCGTATTCGCTTAAAGGATAAGTACACCTTTAAAATAAGTGAATGTAAAATTGATGAGAGTGCTATTCTAAGAACTTTTGTCATTTACATTCATTATTTATTTTGGTTTTATTCCAAGATATTAAGGGATACATGTACTGTTAATATGGATGAAATTTGTTACAACAGCGCCACCTGCTGGTCATTTTCCCACCAGTCTGACCAGCAAGTAGTCAAGGAAGTTGTCAGGAGAAAGAAAGAGGCTGCTCTGATGTTCTTCTGCTTAGGAAAGATGTGAGAAATGTTTCTAATTTTATTCCTAAGCAGAAGAACATCAGAGCAGCCTCTTTCTTTCTCCTGACAACTTCCTTGACTACTTGGTGGTCAGACTGGTGGGAAACTGACCAGCAGGTGGCGCTGTTGGAACAAAATTCATTCATAATAACAGTACATGTATCCCTTAATATCTTGGAATAAAAACAAAATAAATAATGAATGTAAATGACAAACGTGCTTAGAATAGCCCCCTCATCTGTTTAACATTCACTTATTTTAAAGGTTTACTTATCCTTTAATATCTTGGACTAAAACCAAAATAAATAATGAATGTAAATGACAAAAGTTCTTAGAATAGCACTCTCATCAATTTTACATTCACTTATTTTAAAGGTGTACTTATCCTTTAAGCGAATACGACACTGGAGAAAAAAGGGACCGAGAGGGAAATAAATACAGGAACACACTTCACCTTCTGAAACACTGGGTGACTCAGGAGAAATCAAAAATACTACACCGTATGTTTTTTTTCTGTTTGTTTTTAATCTCTCCGTTTGCTTTAGGCGCCGGTCCATGAAACATTGTTCTTGTTTTTCTGCATCTATTTAATCCTACTTGTAGCTTTAAATATAACATTAACAGACTAACTTGCTGCTCTCACTGTTTGTGTAAAGGAACGAGTTCTGAGTAGTTATCGGTAAACTGATAGCCTGTAACTAAGTTTATACATTTGTTTTTGTTAATAAATAAAATAACATAATATCTCACAGCAGGGTCTGCAAAATGTACAAATAAATTTGTTAGATATGACAGTTGTAGAGACTACAAGAAGCATCAGGATTCCCAGGTATTTCATGGTCAGTTCTGGGCAGTTGGAGCCACTGGTGCTGCTCTGGTCCTGGATCAGTCTGGTGCCTCCCCAAATCCCCAGCTCCTTATATACAGCTCTGTCCTCTCTCCCCTCCCTCCTGTGTCCTCAATACAATCACTAACCTATATTTTGTCATTCTATTTCAGGCACAGGGATAGACTGGGTTAGAATGATTATATAGCACTAATGCATTGTGTTTTACCAAGCCTGGCGAAGTGCGGCGAAGTAGAGATAAAAATCTCTACACATTTGCCAACTGCTCTACAGGGAAACAAACAAAGCTGCTTGAGTTCTGCATGGCTGGGAAGTAAGGCGGGGGCTCCCCCTGCTGTTCATAAGTATGATTGTTTCCCTGCAGAGCAGTTAGGGACCGTCTGACAATTCCTATCCACTGCAGCAAATGAAGGGAGAATTTCACTGTATACAGTCGGGTTTCTTATAAAAACTGTACATATTTTTTAATGTGAGTATATTGGAGATAGGTTTCTTTTTCATTAAAGAAAGAAAAAAAGGGAATTTTTTTTTGCCTTTACATGCCCTTTAACTGGAGTCACACAGGGATAATCGTCAAACTGTTTATTAAATCAGTATTAGGAGCCAATATATTATTAGCATCATTACCGGAGCCGCCCAAAAATAAAATGAATCCAGATATACTGGTTTGTGCACAAGGCATAACCCTAAATTCAACCCAGTGCATATGTAGTGAATCAGCAGAAAAGAAGATGGGGAGCTACTGGGGCATCTTTGGAGACACAGACCTTTACTGCTAAAGGGATGGGGTTGCCTTGGGCTGGTACAGCTCACACACAACAAACCACGTCACAGATAAGAACACCCTTTCATTGCTGGTATTGAACCTTGTAAGGGATGCATCACATTACCTTCAGAAATAACGCCACAATGACCTGTGTCAGAGCTATGTGCTTGGCATGCAATGGTTAACTGTATTATCACTAAATACTGGGGGCAAATGCAGACACCAATGATATATGTTTATTGTTGGTAAGGTTCAGTAATGAACCAGATGGAAATCTTGAACCTGTTGAGTTCAGGGCATAGACTCCAGGCCAAAACCTTCAGTATGACATTGAAGGCTGAGTGTTGACTTCCCACAAATGGCCCAAACGGGCAATGTAAATCCTTTAAAAACAAGAGTTCAGATGTACAGTAATTGCACACCTCTTACTTTAGACTGTTACTAACCGTGGCAAATGAGAAGTAGTTCCTTAAACAATGATGGAACCTGCCAAAATAAATAGTGAGAGATGTAGGATGTCTTTACTAGCGTTGACCCTTCCTCATTAGTAAGTTACAAGAAGGTAATGATTCATGGGTTTCTATTGGACAATCATGCTTAAAGAAGGCCAGAACCCGCAGAGCAAGACCCCAGGGAAATGTGAATCTTGAGACCTAGAAGGCCCCAGAAGAGTTTAGGCCAGAGCAGGAGATCCTCTGATTAAGGGTCTCCTTGTTGGTTGATTTAGATCTTATCATCAGATGCTCTAGATGCAAAATGTACCTCAATGATCTAACTGGATATGTATCTCATTGATATCCATCAAGTCATGAACCAAAGTATTTAGCTTGAAATCAGAGGTGATCCAAGTAGTCTGAATCAGAGGTGCCAAAAAAGGCCATTTTTGAAACTATCCTGTTACCCAATATCAGTAGTGTGTGTGTTGCTACTATAAGTGATATTGAATGTTAGATTGGTATTTCTATTTCCCCTTTGCTGTTTAATAAATCAGTATTAGCTTCATAAGACCCCCCCCCCACCTAACTGACTGCTTTTACACCACACTGCCCAGTGAACCCCAGTCAGGCCTGGACTGGCAAACACCAGGGGCAGCTGTAGGATTCCATAGACAGTCACTATTTATTGGGCTGGTGGAGAGTTGTTTAGGTCTTTTTGTACTTGAAATACCAGGGCCTATTCTAAATCCCAGTATTGACTTGACCCCAGTCCTCAACACATAGAAAGGATGATTGCCACCATTCCATACATATCCCTGGGAGTAACTGAACTAGAACATTGCAGTGGGGCAGTGGGGACTATGTTGAGTATCACCTGACAGCAATAAATACACAATATGAAGCTTTATAGCACATTCAGCTTTACTTTATTATGCTTTGTCACTTTCCAGTCTATGAGATTTCTCTGCAGTACATGAAGAACATATAACATACAGTATAATAAAATCTGCTCCCCTGGACAGAATCCAATCAGAGGTCTGTGGTTATTGCCGGATGGTTGATCCCATTATCATTTTCTTCTGCCAAAGCTGAAATAAAGGGAAGGGGAGGTGTTATGTTTTGACTAGCCGAGGATGAGTATAACAGTGCTTTATTAGCAGAGTCATGCAGCCATTACACAACAGTAAGCTTTCACTTTCACTTTTAAGCTACCAGGAAGTATACACAGTATAAGTATGAGCACAGTGACATCTAGAGGCCATTTGTATAAACACCACAGGGGATAACATATCAGGGCATTATTGTTAGTACAAGTTCTGGACATTTACAGTCTATTACATGGATCTTGTCATGGTGGGAGAACATATAACTGGGGCTGTAGGAGAGAGAGGGGGGCTCTGTTTTGTCTCTTGCACAGCCCTGGGACTGTCTGGGCCCCCACAGGAAAAGCAGATAGACAGTTGGACATTATGGGGCAGCCAAGCTATAGGGAAGAACTTACTTTATCCCGACACAGCACTCCTTTTTTTCACAAAGTTGACACGATGCACTGGCTCCAACATCAGGGTCATTCTGGAAACATAAAACAAAGTGAGAATTGATGCAGCTGTTCATGTACCGACCCCCTGCCCATATTCCCAGCCATAGGGTAACAAGTCAAGCTGAAGCTTCTTTAATTAATGATGAGCAGAAAGGGTCTAATTACATGAGTCCATAGATAAAGACAAAGCAAAAATGATAAATGAGCATTACCGAGTCGCAACACTCCTTGCATTCCTCACATCCATTCCCATCTGGCTCACCATGAATACCATGAATACCATCACTGTCATGAATACCATGAATACCATCACTGTCATGAATACCATGAATACCAGCAGAGATGACAGTTGCAGAGACTACAAGAAGCATCAGGATTCCCAGGTATTTCATGGTCAGTTCTGGGCAGTTGGAGCCACTGGTGCTGCTCTGGTCCTGGATCAGTCTGGTGTCTCCCCAAATCCCCAGCCCCTTATATACAGCTCTGTCCTCTCTCCCCTCCCTCCTGTGTCCTCTATACAATCACTCAATCACTAACTTCTACTTCTGTTTGTTAATTAAATGTATAAATGGAAACTAATAAATACTGTTACATAATACTTATACCATGTGACCATTGTTAACAACATGAAAACGCCTGATTATCCGGTGCCAACTCCTTCTACATAATGATGCAATCTCTAGTGAAACTGTGAGTCACATGGAACAATGCCTCTAACAAAGAGACCAAGTGCATGAACACCCTGTTAAATACACCAAGCATTTCTGCATGTCAGGGCCATAATGAAAGATAGTGAGAAGCCATCTAGAGATGTAATTATCAGGGGACACCTCGTAGTGGATATAAAACCGGAGATCACTAACATTCACATGCTCAATGTTTTATATATGCTGTGGTTTTATCTTGTTTGTATAAGAGTATGGCTTAGATCAGTGATCCCCAACCAGTAGCTCATGAGTAACATGTTGCCCCCCAACCCCTTGGATGTTGCTCTCAGTGGCCTCAAAGCAGGAAATTATTTTTGAATTCCAGGCATGGAGACAAGTTTTCGTTGTATAAAAAACAGGTGCACTGCCAAACAGAGCCTGATAGGGGCTACTAAATGGCCAATCACAGCCCTTATTTGGCACCCCAAGAACATTTTTCGTGCTTGTGTTGCTCCCCAACTGCTTTTACTTCTGAATGTTGCTCACGGGTTCAAAAGGTTGGGGACCCCTGGCTTAGAGAATGAACACAAGAGGATGTACAATATGACCAGATACTAGGGAATACAGACTTAATGACCCAAGAGGATGGCAACATTCTATGGGGTAAGAACCCTGTGAACATTGTCAGGGAACGAGGGAATGCAAAGCATGCAACTATCCTCATATCACAAGATTTAGGGAACCAAAAGGGCATGCGTGTTGGGAGAATATCCTTTTAAATTGGCTGCTTGGAAAAGGGTTCACAAAGCAATTTACTCAAGGGTTCACTAGGATATTTTTCTCTCACTGATGTGACTCCTTGGGGCTTATTTACTAAAGAGTAAACCAAACTTGACAACTCCCCGCAACTATAAATTCTGACAACTTTGGCCCTCTCTGCTATTAAAACATACCGGGTGCTTATCAGGGATAATCATCACATTGTATATTAAATTATTATTAATATCACACTATATTATGTAACACCTATTTGGGCCACTCGGGGTTAATTCACCAGCTAGAACACTAGAGCATGGGTTACACGCGACTTACACCCAGGGCAGGGCCTTCGCTAAGTGGAAGTGTTCCCTCTATGGTATAGTGCAACTACATCCCCCCCAGGCTACTGTGCACACAAAAACAACTTGGGCGCCAGGAGGTTCTTAACAATCAGGAACGGTTTATTTACTATGCACGAGGCAAGTGACCACAGGTTTAATACTCACGCAGGAGCTTGAGGAAAACAGCATATTGAGAGTTCATAGAGAACATAGGCAGGCTCACACAGGGGCAAATTCACTAAGCGCCAAAGCGCCAAACGCTAGCGTTAATTCGCTAGCGTTTGGCATTTTCGGTACTTCGCAAATTCACTAATGAACGCTGGCGTAATTTCGCTAGTGTAACCGCACCCTTACGCCTGGCGAATTTGCGCAACGAACAAAACTATGCAAATTCACTAACATGCGCATTGTTCTTTACGCCACCTTTTATGCTAGACTTTCTTCGCCACCTCAGACCAGGCGAAGCGCAATAGAGTAGATAGGGATTGTTTCAGAAAAAGTCAAAAAACGCTGGCGTGTTTTCTACATGATGGGTGATAGGCTGAAAAAGATCGAAAAATTTTTGGGGCTCCCCTCCTTCCCCCCTACATTTCCTGACTCATGGCAACTTACCTAGACAGTGGGCACATGTGTAGGGCAAAATAAAAATGTTATTTGCAGATTTGAAGGTTTTCTTGGCATTTGTAGTGCTGAAACGTGTTCCTCCATTGAAATTTGAATTTGGCGCCGTATGCAAATTAACCTTCGCTAGAGAAACTTCGCTTCACTTAGCGAATCAACGCTAGCGCAGCTTCGCAACCTTACGATACCCCTGTGCGCAACTTCGGATTTTAGTGAATTTGCGGAGCGCTGGCGAAACTACGCCTGGCGAAGTGTGGAAAAGTGCGGCGAAGTTGCGCCTGGCGCAACTACGAATTTTAGTGAATTTGCCCCATAGAGAGTACACAGACAAATGCAGTACAACCTTTCCCTCCTGGAAGTTGTCAGGAAGCAGCTTGTACCCTACAGTCCCTCCTCACTGAGGTCCCTGACTGGAGGCAACACACAGAGCCTCTGGGAAGCTCCTCCCTTACTGCAAATCCTTGTTGGAGCTTCAGCTGCTCTTTCTCTCTCACCTCTCTGCCTTTCTCTCCTAGAGAGACTATGACAAGTCTGCCCTAGTGTATCTGTTCCTCATTCACGGGGTTACCTGCTCCCCGACTTGGTCACATGACTTCTTCTGGGCCTATTGCACTCAGTCCCCCTGAGCACATCCAGCTGGATCAGCACCAGAGGCAAAAGAGGAAGAGGCCACTCCCTGCTCACACTATATAGGAGTGAGTCAGAGCAGTGTCATCAAATCTCTCAGCCTATCACTGTAAAGGTTATTCTGTAACAGGGATTCTACCCAATAACCCAAGGAAATGGTGAAAAGATTAACTCTATAGGGCCTGTATCCCTATAGGGCCCTATAATTATTAGCATGATTGGTGTTACTGGATCTTCCTGGAGGTCAACTTAAACCAGCTTTCCTGGTATCTACTAATAACCAATCAGGATTCCTCCTCATACTCCCAAAATGGAGCTGGAGATCAATAGCAGTAATAATTGTTGCCTTCAAGTATTAATCAGTTCTATACTCTTTCTGGAGGTGCCATCAAAATACTCTGGCAGGGATGTATCACTCCCCCAGTGCCATCCCTACAAGCAATGTTTTGCACCCATGGAATATTTATACCACTAAGGGCACCCACTGGGGCACATCAGGAACATTGCCTTTTGCTCTCAGTTACTCTATTACACTGGACTCTTTACTTACTGTACATCTTTTCTCTTACTAAGGGGCATTCAAGTCACTGAACAGAGCTTTAGCCTAGCCCTACGGGTTATCTGAAGCATTTTGTATATTAAATATATGCAAACATTCCATCTGGGGAAGATGGGAGATTGTGGTGCCTGACCACCATGGCTACACCATGTTGTACACAATCACACAAAAATATTCCACCTACATTCCCAAACTCTAGCCTATTTTCAGATTTGACTGTCCTGCCAAATAAGGGTCAAATCTGTAAGGGAGCACCGTATTGGCGCATGCGCAGTTGCAACTGCGCATGCGCCAAAATTGCTGAAGGGAAGGAAGAGGTCCCAATGAAGACCAATGATCCGGAAGATGGCGCCCATGAGCTCTGCTACATTTACTCTGCACTCTCTACTCTTCTTTTCTACACACCAGCATTAACTCCATCATTGTTAGAAGTGACACACTTACAGCATTCTGGATGGCATGGCAGAGCATGACGGAAATTCCACCCTATGGATTCTGGTTTATCTCTTTGGAGTTGACACAATTAAATCTTTCACCAGATTATTCCTGTATAAAAGACATTAAAATGACCCTCCTTCCATGTAGAATTTAAATTCTATTGCTCCCAAGCACCCAGATACCTGGATACACCCAGAAATGACTCACCCCATCCTCAAAGAAGTCACATTCCGGCACCATCTGGTTGTCTGATTTGTGGCATCCCGTCTCCTTTAGGATGAACTGAATCTGAGAAAAGGAACCATATTTTCCATGGGGAAAATAATAGAGTTGTATATAATAAGAGCTGCTAATCCAACCCATTGGTTTATTAAACCAATAGGACTGTGTAGCCATGCAGCGTACATCGAAAGAAACAGCTAAGTATCCACAAAGCATGGGTGGTGGCGGAGGGAAAAACAAAAGATATATGACCGTGTTCTGATCATTTGGGGCAGACTATTAAGGGTACAATTAATTACTGTAAGATAGTTGATATCACTGTCGAAGAGCTGAAAGATGGAGTTGTCACTGGATCCTCTGCTGTAGTACTCTACGCCATGGTCGATACCTCCATGTCTGTCATGGGAATTCTGGGTAATGATAACCCATGTGCTGAGAGAGGAGCAAGAGGGGTCTCAGGGTGGTCCCCATGTTTGCTGGATATATAGCTTTCTGCACAGGAGAGGAGCCCCTTTTATATAACCCCATAAGTTTACACTGTGCATATAAACATTTATATATTCTAAATATGATCTGAGGGCATGCACACACTTACACTCGTGTCTGGGGCTTAGTGCTTAGAAATGACAGTTAAACAAGGCAGTTCCATGGAACTAACTCCTATCTCTTCTCATTCCTACAGGTAATTCTGCTATATCCATACACTGCCATATCCATATACTGCAACTGTTTATTCCGGTAATTCTGCTATATCCCTACTTGTATTTGTTAACCCCAATAACTTTTGTCTGTCAGGCCTATTCTACTTTAGTTCTCTGATAAATATCTAAAGCACACATCTGTGTCCCACTCCTCCGTGAACAAGAGATATTTTTATAGCCCCAAACCTGGTTCTGGTGTCTGTAAAACTCTGCCCTTTGCTAGCTGTTTAATTGATTAATTGATTAATTAGGCTCTGGTTTTCCCAATCAGCTACATATAAATTCAGACCCAGTATTGGGGATGGCACTCGTGTCTGGGGCATGGCACGAGTGCTAACATTTCCTAAGTGCTAAAGTTTCACAAGTGCTTAGAAATGACAGTTAAACAAGACAGTTGGGCAAAAGGAACCAGATTCCCCTGCAATCAATAGTGAACCATCTGGGATAAGAAGAAACCAGATTTGTTTGTACCTGCTAGTTTGTTACTTCTTACTCCAAACATACTTTATCCTGCATTTCTCCTCCTTTCACTCTCATGTTTCATAAAACATTTTTCACTACCTCCTCCATCAAATCCCAGTTCTATACAAATCTCAGCCTCTCTACTCTCCTCTCCTTCCCTCTCCACACATGAAGTATATAAAGTACTCTGTTTAGCTATTCCACAAAACTCCTCCTTTTCATACAAACCAAGGACTTATAAATCCCACTCTCACTTAGTCTTTCTTTCCTTCCTATTGCTGGCAGCTGGGGACATTTCCCCAAACCCTGGCCCTTACCCCATCCCAGTTATATCACGGCCACAAGCTCCTTCTCTCCAGAGCAATTTCAAACAGTACAGAACTCTTACTCCTATACCCAAAAACCCAGTTAATCTTTCATGTGCTCTCTGGAATGCCAGATCTGTCTGCAACAAACTCACCGCTATACAGGACCATTTCATTGCAAATTCCTTTAACCTACTCGCACTTACTGAAACCTGTCTTTCTCCTACTGACACTGCCTCACCTGCTGCCCTGTCCTATGGGGGCCTACACCTTACTCATACTCCCACACCTGCTA
This sequence comes from Xenopus petersii, assembly GCA_038501925.1. Taxonomy (NCBI): domain Eukaryota; kingdom Metazoa; phylum Chordata; class Amphibia; order Anura; family Pipidae; genus Xenopus; species Xenopus petersii. The sequence continues at coordinate 161,376,503 of CM076682.1, read as the reverse complement.
ACAGACCTGGAGGTGGGGTGGGTTTGCTTCTCTCTCCCCACTCTACTTTTAAAGTTCTTCCACCTGTTCCCTCTTTATCATTCTCCTCATTTGAGGCTCACTGCATTAGGCTCTTTTCTCCTGTTTCACTCTGCATTGCTGTTATATATCCACCACCAGGACCAACTGCACAATTTCTGGACAACTTTGCTGCTTGGCTTCCTTACTTTCTTTCATCTAACATCCCATCCATCATATTAGGTGACTTTAATATACCCGTTAACAACATCAACAACTCTTCTGTCTCTAAACTTCTTTTACTAACCTCCTCCCTAGGCTTATCTTTGTGCTCAGACTCCCCCTCTCACTCCAATGGTAATGCTCTGGATCTCATATTTACCAGACTCTGTTCAACCTCCAATTTTACTAACTCCCCATTTCCCCTCTCTGATCACAATATGCTCACATTTCAACTCTCACTAACTCCCTCCTCACCCCCTGCTATTCCCCAAACACGTACTTACCGTGACTTGCAAGCTGTAGACGTGTCACATCTCTCTTCTTCCTTTGACTCTCTTCACTCTAATATCTCAGCCATCTCATGTCCTAATGTGGCTACCTCTGTCTACTATAGTACTCTCACCACTGCCCTAAATGAGCTTGCTCCTATAAAAACTAAACATTCTAGACCCAAACCACTTCAACCTTGGCATACTGCTCATACAAAAGCGCTCCAAAGACATTCACGTGCACTTGAGCGTCGCTGGCCAAATTCCGTTCAGAATCAGACTTTTGGAGCTACAAATCTGCCCTGCGCTCCTTTAACACCAGCCTCTTCCAAGCCAAACAAACATACTTTACTTCACTCATTAACTCCCTTTCTAAAAAACCAGCACAACTTTTCTCCACCTTTAACACTCTCCTTTCCCCTTCTCCACCCCCTCCATGCACATCTGTCTCTGCTCAAGATATTGCTGAGCACTTCAAAAACAAAATTGACACTATCAGAAGGGACATTACACTACTCAACCCCCCTAGACTTCCACCACCCTCCCTCCACACTCCCCAGTCTCTCCTGTGCTCCTTCACCCCTGTCACTGATGAGGAATCTCAAAGCTTCTGGCTTCTTCTCACCTTACCACCTGCCCGCTTGATCCAATTCCCTCAAAACTTCTCCGCAATACCAATCCTTGTCTAATCAAAGCCTTAACTCACCTATTTAATCTTTCGCTCTCAACTGGACTGTTTCCTTCTCAACTAAAACATGCTCTTGTCACCCCCATTCTGAAAAAACCCTCTCTTGATCCCTCCAATCTTGACAACCTCCGGCCTATCTCTCTGCTACCTTTCATCTCTAAACTACTTGAGCGCCTAGTCTACAACCGACTAACCTCATTCCTCTCTGACAATAACCTGCTGGACCCCCTACAATCTGGTTTTAAGCCACAACACTCCACGGAAACTGCCCTGACTCGACTAACTAATGACCTTTTAACCGCTAAAGCCAACAATCATTTCTCACTACTAATACTGCTTGCCCTCTCAGCCGCATTTGACACTGTAGATCACCCTCTCCTCCTCCAGTCCCTCCATTCACTTGGCCTTAGTGACACAGCCCTGTCCTGGTTCTCTTCTTACATCACCAATCGTTCCTTCAGTGTCTCCTACAATGGAGTATCATCTTCTCCCCTACCTCTTTCTGTTGGAGTTCCTCAAGGCTCTGTCCTGGGACCATTACTATTCTCCCTCTATACTTCCTCCCTTGGCAAATTAATAAATTCATATGGTTTCCACTACCACCTCTATGCTGACGATACTCAGATCTATCTCTCATCTCCTGATCTCAACCCAGAACTCCTAACTCGCGTCTCCTCCTGCCTGTCCGCTATCTCTACCTGGATGTCGCAACGCTACCTTAAATTAAACCTCTCTAAAACTGAAATGGTTCTCTTTCCTCCAATTAACACCAGTAGCATCCCTGAAGTATCCATCATAGTTAACAATTCCACAATCACCCCCTCTCCCCAGGCCCGGTGCCTTGGGGTTATCCTAGATTCTGCCCTGTCATTCACTCCTCATATCCAATCACTTATTAAATCATGTCACTTCCACCTAAGGAACATATCCAAAATACGATCATTTATCACCCAAGACGCTGCCAAAATTCTTATTCACTCTCTCATCATATCGCGTCTAGACTACTGCAACTCTCTTTTAATTGGCCTCCCCCTCCAGAGACTGTCACCTCTCCAGTCCATAATGAACACTGCTGCGAGGCTCATACACCTCAGCAACCGCTCCTCCTCTGCCTCGCCAGTCTGTCAATCCCTGCACTGGCTTCCGTTACCTTTCAGAATCAAATTCAAATTAATGACACTGACTTTCAAAGCACTTCACAACTCTGCTCCACCCTACATCTCTGAACTCATCTCTATATACTCACCCACTCGCTTACTACGCTCCTCTACTGACCTGCTACTCAACTCTTCTCTCATTACCTCCTCACATGCTCACATTCAAGACTTTGCAAGGGCTGCACCCCTCCTCTGGAACTCTCTCCCACGGTCTGTCCGACTGTCTCCCAACCTTTCTGCTTTCAAAAAATCTCTGAAAACGCACTTCTTTCGAGAAGCCTACCCTCACTCTGCTTAACTACCAAATGCAACACCACATACAGTACCACATTTCTCACCCACTTAATTCGATCTTGCCCACTCCCACACCTTGTGTATTACTCCCTTCCCTTTAGACTGTATGCCTATGCATAGGGCCTTCCTCACCTCTTTGTACCTGTATTGATTGTGATGTTTGTTACTCCATATATTCTATATATGTAATTCGTGTGATGTAGTTGTATAATCACATTTACTTTACAGTGCTACGCAATATGTTGGCGCTATATAAATACATGTTAATAATAAATAATAATAATACACCATTCCTTAACTAGAATGTCGCTCAAATCTCTCTCACAGATAAAATACTACAGGGGTCGCCATCCAGGAGATGTCTGGACTCCTTTTCCATGGTGCACTAGGCCTGGGGATCTTTTACCCTATTGAAAACCCTCTCTGACTTACAGCCCTAGGGTGTATAATAACAGAGTCAACGTATCCAATAACTATTCTACATTCACAGGGTTCTGGCATTCTGGAAAAACTTCAAGTAGGTGAAAAGATTAATTAATGCAGCAACTGTACATTGCAAAAGGTAGACCACATACAATATTGCAATTTATGAAATGTTTACTAACGTATTCACGTATTGTTCTGGTATCCCGACCTTAATCCAGAAAGTGAGTCCTAGTTCAGCCTCAGGATCCCCAGCACTCCCACCTGCCTCTCAACTGAAACACTATGAGTTCTAACATACCCTTTATGAATTAAGGAACAAAGTAATAAAATCTCAGATACACCTCCCTCCTACAGAGCAAGGGTCACCCTCTATGTCACATGTTGTAAAAGAGAAAAAGAATAACGATTTCACATTGATATATGTGTATAAGGCGCCAAGCTATAATGATAATCATGTATAACACCCCCATAATACATAAGACACGTCTAGTTAAATGCAGCTCAGTTCCATGTATAATACCCCAAAACACACAGTAGGATAAATATAGTGCCAAATCCATGAATAATACCCCAGAATCAGGCCCGGATTTGTGGAATGGCCACCTAGGTCCGGGCCTAGGGCAACAGGATTTTAGGGGGGTGGCATGCTGCCCAACCACACCCACATTGGTTCAAAAACACTGGGGATGCGTCGGAGATACAATAATTTTTTTGAAATTTGCTGTGCGTCAGTCCCCATTGCTCCAGTCCAGATGATGACAATTTGCACGAATAGAGGGGAGGGGACAGGGAGAAAAACGGCAGTGGGCCTAGGTTTTGCCCGCAATGTAAATCCGGCCCTGCCCAGAATACTGAGCAGGATAAATGCAGTACTGATTCTATGTACAATACCCAGAACACACAGCAGGATAAATACAGTACCGATTGTATAATGCCCCAGAACACACAACAGAATAAATACAATGCCAATTCCATGAATAATACCCCAGAATACACAGTACGATAAATAAATTACTGATTCCATGTATAATACCCCAGAATACACTTCAGGAAAAATATAGTACCAGTTCCATGTATAATACCCAGAACAAACATCAGGATACTTAGGCAGAGGGTGATTTTTGTTGTTTGGGTAGGCTAAGTCTATTGTTACTTCCAACAGTTTCTTCACCAGTGATTTTTCACTGGTACATAAACTGCTGATTCAGTTCGATATTAAAAGAATTAGCCAAAGTTATTATTCACCTCACGTGCAAGTTTAGGAAAACAGCGGGAGTTTAGGGAGCTAAATGCGTGGCTCAAGTCTTGGTGTAGGAAGGAAGGGTTTGGGTCCCTAGAGCACTGGGCTGATTTTTCGTTGGGGTACAACCTTTACAGTCGTGACGGTTTGCACCTCAATGGAAGGGGGTCCGCGGTGCTAGGGGAAAGAATGGCTAAGAGGTTGGAGGAGTGTTTAAACTAGGCAAGAGGGGGGTGGGTGAGAAAGAATTATGGGGAAGCTAGGGTAGACGGGGCAGTGGGGTTAGTAAGGGTTCATGGGGGAGGAGTGAGGGGGGCATACAGTTTACCAGCTAAGGAGGTCCCTCTGTTACAAGGAAAACAGAATAATACTAACTTAACGTATAATTCTTCACTAAGTAATGCAAATTTCAAAAGTAAAAGTAGTAACCTCCGCTGTATGCTGCAAATGCACAGAGTTTATACAAAAGGGGGGTTGTGGGAGCACCCGCATTGCTAAGTAAAAATATATAGAAGTGTAAGGGAAAGTGCTACTGGCATATCCAAATGGGTCAGTGCACATTCCCTGGGCCCCTGTCTAAGTAATTCAGTAGATATGCAAATGCATGTGTTAACAAAGACAGGGGTTTTTAGTTGCAAAGTTATGATCATAAAGTTGAAAAGCCACCATACCACGTCAAGGTAAACCCCATATGGTGGTCCCTAACTTGTTTACCTACCAGTCATAGTATTGAGGATCCTGTGTCTCTCTGCATAATAGCATTAATAAAGTAAAAAGTAAAAGTCTGCTGAACCTTGGTTTCTGGAGGGCTAAATCCTCCCCCGCTGCTGAATTGCAGCTTTTAAGAGAGAATGATTGCCCAAACCAACACCCATTTTTGAAAAAAAATTTATAAATATGGTGCAGTTAAAAGCATAGGGCCACTATTAATTAATAGGGGTGGGTATGGGGGGTGCTACAAGCTACAATGACAACTTTTTATTCCAGCTCGTTCAAGAACCTACTAGGAATAACTCTCTTTTGGACCTTGTAATAACTAACAATAATGAACTCATCTCTAACATTTGTGTGGGTGAGGAGCATTTAGGGAATAGTGATCATAATATGGTCTGCTTTGAGATTCTGTTGCAGAAGCAATTCTATAAGGGACGAACTAAAACACTAAATTTCAGACGTGCAAACTTTGACAGTATAAGGGCATCTCTGCAACATAATAACTGGGAAAAGCTTTTCTCAGGGTTAAACACAGAACAAAAATGAGAAGTCTTTAAAATGCTGCTTAATAAATATACATGTCAGTATATTCCACTTGTAAGCAAGGAACGTCGTTGCAAAGCAAAACCTTTTTGGTTCAATAGAAGCGTTGGTGTTGAGGTGGGTAAGAAAAGACCTGCTTTTAAGGCTTTCAAGTTAGCTGGTACAGCCGAAACATTTATAAGGTACAAGGAGGCCAATATATAATGCAAAAAAGCTATAAGGCAAGCTAAAATTGTTATAGAAAAGGATATTGCAGCTAGCAGTAAAAAAAATCCAAAATAATTTTTTAAATATGTTAATAGTAAAAAAATGAAGCAGGAAGGGGTGGGACCCTTACTATCAGAGAGAGGTCAGCTGGTTTAATGAAAACAAAATAAAAGCGCAGATTCTGAACTCATATTTTTCATCTGTCTACACAAATGAGGAATCAGTAAGTGAAGTTTTCCTTCTTAACAATCCCAATTATAGTAATACAACTAATGATGCATGGTTCACACATGATGAAATTCAAAAGAGACTAGAACATGTTAAGATTAACAAAGGTCCAGGGCCAGATGGTATTCATCCCAGGGTAATTAGCGAGCTTAGCTCTGTGATTGCCAAACCTCTTTACTTAATTTTTCAGGATTCATTCAGATCTGGCATAGTGCCGAGAGACTGGCGAATTGCTAATGTGGTGCCTCTATTCAAAAAAGGATCCCGTTCTCAGCCTCAAAACTATAGGCCAGTTAGTCTGACGTCAGTGGTAGGAAAGCTTTTCGAAGGGTTAATAAAGGATAAGATACTGGACTTCATAGCAAATCATAATACTATGAGTTTGTGCCAGCATGGTTTTATGTGTAATAGATCTTGCCAGACTAACTTAATTTCTTTTTATGAGAATGTAAGTAGAGACCTCGATTCTGGGATGGCAGTGGATGTGATTTACTTAGATTTTGCTAAAGCATTTGATACAGTGCCACACAAAAGGTTACTGGTTAAATTAAGTAATGTTGGCCTGGAACATAGTATTTGTACCTGGATAGAGAACTGGCTAAAAGATAGACTACAAAGAGTGGTGGTAAATGGAACATTTTCTAACTGGACCAGTGTTGTTAGTGGAGTACCGCAGGGCTCTGTACTAGGTCCCTTGCTTTTCAACTTGTTTATTAATGACCTGGAGGTGGGCATTGAAAGTACTGTTTCTATTTGTGCAGATGATACTAAATTGTGCAGAACTATAGGTTCCATGCAGGATGCTGCCACTTTGCACAGTGATTTGTCTAAACTGGAAAACTGGGCAGCAAACTGGAAAATGAGGTTCAATGTTGATAAATGCAGGTTATGCACTTTGGCAAAAATAATATAAATGCAAGTTATACACTAAATGGCAGTGTGTTGGGAGTTTCCTTAAATGAGAAGGATCTTGGGGTCTTTGTAGATAACACGTTGTCTAATTCTGGGCAGTGTCATTCTGTGGCTACTAAAGCAAATAAAGTTCTTGTATAAAAAAGGGCATTAACTCAAGGGATGAAACATAATTGTGTCTCTTTATAGGTCCCTGGTGAGGCCTCATCTGGAGTATGGGGGCAGTTTTGGACTCCAGTCCTTAAGAGGGATATAAATGAGCTGGAGAGAGTGCAGAGACTAAGTGCAACTAAACTGGTTAGAGGGAGGGAAGAGTTAAATTATGAGGGGAGACTGACAAGGTTGGGGTTGTTTTCTCTGGAAAAAAGGTGCTTGTGAGGGGACATGATTAGACTTTACAAGTACATTAGAGGACATTATAGACAAATAGCAGGGGACCTTTTTACCCATAAAGTGGATCACCGTACCAGAGGCCTCCCCTTCAGACTAGAAGAAAAGAACTTTCATTTGAAGCAACGTAGGGGGATCTTCACAGTCAGGACAGTGAGGTTGGGGAATGCACTGCCGGGTGATGATTCAGTTAATGACTATAAGAGGGACTTGGATGATTTCTTGGACAGACATAATACAAAGGCTATTGTGATACTAAACTCTATAGTTAGTATAGATATGGGTATATATCATTTATGTGACAGTAGGGAGGGGTGTGTGTATGGGGCTGGGTTTTCATTTGGAGGGGTTGGACTTGATGGACTTTGTCTTTTTTCAACCCAATTTAACTATGTAACTATGTAACTATGTAACTATGTAACCTGTGTGAGCACAAAGGGTGGATTTTTGTCTAAAAATGCTCTACAATCTGAAATCTGCCCCATACATGGACTGACTGATGCTCCCACAGACTGTCTGGTTAAGTACTAAGATATTTTCCACTTCCCAAGGACAAAGCCCAGACTATTTTGAAAATAATATTCATAGCACTCTCTTATCAAAATTATAGAAAAAGTTCAGTTCGTTCACACGACGGCTACTTTGAAACAAAACACAAGTGATATCCTAACTGTGCCATTTATGAGACATCTTACATGCAGAAAGTATATTGCAGATATATTTGATCCCCTTGCAAAAATCAGTAGCTGCTGTTTACTGCACTTTTAAAGTAACAAAGTATAATAGTAGATGAGATTGAAAAAAAAAACGAAGTGAAAGTAGCCAAACTGATCTACTAGCTGACCCAGAGGAAGGAGAGAATACATTAAAGGCATGTATGCTGCAGTCTAAGCTGTGATACAAAATGAAGACAGCCCTGCAGTAAGAAGGAATGACATATTTATTTGGTAGGCATTTAAGGATACAAGGCCATTAACACCTTAAGAAACTCCATTGTTGGCGTTGACTGAAACTCACAGAGGTATGAAAGTGTCATCTGGTCACAATCATAACGACTGCATCTCCCCTTCGCAGTCTCAGTTACCACTTACATGAATAGTTATAGTATTGACCATTATGTTTTGTGCTAATAACCCCTTGCAATAACTCTGTAAGGCTCGCTTATTCTGGTGGTCTAGTGGCCGGCGGGGATGCCCACCGCATGCTTCCTTCTGTCCTTGTTGCCGGTTCACCTATGGCTTTGCACGCACTTCCTGGTTTTACGCACCGGCGTGATGGCGTCATTGCGTTTTAGCGCGAAATTCAAATGTTTTTAAAGGGACTTCAGTTTTGGTTCCTGGGTGCTTATTTCTTGTGAATCCTACTTGTATATCTTGGTATTGACCCTTGCCTGCCTAACTATTCCAAACTCTCCAATCCTGATCCTAGCATGTCTGACTATCCTGTGAACTCAGCCTGTTCTGACCCGGCCTGTCTGACCTTGCTTGAACCACACTATTCTGTTCGATCCTGGGTTGTGACATCACAAAAGGGGTGGGGAGAGCACAAGGGTATAAAAAGAGAAGCTGGCAGTGTAAGGTAACAAAGGGTGTCCGAGGTCGGCCCAAACCAGTGCGGCCCACACATCACTACTGTACAAGGTGGCAAATTTAAATTTTCGACACTGCACCTCTCTCTGCTCCTGCTAAACTAGCTCTATCTGCCTCACTTTCCTAAAAAATGCTGTTACAGAAAACTTCCCTGTCCTAACTACACCTGATTCACACGGGCCCTGTATCCCCCACTTCACCAAGGGCCTCACCACCCTTGGGGCTTTCTCTTTACTAGGCCTAAGCTCCAGGCTCCCAGTGCATCCACCCCTCCTGGAGTAGCAGGGTGTAAAGAACGTACCTGTTGGTCTAGTGGGGGGGGGGGACGGCAGGGACGCCCGTCGCGATGAGCAGCCTCCATTAGGCCGCAGGCATCGGCATCTTAGGGCGTGCGCGGCGCGTTCTTGGGGATTTAAAGGCGCAGGCGCGCTGACGTAATGAAGTCAGTGCACAATGGCGCGAAATTCAAAAACTATTTAAAGCCCATTAGGGCTGTGGGACCTTGCCCGTGATAGGAGTTTGTTCCTGGTGCTTCCTGAGCTTTGCTAATCCTGTTTTGAACATGTTTGATTCCTGTTGTGACCCCTGCCTGGCTTTTGACTATTCTGACTTCTGGATCCTGACCCCTGCCTGATTACCGACTACCTCTTATAATTAACCCTCTGATTGACTTCCTGGTTTGACCCTTGCCTGCCTGACTACGTTTATTCTCTGCCTGCCCTGACCCAGCCTGATCTGACTACTCTTTTGCCTAAACACCTTGTACTACGACCTTCTGCCCAAAGACTTTGCTTTACAGTTGTGCCCCTCTGCCTATCCAGAACCCTCATCTTGCACCTCTCGTTTAAGTCCTGGTGGCATCCAAGTAGCTGAGGGCTCCTCCCAAAACCAAAGGCGGTCACACTACAGGTGAAGCACGAGCCGAGACCAGGGTGCTTGGCATTTGTTCTGGTGTTGGGTGCCGACCGTTACACAGGGAAAGTCCCACCCTCTGCCCAAAACTATACTGAAGTGTGACAGGAACTTGTCATCAGCTTGCAGGCCAATCACACACTGTACACATTATAACAAGTAAAAGTAGATACATGGGTTTCTGCCCGGCAACTAGAGAACAAGGAAGTGTAGGCATTTAAAGCCATAGGGGAGCATTGACCCTATAGGTCCCTATATCAAGAAATACTTAACTTGATTTAAATGTAAATAGCATTCTGTGATCCGCATTTTTTATGAATTGTATCTGCAGGGAATATGAAATCTTAGACTCAGTTGATGACCGTTGGGTCCCACTTTTTTGGGGAGCCACTGTTTTCTTGTCTCCTCCCTGATTCAGACGGTAATGGAAGTGGGAGGTAAAAAGCACCTGTTCCATGTTTAATATCCATCCTGTGTTGTAGGAAGTGAACTGGTGTTGGTTCAGGGAGTCCCTACCTTCACTAATAGTTGTCTATGAACAAAAGCAAATGCAACATGACCGACAGTAATGCCTGTGCTGCTTTTACAGCTCCATGGAAAGTCAAACCTCAGTGACAGTATGGTATTTCAGATACTTCTCACACTGCTTATCTAACACAGATGCCCTTTGCCAGGAGGGAAAATAACCCCTTATTTTTGGACAGACATAATACAAAGGCTATTGTGATACTAAACTCTATAGTTAGTATAGATATGGGTATATATCATTTATGTGAGAGTAGGGAGGGGTGTGTGTATGGGGCTGGGTTTTCATTTGGAGGAGTTGAACTTGATGGACTTTGTCTTTTTTCAACCCAATTTAACTATGTAACTATACTAACTATGTAGCTCAAGACCTTATTTGCCCTTGATGCTACTGACTGGCATTGCTTGCTACAGCCAAGTTTATCATCTACAAGAACTCCAAGCTCCGTCTCCATTATGGATTTGCCTACAGTGAGAGCAGTGAAGATGTGGAATTGTGGAGGCTGTTGACTTCCCATACCTTCACCACCCATATATTTAATGATTTCACTTGCCTGGGTTCCCTAAACATATCTAATAGCATAGATAATGGAATAATCTGGATACATACATTTAATAGTATATATATATATATATATATATATATATATATATATATATATATACCATACTGTATATTTATAAGATATGATTATAAATTAGAGGCGCTTTCTACTTGGTAGTAACAACTGTATCTTTATTCTTGATTGTCTTGAAATTGTGCTGAAAAAGAATTCCTCTAAATATGGGGATTCTTTTTACTGGCAAAAAGAGGGTACCTCAATGGGTTCTGCGGTCGCCACTTCTTTCGATAACCTCTTTGTGTATGGGTTAGAAAAAATGCTATTTCTTCGGGAACCATATCTGAAACATATTCAACACTATCAAAGAAATGTGGATGATATATACATTTTTTGGGAAGGCCCATTGACTGTATTTGAGTCACACAGAACTGTGAACTTCACAATGGAAGTCTCTGACCATGAGATCAACTTCCTAGAGGTTAACATAAAATTGCATGATAATGTCTTGTGCACAAATTTATCCCGGAGAAAGATGAAGAGGAATAACCTTTTATATAACAAAAGTTTCCCTAACCCGCAAACACTGGTTTCTATCCCTAAAGTTCAATATATGAGGGCTAGACAGATTGCATCCACTGAGGAGGCTTATAAAGAAGCAGCTAATGATCTCACTAAAAGGTTTATAGCAAGAATATTATATAACAAGTCCAGGACTTACTGTGCACTAAGCAGCGAATAAATGAGAGGAATAGTCTAACTTTTGTAAGCAAATACGATAAACACAGTAAAATGATTGAAAACCCAATTAAGAAACACTGGGCAATTTTACAAATGGACGGCTCCTATGGGTCAGTGTTTTCTAACACTCCCCGTTTTGCCTATAGAAAAGGAAGAAGTTTACGCGACATATTGTGCCCTACCTCCCGTCCCGAGAATAAAGGTAGATTGTTTAAAAAGTAGGTACCTTTCCTTGTATGAGCTGCAATTGTTGTAAGTCTATCACGAAAGGACCAAATATTAACCACCCAACATCAGGAAAGGAAATAAAACTTGGAGCATATGCCACATACTTTATTTATTTTGGATGATCCATTTGGGATATGAGCACAGGATTCCCAGTGGGATGAGCTGCAACTCTTAAGCGGGGACCTACAGAAAAACCTACTTTCTTTTGTAATAACCGGAAACTGGATCTTGCCTGACAATGTCCACCTGGTGCTCACTTTGAATTAGATGGGGTTTCAGCTAGTCGTGTGCAGCTGTGAGCTATAATGGAACTGGCTAATACACTGTAAGCAGCAGCTGATTTAGCCTGATAATACTGGGCACTACAACTAAGAAATAATACATAATTTGTTAGGTGGTGATACAATGACCAACCACCAGGAACCAAATAGATTGATATTCTACAACTGGCTATACAGGAGGTAAATTGGTTGATGAGAACAGGGAAAAGAATCATAAATGCCCAGATGTTTGGACAATAAAGTTCCAAACTGCCTGACCAGATCTGGGGCATCTATGACCTGTATATAAAGTAGTACCAGATTCCCCAAAGGGTTACTTGTTTGTGCCCCTCTGGCCCTGGCCATTACAATATATACTTTCTGTTTCCTCAGGTATTTCAGAAATGGTGATCAGTTAAAGCCAACAATATGAATAAATTGTGACCCATGTAGAAGATGGGTGGGTGCTTGGAGAACAGTTGTTCTAAACCATTAAAGGAGAAGGAAAACTACGGAGGCATTTTATTGCCAATAGATTAGCTGCAATAGTGCAAGCTAGAATGCTATATTTATTCTGTAGAATGTTTTACCATACCTGAGTAAAAAGCTCTAGAAACTCTCTGTTTGTTTAGGATAGGAGCTGCAGTATTAACATGGTGTGACATCACTTCCTGCCTGAGTCTCTCCCTGGGCTCAGATTACAGAAGAGAAGGGAGGGGTGGGGGGAGAGGAGAAAGCTGAGCATGCTCTTGCCCAGGGCAATGAGGTTAAGCTGAAGGCAGGAAGTCTGATACAGAAGCCCATGAGTACACAATAGAAGGAAAGAAATGCAGTGTTTCTTTTGACAGGGGACTCAGAGCAACATTACTTGGGGGGTTTACTGGTATATTTAGATGGACCTTTCTGATAAGGCTTACTTAGTTTTAACCTTTCCTTCTCCTTTAAGAAGCTGCTAAGAAATTGTACTGACCCATCCCAAAGAATACTGAATGGAGACACGCTTTGCTGACCCAGAGCACTCTGTGTTTCCATAATATAGTCTGACAACAGAGAAATCATGCTCCCAGGTGAGCTGTATTGTGTATAATATGTATAAAGAAAGGGTAATAAAATGAATGGTATGATATTTCTTGTACTAAAACATTAAACACGGAAAAACAACACAGAAAGATCAGTTTAAAGCTGCTCTTTTTTTTAATTCAATTTAGAAAATCTTATAGCACAAGGAAAAGGCAACCCTTGGCCCTGGACCCTTGCAAGAGTTCTGCAACATCTGGAGCAGCCAATAGCACCTTCATGCAGAAAAATGTCTTTTTATTTTTGCATTTGGGAGATTAATTAGGTCTCTCTTGACTCCAGCTATGGGAGATCCAAAGCCACTTTTCCCACCTCCACGAATTCCACCACCACGACCACCACCGCGACCACCACCTCGGCCTCTGCCACCATTTCTTCTTACACGGAGAGGCTATGTAAGTTGGAGAGAAACTCTGATAAGAAATATTTGTGATAGAAAACAGGTATGTGTATATTTAAACACAACGGGCATGATTTACATCAGTGATCCTCAATCAATGTCTTGCAAACAATATGTTGCTTACCAACAGTGTCGAACTGGCCCATCGGGATACCAGGAAAACTCCCGGTGGGCCTGGGTGTCAGGGGGCCCTCATGCTGCTAAACATTTAGCCTATTTCATGGCCGTTCCCTATTTTTATGAGAACAAGGAAGCTAGGAGAATAGAGGTTGAGTGAGGAGAGGAAGAAGAATAATAGTACTGGCACAAGGTTTTTGGGTGGGGCCCCTGGTGTCCCAGTCTGACACTGCTTACCAACCCCTTGGATATTGCTCCTAGTGGCCTCATAGCATCAGGATCTGTTGGGATTCAAACCAGGGACCTTTGGGTTTCTGACTCAATGCCTTAACCATTTGGCCAGGTGAGCAGCCTGCAGGGTTGATCACTATATGTTATCTGGCCTCTGCAGCCCCAGCCCAGCAGCAGCCTGATTGGTTGCAGTCAGCCAATCAGGAGTGACTCTGCTCTATATTAGACCAGCCCCCCAAACACTCCATGCCTGAGCATTGGTTCCCATCCTAGCAGTGTGGCATTGTCCCTAGCTACGGGTTCCTGTTCTAGGCTCCTTCCTATTCTGCCTTGTCTTATATTATATTATCTTATCTTCTCTTGTCTGAACCCTTCCCTGTCTTGTCCTGCCTGGCTCTGAACCTCCCCTTCCAGTTCTGCTCCGATCCTGCCTTAAACCTTGATCTTTCCTTGCTTTAGCCTTGCCTTGACCTTGCACTGCTCAGCTTTCCTTGCTATTCAGAATCTTACGTTGCGCCTCACTCTGAACCTGATCTTGCCTTAACCTTATTCTACCTTTCTGACCTTGCCTTTCTGGTTCCTGCTTCCTGTTCTGTTCTGACCTGTACCCTGTCTATATCTTTCCTTGTCTAGCGCTGCATCTTGCCCTGCCTTTTCCAGTCCTCTTCTGCTATCCACTCCAGTCCTCTTGTTATTCTGTTCTAGTCTCCTTCCGCTATCCAGTCCTCCTGTTCCCAATCACAGGTCTGCTCCCGAGCTACACCCACACGTCCTGTCTTATACTTCTAGTCTGCTCTTGTCTCCTGATCTACGTCTGCACTGTCCAGTCCTAATCCAGTCTGTTCCAGTCTGACTCATCGCCCTCTTTAACCCATTCCTGCCTTCCCTTTACGTGTTCCCTAGGCACATACAGCTCCTGCCTCAAGGACTCACCCGTCCCTCAGCAGTCTCCACAGCACCCCCTACCTAATCCTTGGCACAAAGCTGGTGATTATTTATGAATTCCTGGCTTTGAGGCAAGTTTTGGTTGCATAAAAACCAGGAGCAATGCCAAACAGAGCATCCCGTAGGCTGCCAGTCCACATAGGGGCTACCAAATAGCCAATCAAAGCCCTTAGTTGGCCTTATTTATGCTTGTGTTGGACCCCCACTCTTTTTACATTTAAATGTGGCTCACAAGTACAAAAAGGGTTGGGGACCTCTGATTTACATGATTTTAGGTGCTAAATTGTACCAGGCCCATTACCATAAGCAATCAATCAGCATTGGTCTTTGATGGGTCTACTACAGATGTAAGCAAAGATCTGACTGGTTGCTCGAAGGGTTCAGCCCACTAAATTTATTTTAGTAGAGTCTCTCTTACACATCCCAGAATCCTCAGCAAGGCACAAGTTGAGGTCAACAGTTTGGCACTATGTACCAGTTTCAATGTTCCCTTGAAGAACCATCCTGTAGCCCCTCTTAGCTCATAAATTAGTGCAGTTATTGGAAAATATTGATTAATCAACAGTTCAGTCATAGTTTCAAGACTATGACATCAAAGACAGGTGTATCTCAAAGAAGTCTTCATGCTGAGACCTGGCACGGCTTCAAACCCTCTGAAGGACTCAGCCCCACGGTTTCGGAACCAGGTGTTTATTCAACAGTAACCAATCAATAATATTATTTTCTGTAGCCCTCTTCTAACACAATAAATTGTTAGTAATTGCACACTTACAGGATTCTGGATGGCATCACATGTTATGACAAATGCCGGGAGGTCATCCTCTGGGAAGAAACTAGCCGTGCACCTTTTCATAACCTGCAGGGGAGAAATCAAGAAGGACTTTGAGCTTTTGAAGAACATTGTCATAAAGACCAATGAAGTGCAGACATTTAAAAAATTAGATGTATAATAGCAATCCCACCCCATTGATGTTCCTCATCTTAAAAAAGAGTCACCCTACCTTGATTTGTCTAAAGGAAATATTAAGAGCTGAATCCTTCAAATCACATTTCTTTTTGGCACAAGAACAAGGACGCTGAACACTCTTTACATTCTTCATTGCCCTAATTAGCATATTAGGTAAATAAAACGTTTTGAATCTTTTATGAAGGATTCAACGGAATTCCAAAACAGTGGATTTGATGCATCCCTATGAGTTTTATCCTTCCCCAAGCAGTGAGGGTCTAGTGGTGTTTGAACATTAGGAAAAACGCATGGCCATAGGTGATTATATTATGCCTTATATGCCCCGGATTATATTAAACACTTTGTACCCCAAATTATATTAAAGGGGTTGCTCACCTTTAAATGAACTGTTAGTATGATGTAGAGAGTGATATTCTGAGACAATTTGCAATTTGTTTTCATTTTTTATTATTTGTGTTTTTTGAGTTATTATATAATTATCATATTCAGTTGAAATGCAATGGCTCTTTCACGGTAAAAATAAAAAAAAATGAAAACAAGACTTAAAGGACAACTAAATGTAATATCACTGGACCCTCCCCAGGAACCAAATT
Source organism: Xenopus petersii (assembly GCA_038501925.1). Taxonomy (NCBI): domain Eukaryota; kingdom Metazoa; phylum Chordata; class Amphibia; order Anura; family Pipidae; genus Xenopus; species Xenopus petersii. Next base: position 161,360,071 of record CM076682.1, on the reverse strand, counting down.
GCGACCCTTTTGCCCCAGGTCTGTGCAGTCCTTCTATAAAAAAAGAGAGGAACCAACCCAGGGTACTTCACAGGGGACCATAATGGCCCCATTTCTCTTAATCTACCCCTAGGTGTTCCATGCATTGGACTAGTCTAGTAATTTTTGGAAGTTTGAGTGTATTGCAGATGTGTCCAACTCAAACCCATGCAAGGAATGCTGGGGAGAAGAAGAGAAGTGGTGTCCAAGTGCTCCCAGTTGAAGTACCCCGAGCAGATTGGAGTTGCCTAAATTAATGGTGTTCCCCTAACTTTCCTTGACCTTGGATCCTATCTGTAACAAACTCAACAACCCCAACCCATGCGTAAATATTTTTTTATTGCACCCAACTATTTTTTTATTACCCCATCCTCAAGGAAGTCGCATTCCTGTCCCATATGGTTGTCCGATTTCTGGCACCCAGTCTCCTTTATAGTGAACTGAATCTGAGCCGAAGAACCATTCTGCAAATGGGGAAAATCATATATTGGAGTATTAGTGACATAAAAAAAAGCACACTCAGCTTTAAATGAAGTTAAAATAACTTATAGTTGGATTTTTATTGATATACAATTATTAGATTAGTTAAATTTATTCCAGTTTGGAAAATAAACTGATGTCTGGTTGCTATAGCTAACTCACCTTAGCAGACTTTAAGGTGTACTTCCACTTTTAAAAAAAAATATTTAGGGTCGAATCACTTACTGTAAAGTGGTCGATATCACTGTTAAAGAGCTGGAAGATGGAGTTGTCACTGGATCCTCTGTTGTAGTACTCAGTGCTGACCAACGCCATGGCCGATACCTCCTTGTCCGTCATGGGAATTCTGGGTAATGATACCCCATGTACTGATCGGCACAGACAGAGGAGCAGGATTGGGCCCCATGTGGTCTCCATGTTTGCTGGATACATGCGCTTTCTGCACAGGAGAGGAGCACCTTTTATACTCAACCCATAGGCTTGCCCTTTGCAAACATTTATATATTACAAATATAATCTCTGGGGAAACAGAGGATTGTGCCATTTACTGGACTATTGCAAAATGGACCTGTTTCTGTGCAAGTTTTAGAAATAGTTACAAAAAAAGGAAGCTCCTTTCATCCGTTATATAGATTCCTGCACTTTCACAATATCAAAGTCACGATACTATATCTAACTCTTCCGTTATTGATATATATATATATATATATATATATATATATATATATATATAGATATATCAATACCACACCCACACACATATATAGATCTCAATAACTTATGATTTAATGACTTATAACCTATAATTTAATATATAAATATATAAGGGGGATGTGATCACTATATATAAATATATAAGGGGGATATGATCACTATATATAAATATATAAGGGGGATATGATCACTATATATAAATATATAAGGGGATGTGATCATTATATATAAATATATAAGGGGATATGATCTATAAAGCACTGCATATCTTGACAGCGCTATATAAATAAATGATGATGATATATATAAATATATAAGGGGTATATGGTCACTATATATAAATATATAAGGGGATATGATCACTATATATCAATATATAAGGGAATATGATCACTATATATAAATATATAAGGGGATATGATCACTATATATAAATATATAAGGGGATATGATCACTATATATAAATATATAAGGGGATCTGATCACTATATATAAATATATAAGGGGGATATGATCACTATATATAAATATATAAGGGGGATATGATCACTATATATAAATATATAAGGGGGATATGATCACTATATATAAATATATAAGGAGATATGATCACTATATATAAATATATAAGGGGATATGATCACTATATATAAATATATAAGGGGGATATGATCACTATATATAAATATATAAGGGGGATATGATCACTATATATAAATATATAAGGAGATATGATCACTATATATAAATATATAAGGGACAGTAATGAAATAGAGAAAGTACAGAGAAGAGCAACTAAGCTGATCAAGGGAATGTTATTGGGAAAGACCAGTCAAGTTGGGATTGCTTTCACTGGCTGGGAAGTTGTGGAATTCTCTCCATGAAATGTTTGTATCGGTAGATACATTTACCAGCCACTTAAAAATGTTGTATGATATTTACAATTGAGAGAAATTATGAAATGTCACAGTGTAATCATAATACTGTATATAATTGGTGCCCCTTGAAGCCTGGGGATGTGGAAAGGAATTCCTCATTATAATGATCACATTCACCTCTATAAGCTGCAGAAATGTAACAGGTCAGTATTGGGAAGCAGAAGGAATGAGCACAAAGTGTTCAAAAATAAAAGTATTGTTTCAGTAATATTCAGAGAAAGGGAACTTGATTGCATGTTGTGTCCTGTTGTGCAGAGTTGCAGGTCACCACAATGGCTGCTGCTTCCTCATTCGCTGCACTCAGCTTTGTACCATCACTTTGTCTATAAGTGACAAAATAAACACAAATTTATCATTTCATAAACCAAAGCACAGGCTGAGGGTGAGGTTTGTGTTTGGGGGAGGAAATTTGTAGACATAGAGATTCTTTTACGGCATCCCAGAGCCAATTCCATGTCATTCCCTATGAGGGTTTCGCCCATAGAATCTCTGTACAGTGGGGAAATATATTCCATTGCGCTGATCACAAGATATGGGTATGGGACCTATTATCCAGAATGTTTGAGACCTGTGGTTTTCCGGATAATGATCTTTTTTATCCAAATTATCCAAATTTTTAAGAAATAATTTCCTTTTTCTGTGTAATAATAAAACAGTAGCATGTACTAGTGATGGGTGAATTTGCGCCGTTTTGCTTCGCCGGAAAATTCGCAAAACAGTGAAAAATTCATGAAACGGCACCGGTGTCGCGTTTTTGATGCTGGCGCCCGTTTTTGATGCCGGTGCCCGTTTTTTTTGACGCCGGCGGCCGTTTATGATGACGAATTTTCGCGGGTGTTTTGCGAATTTATTCGCTGGCGGCGAATTGTGCAAATTCGCCGCGAATTCGCGCCTGCCGAATAAATTCGCCCATCACTAGCTTGTACTTGATCCCAACTAAGATATCATTAATCCTTATTGGAAGCAAAACCAGCCTGTTGGATTTATTTATTGTTTACATGATTTTCTAGTAGACTTAAGGTATGAAGATCCAAATTACACAAAGATCCATTATCTGGAATACCCCGAGCATTCTGGATAACAGGTCCCATAGCTGTAGTTTATAAGCGTAACAATAAAATAAAACAAAAGCATTACCATGACTTTTAAAATGAATGTTGAAATGAATAGTTAAAGGGGTTGTTCACCTTTAATTTAATGTTTAGTATGATGTAGAGAGGGAGACAATTTGCAATTGGTTTTCATTTTTTATTATTTGTGGCTTTGACTTACAGTAGAACTTTCATTTTACATCCCCTCATCCCAATCTAACCTCATTTTAAATTGTTGTTTTGTGGTCCCACCTATATATTATGCATAATATATTTCTGTTATTATCCTGGATTTTACACCTTTTTTTCTGGTCCCCTGAAAAACGTAAAATGGGGGTTCAACTGTATTAAGCATTTTATTCAGCAGCTCTACAGTTTGCAATTTCAGCCATCTGGTTACTAGGGTCCAAAGTCCCCTAGCAACCATGTATTGATTTGAATAAGAGACTGGAATATGAATAGGAGAGGTCTGAATAGAAAGATGAGGAATAAAAAGTAGCAATAACAATACATTTGTAGCCTTACAGAGCATTTGTTTTTTAAATGGGGTCAGCTGCGCCCATTTGACAGCTGGAAAGAGTCAGAAGAAGAAGAAGAGAAATATAAGTGCAGCCACTTATACCCTTAATGGGACTGCACTAGGCAAATCCATAATGGAGACGGAGCTTGGAGTCCTTGTAGATGATAAACTTGTCTGTAGCAAGCAATGCCAGTCAGCAGCATCAAGGGCAAATAAGGTCTTGAGTTGTATTAAATGGGGCAGAGAGTCACGGGACGAGGGGGTCCCACTGTATAGAGCACTGGTAAGGCCCCATCTAGAATATGCCGTACAGTTTTGGTCTCCATCACTCAAACAGGACATTATTGTATTAGAGAGGGGACAGAGAAGGGCAACTAAGATGGTAAAGGAAAATCTTAGCTATGAGGAAAGACTGGCCAAATTGGGGATGTTCACGCTGGAGAAGAGGCGCTTAAGGGGTGATATGATAACTATGTATAAATATATAAGGGGATCATATAATAATCTCTCTAATGCTTTATTTACCAGTAGGTCTTTCCAGTTGACACAAGGTCACTGTTATGTTTTGGTAGCCGAGGATGAGTAGAGTATAACAGGGCTTTATTTGCAGGTTCATGCAGCCATTACACTTTAACAGTAGCTTCAACTCGAATGCTTTTAAGCAGTTTAGAAAGTACTATGTACTATAACACTTGTGCACAGTGACACCTACAGGCCCTTTGTATAAACACCACAGTCACCCATTCCGATTAGAAGAAAAGAGGTTCCAGCTAAATATTGGGAAGGGGTTTGTTACAGTGAGAGCTGTGAAGATGTGGAATTGTCTCCCTGAATCAGTGGTACAGGCTGATACATTAGATAGGTACAAGGAAGGGTCGGATGCTTTATTCACCAGTAGCTCCTCCCAGCAGACAGGAGGGAGCCAATGAGATTAGAGGAGGGAAAGGGGTGTTACAGGGAGAGCTGGGAAGTGAATCAGTGGTACAGGCTGATACATTAGATAGGTATAAGAAGGGGTTGGATGGTGTTTAGCAAGTGAGGGAATACAGGGATATGGGAGATAGCTCATAGTACAAGTTGATCCAGGGACTGGTCCCATTGCCATTTTGGAGTCAGGAAGGAATTTTTCCCCCTCTGAGGCAAATTGGAGAGGCTTCAAATGGGTTTTTGCCTTCCTCTGGATCAACTGGCAGTTAGGCAGGTTATATACAGACTTAAAAGGTTGAACTTGATGGACGTGTGTCTTTTTTCTACATTACTTACTATGTCACTTTGTTTCCGGCCCAGACAGAGGGAAAGGTGATCCATTTTTTCTCTAACCCTGTGCATATAAGCATCTGATTGGCTCAGGGCTATTTTGATGGATATTTTGGGTAAATGTTGCAGGTTTTCTCCCCTGTTCTGGTGAAAGTGAATTTATTAGGAAACTTCTCACTCTTTCTGCCTGGGAACGGCTGTTGTTTTTGTTTCACAGTATTTGCATGAAGAACGTCGCTTTTACATTGCGCAGGGTTAGTGCTTCCTACAGAAATGTTGCACAGGACTGCGAAATCAGATTGATGCAGGTGTTAAAATTAAAGGGAAACTACAGTAAAAAGGGCAATTTTCATCATCATTATCAATTAATCAACAACATCAATTCACCAGTGTATTTAGTACAGAGACGTCGTTAACAGTCTCTTACCACAAACTGCACTTAGCGTAATTAAGTTCATACAGTAGATACAGTAATTGCTCAGAGTCAAAAATGTCATTGTCCTAAAGACGCCACTGGGTGGTGCTGTGATCTCAGGCAGATAAATAAATGTAACAAAAAGACTTGGGGGGGCAAAGAATTAACCCATAATGTAGAAAACAATGTAAATTATGTTGCTAATTTAGACTGGTGAATCCTTCGTAGGCTGGTGCCACTATTGTATGTTTTCCAGTTAACATCTTTAGTGATGGGCGAATTTGAGCAGTTTCGCTTCGCCGAAAAATGTGCGAATTTGCAGTGAAATGGCGCCTGGCGAATAAATTCACCCATCACTTAACATCTTATCAATACATGTTCTATCATCTTAGTCCTTGTATGACACCTTCCTATTCACTACTTATTCACTGAATTGTGCTTAGTACAGGGAAAACCTATGCTGCCATAGTTTTATGGGATCTCTCTGTACAGACTATGAGCAAACTTAGGGGACTGTTCCTGCTGAATTGTGCTTAGTACAGAGGAATACCTATGCTGTCATAGTTTTATGGGATCTCTCTGTACAGACTATGAGCAAACTTAGGGGACTGTTCCTGCTGAATTGTGCTTAGTACAGGGAATACCTATGCCGCCATAGTTTTATGGGATGTCTCTGTACAGACTATGAGCAAACTTAGGGGCTGTTCCTGCTGAATTGTGCTTAGTACAGGGAATACCTATGCTGCCATAGTTTTATGGGATCTCTCTGTACAGACTATGAGCAAACTTAGGGGCTGTTCCTGCTGAATTGTGCTTAGTACAGGGAATACCTATGCTGCCATAGTTTTATGGGATCTCTCTGTACAGACTATTTGTACTTTACACATTCATTACATGTAGTCACTGGTTATGTGTAATTGTTAGTAAAAGTAATTTCAAGCAAGCTTTATGTGCAGTCCCTTATAATAACATGAGTCCATTAGTCTCATTATAGACCTTTCTTCTCCAGTGAGGCGCTAGTTGTGGCTAATGTTGGGCTTGGCCTTTGGTGCTGTTGGGCCTGAGAGTTTTTATTCTTTGTGCCCTTCTGATTTTGGTTTGAGGATAAGTCATTGTACTGAAGTCCAACAGAGACTCAATGGGATATTCCCACATCAGACTCACTTGTCTGGCCCCGACTCCCTCTTATGTTCTCAATGTAACGTTGGGAGAAAAAAAACTGCAAGATTCTCTGAATTAACCCACTTTCTGAGATTGTAATCATGAAAGATTTTTTAATTCCGGTGAATCCCAAAATAACGGATTGAGTGTATCCCTGTGAAGCCTGAAATATCTGGTTCCCTATTTAATTGTGGGAATCTGATTTGGGTTATTGATTGGCTGGTGAATTTGGATGGGCAATTGATGGATATTGGGAAGGTTCTAAGTACAGGTAAGGAACCTGTTATCCAGAATGCTAAGGACGTGGAGTTTCTTGGATAATGGATCTTTCTGTAATTTAGATCTTCATACCTTAAGTCTACTAGAAATTCATTTAAACATTAAATAAACCCAATAGGCTGGTTTTGCTTCCAATAAGGATTAATTATATCTTAGTTGGGATCAAGTACAAGCTACTGTTTTATTATTACACAGAAAAAGGAAATCATTTTTAAAAATTTGAATTATACCGATAAAATTGAGTCCAGATATCTGGATAACTGGTTTCCAGATAACAGATCCCATACAGGTACAAGTTGGGCTTGTTACAGACCGACACCTCCACATACAATATAATCATTGAATCAAGTTGTCACAATCACTGCTCACCACTAGGTGTCGCTCTTGTACAAATGGTCCAGTCCCATTGGCCAAAATAATCCTGAACACGGATCCATATGCCAGAGCCCAGGAACCCGGCCATTGATTATGGAACTGCAGCGCAACCTCAGGGATATAACGGAACCCAATAACCCAATAAATAATGTAAGAAATGGAAATTGTGTTGTTCTGCATTAGTATCTGATTCAGTGTGTGCCAAGGTGCCAAACTCTGGGAATGACGCTGGGATTATAACACAATGGGAGGATTATGGGAGATAATAATGAAGGTTGGCAGCTTTCAGTTTCATAGAAGCTGGAGGGGAAAAAGCAAGTGGAACATAATCCTACACTCACCTCCTCATCTTTTAAAGGGAAACTATTAAATGAAGCTAAAGCCACCCAGTAAAACTGACACCAGTACAGTAATAACTCCCTGCTACTGTAATAACTCCCAGCTACAGTAATAACTCCCTGCTACAGTATTAACTCCCAGCAACTGTAATAACTCCCAGCTACAGTAATAACTCCCTGTTACAGTATTAACTCCCAGCAACTGTAATAACTCCCAGCTACAGTAATAACTCCCAGCTACTGTAATAACTCCCAGCTACAGTAATAACTCCCAGCTACTGTAATAACTCCCTGATACAGTAATAACTCCCAGCTACTGTAATAACTCCCTGATACAGTAATATCTCCCAGCTACTGTAATAACTCCCTGATACAGTAATAACTCCCAGCTACTGTAATAACTCCCTGATACAGTAATAACTCCCTGATACAGTAATAACTCCCAGCTACTGTAATAACTCCCAGCTACAGTAATAACTCCCAGCTACTGTAATAACTCCCTGCTACTGTAATAACTCCCAGCTACTGTAATAACTCCCAGCTACAGTAATAACTCCCAGCTACTGTAATAACTCCCTGATACAGTAATAACTCCCTGATACAGTAATAACTCCCAGCTACAGTAATAACTCCCAGCTACTGTAATAACTCCCAGCTACAGTAATAACTCCCAGCTACAGTATTAACTCCCAGCTACTGTAATAACTCCCTTCTACAGTATTAACTCTCAGCTACTGTAATAACTCCCAGCTACTGTAATAACTCCCTGCTACAGTAATAACTCCCAGCTACTGTAATAACTCCCTGATACAGTAATAACTCCCAGCTACTGTAATAACTCCCAGCTACTGTAATAACTCCCTGATACAGTAATAACTCCCAGCTACAGTAATAACTCCCAGCTACTGTAATAACTCCCAGCTACAGTAATAACTCCCTTCTACAGTATTAACTCCCAGCTACTGTAATAACTCCCAGCTACTGTAATAACTCCCTGCTACAGTAATAACTCCCAGCTACTGTAATAACTCCCTGCTATTGTAATAAATCCCTGCTTCTGTAATAACTCCCAGCTACTGTAATAACTCCCAGCTACAGTAATAACTCCCAGCTACTGTAATAACTCCCTGCTACAGTATTAACTCCCAGCTACTGTAATAACTCCCTGCTACAGTAATAACTCCCAGCTACTGTAATAACTCCCTGCTACAGTATTAACTCCCAGCTACTGTAATAACTCCCAGCTACTGTAATAACTCCCTGATACAGTAATAACTCCCAGCTACTGTAATAACACCCAGCTACTGTAATAACTCCCAGCTACTGTAATAACTCCCAGCTACAGTATTAACTCCCAGCTACTGTAATAACTCCCAGCTACAGTATTAACTCCCAGCTACTGTAATAACTCCCAGCTACTGTAATAACTCCCTGATACAGTAATAACTCCCAGCTACTGTAATAACTCCCTGCTACAGTATTAACTCCCAGCTACTGTAATAACTCCCAGCTACTGTAATAACTCCCAGCTACTGTAATAACTCCCTGCTACAGTATTAACTCCCAGCTACTGTAATAACTCCCTGCTACAGTATTAACTCCCAGCTACAGTAATAACTCCCAGCTATTATAATAACTCCCAGCTACTGTAATAACTTCCTGCTCCAGTAAAAATGCCCAGCTATTGTAATAACTCCCAACTACTGTAATAACTCCCAGCTACTGTAATAACTCCCAACTACTGTAATAACTCCCAGCTACTGTAATAACTCCCAGCTACTGTAATAACTCCCTGCTATTGTAATCAATCCCTGCTACTGTAATAACTCCCAGCTACTGTAATAACTCCCAGCTACTGTAATAACTCCCTGCTATTGTAATAAATCCCTGCTACTGTAATAACTCCCAACTACAGTAATAACTCCCTGCTACTGTAATAACTCCCAGCTACTGTAATAACTCCCAGCTACAGAAATAACTCCCAGCTACAGAAATAACTCCCAGCTACTGTAATAACTCCCAGCTACTGTAATAACTCCCAGCTACTGTAATAACTCCCAGCTACTGTAATAACTCCCAGCTACTGTAATAACTCCCAGCTACAGTAATAACTTCCTGCTCCAGTAAAAACGCCCAGCTATTGTAATAACTCCCTGCTTTTGTAATAACTCCCTGCTACTGTAATAACTCCCAACTACAGTAATAACTCCCAGCTACTGTAATAACTCCCTGCTTTTGTAATAACTCCCTGCTACTGTAATAACTCCCTGCTATTGTAATAACTCCCTGCTACTGTAATAACTCCCTGCTACTGTAATAACTCCCTGCTATTGTAATAACTCCCTGCTACTGTAATAACTCCCTGCTATTGTAATAACTCCCTGCTACTGTAATAACTCCCAACTACAGTAATAACTTCCAGCTGCTGTACCTGACACAGGATGAAATCTAAATAACATAATAAATAAAAACTTGAAAGAGACAGAATGCTTTTTTAAGGAAAAGACTACCGGTAAATAAACAGACAAATAAAAAAGTGCCCTGGCATACCCCATTGTAACTCGATGTTGGGGTTAATAAAGGGTAAGTAAATAACAGCAGTGTTCCTTTTAATCAATCCAGAGAGTGATATTATGACACAATTGGTTGTCATTTTTTATTATTTGTGGTTTTTGAGTTATTTAGCTTTTTATTCAGTAATTTGGTTGCTAGGGTCCACATTACCCTAGCAACCATGCGTTGATTTGAATAAGAGACTGGAATATGAATAGGAGAGGCCTGAATAGAAAAGAGTAATAAAAAGTGACAATAAAAATAAAGTTGTAATCTTACAGAACATTTATTATTTAGATGGGGTCAGTGACCCCCGTTTGAAAGCTGGAAAGAGTCAGAAGAAAAATGGAAATAATTAAAAGCTATATATAAAACAATAATGAAGACCAATGGAAAAGTTGCTTAGAATTAGCCATTCTATAACATACTAAAAGTTAACCTACCCATTTAAGATGTGTATAGAAGGGATGGCACAGCTGTGGGGCTGCTCATACACAGCACCTGCTATAGTGTTCTCATTCCCATTCTCATTCTGTCATTGGTCAAGCCAGAAAGTGAAAATTATGACAGTCGGCCGCATCGGATCTCTCATGTTGATTGTGTAACGCACTCGCCATATGGCAGGAGGGAAGGTGAGAATCAAGGGACTGAGAATTAGGGGAGGTGATATCTAATCTGAGCTGAGCACTTATGGGTAATGAGCCCACAGGCCGGGGGATTTGCTGCTTCTGGGAAAAAAATACTATATTATTATTATTATTAATATTATTATTATTATTATGATGGAACAAAATCTGGCTTATCTGCTCCTTAACTTATAGAGAATGTCCCTACCACATGCCTCACCTCAATAGCAAAGTCATACTTAATGGTCACATAAATTGCCGTTACACCAGACTTTTACTCCAACACATGATCCAGAGTAAAGCCATTGCCATAAATGCAATTTTATGCCCCTTATTCCTCTTGCAATCTGATCCCCATTGTAAGCAGCAGTCCTGTCCTGCTTTATGGCAGCTGAGATTCTAGCTATCTGTATAACAGAACATTCTGTCCCAGTGGCTGCACAGATCCTATCTGATCCCCATTGTAAGCAGCAGTCCTGTCCTGCTTTATGGCAGCTGAGATTCTAGAGAATATCCAAAATGACATGAATATTTGATGTACAAGTAGTGCTATGAGTTATTTAAGAACTGTACAGCTGTGAATGAAATCATTATGGAATTCCTTGGGAGCAGCACATTAAACCCTTATCAATGAATTAGTCGCAGCCTTTGGCACAATTGTCCTGCCCCTGGAGGGAGATGCAGAAAAGCATTACTTTCCAGTCCGCACTTCCATGCTCCATTTGGCAAATTCACAGGCTTTTATGGCATGTGGCCTGAAGGAAGAAAAGGTCCAGAAAGGCAGAGATTCCCAGCGACTGGTCCCTACATGTCTTGCACATGGATGAACATTGGTGGGTGATATAGGTAACATTTACAAGGGACGCACTGCACCCCGCAAAGAAAGACACGGGAGTCACTGGGTGCAACAAAGTTCCTGCTCAACACTACAGTGGCACAGTGCTGGGGCTCTCTGTATTGCGCTTGTGCACAGACATATTTGTACCCATTGCCGTTCCTAGTAAGGCTTGTTTGCATATATATATATATATATATATATATATATACAGCTTAACATGTGCTGCCATCTACTGTTTTGATAAGTACTACAGTGCTACAGACATTTTTAAAGCATACAGAACGCAGGCACATAATGACTCTGAGACCCATACACTTGTATGGCGGCATGCGTCAAAAAAAAAAAAGACAACATTTTTTTGACGCCCATTGACTTTAATGGGCGTCAATTCGCTGGCGGCGAATTTTTGGCGAAACGAAATGGCTGAAATTCGCCCATCCCTAAACAGTTGTCATGACTTAGACGTCTCAGCCTTCAGGCGCCATACTCATTCTCAGCAGCTGTATAAACTGGAAATCTCCAGGGGTCCTGAGATGTTGGTCTGGTCGGTGGCCTCAGGCTTTGAGTCTTTGAGTCTCAGACATTGACCAATAGAAGCCTAGGATACCAGGGTCGTATCAATTGCAGCCGCTGACTTGTGCTAAGCGAATGGACCTTTATTGATGGAAATGTATAAAGGAAACCATGTGCTGTAGCCTTGCTCAAACAGATGCTGATTTGTGGCCATATTGGTAAATTGCATGAAAGTTACAATGCTGCCACTTAGCTTTCCATTATCTGGAAACCCGTTATCCAGAAAGCTTCGAAATTACACGACCCCCATCTCCCATAGACTCCATTTTATCCAAGTAATACAAATGTTTAAAAATGATTTCCTTTTTCTGTGTAGTAATAAAACAGTCGCTTGTACTTGATCCCAACTAAGATATAATTAATCCTTATTGGAGGCAAAACCAGCCTGTTGGGTTTATTTTAGGGATTCAGGATGTTTTATTTTGGAATCGGACGAACCACCGAATCCTTTGCGAAAGATTCGCCCGAATACCGAATCCTAATTTGCATATGCAAATGGGAAGGGGAAAACATTTTTACTTCCTTGTTTTGTGACAAAAAGTCACGTGATTGTACTCATGGGCTTCTGTATCAGACTAACTGTTTTCAGCTTAAACCTCCAGGGCTAGGGCTTGAGCATGCTCAGTTTGCTCCTCTCTCCCTCCCTCCTCCCCTCCCTGCTGTAATCTGAGCCCAGAGCTATGAGTGAGCAGGGAGAGACAGACAGGAAGTGATGTCCCAGCAAGCTAATATGGCAGCTGCTATCCTAAACCAACAGAGACAGTGTCTAGAGCTGTTTACTCAGGTACAAAAAACATTCTAAAGAATTTTTAGGGAAATTTTAGGGATTCGGGATGTTTTATTTTGGAATCAGACGAACCACCGACCCAAATTATAGTGGCTGATAAATACATATCCAGTCAGAAAGATACACAATGCGCTGCACAACTTTATATATAACACGTGTCCCGTGTGTCCTTGCTTTGGGCACGAGCCACCTTGGCATATTTAGGGCCTTTTATTCCTTTTGCTCACACAAAGCTGATTGTCACTCTTGACATTGAAATTCTGATTCTAATGCTTATTCGTGACTGATTTTCCTGCAAATGAAGCAGAATTTTTCCCAAATCAGCCCTTTGTGCTTGATTGCTGAGTAATTTACAAAGCTTTAAATCACCATCATTCAATAAGGCATTTATTATTAAATAACGGTTGGTGCGTGTTCTGGGTTGTGGGTTGAGCCCTGGGCTAATCATTCTCACAATGCACCAGACATGTTAAAAGAAATAAAATAATTAAAATACTGAATTCTACAGATTGACATGATTAAAATAAACGTACTTCTTTGGTTTAGATGCTATGAGACTTAGATGGAATTCCGTCCTTGGTCCTTTGCTTTTCAACTTGTTTATTAATGACCTGGAGGTGGCCATTGAAAGTACTGTTTCTATTTTTGCCGATGGGCAGCAAACTGGAAAATGAGGTTCAATGTTGATAAATGCAGGTTATGCACTTTGGCAAAAATAATATAAATGCAAGTTATACACTAAATGGCAGTGTGTTGGGAGTTTCCTTAAATGAGAAGGATCTTGGGCTTTTTGTCTGTCTTATTCTGGGCAGTGTCATTCTGTGGCTACTAAAGCAAAGGCAAAGGCTATTGTGATACTAAGCTCTATAGTTAGTATATGTATGGGTATATAATTATTTATATATGTGAATGTATAGATAGGTATGTGTATATAGGAGCACTGGGTTTCATTTGGAGGGTGTAATAAATAAATCTCACCCTGGTGGTCCAGTGGTGCAGTGCCGCGCTGCTCCTCTTCTCATGCGCTGGCTCCTTCTTAGTGCGCGCGCGGCACTTCCGGGGTTTTGTAGGCGCATGCGCGCTGATGTGATGACGTGAGCGAGCAATGGTGTGAAATTTAAAGTATTAAAGGGATATTCCTACTGTTTATCATTGCCCGTGATAGGATTGTTATCCTGGTGCTTCCTGAGCCTTGTGCTTCCTGAACCTGTATCTGAATCCTGCTTGATTACCGTGTTTGACCCTGCCTGTATCCTGACTATTCTGAACTCTGAATCTTGACCCAGCCTGAACCTTGGCCACTCTCTTGCCTGATCCCGTCTGTCTGATACCCGGTTTTGACCCTTGCCTGCCTGACGATTCTGTTCTCCACCTGCCTCGACCCAGCCTGTCTGACCATCCGCTTGCCTAGTCCTTTTGTACCGTGACCTTCGGCCCAAAAAGACTTTGCTAACAGCCGTGCCCCTTTGCCAGCCAGAACATCTCGCCTTGCACCCCTCGTTAAGTCCAGGTGGCACCCAAGTAAGCTGAGGGCTCCTCCCGAAGCCCAAGGTGGTCACACTACTGGTGAAGCCAAGACCAGGGTACTTGGCACTTGTTCTGGTATTGGGTGCCGGCCATGACAGAGGGGTTGAACTTGTTTTGCATTGGTCTTTTATTAACTCAAATAAACTTTGTAACAATGTTATAATAAAGTTACTTTCCATCTGGTCATTCAACTCACACTTGGGGGTAGATTTATCAAAGGTCGAAATGAAAATTCGAATTAAAAAAATTCGAATTTCAAGCTAATGTTTGTGTACTTCAATTAGGCAATAGTCCAAATTCAATTTGAATTTGAAAAAAATTAGAAAATTTTTAAATTTTATCATGTACTGTCTTTTTAAAAATCCGACTTCGACCATTCACCACCTAAAACCTGCCGAATTGCTGTTTTAGTCTATGGGGGACCTCCCAGAACCCATTTGAATCAATTTGGGGAACAACTTCGATTCGTACGATTCTAATTCTATCAAAAATTGACCTATTCGATTGAAAAAAGGACCTATTCAGCCAAAAAAAGACCTTTGATTTAATTTTGGTTGGTCTTTTTGAATTAGAATTTAAAAGTTTTTCAAATCCGAAATTCAACCCTTAATAAAATCTGCCCCTTGATGTCCAATAAGGGATCAGCATAGCTTGGACTTTTTGGCCATGGTAGTTTAGGTAAAAAAAGGAGAATGCAAATTGTATTTTAAGTTATTGTAAGGTAATTTCATTTAGGAATGTCGCATTGTGTGTTTAATGCCAACTGTGGCCCATTGTCATATTCCAATAAACCAATGATAACGGGCAGCCAAACACATTATACATGAAACCTATGTTCAAAATAGGAATCTTCTAAATAAATCTGTATTTGTTTTGTATTAATTGAAGTATCCAGTTGAGCCTGCTAGAAAAATAATTGAATGCCCCTCTTCCCATGGTAATGATTTAGATGCCCCTTATGATTTGGTAAATTTATATCATAATATCACTGGATTTCATTTGGAGTAAATTAGAGGCTGCAGATGGGGCTTATGGAAAGTAACGGGTCTTAGTGGAGTTCTAACAAGTTGTGGTCTCATTTAGTCGAGTTCATTTGACCAGTAGCCCAAGCCTCCCAGTTATGCCAAACTGGTATCTCAATCTACAGATGGAGCCAGACGTCCCCTAATATAACAGAAGTAGCAATGAAGCCTCCAACAAAATTACCAGTCATCAAGGACATGACATTTTATGGTGCCTGATTTAAATTTTGGCTTAACAAGATTGGTGCTTTTAAAATAAACTCCTTTACAGGATCTCCTCGTAGATCCACTCTCATTATGGTTTTTGATAAGTACAGTGAGCAGATCCTACCTGTCCTTCTCCAGACCACCCAACTCTGAAAGTCACAGCTCTACCCAAATTGCAGTTCCCTGTCAGGTCCAACTAGCTGCTGGTGGGTAGACAGTACTGAGTGCCACAATCCTTCTGGAACAGCTTTGGATAGAAGCCAGAAGGTAGTGAAAAGGGTGGTACAAACAGTATTGAAGGCAACTTTTAAAGGCACATTCCTTCTATTTCTAGTGATAAATAATTCAGGCTGTCCCCTTTAATGCCTCCCCGCTATGTTTTTCTGGGAACTTATCCAGCTTGCACAGAACAACAAAGAAAGGAACCCTCATGAATGCCTTTTATGTCCATGCAAACCTCAATGGTAGGACTTAATCTTTTGTTATGAGGCACATACAATAAATGTAGAATTTAGGCGCATACTTTGATATGAAGGTTCTTTGTAACATTCGGTATTGAATGCATAAAAAAGTGTAACCTTTACTTTTAAAGACTTTTAAGGGAGAAATAGAAAAGAGCCATTTTCCCTACCACTCTATACTCTTCAAATGCTATTTGCAATTTATTATTGTACAATACAGAATGTGCACAATATACAGACAAAGTACAACTGTAATTCTATATAACCATAGGGGCTCTGGCAATGTATAGACATCTCCATATGTGGATGTAAACTTCACTCAGTAATATCCAACCTCAACCTTTCATCCCTGAGCCCTGACTGATAAAGTCTACCCTATCAGATGAAGATCCCAGGCCCCTGGATGTCCAGCTGTATTTATAGACTGCAGTTGTGCAAATGAAAGTTGGCAGGTCCAGCATTTCCTTAGTTAGAGGTAGGTCTTCCAGGCTGATTCTTCAATAAAAGTTGAAGGTTGGAAGAAAGAATTGTACCAGGTAGGGCGCTCTTCTGGTTGTGGTACTCCATTATGATAGAGCAGGAGACTGGGTATATTTGTAACTTAGAGACCAGGACCCTATGTGTGGTGGTTTCAGCAAAAGGATAATAAAATTATAGGTATCCAATTGTCTGGATCTCCTCTTCAGGTTCATTGTCTACATGGCCTCATGAAGGCATGACACTCAGGGACAATTAACAGGAGATGCACCAAGTTTTCCTCTGTGTTTCTGAAGGCCATATATTCTAAAGTGGCATGTGGAAATGCAGTTTAAATTCTTCTGTGCTGGCCATTAGAGTTTTATTGAAGCTTAAGGACTTATTTATTTATATAGGACAACACAAGGCACTAAATGGTCCTCACTTTAACCAGCTTTTTCCTTGGAAGTACATGGAGACAAGATACAGTGGCTTCCAGTAAATACATTGTCCTCTGTAGGGTTCATATACTACAGTTTTCCTTTTCAATGGTCAAGTTAGTATATGTAGGGCCTCAGACAGGGCTTTTTATGTGAAAAAAAATTAATTAAAACAATATCACAGCCATGTTCCAATGTTGCATTGTAGCTTTATGTCTGAGCCCCACTGCGTCTCAATGGAATGTAAATTGGCACCTGCTTCCCTTGTGTTTGATTGAATACTTTTCTCTCTCTCGCTTCTCTTCATTACAATTTATTATTTTTAGAACTCAGGCAAAGAAAAAAGAAATCTAGGTCAGCGCTGGAGGAAAAGAACATTTTACGTGCGTAATCTGGCACTTAAATATTATGATAATGCTTTAAACACAGTGCTGAATTTTAAGCACGGTAGGTACTCTTAGCGATGACATTGCTTTCTACGCGCGTCCTTCAAACACCAAGTCAGATGGAAAATTACTGTATTTACTTAGCAGAATCAACAGAAACACATTGGAGAGGCTGTTCCCAAGCTCAATGATTTCTCTCAAGGATCCTTTGTCGTTCTCTGGAGCATGGATAAATATCAGTTGCCAGTTTGGTCTATAATGTGTAATCTGATCTGTCAGCTTAAGGCAATTGGCAGATTTTCCCTTTTTTATTTAATATATCCTTTTTTTGCAATATTTATTCAGCTTGAGGAATCCAAGGTACCTGGGGAATACCCGCAATGGGTCGGGTTTTAGTCAGAAAATACCTGACCATACAGGTAGTCCGCGGGTAACCGATTGGGTACCCAGCTAAGGTGTGGGAGTTGAGCCCTCCCACCCTCCCTAGTGTTTAAGGCAATATCTATTTGTCCTTTTTCAGCTGAATTGTTGCTGGAGTGACGGCACTTCTAGTCCATGGTGACGGCACTTCAGGTTTTGTGGTCCCAGGTTGGAAGGTTAGTTTCACTGTATAGGGTCCAGGTTAGGTAGTGGCTCTGGGTGGTGGATGTGGGTTTGGAAAAGGGTCAGCGGGTCCAGGCACGGGTTCTTCTGATTGGATCTGTGCAGGAGTCTTATCTAAGGGGAGCAAGGACGGTGATGGTAGTGTTCTTCAGCAACAGCCGGAGAGAAGTATACTATAAGTATACATTTAGTAATTGATCGAAATTGATCAAAAATGTAATTTGTGAGGTTTTATAGGTTTTTTATACTTTGAATAAACTCACAGTTTAACAGAAAACTTGAATGTTTGCATATTTATTAAGAAATCCGATTATAAAAAACTCAACTGAATACAATTGAGGAAGAAAACTGGAATACCTTGAATTTGTTTGTTTACAAGCTCCAAAAAAATAAAAAAAACTCAAGAATCTCAGATTTTAAAAATGACTTGAATTTTTCCTAGTACGACTCATATTGTCTTCTACAGGAATCACAAGCTTTTAGATGTGAAGTTTTACATTCAAAAGTTGGCATTTTGCATTCAGGTTTTTTTGTGCATAATAAATAGCAAACATGTGAGTTTTTGAAAATATAATTTTACAGGGCAAACATTTTGAAATAAAAAAATAACAAAAGTGGAATTTTTTTAGTTCCTTTTTCTAGTTGATTACAATGAAGCTGTGGTGTTCTCTGGTATATATATATATATATATATATATATATATATATATATATATATATATATATATATATATATATATATATACAACATTCAGCTCATGACCAACAAAAAGGAATATCAATCTATGTGTGAGGTGTCAAAGTCATTTATGAGGGGATCTGCAAGAGACAAGCAGATAATGTACAAGATAATGTGGGTCAAAGAGGCTGAGCATGAATTAGGGCTGAATTATTGGATTGTAGAATCAAAGGAATTCCATATGATCTCTTAGTCCATATCCAGACATGTTGGTATTTCTGGCCTGGTGTAGTCCCTTCTTAGTCCATATAATTAGCCATAAATCCAAGGTCCAGGTTTAGTTCCTTTTTCAGAGAATTGAAAGTTTCCATTGATTTGTATTCCCACACTTTTCTTTCATTATCTGTTTTAAAATTGCCCTTAAGAACCAATGATGGAGTGATGAGGGCTATTGAAATGATTTCCTATTGGTGTGTCCAGTTTTTTATTGGTTATAGTGAATGGGTGGTGTGTATTTCTCTTTCTCAGACTTTGCCCAGTCTCTCCTATATATAGTCCCCCTGTTGTATTAAGTACACCACGTTGGAAGAACAGTTGTAGTGACTATGGATGTTATATTCCTCTAATGTGTCCGGAATTGGTATTTTGTCTGAAGTCAGGATGCGTGGGCAGGTTTTCCATTGTTTTTAGCCACAGGGATATGTTCCATTTTTGGTGGGGTGCAATAAGGCACTTCTTGTTATTAGTGACTTTAGGTTGGGAGGCTGTCTGATTACTAGGAGTGGTGGGTCTGGGAATATGCTTTTGAGCCTCTCGTCCTAATGAAGTGTACCTTGTAGATCTCTGGCTATTTTTCTGAGGGTCCTTAGTTGTGGATTGTATGTGACCACTAGGGAAACCCGATTTATTTCAGGTTTTTGTTTATATTGTAGAAGGTGACTTCTGGGAATCCTGGTGGCTCTATGAATGTATTGATCTACAATCATGGGGTTGTAGCCCCTGTTGATGAAGTCTGCTTTGAGTGCTTTGAGGTGGTGGTTCCTTTCAGTGGTGTCTGAACATATACGATTGTATTGTAAAGCCTGGCTGTAGATTATTGAGTGTTTAGTGTGGTCAGGGTGAAAGCTGTTATACATTAGATATGATGGTTTGTCCATTGGCTTTCGATATATGTTGGTTTGAATAGTATTTTTCCTGATGTGAATGGTTGTGTCCAGAAAGTGGATGAGAGTAGCTCATTTTCAAATTGATAGTTGGATTAAAGTCTTGAAACTATTTGTGAAACTGAATAAGTTCTTGTTTAATATTTGTACAGATTATGAATATGTCATCTATATAGCGGAGGTATGTCAAAGGCTTGGTATTGCAGGTGGAGAGGATGTCTTCTAGGTTTGCCATGAAGAGTTTGGCATACTGGGGTGCAAAGCGTGTATCCATACTGGTTCCCATCCTTTGCAGAAATACTGGCCAAAAAAGAATCAGTTGTGTGTTAATGTAAACTCAATCAGTTGTACCACTACTTGGGATGGTAGATCATGTTTTTCCAGAAATGTTTTGCACGCATCTATACCATCATTGTGGGAAATGTTTGTATATATTGATTCCACATTCATTGTTGCCAAAATGGTACCCTGTGGAAGTGGTCCTATGCCTGCAAGTTTGTTTAACAGATCAGTTAATATAATTAAAATTTGCGACTTTTTGTGTAAACATAAAGAGATAAATCACCCCCTATAAAGGCATTTAAGATCTTAATGTGCCAATGTTCTTTGACCTAGACAGATTAAGGTATATTTGGTTTCTGGAATAAAAGCTTCCTTTTCTGGGTTCTTTTTTTCATGTAAAAAATGTAGGGACAATGTTCCTTAAAGGAAGATTTTCCTGGAAATGAAAAACTGCCTCCTTCTGGTATAACAGACTTAATATGCATTGCTGGAAATCTACCCAGAAATGTAATTGTTGAGGGCCACATGGGTTCTGGTTACTAGTTTCACTATGTTTTCATAATGATTTGGGGGGCCCCTAAAATGATTTTGCTGAGGGACCTACTCACTAGGGATACTACTGTTAGAGGAACAGGTCTCTGCGTCTAGATCCATATTAAAACATTATTGTATATGAGTGGTAAATTGACAATGAAAAATATGTCCCATGTGCATTGCTTGGCCACAGTAAAGACTGCAACACAACCGTATCTTCTCAACAAGTCCATCTGTGTTTACGTTTTAGCTGATGATGTCACAATTCCCAAGTCAAGCCAAAAAGTGTGTGTATTACCTTTGGGAAATGTATTCAGCATCAGGTATGTTCCTTTTGATGCTGCTTTTGCAAAGAAGTGGCTATGGAATGGGTCTAATTAGAGATCAAGCTTCAGTCTTGCTGACCAGGCATCTTATCTGCCTTCCCTCAAATAAAACATTAGCAATAGATGGAGCAGGTCATGTTTTGTCTTGATAAACCAAATGTTGAATTAAAATATATTTTGTGTAATAAACAAATCAGACTTCAAACCTTTGATTTATTTTTCTTTTTTGTGATTTTTTTTAATGTGTCAGCACCAAAACTTTAATATTAACTTTCAAGCGTTGTGTAAACATCTGACCATTCCGCACTGTTTCCTGTAATGGCACTTTCTGTATTCCTTTTCTCCGGACATGATCGTTTCTCCCAAGGTACGACAATGTATAAATAATGTAACCTCCTCTGAATTATTGAAGCTGCTTCATCACTCTGAGTGCTTTTGCTGGTTTTGCTGCCTTTCTAACATTTTGGCAATTCAAGCTAATGCAAAAAAGTGTAAATATGTTTAGTGGGATGGCAAGCTGTGATCAGGAAGCCCTCTCTATGGGATTTGCTCTTTCTTTCAAGGTGATGGTGATGGGAACGCAACAATATTGTATATAATGGGTCAACTTTTTATTGTATTCATTCAGAAATGGGTGATTTAGAAATTAGCAGAACTGGTGAATGAACCTCGGAATGATCTGTATGTGGATAATCTTATCTGTACATACACCATTACTTCATATACTGCCCATGACACCATCTTGCTTTATGGATAGCTAGGCACCAGCAGTGAAGAGTTGGTGTGTCTGGAAGTGAGCCTATTCCACTCATCTCTAAGACACCAGCCCTTCAGATACCTTTATTTAAATAATTATGACCACCCCACTGTCTCATAAAACACTAATATACCATAAAAAGTTGAGTGACTGGACTTGGCCAGTTTTAGCTACTTAGTTCCCAGAATGTCATAAATTCTGAAACCACATGATTGGTGGTTGCATGTAATGGGGTGCTACTCAGGGCTGAAATAACATTTACTTTAATATCGTTGAACTTACCCTTTCAGCTCACATTGACTGGTTGGAAACCCTTGTGATAAATAAACTGGAGGTCCACACAGGTCTTGCAGGTTAAGTAATTTGGCTTCACACCATTTATTTATTAGTTCACAGGGTCAAACTGGGCCGGCGGGACACAGGGAAAAAAACCTAGTGTATCCACCAGCCGAGATCTGCAGGTGGAGGCAGATGGAGGAGGGTTGCAGAGGTTGAGGGGGGCCCTGCAGTTT
Source organism: Xenopus petersii (assembly GCA_038501925.1). NCBI lineage: Eukaryota > Metazoa > Chordata > Amphibia > Anura > Pipidae > Xenopus > Xenopus petersii. The sequence continues at coordinate 161,337,752 of CM076682.1, read as the reverse complement.
GGAAAGGGGGATTGCGGGCCTCAGACCCCCCCCCAGTCCGACACTGGTTCACAAGCTCTCCTTCAGTCAGGTGCCCTACTGGCACACAGGTGCCCAGGCCAGGATGAAGTACTTGTTAAAGAGGACCCACCTATGAAGGACAGAAGACCTAACCAGCCCTTAACACTGAACTGGCAAGTACTTACCCCTTTCTTCCTCCATGGTGGAACCTCAGCTTCTCGGTTAGCTGGTCTACTCATATCACACCAATTAGGTCAGCATTAGCTGCTGACTGGAATATCTGAGATGAAATTTTATAAATTTACTCTCACCTAGGTCTTTCTCCTGAGGTCTAATGGTCTTCAGGTTCTTGGCGTTATCAATTCCCTATTTTATCATTACTTACCCCTTTCTTCATCCTTGGTGGAACCTCAGCTTCTCGGTTGATTGGTCTACACATATCACACCAATTAGGTCCGCTCAACATTAGCTGCCTTAACAGTAGCTGGCCTATCAGAAAATAAATTGGATAAATAAACTCTCACCTTGGTCTTTCTCCTGAAGTAATGGTCCTCAGGTCCTTGGCACTTTCAATTCCCTATCTTATCAGCCAAAAAATTGGAACACACTTCTCAATCCTCTATATAGACTTTTCAGGGCAATCTTCACCCTCTTGATTGAGACCAAGTGATGTCTACTTCTTCTATCTTTTCTATGGCTTAAACCATATTGGCATATTTGACATTTTAAAGTCTGCATTTTGAAAATGTTGGCCAATAAAATGCGAGATTATGTATTACACTCTTTCCATAGTGTACAGTACATAGTGTTTCTTAGGAGAATGAAATGATCTGCAAAAAAAATTATTTTATTTCGTTTTTTGTATTTTACCAGGTGTAATTAGAGGAGGAATTAAATTTTTATGGATGCCCATGTAGATGCTAAAAGTATTGCTGGCATCTACTCTATCATTTCTGCAGTGCCTACAATAAATGAAAACAGCATGCGACGTCATAATGTCTGTTCATTGGACGGCAAGATCTATAAAACAAGAGATCTGAAAATGAAGAGAAACAACGTGGGAGGCAATTGTCTTGCAACAATTCCATTCTCCCTATAAGTACGCCAGAAATGATAAAGAATTTAATTAGAAATGTCCTCTGATTTTGATATTTAGTAAAATAGAACAAGACTAAAACAGCAGGTTGCTCTTCCATCTGAATCTCACCCAAAATAACAGAGAGCGCAGAGAAGCCACATGAGCAATTGGAAACAAACCCCCATTATAATTAGTAAATGCTGTGCCATTGAGCCTCTTCAGTAAAGAAATAACAATTAGGCAGAAGGGTAAAAACAATGACCTTTGCTGAAGGAATGTGAAAGTGTAAAGCACCAAAGGTGGAAGAATACTAAAGATTTTTAGCAAAACAAAGAATATCTTTGGAATATCCATGGAAAATATAATACAAATATGATGCATTAATGTGGTAAGACTGTAAAAATGAATATAAATGTAGAGCATCAAAAATCCATGAAAAGTAATTAGCATCAATCAGTTGCTGTTAATGCCCAACTCTAAGGGGGTCATTTATTAAAGTTTGAGGTGTGTTTTCCATGAAAAAATTCTCGAGGGTATTTTTCAGTCAAAAGTCGATTTTTCCAGGTTAAAAAAAAAACTTGAAAAATTCGAGCTTTATTATACCCTGAACCTGGAAGTAGCTTGAATCCAAAAATACTCCAGCTAAAACCTGTCAAAGTCATGAAGATGTTAATAGCCTTCATGATGTTTGAGTTTTTTTCAGAGGGTTTCCAGCGAAAACTCAATAATTCAGGCGATTCAAGTTTTTTTCCCTCGAAAACTCGATTAATTTGAATTTTCAGGTTGTTAACCATGAATTCACTGATTTGAGTTTTTTCCATTTAAGTTTTTTCTTAAATTAGAAACCATTCCAGTTGTGAGTTCATTCGAGGCATAAAAAACCTCACAAAGATTTAAAATTCAACTTTTGATAAATGAGCCCCTTACTTGCTCTTCATCACAATTCTTCTTAAAGTCTACTCAACCTGCAAGTATTTTTTTTTCAAGACTTATTTGGAGCCAATGCTGGGAGCAACAATGTTAGCATTGTTGTTTCCATCAATGGCTCCATATAACTCATGCATTGAAAAATCTTACAGATCAAGTACATTTTAAGGGGTACAATAACCCTGTTCTATCAGCCCAAGTAAGAAACACTTTTCCCCAGTTCATGGTAGACCACCCAGAGTTCATCATGGGCAAAGATGACTTATAAAAAGCGGTATGCATGGGTAAACTTTTACTAACATCATGCAACATTACTCAATAGGCCAATCATAGGTCAGATTACTGTAATAGTACAACTATGGTAGAACTATGGTAGTTTGCAGGCAATGGCTTTGGTTTTGAGATTGTCTGTCCACAGATTCTCTAGTGTCATGGTCGGTTGGATTGTGAAAATGGTAAAAATTACCAGCTTTGTGTATCTTTAAAACGTAGCTCCATGGGGGGATGATGGACATATGGGTGTGATGGATGTATTGTCACCTATTGTATGAGTAAAGGGAAAGAGTCAGACATAGAAGCAAGGAACCAGGACCCAAATGTACACTATAATTGTTCTTTATGGAAAAAGTTTTATATCTTGCACAAACCTTGGGTTCTTTCAAGGCCTTGGTTATAGCAAAGTGCTGATGGTTTTGCATTTGGAGGAATAAAGGGTCATCATACCTGACCGGTGGGTTGGTTGCTATGTCCATGAAGATATTTTTGTATCTGTGTTTATCAAGGACATGTAATCATACTGATTCCATTAGACCATCAATGTCAAGCCAATTGGCTGCATCTAAGCTCAGAGGACTTCACTGCTGGCATCACACCTGGGTTTGCTCAATAGACAACATTGCATACAGCTGAAGTGAAGAATAATGCTTTTCTCAATGAAACCGGACTTGGTCAGCAATAAAGACCTAGACCGCAACATTCCCTTAGTCTTAAGGTTGCTGCCTCAGACCAAGTCTTGCAATTGCTTAGCGAAGAAATGGGGAGCACCTTAGGGGGTTATTTATCAAAGGTTGAGTTGTTTTTCCCACAAAAAAAGTTTTTCAAGAGTATTTTTTTAAAAAAAAACTATTTTTAAGAAATAACTCGAATCAGAAAATGCACCATCTAAAACCTGTCAAGGTCATGTAGAAGTCAATGGCAGAAGATGTTAATAGTGTTCATGATGTTCGAGTTTTTTTCAGTGGGTTTCGCTCAAAAACTTGAATAATTTGAGCGATTCCGGTTTTTTTTTCGGCTCATAACTCGATTAATTCGAGTTTTCGGGTTTCTCAACTCGAATTCACTTTTTTTAAATTTGAGTTTTCTTTTAAATTAGAAACCATTTCAGTTGTGAGTTCATTTGAGGTCTAACAAAGCTCTAAAATTTCGACCTTTGATAAATAACCCCCTTAGTCTTGGACACTAACAACTGATGCTAAATACTGGAGCATTCTGCACATATCTTTTAATGTCCTTTACTTTATATTTTCCAAAATGCATCAACTCAAACTATATTTACCTCAAATTATAGATATCATACATTATAAAGGGAAACAATCCGCAGTCAGAAGTCTGAATATTTCTGGTCTATATAATATAGTCCGTCCGTATCAAATTCCCTGTTGATTGCGACTGACAAGTGTTGTGTGAAATTTAGTGAGAATATTCTAAGAAGCTGTTTGTGCAGCGCCTAATAGATTCCCCCTCTCCTTGACCCGCTGTTTGTGTCCAATTAATATAATCTCATGGGTCCCATATTTTTAAGAACTGTACCACTTTGAAAATCCATTTTCTCCTGTTTTTTAATATTTGCATGTTGCCGTCTTCTATTGTTTGCTTATTATTGGTCTCTCAGGGAACTGCACAGGCCATGGCTTTGCTGAATCATTCATCTGATGGTGCTACAGAGTTGATTGACTGTAACGAGTGAATAAATAGGATTTATTCTCTGGATGGCCAGCATTATACAAAGGAATGTTTCAGATATCTTGTAATACAGGTAAGGGATCCATTATCCGGAAACCCATTATCTAGAGAACTCCAAAATACGGAAAGGCCGTCTCCCATAGACTCCGTTTTGTCCAAATAATCCAATTTTTTTTAAGAATGATTTCCTTTTTCTCTGTAATAATAAAACAGTTGATCCCAGCTAAGATATAATCAATCCTTACTGGAACCAAAACCAGCCTTGTGGATTTATTTAATGTTTAACTGATTTGCTAGTAGACTTAAGGTATGAAGATCCAAATTACAAAAAGACCTGTTATCCAGGAAATCTCATATTCTGAGAATTCTGGATAACAGGTCCCATACCTGTATCAAAATGCTTCTCCCAAATGTAGAACACCATTACATTGTGACTCTTCATCTCACCTGAGCGCCTCGCAGAAGAATCGGGAAGGGTCACCAGGCTGACTTTGGACAATGAGTCTTCACCAGAACAGAAACGTAATTGCTTTGCACACCAAAGATTTATAGCACAGTAACACACCCTACACCAAGTTTACAACTAGTATTACAGCAGGTGATTGTCCTCATTGTATCAGCATCCTCAAAGTGTGCTTCAAAGGATTTTACTCACTATACCTGAACCCTACCAACCAATGACTCAACCGGTCATTGTTTGGTAGGGTCCCTTTGAGATCTACAATCTTCTTAATGGTGTACAAATCCCAACCTGGAACTTATCACTTTGTCTATGAAATACTCCTAGAGCTTTCTAACCAACAGTAGCTACCTGACACTAACAAAGTTATTTATTAAAGTATGAATATCAAAAACTCAAAAAAGTTTTTTTGACTATAAAATCCGAATTTTTTGGTGAAAAAAAATCAAATTTTTTGAGATTTATTATACACTAACGATGGAAAAAGTCTGAATCTGAAAATCCGGCATCTCAGACCTACCGAGGTTATATATAAGTAAATGGGAGAGGTCCCTATCCCATTTGGGAGTTTCTGTGGCCTTCACTGGAATAAACCTGAAAATCTGACTATTTTGGACTTTTCAGGCAAAAATCTGAAAAATTCAGGCTAAAGCCCAAAAAATCGAGCTATCCATGAAAAAAACTTGCACGATTCAGATTTTTGCTCTATTTTCTCGTGTTTGTCCCCAATCCGATTAAATCGTGATTTTTTTTTTAGAATAAATAAGGTCCAATCATGGATTCTAGTTTGGTCTGACTTTTTTTATTGAAATAGTCAGAAAAATTAGGATTTTGATAAATAAGGCCTTTTTTCCACAAATCATATTTTTTCTCTAAAGATTTAAAGATTTTTTTCAATTTCTCTAAAACTCAAAAAATTCAAGATTTATTAAGTGTAAAAACCATGAAAAACTTGAATACAAAATTTCTCCAAGTAAAAGCAGTCAAGGTCCCATAGAAGTTAATGGGAGCTGCGCTGATCCTAATCGAACTTTTTTTTAGCCATTCGCATTTTTAGAGGTTTTCAGTTTTTTTTTTTGCTAGTAAAATTCGAATTTTTAGGTGTTTCAAAAATATTTGTATTTTTGTATTTTTTTCTGCAATTTTTTCCATTTATACTTTTTATATTCAAATATTTTAATAACTTCCATTGCATTTATGTTTTAAGGAAATAGAGTTTAAAGGAAAACTATACCCCCCAAACAATGTAGGTCTCTATTAAAAGATACTGAGTAAAACCGCTCATGTGTAAAACCCTGCTTCATGTAAATGAACCATTATCATAATAATATACTTTTTTAGTAGTATGTGCCATTGGGTAATCATAAATAGAAAATTGCCATTTTAAAAAATAAGGGCCGCCCCCTGAGATCGTAGGATTCACTGTGCACACATACAAACCACATGTAAGGTCACATGAGCCAATTAACAGACAGAGTTCTGCCTTTTGCTTCCTCACTTCTTCCTGTTACAGTTAGTGTTGTAGTATTTCTGGTCAGGTGATCTCTGAGGCAGCACAGATAGAGTCACGAAATTGTGGTTCAAGGCAAGAGATGTAAAAGGGCAATATTTATGTAAATATATATTCCAGTTTGGTCAGATTCTTTAATATGTCATTCAATTTGATATAAACTATCTGTTGCTTAAGTATTCATTTTGGGGGTATAGTTTTCCTTTAATGTGTTTGCTCTTGGGCTATATGCTCAATGGTTATTGGTGAGCACAACTTTCCCTTGTTCATTATAATTTATATAGGAGCAGTGGCCAGCTCCACGTAGTTCCCACCCTTCCCAGCTATAGTCATGTGATCCCAGTGGTGGCCAATAAAAGGGCAACCATGTTTGGGAGTTTTATCCATGAAAGCAATAAGTAAGTTGCAGGTAAAACTTAGTCCCTGTGTAAAATGTATAATGAAGCAATAGAATTCTTAATGAATTAGCTGAAAGTTGAGTGAAGGACTGGCCAGATATGGGATGACTTTGACGTAGTTGGTCAGCTTAAATATATTGCAATATATGGACAAATAATCCCTGTTTTGTTTAGTTTAAGTAAGGCATTTTAGTAGCTTAAGGCACAAAATGTCTCAAAATGTCTCAATGTACTTTCAATGTATTGATAATGGGTTGAGTGCAGAGGACCTCTTGTATTTGTCTGTATGAATTTTGGGGTCACAGCATCATTGCACCCCCCCACTTAATGTTTTAAAAATTAGTCGTGAACACTTTCCCATGTTTGTTATAGCTTCTATATGTTCACCATTCATGGGGTCTGTTAACCCTACTTTACTAAGGCCTTGTTTACCATGGGCTTAATCTTTTTACTGAGGCCTCCTGCCCCAGGTTCTCCAACAGCATCTTCTGCTCCATGGAGTGGGGTTCAAAGAGACAGAACCATGTACTCCCTCCCCTTATATAGACTAGGAAACTACAATTACTGCCCTGGGGCCAATGGGAATACATTTGTTCCCCAGGGCATTGATACACTTCATCAATTTAAGTGATTCCAATTGGTCTACTTGTTTCTCTAGGTATCACTACCTTCAGGCTCATTCCAGGGGGCTAGAATGTAATTGTTACTGTTGTTTTTAATACTCATTGTTGTATTCAGTCCCGCTTTTATTCATCTCGCAGTCTGTCATTCAAACCTCTATCTGGTTGCTAGGGTAAGCAGGATCCTAACCACTGCTAAAATGATTAAAAACAGTAAAAATGAAGACTAACTGGCAACCTTGTCTACATTCATTTATACATTGGGCCTCCATTTATTGATTTCCCTTGCTCTACTTGTTTAAAAACATCTTTGAAGTAAGTCAAGGGTTGAGGCCAACCTGAGCCTTAAAATGTTCATGTCACTAAACCAACTACCAATACAATGGTAAAGGTATCAAAACCTCTATATGAAATTAATTCTTGGGGTGTTGTTTTCTTGGTTGTCAGTCCACAGAAGGAGACTGGTTTGTGCCATCAATTCTAAACTTTAATTCTGCTGCCCATTACTTTATGAAGAAGAAGAAGCTTCATATTCCATATAAATCCATTTCAATAAATGTAGAGCTGTCACGTTTATTTGCTGTTAATCTTGTGCACTCAACTAGAAGTCATTATAAGGAGATGCATTACAGGATCAGCAGAAGGCTCCGGATAAGATGAAGAGATCTTTGGAAAGATAAAAGTACGCGGGAAGAATATTGTAATCATTTTAGACATTTAACTTCCCAGACAAAGAACACAAAGAAGACTATGTGATATCCACTTATTTAGTATATTAGCAACTCTGTCAATATATTCAGTGTCTAAATCAGCAAGCAATTAAGTGCTTATCATCTAACCCTTAGACTGATGCTTATTCTTTATTTATATAGTACTGACCCATTTACACAGAGCTTTACAGAGATTACTCATCATACACATCAGTCGCTGTCCCAGTAGATCGTATAATCTAAGGCCCCTACCACATTCAGTTTAATGAGTTGTGTGAAAAGGACACAGAGGAACCATAGAAAAAACACATTTATACAGGGAGAACATTCAAAGATTTAGCAAATAGTGCCCAGGTTGCAGCTGAACTCAGGGCCTCAGCACTGCAAGGAACAATGACCAACGATTAAGTTGTCCCATAGACCACTTAGGTGTATGTCATAGTAGTGAAAAATACAAATTGTAACATTAATTTCTTGATGCTGAAGCAAAGGTTGAATGCAGCAATCAAACATCAACAGTGTAGAGCAGTGATCCCCAACCAGTGGCTCGCGAGCAACATGTTACTCACCGACCCCTTGGATGTTGCTCCCTGTGGCCCCAAAGCAGATGCTTATATTTGAATTCCAGGCCTGGAGGCAAGTTTTGATTGCATCAAAATCAGATGTAGCCTGCTAGTCCACATGGGGCTTACCAAATAGTCAATCACAGCACTTATTTGGCAACACCAAGCTTGTGTTGCACCCCAGGTTGTGGATGTAGAGGGTAGGTCAATATCAGGTACAACTACCTACAGTAGGTCACCTGCTGTCTGGGTCCAAATCTGAAGTTAAACGTAATTGAACAAAGACAAAGGCGACACTCCAGATAAAAGATAGTGGTTTATCGCAATATGTCACAGACCAACATCGCCTGACATGTTTTTGGGAACACCTCCCTTAATCATTTTCCTGAAACGTGTCAGGCGATGTTGGTCTGTGACCTATTGCAATAAACCACCATCTTTTTTCTGGAGTGCCGCCTTTTTCTTTGTTCAAGTACGACTTACTACAGTGGGAACGCTGTCGGCAGAGTCACAGGGACTGAAATTGGAGCTGTATTAAGGAGAACATAGAAGGGGAGAGTCTGGAGCGGCCTTATTTGCTCATTGACATTGAAGTTAAAGTTGAAAGGCCAACAACACAATAAAAAGACAATTGTTCTATTCAATTTTATTTCTTGTATACCAAATTCTGGCAGTTTTAGTATTGAATTACAGCCATTTGTTTCCATAAAGTAGTAATAATAGTGTGTGCAGCTCCTTCTGTATCACGTCTATAAATAAAAAAATAAAATAGTAAGCTTTCTCATGTTGATCATAAAATCTCCTTTATTCCCATCCCAATGGATGAAATTCTTTATGGACATTTTCATATAGATATAAGGCTATACTAAATGGAGAAGAACAGTTACTTGGACTATTAGCTTTACCATAATATTTGCTTTGGATGATACTTATTTTCAGAGGTGGACACTCGCAATTGTGTAGAGGCAGGGTGTAGTGTAACTATAATCTGTAATATTTCCAGAGAATGGGCACCAGTGGTTCTTAGAACAAAACTGATTTATTAATGATTTATTAGGAACAATTTGCAAAGGAGAATATAACAATAATACAGGGCATAGTAATTGAATATCCAGTATATTTACAAGCCAGAATAAGCAGAACATACCCTTCAATGGAACCCACAAGAGAAATCATCCAGTCCATCCAGAGTTTCAGTTACTCTTCTTCCTCTTTAAGGGGAACCCAGGTGGGGATCTAGTCCCTAAAACCACACACTGGTTCCCTTTCTAGGCAGCAATGGGGAACACTCCTTGGTGGAGCCAAGAGCTACTTATCTAGGTAGACCTGAATCCAAGAAAGCTGCCACTTACTGAATCCTGCACTAACAATGCGCTCCACGTTTTATTCCTTTCCACCTGTGGAAAACCCCCCCAGAAGCACATGGCTTTCCTTTTTTTTATAGCTCACTGCCACCTTGTGACCAGACTAGTGAAGGCTAGGAGTCATGCTTTGTCCCATGAAAGGAGTATAAACAAAGGAGTCCTTCTGTGGCCAAACCTTATGCGATTGCACAATAAATAAGGACACTATTTATCAGTACCCTACATAGACGTATATATTTGTACATGTGGATCATATCCTTTGTCAGACACCTATTTTCTAAAGACAATTGTTTGAGGTTGGCATGCCTCTCACTGTCTTTTCAATTGCTTATTCCTTTAATTTGTTTGCTTGCCCTTTCACTGAACCATCTCCAGCTTGCTTGTCATCGAGACTAAGGTCCAGGTGTCCACACTGAACTTCATCTGCTATTTCTGTTAATATGCAAGTCTTACTTTATATATTTGGATATACCCAATGATATCACTAATTCAATGGGACAATTTTATTAATTTTGAAATAAACAATTACTTTTGTTTGTAAAGTCCTGTAATTTTCATTACATCCTGCAACAATAGAGTTTCAGCAACTAAAGACAACAGTTCATAGGGTTACTGATAATCACTGCCAACAACTGTTGAATTCTGTCACAAACTGTCATTTTTTTGTGTTATCTTCTCCCTTGAAACCACATAGGTGGTTTATGCCACTCCCCATTCTAATTTCAAATAAACAACATTCATTTCATTTGAAGAAGAAGCTTTCTTGTTTTGCCTTCGAGGATGCATGGTTTGTGCTCTTCAAAGGAACACAGGAAAGATTCAAGAAGACATAATACTCCAGAGAAGAACTTGCCCTGAAGCTATGTATGAACGTCAATGTACACTGGCAAGGTTTTATGGGAATCTTTGCATTATCATCCACATACATTTAATTAGGTGGAAACTGAAAACATACAACAATGATGGTCGATGTAGATTTTGCCCCAGCATATGTACACCACTTAATCACTGAGGGAACGATTGTGCCTTCCAGCTAATGGCTTTGTTCCATTGATTCCATAAACTACATTTACATTCAATTTGGAATCACAAGAAATACATTTTATAGAACATAAACCTACATTTCCTTGGAAGAGTTGACCTAGTTAAGCGCAGATTCCATCTACAAAGAAGATTTTGATTGATGGAATCAAAAATTTTAAATAGTCTAGTAAATATGACCATGTGTATTTTAGCACTAAATACTTGTCTAATAAACAAGCTTTGTGTTCCATAATATGGTCACCTCATATTTAGGGGGTTGTTTATTAAAGGTCAAGTTGTGTTTTTTTAGAAAAATAAGAGTTTTTTGAGGACAGTTTCAGTAAAACTTGACTTTTTCAAGATTTTTTATGCCCCGAAGCTGCAAAAGGCCCCAATCCGAAAATACTCCATCTTAAACCTGTCGAGGTCATGGGAAGTCAATGGCAGAGGTCCATTGAACCATTTGAAGATGTTTTTGTCAGCGGGGGCCTGCGGCACCCACAGGGGGGTGTAGTAAGGATCAAGGAGGAAGTCCTTTTCCAGTGAGTCCAGGCAAAGTACAATTCAAGGGAAATCCAATAGAGAGGTCAAGTCCAGGCAAGGGTTCAAGATGGCAGGCAGTAAGGTTCAAGGTCAGGAAACAGGCAGATGATCAATAACAGATATAACAGGCAAGTAGGGCAACCCAGGAACACAATATAATATTGAGCTATACTCGGGCATCGAACCCGGGTCTCCGGCGTCCTTTTAAGTTTGAATTTGGCACCACAGCGCGTGACGTCACCATGCCGGCGCTCCGGCGTCCTTGCACCCACGTGTAGTCCTGGGCGCCACCATCTTGGATCCGCCGCCGCGCCGGGAGTAAGGTAGGGAGCGCCGAGCGCTCATCGTGATGATGATTTTCAGCTTTTTTTTGGCGCTTCAATTAATTTGAGGTATTCAAGGTTTTTTCCACCAACTGGATCAATTTGAGTTTCCCCCCCAATTGCATTCAATCGATTTAATTTGAAGTAGAAAAAAACCTCATAAACCTCACAAACTCGACCATTGCTAAATAACCCCCTAAGCTTTCCACCGCATTGTGGAAACCTATAGAAGCAAATCTTCTTCTCTTTCTTTTACCCATTGAACAATAGTGGAAGACATACATAAGTACAGAAGTTGGAAGATACAGCAAGAGGCTTCCTGAGCTCAATTTCATGGTCCTTCAAACTTTCATCAGTCTAGTGTATGAAAGACGCATAAAAAGAAACATCCAGTTAATTGTATTAAAAGCATATTTATTTAATGAGAAATTGTCTAGCATTTAATAACTCAAATGAGTAGATTAGTGATAAATGAAACTGGCCCATTTCACATCGCTAAAAGTTTTTGAAACTCCTGAGAAATTTGTGAAATGGGGACATTTTTCCAAAAATGTTCCGAATAAATTGGCACCAATGGAAAGGCAAAATTACATTGCTATAAAGGAATTTTTAGCTCAGCAATAGCATCTACATTGCCCTATAGCCTTTCAATATGTACTGTCCTTCATAACATACATTTTTGCCAATTTCTTTGAAACATGGCTTCTGGACAGTTTTTTTTTGTATAGTCTTTATTTTGTTTTATATTTTCTTTATAATAAACAAAAATATCTTCTGAACATTATTATAGCCATGACATCATACATTCTCCAGTCTTTTGTACATTAAAATGCCAAATAGAAGAAAAAGAGAGGAGAAAAAAAGGGGGTGGGGAAGTATTTTTTTGGGGTTTTTTTCTGGTGCAATACCTCACATCTTCTCCCAGAAAAATATATGGCGATATTCTAACACGACGGGGGTTTATTTGGCACAAATCCTGCATTTTTTATGGTGTAACAAAACACATTGAAAGTGCAGATTCACAATTTTTTTTCTGCAAAACTGTACCAGGCAAAAAAGTTCACTCATCTCTAGTAAGGATATCATTTTAAAAGCCAAATACCATTCATACAAAGTCCCCCTAACCCCCTAGACCCACAATTAGGAGCAGAATTATCAAGGGTCAAACTTTGAAGTAAGTGGAGTTTTTTTGAACTCCCATAACTTTGAAATTCAAATAAAAAAAGACCAATCGAAATTTATTAAAAAAGTTTTTAACTTCAGGTGAATAGGCTGTGTTCAAATCATTCAAATCTGAGGGGCAGATTTATCAAGGGTCGAATTTCGAAGGGTTAAAACCCATCGAATTGAAATCCATCTAATTCGAAAATCGAATTCGAATGATTTAGCTCTAAAATAGCATTCGATCGATCTAATAAAAATCTAAGGATTTTTATTCAATGCCAAAAACTTTAAAAAATGCACTGGAAGGTCCCCATAGGTTAATATAACAATTCGGTAGCTTTAATTTGGCGAAGTATTGAAATCGAAGGATTTTTAAAGAGACAGTACTTCGACTATCGAATGGTCGAATGTTAGAATGACTTTTACTTCGAAGATGAAGTAAATTTGAAGTCGTAGCATCCTATTCGATGGTCGAAGTATCCAAAAAATTACTTTGAAATTCGAACTTTTTGGACTTCGAAAATTCACTTGAGCTTAGTAAATCTGCCCCCAAGTTTTAAGGCATTCGATCAAATTCGAATGAAAGTATTTGCTTAAAAAGCTTTGATTTTTCAAAGTCCACCAAATGACTCCAAATGGGTTCTAGGAGGTCCCCCATAGGCTAAAACAGCAATTCAGCAGGTTTTAGATGGCGAATAATCTACAAAAAACTAACAATTAAAACATTTTGTTTATTCTAAAATGCTAAATTACATTTCTAGTTATTCTTATTTTGGTATATTTCTAAGGATAAACATTTTAATATTAAACCTATACAATCGGCCTACTAGAATTATTGTTCTACATTTCCAGCAAGGACATATTTTGCCTTTGTTTTCTCATATGCTTCTTTTGTTTTTGTTTTTCATTTGGAAAACTAAAAATCTTTAAGTTAAAATAAAAAAGAAAATCTTTCACACAGCCCACAAATTAATTCACATTGATTTTTTTTTTAAAAAAAGGAGATAAATTAAATCATTTAAATTATTAATTTTTTTTATATTATAACATTGTCATTAATATATTTTTAAATTGCATTGTTTTGTTCTTGCTCTGTACAAGAAACTCATTTCATGACTGATTTTTACATTGTTAAATTCTCATTTTATGGCATCACAATAAAGACCAGTTATAGCCGCTGATTCAGCTTCAATATTGAGGCGTCAAAAGTCAATGAAATGTAAATACTAATTGATTGGCTGTATTATTTTTCTTCAAAGTAGCACATAATTATTTTATATCCCTCCAAGCAATTTTCTAATGCATTCTGAAACTGGCTGATTGTCTGATGACTGTTTTGATTAGAAAAATGAATTTGTAATGTCACGGTAATAATCACTGCCGTCTTGATTTTAAATGAAGGGTTATTTGGCCGTCTCACATTGTCAGAACAAAATTATTCATAATTGCTCTTCTTTACAGCAACGTTACAACAGCCAGATTCTAAAGAAAAGAAAAAGTGTCAATAATATACAAAAATGTCTTTTTCCCCTTTTACTGGGAAAATCAGGTTTCTGCCAAATCATGTCCCCCAAAAAGTCTGATTTTGACCAAGTGTTTTCATCCGTTTTGAATCCATTCATTCTATTTATGAAAAATTTTGAAAACAATTTCAATTTGTTATACACCATATTTTTCCTTGGCGGTTGAAAGGTTTTGGCAAAAGTGAGAGGAAAATTTACTTTGCCTTTTTATAAGGGATGCACCGAATCCAGGATCCGGTTCGGGATTTGGCCAGGATTCGGTGTTTTTCAGCAGGATTCGGATTTGGCCGAATCCTTCTGCCCGGCCGAACCGAATCCAAACCCTTATTTATATATCGAAATTAGGGGCGGAGAGGGAAATTGAGTGACTTTTTGTCACAAAACAAGGAAGTTAAAAATGTTTTCCCCTTCCCACCCCTAATTTACATATGCAAATTAGGGGTCGGATTCGGTTCGGTATTCGGCCGAATCCTTCACCAAGGATTCGGGGGTTCGGCCGAATCCAAAATAGTGGATTCGGTGCATCCCTACTTTTTATACACATTTCAGTAATTCATTTTAGGATTTCAGTAATATTTAAGTATTTAAAGTTATTTTGATATCACAAAATAGTAAAAATCGATTCCATCTACTGGTGTAAACGTAACTGTAGCCAAATAGAGGACTACAATTTAATCGATTCAAAATGGTGCAAGGAATGACCAATGGGGTTTTTGCCCCTTTTCAATTAAATTGGCACCAAAATAAACACAATTTCTTTTTTTAGACTCAAAAATGTCTAAATTTATAAAAAAAAATCAAAATTTGATCAATTAATTTGGCTAATAAAACCTGTCGAGCTTCTGTTGAAGTCATTGGAAGTAGCATCTTCAACATTAACTTCATCAAGTTTTTTTGTTTTTTTTTGATTAGATTTTTTTAAAATGCTTTTTTTTTGAAAAAAAATAAATATTTGAAATAACGTAATTTTCATGGCGATTCACTTTTTCTTTTTCTGTGCAGCAAAGGAAACAATTTTATGGGAGAAAAGAGAAAATTTGTATTTGCTGTTAGGTTTAACAAAACATTCTGAATCCTTATAGAGAGTACAATGCAATTGTGTTTATCATTCTCCCTTTCCCCGAGCCAGGGATTATTATACACTCAGCTTATCAGTTTAATAAGAAACTACAAAATTCAGCTCCAGTGACGTAAAGTTCAGACACTCCTTTATGGATTTATTCTTATATCCCTGTGTCTCCTGGGGTTGCAGTGATAAACCTCTTTAGTCTAATACTATTAGAGCCTTGTTCCTATTATAATCTTCTTGAGATGCTCTTTACTGATATTGGCTCAGTAGATACATTCCCATGTTCTTTGATGTTCCTTTACAGTTAGTTGGGTTTTTAAAGCTGTGGTTTAATGGACTGTTACGTTATTGCCCATTTACTCTGTACTTTTGGATTTCGGTGGCTTCGGATGGATTTTATTTGAATAAACTCAGTGCTCAACTCAGTGATAACGGTTTTCTTTGATAATATAATTGTGTATAGCGAAATTAAATGAAACAGAGTTCCAATGCTAATACAACCAATTCTATGGGTTACCTAGGGGGTTATGATGTTAACTACCTGCACCTACCTCATAATGACAGGCGTACCTGGCCCTGTTTCGCTTTGGTGAAAATTTGTGTGACTGCAAAAAAAAAATGCCAAATGCATTGAAGTGATTGGGTGTTTTTTCATGCAGCATTTTTGCTCTACCCACTTAAAAAGAATCAAACAGCCTGATGAGGACTGGGTCCTACTATAAAACTGTTGCACCTCAACATGCATTAAAATAGATTTTTAAGGCATTATCTAGTAGAGTTAAGTTTAAAGCATTTGAACTTTCTGAGTTTTCTTGAAAACATTTTACCACTCGTCCGAGCAGCTCCTTCAGTTTGAAGTGGTGAAAAATTTTCAAGAAAACTAGATACTATATATCATAACCTGGATGAATAACAATCTCCATAGATGTTTTTTTTTTTTGGTTTACAAGTGAAGATGATGTCCATCCTTTAAGGAACAGTAGAGTGAAGGTTGTGTCCACCCTGTAAGGAACAGTAAAGTGAAGGTTGTGTCCACCTTATAAGGAACAGTAGAGTGAAGGTCTTGTCTCCCCTGTAAGGAACAGTAGAGTGAAGGTCGTGTCCACCCTGTAAGGAACAGTAGAGTGAAGGTCTTGTCCACCCTATATGGAACAGTAGAGTGAAGGTTGAGTCCACAGTGTAAGTAACAGTAGAGTGAAGATTGTGTCCAGTATGTAAGGAACAGTAGAGTGAAGGTTGTGTCCACCCTGTAAGGAACAGTAGAGTGAAGGTTGTGTCTACCCTGTAAGGAACAGTAGAGGGAAGGTTGTGTCCACCCTGTAAGGAACAGTAGAGGGATGGTTGTGTCCACCCTGTAGGGAAAACTAGGGTGAAGGTTGTGTCCACCCTGTAAGGAACAGTAGAGTGAAGATTGTGTCCAGTATGTAAGGAACAGTAGAGTGAAGGTTGTGTCCACCCTGTAAGGAACAGTAAAGTGAAGGTTGTGTCCACCTTATAAGGAACAGTAGAGTGAAGGTCTTGTCTCCCCTGTAAGGAACAGTAGAGTGAAGGTCGTGTCCACCGTGTAAGGAACAGTAGAGTGAAGATTGTGTCCACTCTGTAAGGAACAGTAGAGTGAAGGTTGTGTCCACCCTGTAAGGAACAGTAGAGGGAAGGTTGTGTCCACCCTGTAAGGAACAGTAGAGGGATGGTTGTGTCCACCCTGTAGGGAACACTAGAGTGAAGGTTGTGTCCACCCTGTAAGGAACAGTAGAGTGAAGATTGTGTCCAGTATGTAAGGAACAGTAGAGTGAAGGTTGTGTCCACCGTGTAAGGAACAGTGGAGTGAAGATTGTGTCCAGTATGTAAGGAACAGTAGAGTGAAGGTTGTGTCCACCCTGTAAGGAACAGGGTGAAGGTTGTGTCCACCTTATAAGGAACAGTAGAGTGAAGGTCTTGTCTCCCCTGTAAGGAACAATAGAGTGAAGGTCGTGTCCACCCTATAAGGAACAGTAGAGTGAAGATTGTGTCCACTCTATAAGGAACAGTAGAGTGAAGGTTGTGTCCACCCTGTAAGGAACAGTAGAGGGAAGGTTGTGTCCACCCTGTAAGGAACAGTAGAGGGATGGTTGTGTCCACCCTGTAGGGAACACTAGAGTGAAGGTTGTGTCCACCCTGCAAGGAACAGTAGAGTGAAGATTGTGTCCAGTATGTAAGGAACAGTAGAGTGAAGGTTGTGTCCAGTATGTAAGGAACAGTAGAGTGAAGGTTGTGTCCACCCTGTAAGGAACAGGGTGAAGGTTGTGTCCACCTTATAAGGAACAGTAGAGTGAAGGTCTTGTCTCCCCTGTAAGGAAAAATAGAGTGAAGGTCGTGTCCACCCTATAAGGAACAGTAGAGTGAAGGTCTTGTCCACCCTATATGGAACAGTAGAGTGAAGGTTGTGTCCACCCTGTAAGGAACAGTAAAGTGAAGGTCTTGTCCACCCTGTAAGGAACTGGAGATGAATCCCATGCACACGATGGGTGCATCAGGAGCCTGGAAATTAATTTATACTCAAGTCAAGCTTTCAGTTCCTTTGCTGTCCTCTCCTGAATATATAAACAATCAGCACACATGGGGTAGACACAAGTGCTAAGTGTATTTCTAATGTGGGGGTCCCAAACCTTTTTTTATCGGTGAACCACATTCAGATGTAAAAAGAGTTGGGGAGCAACGCAAGCATGAAAAATGTTCCTGGTTGGTGAAAAATAAGGGCTGTGATTGGCCATTTGGTAGCTCATATGTGGACTGGCAGCCTACAAGAGGCTCTTCCTGGCAGTACATCTGGTTTTTATGCAACTAAAACTTTGAGGGAGGAACATCCAAGGGTTTGGGGAGCAACATGTTGCTCACAAGCCACTAGTAAGGAATCCCTGATATAAGGGGTGCATTTATGTTCCCCATAGAATACTACCACTTGGTGCAACCTCTTTATAAATAAGCCTTGTGTCCCTTGTCGATTCCGTGTTACCAAGGGGGTTCGTCTCCCCCCTAGGAGATGAGCTTCTGGTGGAAACCTTTGTCTGATACCTTTTGTAACATCACATATCACTAGTCACTGCATAGATCTACAACCCCGCTATTGACATGCTTATCATAATGGTATAAACACTCGCAGCATCTATTCATTATCTCATTTAATCATTTTATATGTTTACTGCCATATTTCAAGTGCAAAAACCCAACAGAGAGTGTGTCCTTATGAAAAAGCACAAAATAATTAGACACTATCCAGCTGTGAACGTGAATTAGCAGAAGGAGATGTTAGCTGGGAAAATCTCCTTTCGGATTGCTTCTGGCAGTTTACAGACACGCTCATAAAAAACAATTGATTAAAATAAGCAATAAATGAAGCAGTTAAAATAGATTTGACCTATCACCTGATATTACAGGGGCATTAATAATGGCAGGGCTCGAGCAACGTTTGGAAAGGGTTTTCCTCTGCAACGTGGACTGGAGGCAATTTATTTATGAATATTCCCGCCAGAGAACAACTGCTGCCATGTCGCATTAGTGTCTACACTGGGAAACTCAAATGGAGGCCAAATATAGAATTATCTAAAGGGGTGGAATGAGATTGTCAATGGACATTGCCTGCTGGTATTGATATATTGACAGCCAGCTGGTGAGTTCTAAACCAATGGGATGACATTTAAATATATGAATAACTAATACCGGTACTGGCACAGTCATTTCTGATTAGTGAGTTGGGATATTTAATGATTTTTCAGCAATAAAGCCTGATGGAGAAAGGATTAAATTAGCCATACGCTGTCAGATTAAAGCTGACAATTTCTGCCCTGTGTGTAGGGGCTTCTGATGGGTCTCCCTGATTGATATCAGGCCAAAAATCGGGCGGGGTTTGGTTTTGCTGGTGATCAAGGACCGCGTCAGCTAGTTGATGTGGTCCTACTACCCTTTGGCGCCCATTCTCTTCATTGTAAACTGATTGTTCAGACCTAGGGCCGAACATTTATTCAGCACATTTATTTTGAACAGTCTACTACAGGTTGGAATATGAGATCAAAAACATGAATGGTTGTTACGGGCAGTTAGACTTGTGATGGTTGTAATCCAGGAGTACTTATAGGTAATAACACAAGGGGTCATTTATCATTTGCTGGGTCTCTCACCAGTTGAAAATGTCTGAAGGACACCTATTAGGGGGCAGGAGGGTGAGCACCTGGGTGCCTCCCCTCAATTTCCCCTTATGAATACAGCAATGCTGTTCTCAGGCGGCACTGTATTCATTAGGGAACACAGATGCAAGTGGTATGTATTTCCACGTAACGCTGTCCCTGCTCAATGTAAGTTGGATCCAATAGTCGTATATGTACTTTTCCTTTCATTTATTTTTCTGTAGTTGGTGTTATACATATTTCAGAAAAGATTACTGTTTAACGACTGCATTTCCCATCTTTTGGCCCATTATTTTCTAGCACCTGAGCAATGCATGATTTCTGAAATGTGTTATATTGTATTGGCTGATTCATCATCACTGCTCTTCCCTGTAACCTTCTCACCCTTCTCACCCTTTCATTAACACTCTGAGAAATGTCTCTCTGAATCCTGGCAGGGGGATTATAATTGCTGCATAAATCAGTATTTGACCTAGATCACTCAGTGCCCTCCAAATCATACAGACTGCAGCTTGAGGGCAACGTTGGCTAGTTACTGGAACTCTTTTATGGTGGTATCTCCTAAGGCAGAGTTACATTTCCATGTATTCCTGGGAATTAACTATCTGCCATCAGCCAAAGCTGGGAACCCTCCGTGGTATTGGGCTGGGGAACCCAATACCTCCACTAAAGGGGTTCTGAGAAATAGCTCTTGGTGAGCCCCGTATGGTGGCCGTACAAGATGAAATTCACACGATTGGCGAGCTCACAAACAAGCGGATCTTTCCCCCGATATGTCCACCAATGGCAGAGCAATATCAGGTTCATCAGAACGTTTGGCCCTATGTGAAGGAAATGGGCGCAGACGGATTGTAGGACCGCTACAACTATCTGAAGCGGTCCTTGACCACAGGAACAATTAAACCTGCCTGATCGATATCTGCCGGATTTTTGGCCAGATATCGATCAGGGAGACCTGTCAGACACCCCCACACATGGGCTCCGAATTGGTCTAAACTCTAAAGGAACAATATTGGCAACTTGAATCTGCCCATGTATGGCCATCTTAACATAGTCCATCTGTAACTGTGGTTTCAAAGCCATGGTCCTGGCTCTAGGGGACTATTTTGAAGACCAATAGGACTAAATTGTATATAAAACATTTCCTATCACGATTACTATGACATGTACTATTACTGTCATGTTTTCATGTATCTGTATCCTTGTTATGAATTAGGGGAGACCCAACTAATTGTATGACCACAAGGGGAGACTGAGCCCAAAACCTCTGATACATAGTTATAGTCCAATTAACAATGGCACATTAGAAATGTCTCTTTAGCACAAAGTCCATTTCCAAGAGTTCTTAGGAACCTTTGGGTATCACTAACTTCACCAAAGTAGCTTTCATTGGTCCAAGGCAGCTGTTTCCTTGTATTAGCTACAAACACAGCCCTTGTCCCTCTAGAATGCCCTTATAGAGGTTGCTCACAGGCAATTCTCCTAATGACATATTAATACTATCACACACGTGTGACATATGGGCATGTTTACTAACATTAGAGATAAATATCTGGAGAGATTTCTGGAGATGTTGCACATGGAAACCAATCAGCAATTAGATTTAAACAGCCATCTATACGTTAGAAAACAAAAGCAAAGATCTGATTGGCTGCTATGGGCAACATCTCCAGAATTCTCTCCAGATATTTATCTACAATGTTAGTAAACATGTATTTTTGTCTCCACCTGCATAGCAGCCGTCTATTTGCATCACTGTAAGGACACAACTTCAACTTCTTCTAGCTGGTACCAAACACATATACTCCAAGAGTGGACTTGTGTCCCCTGATGCAATTATTTATGACTATCCCTTAATGTCAAGTCTACAAAGAGCGTCTCATTTCTTTATATAACTATACACGGGCTCCTGGGTACTCTTCTCATTTGGACGACAATGATTTTTGATGCACCATGTTGGAAACACCGAGAGAAAAGCTCTGCATGCCAGGAGATATTCTGAATAAATCAAACAAAAGCCATGAGATTTTTCCTAGGCTTTCTCCAGCTTCGGCTTTATGCGTTGGTTGTGATGAGTCACAGAAATCTAGACAATTTATAAAAACAATGAAATTCCCAGCTGAACTTGGATTTACACAAACACAAGAGCGGTGCAATGAAGCCAGTCCCCAAAAAGTGCTGCTTGCAGTTAAAAAGAACCAGAAACACTGAATCATCGTAAGTCCAGGAAACCAGATCCTTTCTGCGCCCATTCGTTAAAATGACAAAGGAAATAGTGAAAACAACATTTTACTAATGTATCAGCCGGGGAGGAGCAGCTCTTTTCCAATGGGGAGAATTTATACAGGGAGAGCAGGATAATATACCGTATATACTCGCGTATAAGCCGAGTTTTTCAGCACCCAAAACAAGCTGAAAAACGCTGCCTCGGCTTATACGCGGGTCAGTTAAAAAACGGGTCAGTTAAAAAAACGCGATTCTGACACGTTCCTATAAAAATCATAGGAACGTGTCAGTATGAAGAAAATGCTGCACATAAAATATTTCCTGCAAAGGCCCCCCCCCCCCCGCAAATCCGCCCCCAGCCCTGCGCACCTTTCTCAGCCGAATCGGTTCCTGCACTGACTGATCTTCCGGGTTGCTTCACTGACGCAGGGCTGGGGGTGGAGCGATCCTTCCATTGGCCGATCTCAGCCTATGGAAGGATCGCTCCGCCCCCAGCCCTGCGTCAGTGAAGCAACCCGGAAGATCAGTCAGTGCAGGAACCGATTCGGCTGAGAAAGGTGCGCAGGGCTGGGGGCGGATTTGCAGGGGGGGGGCTTTGCAGGAAATATTTTATGTGCAGCATTTTCTTCATACTGACACGTTCCTATGATTTTTATAGGAACGTGTCAGAATCGCTTTAAGCATAATTAAGCATACTTAAGGGAGCCGGCAGTGGAGTCCCTTACCGGTACCTCACCAACATGGAGATCTCTGTACAGGACCTGCAGGTGAGGAGGGGGAGGGGAGTCACGTGACTCTGAGAGCTGTCACTGAAGTGTTGTTTCAGTGAGCACAGCACACAGAAGTGAGACACAGAGAGTCTTTAGCTTTATTTCTCACCCTATGCTTATACGCGAGTCAATACGTTTTCCCAGTTTTTGTAGGTAAAATTAGGTACCTCGGCTTATACACGGGTCGGCTTATACACGAGTATATACGGTAGATGGATTATTTAGAAAACCATCGCCATGAGTAATCATTCTGGTTTTTACTTGACAATTGTTTTTTGTTTTTTCCCTGTGCCAACAGATTGATTGCCCCTCCAGTCCTGAGCCGCTTGCTTCACATACAGAAAATAAGTCTCTTGCAGTTTCATGAATGTTCTATACATATCAATATGCCAATGAAACAATGAAATAGTGATGAGCAAATCTGTTCCATTTTTCAGAAAACACATTCAAGTCTATGGGACAACTTTTTTTGTAGCAAAATATATCTATGGGCATTTTTTTCATGGCACCTTTTTTCTTCTCTGGGGCTACCAATAAAATCATTTTTTTCCCTTACTTTCAAGTCTTGTCTTGTTTGACTGTGTTTGTTGAGCAAATCTGCCATGTTTCTCTTTTGAGGCAGATTTATCAAAATGCAAGTTTAGAACGTAATAAATAAAAACTCACCCACGTTCTATTCATTTTCATGGGATTTTAAAGAATTTAATTAAACTATGGGTGAAAGTTAGAACTCACCATTTGATAAATATGCTGCTAAAAATCCCACAGTCATGAATAGAACGTGGCTGAGTTTCTATTTATTATGTTCTACTCACATTTTGATAAATTTGCCCCAAAATTTGTCAAAAATTTGCAAACTAGAGTCACAATTTGCTGACATTCGCTCAGTTTACTGCTACACACCCAACATTGTTAGAGCAACTCCTATCCATTAGGCTACAACTGCTTTTTCAATAGAAAAAAAAGGCTCTCATGTTGCCAATTTCTCAAAAACATTTCTGTGATATTAGACATTACCTCTGGTAAACTGGTAATGGCATCTACTACTACACTATGTTGCTGTTTAAGCAAAAAGTACCATCTATACTTCAAATATTACTACTAGCTTACAAACACAGCCACAACTAATACAGGTATGGGACTTATTATCCAGAATGCTCGGGACCTTGGGTTTTCCAGATAACAAATTTTCCATAGTTTGGATCTTCATACCTTAAAGGGATACTGTCATGGGAAATTTTTTTTTTCCAAAATGAATCAGTTAATAGTGCCGCTCCAGCAGAATTCTGCATTGAAATCCATTTCTCAAAAGAGGAAACAGATTTTTTTATATTCAATTTTGAAATCTGACATGGGGCTAGACATATTGTCAATTTCCCAGCTGCCCCAAGTCATGTGACTTGTGCTCTGATAAACTTCAATCACTCTTTACTGCTGTACTGCAAGTTAGATTGATATCACCCCCTCCCTCCCCCCCCCCAGCAGCCAAACAAAAGAACAATGGGAAGGTAACCAGATAGCAGCTCCCCAACACAAGATAACAGCTGCCTGGTAGATCTAAGAACAACACTCAATAGTAAAAACCCAGGTCCCATTGAGACACATTCAGTTACATTGAGAAGAAAAAACAGCAGCCTGCCAGAAAGCATTTCTCTCCTAAAGTGAAGGCACAAGTCACATGACCAGGGGCAGCTGGAAAATTGACAAAATGTCTAGCCCCATGTCATGATTTCAAAATTGAATATAAAAAAAAATCTGTTTGCTCTTTTGAGAAATGGATTTCAGTGCAGAATTCTGCTGGAGCAGCACTATTAACTGATGTGTTTTGAAATTTCTTTTTTTTCCCATGACAGTATCCCTTTAATTCTACTAGAAAAACTTCGAAACATGAAATAAACCCAAAACGCTGGTTTTGCCTCCAATAAGGATTAATTATTTCTTAGTTGGGATCAAGTACAAGCTACTGTTTTATTATTACACAGAAAAGGGAAATAATTTGGGTTATTTGGATAAAGTGGAGTCTTTGTGATTCTGTAATTCAAATGGATCCCATACCTGTAATAAATCTGACCACTAACAGATAATATCTGGGTGCTCAAATCCCATTGCTCAATGTGGAATGAGAGGATAATATAATAGTAACTGTTTTCTCTGTCGCACATGAAACTGACCACGTGGCAAATTTTTGTTAACGCTTCACAAAACTTTTTGGAGGTGGATAAATTCAGAAATTTGCGGCAAACCCGAACATGCCGAAAAAAAATTCACTCTGTTGGGAAGTATCACAGAGTACAAAGGATATTATCATTTAAACTGGATGGAATCAACATTCAGGTTCTGATTTCATGCCCATCACACGTGAGACACATTATTGTTGGACTTATTTATTACTAATAATCAGTGTAATTAATAGGGATGCACCGAATCCAGGATTCGGGATTCGGCCAGGATTCTGCCTTTTTCAACACGATTCGGATTCGGCCGAATCCTTCTGCCCAGCCGAACCGAATCCTAATTTGCATATGCAAATTAGGGGTGGGAGGGAAATTGCATGACTTTTTGTCAGAAAACAAGGAAGTAAAAAATGTTTTCCCCTTCCCACCCCTAATTTGCATATGCAAATTAGGGTTCGGATTCGGTTCGGTATTCGGCCAAATCCAAAAAAGTGGATTCGGTGCATCCCTAGTAATTAACTGGTTCGAACTCCAATAAATTGGGTGGGAAACGGGTATCACTTTCTTTCACCAGTCTAGGGTTTTAACTTGATGCCCAGAGCCTGTTGATTAAAGCCCCTCAGCATAATGTTACCTCCGCCATACTTGCCCAAACTTTTTCTATTCGAGAGCCACAGTCACAAGTAAAAACCTTTAGGGAGCCAGAAAAAATCCTTGGGAATCCCAAAAAAAGGACTATGATAAGCTAAATAATAGCCCCATGTGAGAGGCTGTGCTGGAGGAAACCTACGTCTTCATGCCTCCAAAAATTTAATTTTACTATGAGGCTACTGGGAGCAACATCAATGGGAGTGGAGAGCAACATGTTACTCATGAGCCAATGGGGGTATAGAAGATCTAAAAACTGTCATTTCTAGTGATGGGCACATTTTTCCCATTTCGATTCGCCAAAAAATTTGCAAATTTCATGGGAACTTCATGGAACTAGTGATGGGCGAATTTGTGCAGTTTCGCTTCGCCAAAAAAATCGCGAATTTCGCGCAAAATGGCAAAAAATTCGCGAAACGGCGCCGGCGTCTCGTTTTTGACGCCGGCGCCCGTTTTTTAGAAAAAAATTTTTGGACGCCAGCGATTTTTTTTCCGCGAATTTTCGCGGCCGTTTCGCGAATTTATTCGCCGTCGGCGAATCGCGCGAATTCGCGCCTGGCGAATAAATTCGCCCATCACTACATGGAACAACTAAAAATTTCCAATACGCAAATATTGACTCCGGCTTCAATTTGCGGACATCAAAATCGTCGCGGGTGACAATTCCACGCTCATTAAGGTCAATGGGCATTTGTTTAATTGTCACCGGCATCAGGATTGTTGCAGATGTCGGAATTGCTGCTGCAATTGCAAAAATGTGGAAAGTCGCCGCAAATTTACGCCTTGTGAATAAATTCACCCACCTCTAGTCATTTCCCCTTCCCATTCATTCCAATGTAATTCAGAAACAGTAGCAGTTTTGCTAAAATCTTACATTATCCAGGGAGGACAAATGATTGAATCAGTCCAATTTTCACCTTCCATAGAAGGGGCAGTAAATGGGTGGCCCATGGCCATCTACGTGTGCCCCCCTTTACACGCATCGATATGTGGGTACACATAATAATTGTAGAAAATTATTTTTGGGCAGATGGTAAACATTTAAAAAGCACATAAATTGTAATTGTATTTCAATATGTGAAAAGGGCGTATTCAACCCTGTTTAATGGACAGAGGATAAATGGGTACGTAAGGCAACAGTTACAATATATGACACATTATATTACATTCCTAGAATTGAATCCTGGAATAACTTGATGTTAATCGTTACTTTGCGCCCAAACACGTCAGTCCTCCATCGTTACCTTGACTAGACCTTGGCCATTTCTACTTTGCAAACAACAAATATGTGTACACTTAGCAAAGTTGCTTTATTGTTCTCTGTATCAAAATGTTGTTTATTTAGAGACATTGACATTTTTTTGGTGGTGAAGTGCCGGCATACTAACATTTTAAAGTCTTGAACCAGCAACACAGAAGAGACATCATGGAAGGATTGGGTATGAAACCACTGGATATTGCATATGTGGGAGGAGGCTAAATAAATCCAACTTGAAGTGGGTTATCATTAAACCTATAGGTATCCAGCCAACCCCTCTAAATCTTATATTCTCTAATCTCAGAATGTCTGACCATCTACAGCCTTTGGGACACCGGGAAAAAACACTGTGGGCCCTGATCTTCATGGGCTCTGCCAACCCAGGTCTGCTCCTCAGCATGGATCCAGGCCCACTTCTCCTGCCGACCCAGGCTACTTTTTCTTGAAGAAAACATTGAGAAGGTGACCCTTTTTTTACTCCTAAAGGGAGGTGCCAATGCCGTGCCTAAGCTGCAAAAGTCCCAAAGCCGCGAAAAGACCCAAAGCCATGAAAGGTGCCAAAGTTGAAGTCCCGAAGCCATGAAAAAAACCTGAAGCCACAAAAAGAGCCAAAGTTGAAGTCCCAAAGGCGAAAAAGACCCAAAGCCACGAAAGGAGCCGAAGTTGAAGTCCCGAAGCCGTGAAAAAAAACCCGAAGCCATGAAAGGAGCCGAAATTGAAGTCTTGTAGGTGCAAAAAGACCCGAACTGAAGTCCTGAAGCCACGAGTTCAGTTCTACTGAACAACAATATGTGTTTTTTAAATTTTATTAAACCCATAGCCACCAATGTATTATTTTAATACTCTATAGGCCCCTGCCACCAATATTTTTTAAAAAAAATATTCTCTGGGGCCCCAATGTTTCTTTTTATCTTGTAAGGGGGGGGGCTGGCACCAATGTTTTTTTAAAAAACTTTTATGGGGGGCCCTGGCACCAATGTTTTTTTTTTAACTTATGAGGGGCCCTGACCACCAGTTACTTTTAAGGGGGCCCTGGCGCCAATATTAAAAAAAAAAAATTATGGGGACCCTGGCGCCAATGTTTTTTTTTAACTTATAGGGAGGCCCTAGTCACAAATTATTATTACTTTTATGGGGGCCCTGGTGCCACAGTTTTTTTAACTTATTAGGGGTCCTGACTATCAATGGCTTTTTATAACTTGTGTGTGGGGGGGATTTTACTATTTTTAGCGCTGATGTCTTTCTGGTCTTGGTGTGGCTGGGATCTGGGGTGGGGCTTAGGGGCTGTGGTGGGTGGGGCTTAGGGGCTGTGGTGGTTGGTGGGGCTTAGGGGCGGGGCTGTGGTGGGTGGGGCTTAGGGGCTGTGGTGGGTGGGGCTTAGGGGCTGTGGTGGGTGGGGCTTAGGGGCTGGGGTGGTGGGCTTCCCCAGGGGGCCCAGAAAATGTTGTTCTATGAGGCCTTGTGATTTCTAATGGGGGCCCTGACTGTGCATCTATAGAGAGGATCCCTTCCTTTCTTTGCTGTAAATAATTTATATAATAAACTTATTTCACATTGGGTTCTGAATTACAAAAAGTTTCAGGGAATATTTTCCAGACCAGCATTGGATTCAGTGACCCCAGTTAGTTTCTGGGAATTGGAGATAAGCTCACTAATCCTGGTTAAATCAAGACAAAAAATTGTCGATGGATTAAGGGAAAATGCCAAAATTCTACACATTCTGATATTTCTGTATAAACAATGTATGCAGTGATGTTGGCCATTTCCAGCTTCAGCAACACATACAAAAGATAGAATTCTGGAGCAAGGACTAAGGATTATGAAGGCGTTTGTTAACGAGAGCATTCACCTTAGATAACCTTACGCTAACAGAAGGAAGTCTGTCATTTCCATAATGCAGAACAGTCTGATTACATTCAGCTCTTTAATTGGCTTCTAAACCTCCTTTAGATAGTGGCCGACCTGTTGAGAAGTTAGAAACATTTGTCCCCTACTCGGCGCGGCCAACAGGAGGACATTGTGTTCATTTTGCGGCAGTTAATGGCTTGGTTTTTTTCCCCCAAAGATTACAAAAATGTTATTTAAGGCTCGTGAAACGAATATGGTTTTCAAGGTCTGGAAGTCTTGACGGTTTTGGATAGAATGGGGCAAATTCCCTAACCGGCGAAAATTAGACAGCAACGACTTCGCACCCATCGCTGCACTTCACTAGGCGTAAATTCGTTAGGACAATGCCCAGGGCCGCCATCAGGGGGGGACAGGGGGACTGTTGTCCCGGGCCCAGATGTTTTGGGGAGTTAAGGGGGGCCCGGCCGTGCTGCACTTACTTGCACTTACTTGCACAGCCGGTCCCCTGCATCCGAGCGCCGATGACTTCTTCTTGTGTTCTGATTCGCCAGTGAAATGTAAGTCCCGGTAAAGCCACATGCTGATTGGTTGGGAGAAGTTTGAACCTCCCCTCTACTTTATCCAATCACCATGCGCCTTTACCGGGACTTACATTTCACTGGCGAATCAGAGCAAGAAACTGAAGATACCGGCGTCTGAACTCCCTGGCTAAGGTACGTGCAGTTTTTTTCTTCTTTTAACTTGTGGGGGCCCTGACCAATTGTTTTTTTAAATGTGTGGGGGCCCTTTGCTATTTTCTTTTTTTAAGATGTGTGGGGGCCCTGGCTAATTGTTTTTTTTTTGTAAAAAATGTGTGGGGGCCCTGGCTAATTGGTTTTATTTTGTAAAAAATGTGTGGGGGCCCTGGCTAATTGGTTTTTTTTGTAAAAAATGTGTGGTGGCCCTGGATAATTGTTTTTTTTTTTAAAATGTGTGGGGGCCCTTTGCTATTTTTTTTTTTTTTTTTTTAAGATGCGTGGAGGCCCTGGCTAATAGTTTTTTTTTAAAAAAATGTGTGGGCGCCCTGGCTAATTGTTTTTTATTTTTTAAAGATGCGTGGGGGCCCTGGCTAATTGTTTTTTTTTTTTTTTATGTGTGGGGCCCTGGCCACCAATGTTTTTTTTCTTTAACCACCACCTGACCACTAAAACTTGTAGGAGGGGTCTGGGCACCAAAGTTATTTTTTTAACTTGAAGGGGGGCACTTCATGTTTTAATGCCTGTGTCTTGTGTGGCCTTCATACTGAGGTAGGGGTGGCGAGGGGGGGCCCCAGAAAATTTCTGATGGCAGCCCTGATAATGCCAATTCCTTAAAGTGCAAAGTTGTGTCCAGGACGCGGAATGCTGGCAAATTTTCTCTAGCGTAACTTCGGCAATCGAATCAAAGAAGCGTTAGCGTTGCCTAATTTGCATACGGCGGGAAATTATAAAGATGACTGGACGTATATGTTGCAGCAAATACATTACATTACACAAGTTCAGGAAACATCTTAGTAAATTTGCGGAGTTACGTCCGTTCGTCAGATCGAAAATTCGCCTGGCTATAGAGTGCGAAGCAACGCTAGAGTCTATTTCCTTCGCTAGCGAAGTGACGCCTGAACCCGTTAGGAAATCGGCGAAGTTCTGAAATGACATCACTCTGTCGAATTTTCGCTAGCATTAGTCACATCGCCTTTTAGGGAATCTGCCCCAATGTGTCTCAAAATTGTTTCTTAAAGGACCAGTAACACAAAGAGAAATTAAACTTTGAAATCACTAAATTTTTATTAAGAAATAACTTACCGAAACTCCACTTGCGCTCCTCTTCAGGATCCATTGTGCGGCACTCGGTTTCTCCTCCCTGGCTATCTCCTATAAGGAAGGCAGGAAGGAGAAATCGAGTGTCACACGATGGATTGCCGGATCACCTTTTCTGAAGAGGAGTGCAAGCAGAGTTTCGGTAAGTTATTTCTTATTAAAGACTTCAGAGATTTGTCTTGTCAGTTTAATTTGTCTTTGTGGTTTTTTTTTTCGTTGTATACCTGCCAAATTTTTTTTAAAAACAATTTGATGTTACTGGTCCTTTAAGCTCTTCATAAAGTAATTACTGGTCAATAATCACCAGGACCATATATTTTTGTGATAGCTATTTAAGGTGGTTACTTATCAAAGGTCCAGTTTTAGAGGTTTGTGAGGTTTTTTTTGTACCTTGAATGAACTCACAACTCACATTTTCTGATTTAAAAAAAAAACTGGAGATGTGAAAAACTCGAATCAGGGTAAAAAAAAAACGGAAAACTTGAATTGTAAAACTCACGTATCCATACAGAGTAGCACAACGGAGCTCAAGGGTTCCATCTTTCACATCCATTGACTATGCCCATTGATTGACATAGTTATTAGGAATAAACTGGGACACTGTTCTGGGGCATTACACAAGATATCATTTCATATTTCATGTCACGTTTGATTTATGTAATGAGACTCAGTGGTGCAAGTAAGTGTGGGTTGTTCACCCTTAAACTAACTGTTAGTATAATGTAGAGAGGGATATTCTGAGACAATTTGCATTTGGATTTCATTTTTTATTATTTGTGGTTGTTGAGTTATTTGGAAATCTGGTTGCTAGGGACCAAAGTAGCCTAGCAACCATGCATTGAATTGAATAAGAGACTTGAAAATAAAAAGGAGAGGCCTGAATAGAAAGATGAGTAATAAAAAGTAGCAATAACAATACATTTGTAGCAGAGTATTTGTTTTTTTAATTGGGGTCAGTGACCCCCATTTGAAAGCTGGAAAGAGTCAGAAGAACAAATAACTCAAAAACTATAAAAACAAAAAATAGAGATAATGAAGGCCAATTGAAAAGTTGCTTAGAATTAGCCATTCTATAACATACTAAACGTGAACTTAGAGGTGAACCATCCCTTTAAAAAATTGACTTAGGAGGCGCTCACCACCCCCCCCCATTGCATTGACTCATCCCACCATTAAAGGAAAACTATATCCCCCAAACAATGTAGGTTTCTATAAAAAATAAAAATCACATAAACATGTAAATAAACCATTTTCATAATAATATACTTTTATAGTAGTATGTGCCATTGGGTAATCATAAATAGAAAATTGCCATTTTAAAAAATAAGGGCCGTCCCCTGGGATCGAATGATTCACGGTGCACACAAACATACCAAACAAACCATACATGTGAGGTCACATGAGCCAATTAACAGACAGAGTTGTGTCTTTTGCTTCCACACTTCTTCCTGTTACAGTTAGAGCTGCAGTATTTCTGGTCAGGTGATCTCTTCCTGTTACAGTTAGAGCTGCAGTATTTCTGGTCAGGTGATCTCTTCCTGTTACCATTAGAGCTGCAGTATTTCTGGTCAGGTGATCTCTTCCTGTTACAGTTAGAGCTGCAGTATTTCTGGTCAGGTGATCTCTTCCTGTTACAGTTAGAGCTGCAGTATTTCTGGTCAGGTGATCTCTTCCTGTTACAGTTAGAGCTGCAGTATTTCTGGTCAGGTGATCTCTTCCTGTTACCGTTAGAGCTGCAGTATTTCTGGTCAGGTGATCTCTTCCTGTTACAGTTAGAGCTGCAGTATTTCTGGTCAGGTGATCTCTTCCTGTTACAGTTAGAGCTGCAGTATTTCTGGTCAAGTGATCTCATCCTGTTACAGTTAGAGCTGCAGTATTTCTGGTCAGGTGATCTCTTCCTGTTACAGTTAGAGCTGCAGTATTTCTGGTCAGGTGATCTCTTCCTGTTACAGTTAGAGCTGCAGTATTTCTGGCCAGGTGATCTCTTCCTGTTACAGTTAGAGCTGCAGTATTTCTGGCCAGGTGATCTCTTCCTGTTACAGTTAGAGCTGCAGTATTTCTGGTCAGGTGATCTCTGAGGCAGCACACAGACCATCACGAAATGGTGCTTCAAGGCAAGAAATGTAAAAGGGCAATATTTGCTTAAATATTTATTCCAGCTTGATAAGATTCTTTAATATGCTACTTAATTTGATATAACTATCTGTTGCTTAAGGGTAAGGTAAGGTAAGTTAAGGGTAAGGTCACACCTGGAGATTCGGGGAGATTTAGTCACCCGGCGACTAATCGCCTCTTTTTTGGGGGCACTAATCTCCCCTAATGGCTCCCCCTGTCTTCTGCCTGCTCGAATGAGAAAACGCGTACGGCATGCCACTCGCGATGCTTTGTTTTCTGAAGTCACCCGAAGTTTCCTCGTGAGGCAACTTCGGAAAACGAGGTGCCGCGAGTGCCATGCAGTCGTTTTCTCATTGTAGAGATTGGTGGATTTTTCATTGCAGCAACATTTTTTGCCTCTGATTTTTGTGAAAAAAAAAATTCTGATGGTAAAGTGCGGAATTTCGATGGAATCCATGCCTGGCAAAAAAATTTGCTTATCACTAGCCCTGAGGCAGCAACCCTGGTGGGCTCAGGGCCCCCCATACTATTCCTATTCCCCTTTTCATGTCAAAGTGACTTTGCAGTTGATTCAATAGAATAAGGACAGGGACACACGGTCAGATTCGGGGAGATTAGTTGCCCGGCGACAAATCTCCTCTTCTTCAGGGCTAATCTCCCTGAACTGCCTTTGCCCTGCCTTTGCGCTGGCTAGAATGTAAATCGCCGGTGGGATGGCACTAGGAGTGCTTCGTTTTCCGAAGTCGCCTCAACGAAGCTATCCGAGTGCCATCCCACCGGCGATTTACATTCAAGCCGGTGGGAAGGCAGTTCGGGGACATTAGTCTCTCCGAAGAAGAGGAGATCAGTTGCCAGGCGTCTAATCTCCCCGAATCTGCCTGTGTGTCTGTGACCTAAAAGGCAGCAAAAGAGGCAGCGGCTGAAACACTTCACTTCATCACTAGTGATGGGAGAAAAATTTGCAAAAATATCGTGAAATCAGAAAGTTCACGGAAAATTAGTGAAATTCGAACGTTTTCACGAAAAGTTCGTGAAATTTGAACATTTTCACGAAAAAACAGAGCGATTCAAATGTTTTCACTGAAAAAATCAAGCAATTCGAACGTTTTCACGAAAAAATCTAGCATTTCAAACATTTTCATGAATAAATCGTGAAAATATTTTCGTGGGAGATTTGCGAATTTATTCGCTGGTGGCGATATGTGGGAATTCGTCACGAATTTGTGCCAGGCGAATTTATTCGCCCCTCACTATTCATCACACTCACTATTATTATTATTGTTATTATATTGTGGGATTCTGCCGCTGCTGCTTTATAACAGTCCCATACAGCAGCCTGCGACTAATGGAGCTGATTAGATGTGTACTGAGCTCAGCTCTTGTCTCACACATTCCTGTTTATGTGGAAAGGAGATGAAGAGGAAGGCTGCACTTATCAACTCTAGTACAATGGCTCCCTATTGCTATTAATGGCCCCTTTAACTGCTTTTTTAGTGGGGGGAGGGGTCTATGTCACTGGGGATTCAGTACATTCAATAGGAATTCCATGCCTGGAACAAAACTGCTTTTATACTAATAAAGATTTTATACTGATAGTGATTTTATACTGATAGTGATTTTATACTGATTGATAGTGATTTATACTGATAGTGATTTTATACTGATTGATAGTGATTTATACTGATAGTGATTTTATACTGATTGATAGTGATTTATACTGATAGTGATTTTATACTGATAGTGATTTTATACTGATTGATAGTGATTTATACTGATAGTGATTTTATACTGATTGATAGTGATTTACACTGATAGTGATTTTATACTGATTGATAGTGATTTATACTGATAGTGATTTTATACTGATTGATAGTGATTTATACTGATAGTGATTTTATACTGATTGATAGTGATTTATACTGATAGTGATTTTATACTGATTGATAGTGATTTATACTGATTCTAATACAGTTTAAAGGGGTTGTTCACCTTTGAATTAATTACTAGTATGACGTAGAGAGGGATATCCTGAGACAATTTGCAATTGGTTTTCATTTTTTATTATTTGTGGTTTTTGAGTTATTTAGCTTTTTATTCAGCAGCTCTCCAGTTTGCAATTTCAGCCATCTGGTTGCTAGGGTCCAAATTCCCCTAGCAACCATGCATTGATTTGAATAAGAGACTGGAATATGAATAGGAGAGGCCTGAATAGAAAGATGAAGAATAAAATGTAGAAATAACAATATATTTGTAGCCTTACAGAGCATTTGCGATTAGATGGGGATTGGAAAGTTGGAAATGATCAGAAGAAAAAGGCAAATAATAAAAAAAAAGAAATCATGAAGACCAATTGAAAAGGTGCTAAGAATTAGCCATTCTATAACATTCTAAAAGTTAAGTTAAAGGTGAACCACATTGAGAGAGAGATGGATTATATTATGCAGCTGTGTCGTGGGGGTCTTGTCCAGTAACTGAACTGCAACTCTCTGTATCCTCTGATGTTCAAAGGTAGACAACTATTCTTGCATTTCCCTACAGAAATAGGGATTGGTAGCACTAGATAGTACCTAATATATAGAGACAAGAGGAAAGTGTTGGAAGGGTTACTGCCTGCTCCATACCTCCCAACTGTCCCGTTTTCAGCGGGACAATTCCATTTTTGACAGCTCAACCCGCAGTCCCTTGTTTTTTATTGGAAAGTCCAGATTTTCTCTGCATTGAACAGCAAGAAAAAGAAACAATGTTTCTAACTTAATTGGCTTTTGGCAGAGAGCCCAGAACAGCCACAGCAGCAGATAAGATACTTTTGTAACAATTTTGAGATAAGCAAATAAATAATTGTGACAATATAAGATAACAGGTCCCTTGAGAGACGTTAGACTCACAGCTTAAAGGGCAATTCACCTTCATTAGCAAAACTAATAACTAAAAAAAAAAAACCCAGAAATTTGTTCAAACTTTCATAACCTGCCAAATTTTGTAAAATGAGCATGGTAATTAGGGGGTGTGGCCACAGAAAGGGCGTGGTCCAAAAAACAAAAAAGCATTATTATTTCCAAGATGTTGGGAGGTGTGCCTGCTCTGCTCTGATTTATCTAAAATGAAAATATAAAAACTATTTCCATCGTGTGCTGCTTGGCACATTATAGTAATAGTCTGATTAGATCCTGTACTCTCTAAAGCTGCTCATACACGGCCAATAAAAGCTGATGACAGACAGAGTCGGCAGTTTATTGGCCTGTGTGTGGGGCCCTACGACGGACGGGCTTTCCCAATCTACAGGGGGGGACTATTGCACTTACTTGCAGAGCCGGCACCTGCCATCAGTGAGCTGCAGATTTCGGAAGGGAGGGAGGGCAGGCTGGAGATCCGATGACTGCATCTTGCTTCGTGTGCTCGGTAAAGCCACATGGGGATTGGATGGGTGAAGTTTGAATCGCCACTCTACTTTATCCAATCCCCATGCAGCTTTACCAGGACTTACATTTCACTGGCGAATCAGAGCACAGGAAACTGGAGATACCGGCACCTGAGCTCCGTGGCTAAGGC
Source organism: Xenopus petersii (assembly GCA_038501925.1). Classification (NCBI taxonomy): domain Eukaryota; kingdom Metazoa; phylum Chordata; class Amphibia; order Anura; family Pipidae; genus Xenopus; species Xenopus petersii. The sequence continues at coordinate 161,301,932 of CM076682.1, read as the reverse complement.
AAGTGCAGTTTTCTTTTTTTTAACTTGTAGGGGCCCTGTCCAAATGTGTTTTTTTTTAATAACTTGTAGGGGCCCATAGCCACCGTTGTTTTTTCGTAAACTTGTAGGGGGTCCTTGGCCACCAATTTTTTTCTTTAATTTGTAGGAGGCCCTGACCATCAAAACTTAGGGGGGCCCTGGGCACCAAAATTCTTTTATTTAACTTGTAGGGGGACACTTAATCTTTTAACGCTGGTGTCTTGTGTGGCCTTGATATGGGTAAGGGAGGGGTGGCAAGGGGGCCGTTCTTGCCATGAGGCAAGGTGAGCAGTGAACGGCCAGTTACAAGGGGTGGCAAAAAGCCGCTTCCTGTAACTTTAAGAGCCGAATTTCCATTTTTTAAATGGGAAATTTGGCTCTGCTAGTGCAGAAAGCGCAGTACACACTTGTAGGGTTGCCACCTTTTTAAAATAAAATTACCGGCCAGTGGTGGGGGCGGGTACTAAAGGGGCAGACCGTGATGCAAAAAAGGGCGGAGCCGGCAGTGACAACCCTAAACACAGCCCGCAGTCCAGAATCGCACCTTCCATGTCACATAAGCGCCGTGACAGGTGCTGCATATCTGGGGGATTTCAAGCAGGGAGGGAGGAGGGAGCAGCGAAGCTGTTTAAAATTAAGTGGTGGTTCCTCCCCTGTGTTGGGGGGTGGACCTGTGGGGTGGGGAGGGCGGACCTTTAGGCGGGGCTTGTGGTGGGCGCAGCCCAGGAGGCCCAGGACATTTTTTCGTATGGGGCCCTGCGATTTCTGATGGCGGCCCTGGCCTCAGGTGGCAGCAACCCACGGATCACCCCTGGCGGGGCCCCTTGATTTCTGATGGCAGCTCTGACGATCAATATCTGGCTGAAAGTTGGCAAGATGTCGATTGTGCAGGGATAAAATCCCGTCGGATCACGGCCGTATCTATACTTATATGCGGTCCCACGATTGAATCAGCCTGATATCGCCCACCTCAATATCAATATAGTTTAATATCAATATCAAACTGGCTCGGCGGCACACCGGGAAAAAACACGGTGGGCCCTGACCCTCATGGGCCCCTGCCAGGCCAGACCCCCTCTCCCATATTGGGATTCCACAAAAAAAAATTGTCGATGTGCCGCCATTGCATGCGTAATTGCGAGTTCTCAGCGGCAACTCATAGTAGGGGGCAGAGATCCCGGTGGGCCCCGGGCCCCCAAGTCTGACCCTGTATGGGGACGAGATCCCCAAAATCGACAAACGAGTGGATCTCTACATGTATGGGCACCCTAAGAGTTTATCAGGGGAATGTAATAAAAGTCGGTAACGGAAAAACTATTCACAATGCGAAAAGTTATGCCTTTGCCCGAACAAATTTAGCTTTGTGCGAATTTAATATCGCTTTTGAGAACCCGGAAACTGTTTAGCGACCACTTCCGACAGTGGAAGACCGTTTGCAAATTTTATCACTGGCGTCATTGCGCAGTCAATGTCATAAAACTTCTTACTGAAAAAGTCGTTATGTTTGCTCCAAAAGATTACGACACCTTCGAGCACTTCTTAAGAGTTTCGCAAATGCAATAACAGTTTAAGGAACAATATTCCATTGCGAGACATGGATTTTTATCGTTATTGGTGCGAATTGTTTTGCACTTTGCGACTTTTATTACGTTCCCCCCGTATGAGCACAATCCAGTTCCGTAGCAATAGGACGGCATCACGTGAATATCCGAAAGCAGTTTGGAATCTGCCAGACATGACACTTGTGTTTCCTCTGGGGCCTGAGGCGGCAGTCAGACCTCCCGCTGTCACCCATCGCTGCGCGTCTAACTCACCGCCGTGACTATATTTAATGTGCGTGGGTGATTGTGATGCGCCGGCGGTACAAACCTTGGGTTAAAAACAGACTTTAATGTAAAAACAACAGCAGGACTGCCAGCTCCCACAGGCCTCAGCTCCCATGTAAAGGGGCTTTATGGGAAACAAGGAGCCGGGTCGGAGCTGAAGAACCAAACCTAAGGCTATTTTGGGAAATGGTTAACAGACCCCCCGCTTGCTGTGAAAGAGCTGAGTGAACTTCTTTGTATCTGAGACTTGTTTTTATGAGAATCTGCACCGTGTGTTATTTACCCTAGAATGGAACATTTAAAGGGGAAACTGTAGTTCACCATTAAGTTAAGTTTTTAGTATGTTATAGAGTGTCCAATTCTAAGCAACATTTCAATTGGTCCTCATTATTTATTTTTTACTTTTCTAATTATTTGCCTTCTTCTTCTGACTCTTTCCAGCTTCTAAATGGGGGTCACTGACCCCATCTAAAAAAACAAATGATCTTTAAGGCTACAAATGTATTGTTATCGCTGCTTTTTCTTACTCGTCTTTCTATTTGGACCCTCTTATATTCATATTCCAGTCTCTTGTTCAAACCAGTGCATGGTTGCTAGAGTAATTTGGACCCTAGCAACCAGACTGCTGAAATTGTAAACTGCAGAGCTGCTGAATAAAAAGCTAAATAAGTCAAAAAACACAAATAATAAACAATGAAAACCAATTGCAAATTTTCTCAGAATATCGCCCTCTACATCAAATAATATTTATTATATATATATATTTTATTACTCATCTTTCTATTCAGGCCTCTCCTATTCATATTCCAGTCTCTTATTCAAATCAATGCATGGTTGCTAGGGGAATTTGGACCCTAGCAACCAGATGGCTGAAATTGCAAACTGGAGAGCTGCTGAATAAAAAGCTAAATAAGTCAAAATACACAAATAATAAAAAATGAAAACCAATTGCAAATTGTCTCAGAATATCACAGTTTATTTAAAGAGGTTGTTCCCCTTTGAGTTAACTTTCATTATGATATAGAGAGGGTTATTCTGAGAAATTTGCAATTGGTTTTAATTTTTTATTATTTGTGGATTTTGAGTTATTTAACTTTTTATTCAGCAGCTCTCTAGTTTGCAATTTCAGCCGTCTGGTTTCTAGGTTCCAAATTCCCCTAGCAACCATGCCTTGATTTGAATGATTTTATTGTATTGTTAGCAATAACAATAAAATTGTAGCCTTACAGAGCATTTGTTTTTTTTAGATGGGGTCAGTGACCCTCACTTGTAAAGACTCAGAAGAAGAAGGCAAATAATTTGTAAACTATAAGGGCTCTTACTCACGAGCGTTTCTTCATGCGCTCCCCTGCGCTCCATTTGGCTGCGTTCAGCCGCAGGGGAGCGCAGGTCTAGACGCTGCTAATATCTTTCTAATGTGCCTGTACTCACACAGGCGCATGTAAGCGCTGAACCATTGAAGAACGCAGAAAAATGCAGCATGCTGCATTTTTCCTGCGTTCAGCGCTTACATGCGCCTGTGTCAGTACAGGCACATTAGAAAGATATTAGCAGCGTCTAGACCTGCGCTCCCCTGCGGCTGAACGCAGCCAAACGGAGCGCAGGGGAGCGCATGAAGAAACGCTCGTGAGTAAGAGCCCTAAGAAATAAATAATGAAGACGAATTGAAAAGTTTGATGATTCTATGTTATATTAAAAGTTAACTTAAAGGTGAACAACCCCGTTAAAGGCTAAGTAAACCTTAGAAAATGTAATTCTTAGCAACTTTCCAATATACACACATTAGACATATTCAGGGTGATTGCTGTTAAAAGCAATGTTTGTCCATCCTGTATCTATTCTCTACACTGCTGGTTCCGACTCCGGAAACAATGTTGCAGGCAGCAGCGCATAATAACAGTCCTACGTGGAAGCACAAGGTTGACTCCTGCTACATTGTAGCAAGAGACAGAACCAGCAGTGCAGAAAGAGCTTTAAGCTGCATGCGAGACATGAGGCAATATGTATTTTGGCATTATAAATATATTTATTTTTTTTAAATGGGCAAAGTGTGCTCTTGTGTCTGTGATGACTTTATTCATAATTCTGAACAGATGGTGCTGTAAATCCTTTGACACTGCCAAATGCAGAAAGGCTGAAAAACCCTACAATGACAATAACCCCAGATATACCAGTAAGATCACTGCAGAAAAGTCTTATTTTGTACCCCTTGAACTACAGTTGAGCCAGTGGTTTTGCTCTATGAGTGTCATTAAATGTAATCAGTAGGGGACACTGAATTAACCCTGTCATAGGAGTGTTGAATGAAGAAGAAATGCCACTCTTCCATATGTGGAGTTAGGTCATTTGTTTTCTGCAGTGATCTCACTGGCATGTCTGGGGTTAATGCAATGGCCATTGACCAGTTTCTGCAGTCATCGTACTGGTATTTCTAAGATTGCAGGGCTCATTATTTATTTTATACAAAAATCCTTGCAGCATGTCTGGGGTTAATTCACTGTTCAACATTAGTTTTCAGTGAATTTACAGGGATGTTTGGGGTTTATGCACTACAAAATCCAATTTTTTGCAATAAAGCTACTGGCACAACTGGGGTTAATGGAGTACACGTTAAAACGTTTCTGTAGTGATCTTATCTGGGGTTAATGCAATGCTAACAATGGATAATGAGCACTACATTAAAGCCAGACAGGTTAGTAAGAAAATGGATTCAAAGCATTGCTTTAACCCTAGATATGCCAGTAATAACACTGCAGAAAATTCATACTGTGTGCTGCATTAACCCCATATGTGCCAGCAGTTTCACTGTAGAAAATGGATATTGAGCACTGCATTAACCCCAGTGAAATCATTACAGAAAACGGATTACTGATTGACTAGCTTAACCCCATACATGCCTGGATAATAAGAACTACATTAAAGCCAGACAGGCTGGTAAGATCACTGCAGAAAATGGATTCAGAGCATTGGATTAACCCAAGATATGCCAGTAATAACACTGCAGATAATTCATACTGTGTGCTTAATTAACCCCATATGTGCCAACAGTTTCACTGTAGAAAATGGATATTGAGCACTGCATTAACCCCAGTGAAATCATTATGGGAAATGGATTACTGATTGATTAACTTAACCCCATAAATGCCTGGATAATGAGCACTACGTTAAAGCCAGACAGGCTGGTAAGATCACTGCAGAACATAGATTCAGAACATTGCATTAACCCAAGATTTGCCAGTTATAACACTGCAGAAAATTGATAACTTGTGCTTCATTAACCCCATATGTGCCAACAGTTTCACTGTAATTAATAAATAATGAGCACTGCATTAACCACACACATGCCCTGGGATACTGGGATTTTCATGTACAACTGACTGCGGCAAAATTTGGGTGAGTGTAACTGCGCTTGCAGACATAAATGAGCCTCAATGTCTCTACCTTGAGATACTGAAAGACTTCTGAGGTCGCTCCGCTTTGAACTGCAGAACATGAAATGATTGTTCACAGCTCAACAACTTCATTTACTGACAGCAGGGGGCGCTGTTGGTGCAAATGGATTGTCGTAGTAGCGTAAAAACTGCCAAAATATTGTAAAAACTCTAAACAATATAATAAAGCAAATGGCAGAAGAGCACTCTGAGCAGTTTCACATTAGGTTGCTAAGGTGAGGATACCCTAGCAACCTGATACTTAAAATTCCAAACTAAAAAAGGTAAATAGAAAACCACAGACTTAAAGAAAGAAAAACTAGGCCAAATTCAAAGCAACGGCTGCCATAATTTCAAGGTCAACTGCCCCTATGAGCAAAGCACAGACTTAAAAGTCCTCTCGTCTTGTACCCAAGGCAGACTGAATAAAGCAGAGCCTGGAGAAGACAACAGCATTTCCATATACTGCTCTGAGCTTCACATTTCTCTTTAGATTTGAATGATCAGCATCAGAGCAAAGTTGAAGGCAATACACTCAGTAGATATAGATAAATAGATCTATAGTACAGGTATGGGATCTGTTATCTGGAAAACCATTATACAGAAAGCTCCTTATGAAAAGGTCGTCTCCCATAGACCACATTTTGTCCAAATAATTAAACTCTTAAAAAATTATTTCCTTTTTCTGTCTAATAATAAACCAGTAGCTTGTACTTGATCCCAACTAAGATATAATTAATCCTTATTGGAGGCAAAACCAACATATTGGGTTTATTTAATGTTTATATGATTTTTTAGTCGACTTAAAGGGATACTGTTATGGGAAAAGTTTTTTTTTTCAAAATGAATCAGTTAATAGTGCTGCTCCAGCAGAATTCTGCACTGAAATCCATTTCTCAAAAGAGCAAACAGATTTTTTTATATTCAATATTGAAATCTGACATGGGGCTTGACATTTTGTCAATTTCCCAGCTGCCCCTGGTCATGTGACTTGAGCTCTGATAAACTTCAGTCACTCTTTACTGCAATCTGCCCTTATTTTTTTACCCACAAACCCAGAATTACAGTGTCAATTGAGATGACAACCTGGATCTAAAGGGATCTAGGTGTAACTTGGCCATGCCTACTCCAGCCCTGCCCCCATTCTGCACCAGCCCCACCCTCAAGCTGCTCTAGCCTGTCCACTATCATCTGTAGAAATTCCAAATTGGACAAGAAAACTAGATTATTAAAAAAAACATAAAAAAATGAAGACTGGATGACGATGATTTCAGAATATTACCGTTATAGTTTATTTAAAGGTGAACTGCTCCTTTAAAGCTCATTTTTTTGTTGCACTTCCTATTCTTGCTAACCAAAAATAGGGGGGTATCTGCTTGATATTGTCCCTGTCCAGGTTCTGTACAGTTCCTGTTCCTTTCTTCATCCAGCTTCTTGACCTCCCTTGATGGACTCTCTGGTTGGGACCTCTTCCTTTTTGTTGATTTTGCCAAACTCAATACCTGCTCTGAAGTCCACCCTGTTGTACCCAAAGAGCTGATTATGAGCCCCAAGACCAGAGATGATTGGTTTAGACTAAAGAGCATGCTGTTTAGAGAGTTGATGAGTTTTGTGGTTTAATCCAAGGCAAGTTCATGAGCAATATCATGGAGGCCCAACAGAAGGCACTGCTAGGGTTATACATTGCCAAACAACCAGAATAGGAGATGGATATATTTATTTATTGACAGAGTTGCATCCCTTGGATCCATATTTTTGGGTTAAACGTGAAATAATGTAGATATTACTCTACCATATGGTTTTTCTATCTAGGTCAATATCCTGTAGGACTTTGCACAACTGCTCAGTGATGTTCATCTCCCAGCCATGAGTTTCTTTGTACCCGAATACATAAAACTCTTTATTAGCAGCAAATTCCATTTCAATAACTCAGTTCATCTGTCCCCGGCCTTAATTAATTAATCCCTACCTTCTTCTGTCTGCAAAGCCCTCTCTTGTTAAAAATAATATTTGGGTTCTTTGTGAATGAGGAGCAGCACGGTGTGCACCATAAAATTAAATTAGTTTAATTATAGTGCCATTAACTGGCCAAATAGACTTCTCACAGTGTGCAGCCTCATTGCTCGCCCCTGTTTATTCTTTGGATGGAGCAGTGTGTGTATTTGTGAAACCGAGCCCTCCTTTCTGTGGTTAGGGACCCAAGGAACTGTGTGCAGAGGACGGTCAATGCTCTCGCCCCCTCTGTGGTTTGGGCGGAATGTGCACACACTGTGTTGCTTTGAAATGACACTAATGCTTCGAGGGTGGCACATCTTAAAAATAGCCTGAGCAGAGAAATACACTGACTTTTGTTATTGGGCGTAATGACAGCCTCCACATTCCCTCGCAACCTCCTCCCGCAGAGTCAAACAAACCCGGAGTCAAAATAGGTTTATGGCAGAGGAAAAGCAGCAATGGATCGGTAATTGCTTCAAGCTGAATGATCCTTCTTTGCATCGGGTCTTTTTTACTCTCTCTCCCATTCATCCGTCTGTTTTTTAGTCGGCTCTCCACAGGAATGTTGTGGGGGGAAGAAAAATGCGTAGGGGGGGCGCCAATCCAAAAGTTCCATTCTCCACACTTAATATACAATATTAATGGTGTAGCACTGGGGAATAGGTTGGTATTTTATAAATCCATAATAATAAAAGAATATTCTAAAAAATATTGAACATGAAGAATGGCCAGGACTAGGGATGTAGCGAACGTCGGAAAAAAAGTTCGCGAACATATTCGCGAACTTGCGCAAAATTGCGAGCGGTTCGCGAACGGTTCGCGAACCCCATAGACTTCAATGGGAAGGCGAACTTTAACATCTACAAAAGACATTTCTGGCCAGAAAAATGATTTTAAAGTTGTTTAAAGGGTGCAACGACCTGGACAGTGGCATGCCAGAGGGGGATCAAGGGCAAAAATGTATCTGAAAAATCTGCCTGTGTGTGCTTGGAAGAGATAGTGTAGGGCGAGAGCTGTTAGTGATTTCAGGGACAGATGATAGTAAGTTTGCTGGCTAGTAATCTGCGTGATACTGCTCTGTATTGGAGGGACAGAAGTCTGCAGGGATTTGAGGGACATTTTAGCTTAGGTAGCTTTGCTGGCTAGTAATCTACTGTTCTCTTTAAACAACTGCCATACGTTGACCTTGTAGGCATTGTTTGCCCAGTTTTTTTGGACGCAGCCACTGAAGCACAGTTGCCAGAAAAAATATGCCATATAAATGCTGAAAATAGTCATTTTTCGCCATACGTTGACCTTGTAGACATTGTTTGCCCAGTTTTTTTTGGACGCAGCCACTGAAGCACAGTTGCCAGAAAAAATATGCCATATAAATGCTTAAAATAGTAATTTTTCGCCATACGTTGACCTTGTAGACATTGTTTGCCCAGTTTTTTTGGACGCAGCCACTGAAGCACAGTTGCCAGAAAAAATATGCCATATAAATGCTGAAAATAGTCATTTTTTGCCATATACGTTGAGTCAACGTATGGCAAAAAATGACTATTTTCAGCATTTATGTGGCATATTTTTTCTGGCCTCTGTGCTTCAGTGGCTGCGGCCAAAAAAACTGGGCAAACAATGCCTACAAGGTCAACGTCGTTGACCTTGTAGGCATTGTTTGCCCAGTTTTTTTGGCCGCAGCCACTGAAGCACAGAGGCCAGAAAAAATATGCCATATAAATGCTGAAAATAGTCATTTTTTTGGTCGCAGCCACTGAAGCACAGTTGCCAGAAAAATTATGCCATATAAATGCTGAAAATATAAATTTTTTTGGTTGCAGCCACTGAAGCACAGAGGCCAGAAAAATTATGCCATATAAATGCAGAAAATATGCATTTTTTTGGTCGCAGCCACTGAAGCACAGTTGACAGAAAAATTATGCCATATAAATGCTGAAAATATAAATTTTTTTGGTTGCAGCCACTGAAGCACAGAGGCCAGAAAAATTATGCCATATAAATGGAGAAAATATGCATTTTTTTGGTTGCAGCCACTGAAGCACAGAGGCTAGAAAAATTATGCCATATAAATGGAGAAAATATGCATTTTTTTGGTTGCAGCCACTGAAGCACAGAGGCTAGAAAAATTATGCCATATAAATGGACAAAATATGCATTTTTTTGGTTGCAGCCACTGAAGCACAGAGGCCAGAAAAATTATGCCATATAAATGCAGAAAATATGCATTTTTTTGGACGCAGCCACTGAAGCACAGAGGCCAGAAAAATTATGCCATATAAATGCAGAAAATATGCATTTTTTTGGACGCAGCCACTGAAGCACAGTTGCCAGAAAAAATATGCCATATAAATGCTGAAAATAGTAATTTTTCGCCATACGTTGACCTTGTAGACATTGTTTGCCCCGTTTTTTTGGACGCAGCCACTGAAGCACAGAGGCCAGAAAAAATTAAACCAGTAGGGTTTGCACCCTAGTTTGTAACGGTGGCGGAGGGAGGAGGACGCTAAAGGACAGCTGTGTGTGGAGTCATGAGGCTTGAAGAGAAGGACAGCTGCATAGAAGTCAGAACAAGTCTTCCGGCGTGCAGTAACCCTCCGAGATCCACCCCTCATTCATTTTAATAAAGGTCAGGTAATCGACACTTTTGTGACCTAGGCGAGTTCTCTTCTCAGTTACAATCCCTCCTGCTGCACTGAAGGTCCTTTCTGAGAGCACACTTGAGGCTGGGCAAGACAAGAGGTTCATGGCAAATTGTGACAGCTCTGGCCACAGATCAAGCCTGCGCACCCAGTAGTCCAGGGGTTCATCGCTCCTCAGAGTGTCGATATCTGCAGTTAATGCCAGGTAGTCCGCTACCTGCCGGTCGAGGCGTTCTTTGAGGGTGGATCCAGAAGGGTTGTGGCGCTGCCTTGGACAGAAAAACATTTGCATGTCTGATGTTACAGACCGGCCAAAGGGCTTTGTCCTTGCAGGTGTGCTCGTGGCAGGATTACTGGCACCTCTGCCCCTGGAATGTTGATGAGTTCCTGAAGTGACATCACCCTTAAAAGCATTGTACAACATGTTTTGCAGGCTGGTTTGTAAATTCCGCATCTTTTCGGACTTGTGGTATGTTGGTAACATTTCTGACACTTTATGCTTGTACCGAGGGTCTAGTAGCGTTGCGACCCAGTACAGGTCCTTCTCCTTAAGCCTCTTGATACGGGGGTCCTTCAACAGGCATGCCAGCATGAAAGACCCCATTCTCACAAGGTTGGATGCAGAGCTATCCATCTCCGCTTCCTCATTATCAAGGACTGCATCATCCACGGTCTCCTCCCCCCAGCCACGTACAAGACCAGGGGTCCCCAAAAGGTCACCACTAGCCCCCTGGGAAGCCTGCTCCTGTTGGTCCTCCTCCTCCTCCTCCACAAAGCCACCTTCCTCCTCTGACTCCACTTCTGGCACCTCTCCCTGCGTTGCAGCAGGTGCCTGGGTTCGTTCTGGTGATTGCGACCATAAATCGTGCGCTTCCAGCTCCTCGTCACGCTGGTCTACAGCCTCATCTGTCACTCGTCGCACGGCACGCTCCAGGAAGAAAGCGAAGGGTATTAGGTCGCTGATGGTGCCTTCGGTGCGACTGACCATATTTGTCACCTCTTCAAAAGGTCGCATGAGCCTGCAGGCATCGCGCATAAGCACCCAGTAACGGGGGAAAAAAATCCCCAGCTCTGCAGATCCAGTCCTACCACCCAGTTCAAAAAGGTACTCGTTGACGGCCCTTTGTTGTTGCAGCAGACGTTCCAACATAAGGAGCGTTGAATTCCAGCGAGTCTGGCTGTCAGAAATCAAACGCCTGACTGGCATGTTGTAGCGCTGCTGAATGTCAGCAAGGCGTGCCATGGCTGTGTAGGAACGTCTGAAATGGGCCGACACCTTTCTGGACTGGGTGAGAACGTCCTGGAATCCTGGGTACTTGGAGACAAAACGTTGGACTATTAAATTTAACACATGTGCCATGCAGGGCACATGTGTTAAATTTCCCAGTCTCAACGCTGCCAACAGATTGCTTCCATTGTCACACACCACTTTTCCGATCTGCAGTTGGTGTGGGGTCAGCCACCGATCGGCCTGTGACTGCAGAGATGACAGGAGTACAGATCCGGTATGGTTTTTGCTTTCCAGGCACGTCATCCCCAAGACAGCGTGACAACGGCGTACCTGGCACGTCGAATAGCCTAGGGGGAGCTGGGGGTGCACAGGTGTGGAGGAGGAGAAGGAGGACCCAGCAGCAGAGTAAGAAGAAGAAGAGGAAGAAGACGAGGTAGAGAGCGATGGAGGAGTAGAGGTGGTGGCAGAACCGCGTGCAATCCGTGGCGGTGACACCAACTCCACTGTTGTTGTTGTTGTTGAGCTACCCATTCCCTGCTTCCCATTCCCAGCCATTACCAAGTTCACCCAGTGGGCAGTGTAGGTGACATACCTGCCCTGACCATGCTTGGAGGACCATGCGTCAGTAGTCATATGGACCTTTGGCCCAACACTAAGTGACAGAGATGCGGTAACTTGGCTCTGCACATGTTGGTACAGGTGTGGTATTCCCTTTTTAGAAAAAAAATTGCGGCTGGGTACCTTCCACTGCGGTGTCCCAATTGCTACAAATTTGCGGAAGGCCTCAGAGTCCACCAGCTGGTATGGTAAAAGCTGGCGGGCTAAGAGTGCAGACAAGCCAGCTGTCAGACGCCGGGCAAGGGGGTGACAGTCAGACATTGGCTTCTTACGCTCAAACATGGCCTTCACAGAAACTTGGCTGGTGGCAGATGACTGGGAATGGGAACAGGTGGTCAAGGTGGAAGGCGGAGTGGAGGGTGGTTCAGATGGGTCAAGGAGAGCAGAGGTAGAGCAGTAAGATGCTGGACCAGAAGGAGTGTGACTTTTAGTTTGCCTGTTGCCTTTGAGGTGTTGCTCCCAAAGTGCTTTGTGCTTGCCGCTCATGTGCCTTCGCATAGAAGTTGTACCTATGTGGCTGTTGGGCTTACCAAGGCTCAGTTTCTGACTGCACTCATTGCAAATTACAATGCTTTTGTCAGAGGCACACACATTAAAAAAATGCCACACTGCTGACTTTTTGGAAGTCTGCGATCTGGCGGTAACAGTAGAAGTTGGCGGCATTGGCGGCAATGGCGGGTGCGTTGGCCGGCTGAACACAGGTGCCGATACATGTTGTTGCCCTACTGATCCCTGCGGGCTGGCCTCCCTGCTTCTTCTAAGTCTTATTCTCCTACTGCCTCTCTGACTCTCCGTCTCTCCATCTGAACTACCCTCCTCTTGCTCTCTTCTACTAGGCACCCACAAAACATCAATCTCCTCATCATCATTCTCCTCAGATGCATCAATTTCTTCTGACACATCACAGAAGGAAGCAGCAGCGGGGACCTCCTCCTCCTCCTCATCACTCATCATTATGTCCATCTCTGTCGTGTTCTCTGCCAGAATTAAATCTGGTGTAACGTCCTCATCTCCTTCATCTTCTTCTGCCAATAATGGTTGCGCATTACTCAGTTCAAGAAACTCATGGGAAAATAACTCCTCTGACTCCAGTGAAGATGGGGCACCGGTGGTGGAGGAAGTGTTACGTGGGGTGGCCATAGCAGTGGAGGATGAGGAGGATGTTGTGGTAAAGTTAGAAACGGTAGAGGATGGGGTGTGCTGTGTAAGCCAGTCAACTACCTCTTCAGCATTTTGGGAGTTCAGGGTCATTGGCTTTTTAAAACTGGGCAATTTGCTAGGGCCACAGGATTGCATAGCAGCACGGCCCCTAGCACGGCCTCTGCGTGGCGGCCTGCCTTTGCCTGGCATTATTTTTAAAAAAACAACAACAACAAAAACTCAGTTGGTTTTTCTGGAAACGATAATACACACAGCTAGATGGCAGTTTGAAGAAAACAGTGTGCAAATAATGCCTACAAGATCAACGTATACACTACTACAGCGGTGGATACGGATTACGTAAAATATATGAATGCTGCTTGAAAAAAAGTAACTCAAGTGGTTTTTCTAGAGACGATAATATTATCAATATTTAGACAAAATGTGAACAAGCTCACACAGCTAGATGGCGGTTTGAAGAAAACACTGTGCAAATAATGCCTACAAGGTCAACGTATACACAGCGGTGGATACGGATTACGTAAAATATAAGAATGCTGCTTGAAAAAAAGTCACTCCGGTGTTTTTTCTGGAGACGGTAATATTATGGATATTTAGACAGAATGTGAACACGGTCACACAGCTAGATAGCAGTTGGTTGAATAACACACTGGGCAAAAAATGCCTACAGGGCAAATAATGCCTACAAGGTCAACGTATACACAGCGGTGGATACGGATTACGTAAAATATAAGAATGCTGCTTGAAAAAAAGTCACTCCGGTGTTTTTTCTGGAGACGGTAATATTATGGATATTTAGACAGAATGTGAACACGGGCACACAGCTAGATAGCAGTTGGTTGAATAACACACTGGGCAAAAAATGCCTACAGGGCAAATAATGCCTACAAGGTCAACGTATACACAGAGGTGGATACGGATTACGTAAAATATAAGAATGCTGCTTGAAAAAAAGTCACTCCGGTGTTTTTTCTGGAGACGGTAATATTATGGATATTTAGACAGAATGTGAACACGGGCACACAGCTAGATAGCAGTTGGTTGAATAACACACTGGGCAAAAAATGCCTACAGGGCAAATAATGCCTACAAGGTCAACGTATACACAGCGGTGGATACGGATTACGTAAAATATAAGAATGCTGCTTGAAAAAAAGTCACTCCGGTGTTTTTTCTGGAGACGGTAATATTATGGATATTTAGACAGAATGTGAACACGGGCACACAGCTAGATAGCAGTTGGTTGAATAACACACTGGGCAAAAAATGCCTACAGGGCAAATAATGCCTACAAGGTCAACTTATACACTACTACAGCGAGGGATACGGATTACGTAAAATTTATTATGGCTGCTTGAAAAAAGTCACTCCGGTGTTTTTTCTGGAGACGGTAATATTATGGATATTTAGACAGAATGTGAACACGGGCACACAGCTAGATAGCAGTTGGTTGAATAACACACTGGGCAAAAAATGCCTACAGGGCAAATAATGCCTAAAAGGTCAACTTATACACTACTACAGCGATGGATACGGATTACGTAAAATTTATTATGGCTGCTTGAAAAAAGTCACTCCGGTGTTTTTTCTGGAGACGGTAATATTATGGATATTTAGACAGAATGTGAACACGGGCACACAGCTAGATAGCAGTTGGTTGAATAACACACTGGGCAAAAAATGCCTACAGGGCAAATAATGCCTAAAAGGTCAACTTATACACTACTACAGCGGTAGTAAAATAAAAAAAAAGTTAAATAAAAAAAGAATGAATATTAAAAAAAAAAAATTAAAGTTGGTGCTGCTGAACTACTAGGAGCAGCAGATTAGCACACCAGTCCCACTCCCCAACACTGCTAGACTAATAGCACTGGGCTCTTATAGTAGTAGTAGTAGTAGTAGTAGTAGTAGTAGTAGTAAAACAACAAAAAAATAAATAAAAGCAGTCCTTACAAGGACTATTGCTATTGCAGCAGTCAGCAGATGAGATCAGAAGCAGGACAGCTGCCCACTGCAGCTACATACAGAGCACTGCAGTAGAAGGTAGATTACTAGCCAGCAAAGCTACCTAAGCTTAAATGTCCCTCAAACCCCTGCAGACTTCTGTCCCTCCAATAACAGAGCAGTATCAAAACGATTACTAGCCAGCAAACTTTCAACTGTCCCTGAAATCACTAACAGGCAGCAGCTCTCTCCCTACACTATCTCTTCAGCACACACAGGCAGAGTGAAAAAAAGCTGCAGGGCTTCGGTTTTTATAGGGAAGGGGAGTGGTCCAAGGGAGAGCTTCCTGATTGGCTGCCATGTACCTGCTGGTCTGGGGTGAGAGGGCAAAAAAAAGCGCCAACAATGGCGAACCCAAAATGGCGAACGTCGCGCGACGTTCGCGAACTTCCGGCGAGCGCGAACACCCGATGTTCGCGCGAACAAGTTCGCCGGCGAACAGTTCGCGACATCTCTAGCCAGGACTCACATAATACGCAGAAGCCTCAAGGCAAGACCTACGGAGTAACAATGCCCAGCATTCAGCCATATTAATACGGCCTTCAAGATGTATCTTATGTACTTCCAGAATTCCAGAACATTCTGAGTTGCCTATTCAATGACCAGTGGTTGTCTATTACTGAACTGGTGGTTACTAGAGATGGGCGAATAAATTCTCCAGGCATGGAGACGAGGTGCATTTCGCCGCCCACAAATAAATTAGATGCAACGGAAAAAAAAATCGCAATTGTTGCGCACATAAAAGTTATTTGGACACTCATTGACTTTAATGCATTTGGACAAAACAGTTGCAAGTATAAAAATGTCACTCGCGTCAAAATTGACACACGTCAAAATTATTTTGATGCCATTTGAATTCTTTGGCGAAGTGAAACAGGACAGATTCCCCCATCACCAGTGATTACTCATTCCTGGACCATCAGTCATCAACCTAACTTTTATATGAGACCAGAAGTGGAGATGACTGCTGTTTTACCCTGGGTACAAAAGTTCAGACTATAGGCTGATGGTATCAACAAAACCAAAGAATCATGTGACCATTTTGAAACTATAATCCAGATCTAGCTTTAAGATCTAGCATTTAGCCTGAGTTTAAGGGAACCCCTAGTAAGTCCACCATCTTTAACCAACTTATCAAAGACCTCTAAGTTGGCATTGTACTATAAGTTTTGTCTGTGTGTTTACTGATGGTTCTAACTTAGGGGACTCAGCAGCTAAATGTCATGTTGTTGACCTAGAATATACTTTATGGTCAAGGGGCTGGGAGGTATCTGCTTGGCCAACATCTCATTTTCAAACCAAAGGAATCAATATGGAGTAGGTTCACCCTTTGCAGCTATAACAGGGCTTTCTTCTTCTGAGGAGGCTGGAACTTGCTTCCATTCAGCCACAAAAGCATTATTGAGGTTGGTCACTGATGTTGAATGATCAGGTATGGCTTGCAGTTGATGTTCCAGTTCTGGCAGGTTGACATGAGGGCTCTGTGTAGGTCAGTAGGGATGGGCGAATTTTTTCGCCTTGTTTTGCCGGAAAAATGGCACCAATAGACTTGAATGGCGTCTTGCGTAAAAAAAAATGACGCACATCAAAAAAATTCTGACTTTAATGGGCGTCAGTGACATTTCGCCCGCTTCCAGTCCCATCCCACCAAATTCATTCTGTACAGACCTGGCTTTGTGCATGTGGGCATTTATGTGCTGCAACATGAAAGAGCCTTACCAAAACTCTTGCATGGAAATGTCAGGATTGACATTGTAGGTTTCAATGGAACCCAATAGTGTTATTTCTTCTCCAACCAATGTAACCATCGCCATTCTTCATTAAGGTACAGTAAGTAGTGTTGTCCTGGCATCTACCATACTAATTATCACTCCAGAGGACACATTTCCACTGGCCCAAGGAGTCCAATGGTGACCTTCACACCACTCCAGCCAACAGCTGGACAGCCCATAAAACAAACTCTCCTAACCAATAGTTCTTGTGTTACCATGGTTGCCACCAAATGTTGCCATAACCATTCATCACTCCAGAGGACACATTTCCACTGCTCTCGTGTTTCAAGGTCAACTTTACACCTCTCCATCCAATGGGTGCCATTGCATGTGGTAATGTTAGTTTTTTTTAGCATAACCCATAAACCAAATGCTCCCAACGACAGCAGAGTTGTTCCCACTAAGTACATGTCATTTTAGAGGGACTGTCCAGAAACTTTTAGTTAAAAAAAATGTGTCCGGATACTGTGTAGTCTACATGACATGGGAACACTATGATATCTTCAGTAATTCCACAATGAACCCTGTCCTGTTGTTTTTAAAGTTATTTCAGAACAATGAACCCTTTTTGCTTTTAATTATGGTAGAATGCCCATTGTGTTGCTCCCCTGTGTTTAGGCAGGGACAACTTGACTGAACATTGCCAGAAGCAATTGAGCAGTGAGTGATGGTCCTCCTTAAGATAAATGAGAGGATGAGACTGATAATTGAAACCAATGTAGAGAACAACATCTCAGGAGCAGTCATGTAGTTGAGAGATAGACAGTCTGTCATTGAGTGGGACTGATGTGACAGGTAGGTGCTTATAATTTGCCACTGGTACATTTCCCTTGATGTTCCCCAGTTCCATGGTAGGCAGCTGTGCCTGACAGTTTTTGCTTTTCACTTGCTCAGAACTAGGCAATATCAGTGTCCAATAAATCAAAGTGAATAACGTATTTCAGTTTGTTATGCATTGCTACCTGAGGCTAGGGATAGAGAAGAGATACCACAGTAATACCATAAGACCGGGAGCTATAAACCATAAACAAAAAGAATATATATTTATTTATAGTGTCTTTATTCACATGACAATCAGAGATACCTGTGGGAAAGTAGATAGACCAATGACAGCTCCTTAAACCTTATAAGTGTGTAAAACAGGTAAGGGAGCCCTGATATTTCTACTTAAGCCACTAAGTGTGATAAGGAACTTTTAAGGTTACTTAAATACTTTGTATATGAGGGGAGAATAGGCCAACAGGAGAGTAATAGAGTCAGGGTTGGACTAGAGAGACTCCTAATGGAATCTGGTGCCCTATGCCCTGTGCTTGTCTGGTAAATGTGGTGGGATTGGTTTGTGGTGCCCTCAAGTTATCAGCGCCAAGCAAGGAAGAGGAGGTATGCAGTGTGGGTACACAGTCACAATGAGGGGTAAGGGGCCTCCGTGGCTGGGGTGGTGGGTTCTCGAGGTAGCAGCCCCTGCTGGGCCCTGGTCACCTCAGCCCGACACTGAGTGCAGTTTTGCAAGTTGACCACTAGCTTCGATTGACCAAAGTCCTCCCACCCATCTCAAAAGTTGTCAGTTAGGGTATGATATTTAGGTTTACACTATTGGTAGAATTCTTGTCTTTGAGGGCTTACACCAACATTTATTATTGATAAGTAGCTGACTGGGATGCAAAATTTGCTCACTGTGGGCATTGGTCCCACTACATATTGCCCATTAAAGCCCTCTAGTTGGGTTGTTGGAATTAGAAGTAGCCCAGAGAACTGTGCTTGGTAGTGATTCTAGTAGGCATTCCTTGGGGGGGGGGGTCGGGGGTCAGTGGATTGTTTGGTTGTTGTATTCTAAAGCATTCAGTCATCATGTATTATGTTATTTATTTTATGTGAATATTGTTACATGGTTCTTATTGTCCAACTGTGGCCATCATCACTCTCCAAGTGACCTCTCTCTCTTTTTCATCATTATGTCTTCATTATTGTGTTTGAAGGGGAACCAGGGGCTTTGATGGGGTAAGTGCAATGGAATATTACTTTTCCAAGCCTGCTGTAGCTCTCTCAGCTGCACAAACAGGATTTTGGACGCTAGGAGTTCTTAGCCATGAACTTGAGGTGCATGGTACATCCTTGGTGTAAGAAATCCAGCAGTACACCATACAGCAAATTCATAAAAAATACTAATCACACCACAGACATCAGCCCCAGCATCCTGGATTGTCCAGTGGAGCTCCAAAGGACTATACATTCCTCTGAGCCCCAACACACTACTTCTCCTCGGTGGAATCTAAAACTACTCTTACTTACCAGCCCTGACTATCTTCCACCCCTGGAATGTATGATAACAGGAGCTAGGCTCTCATCAATTGGCCCTCACTTACTGAAACCCCAACTTTGCTAAAGCTTTGCAGTCCTAAGCAGTTTCTCCACTTCAGGCCATTACTCAAGTCTCCATCCTAAGACTCTCTAGCAATGTCCATTCCCTTCTGAAGGGGAAGGCCGAAGAGGAAGAGTCACTATATTGAACCATCACAGTAAGTCATCATAACTATCCTGGGCCAATAGGGAGTGGTCTCCCAACAAGATATCCACATTGCAGGAATCGTGCCTTCCTTTAGAAAACAGAGGGAAATAATACCCTAACACGTTATATATGGAAATCATGGATATTCCAACAATTTTTGGTCAATACATAAGGGGGTCAACTACACAAAAAATGACAAGGTGTGTCTAGGAGGACTTTATGTAAGGAACCATCTAAAACAAGTTTTTTATAGGGGTTGTTTTGTTAAGTCAATGTATGATATGCTAAACTACATGTAAAATAATTTAAAATTAGCTTCTGTTAGGTAAATCAATAGAAAAATCAAACATACAAAGGTACAATCACCCTTTAAAAATGTAGCATAATAAATTCTACTCTGGATTATACCCAGATGTGTTCCTTGGATAAAAGGCAAGCCTCCGCTATTAGAGGCCAAGCTCTCCAACCTAGAAAGGAAGCCAACGGCAAAGAATAAGTGAACCCTTGGCACAACACATGTGAAACCTGCTTATGATGTGTGTGAGGATGGTCGAGTAGGTTTTTAGCCCCATCCTTGAAGAATCCCTCTGGCGTGTCCTCTCCATAATTATTCTACAAAACTCTTCCAACATCAACGTTCTTGGTGTAACCCTCCCAAACGTGAAGAGTTCCCAGGATCTGTTGACTGGAAATGCCTTTCAAATGAAGTTATAATTTTCCCATTAAGATGCCATTCCTGGGTTTTTTAGAAATCACAGCGTGATCCGTTGGACTCGGTGCAACTGGAATACAATCGCCAAATGACAAAACAAGGAGAAGGTCATAGGAGAATTAAAGGGAAAGTCTCCTCTCATCTTCTTAAATATAGTAATCCAGGCATCTTTATATCTCATCCAGCGCCATTGCAAGTAACATGAGCTTGTGCTACTGAACCACAGGAACCACATGAATCAACGTGGAATAATGAAAGCCCAGAGAGTCCGGAATAGTAAAGCTCAGAGAAAGGCAGCCATTTCACAAGAAAACCCTCAGTATTCTGGAGGTGGTGTGTATATATGTGTACATACAATATACTAAATATGTGTTTGTCCAAAGCTCTAATTTTATTACACTCATTTTTTAATATTTTTGTCCTTCTAGCGATACTTTGGCTTGTGCCTCATGTTTGTGTTTTTTAAAAATACAGACTTTAGGGCATCTGTCCATTTATTAATAAGTCAATAGTATACATACCACCCTTTGGTACAAAGAAGGCAGAAAAGAAGCTACAAGAAGCGGATACACCTGCCAAAATGAGAACAGCCCCAACGTTTCGGCAAACAGCCTTTGTCAAGGGGATTCTGATGGGGATTCCTGTTTGCTGAAACATTGGGGCTGTTCTCATTTTGGCAGGTGTATCCGCTTCTTGTAGCTTCTTTTCTGCCTTCTTTGTACCAAAAGGTGGTATGTATACTATTATCATGTGGAGTGTTTTGTCTCTGTAAACATTATGGCGCAAATTCACTAAGCGCCGAAGCGCCAAACGCTAGCGTTAATTCGCTAGCATTTGGCATTTTCGCTACTGCGCAAATTCACTACGAACGCTGGCGTAGTTTCGCTAGTGTTACTTTGCACACTTACGCCAGGTGAATTTTCGCTAGCGATGTAACTACGCAAATTCACTAACTTGCGCAGTGTACTGAACGCTACCTTTTACGCTAGACTTCCTTCGCCACCTCAGACCAGGCGAAGCGCAATAGAGTAGATAGGGATTGTTTCCCAAAAAACGCTGGCGTGTTTTCTACATGATGGGTGATAGGCTGAAAAAGATCAAAAATTTTTTGGGGCTCCCCTCCTTCCCCCCTACATTTCCTGACTCATGGCAACTTACCTAGACAGTGGGCACATGTGTAGGGCAAAATAAAAATTTTATTTGCTGATTTGAAGGTTTTCTAGGCATTTGTAGTGATACTCAGCGTTCCCTGTATAACTCAGCCTGCAGCCTTGTGCCTTTATATGGTCACAGAACAACCCCTCAGTGACTTCTAATATCCTTATCATTTACAGTAGGGGGTACATTATCCCTTATAATACATGAGTGATACTCAGAGTTCCCTGTATAACTCAGCCTGCAGCCTTGTGCCTTTATATGGTCACAGAACAACCCCTCAGTGACTTCTAATATCCTTATCATTTACAGTAGGGGGTACATTATCCCTTATAATACATGAGTGATACTCAGAGTTCCCTGTATAACTCAGCCTGCAGCCTTGTGCCTTTATATGGTCACAGAACAACCCCTCAGTGACTTCTAATATCCTTATCATTTACTGTAGGGGGTACATTATCCCTTTAATACATGAGTGATACTCAGAGTTCCCTGTATAACTCAGCCTTGTGCCTTTATATGGATAAGTGGATCCAATCCCAATGCAGATTTATCGGGATTTATTCTTAAAGGACCAATGAGGGTACAGAAAATCTTAATAGGAGAAAAGCTACAGAGCTGCAGTGTCCTATTTCGTGAAGCTGGCAGTAATAGTAGTAGAATGGCCGGGCCCCCCCTTAGACACAAAATCCTGCAGGCCTGGGACAATATCCCCCCTGTGTCCCCCTGATGGCGACCCTGATCACCATTACGATTGCTAATTAGTTCCTGTTTATTAAGTTGTTATTTAATTGCTTAACAAGTAACTCTTTCTCAATTGATACTTTGTTGTAAATCTCAGGGGTAAATTAATAACACTGGGCTCCATGAAATGCCTAATATAAACAACGTTGCTTAATGTGAAAATAAGCTTGATTAAACTACAAGCAGCTATATATCTATACAGTATTCACCGTGTAGATTTCAAATAAAACGTCTCAATTGTTTGTTTCTTTTATTCTAAAATATTTTTAAACGGTGCCGTAAACAATGGATAACACTTAAGTAGATACTGTCGTCTTCCTGTTATAAACCCCAATACAAATGATATTTCAAACTAGAGGCTACACTGTTTTGAACAAATACAGTATTAAATATAATAAATACTGGATGAGAATTTTGTCCAACTTTCGAGCATTTTATGCCCAATAAGAAAGGCAACTGATTGGGAAGAGAATGTCATTGACTTTATTGGTTCATTGGATGCAGAGCTGAACAACAACTGTGATTTGTGTTCTCCTGAATGGTGTTCCTGTGCATTCGTGTGCGTTTCAGCCATTGTTATGACTGCTGGATACAAAATATGGCAATTTTCAAGTTAATTTAATGCAGCGCCGGTTTTCAATATGAGTTCTATTATTTGGCAATTTCCGACCACATTACCTATCAGAGAAAAAGAGAGAGAAATATCAGTATAAACATTTTTGTAAGGCAAGGTGTAATGTAGAATAGCAGTATCTGTTGGGTTCTGAGCACCGATTGAAATTAGACTCTGGACCATCCGCTGGTCCATCCATGGAACATTATGCAGTAAATACACAGAATGTCACAAACCTACATTATAAATGGCTGAGGACAATGGGACAATACCTTCAGGTGGGAAGAAGAGTTATATGATATTTGCTATGCATAATCAATGTTTTGGGGCAACATGTGTTCCACTTGCCCTTGATAGATCTTAATGTGCTGCTCTTTTAGTTATGGAGGTTTCCACTACAATATTTACTAACGGGAACTATTTAATAACCAATCTAGCTTTGAAGGCATCATTGCATTGGCTATTCTCCAACACCCACAACTTAGGGTGCTAGCAGTCGCAGAAGGTCTATAGTTTTTTTCTTCTTTTAATTGACGCACTCGCGCCTGGTCATGTCAGGCTCTCCAAAAGTCTTTCTGCCTGGGGGGCAACAAGCTTGTTACACCCCTGGGAGTTACGTCTAAACAAACATCATTAGCCACATGCATCTGCCTAAATCCTTTTGATAATGTTTGAGTGTCATCCCCAAGCTGCCACTGATGGGATTGGTCAGTCTACAGTCTGAGCTGAGGGATTTTGTTCCAATTCAACCTTTCAACTTTTTTTTTTGTTGGTCAGTGCTTCAGGTGGGCTGTTCTGAGCTATATTGAGCTTGAAACCTTGCTCCTCCACCCTTTTGTGTTTGCTTTTGTTCCCTTCAGGAAACTAGCAAAGAGAACACATCCATCCACAAGACCATGCATGGCTTGATGACCTGACAGTAAGGGACTTATCAGCCAGTGGATTAACATATTGGACTTCGTAATGTTTTTGATTAATGGTTTACTTCCCTTTGTTTATGACCAGCCATGCTTGGTGGCATGTTTTTTGTCCCATGTCTTTTGACCCACTTGGCACCTTAGGTTCCAACACAACTATACCGGAATGGGATCTGTTATTCAGAATGCTCAGAACCTGGGGTTTTTCAGATACCATGGCGCAAATTCACTAAGCGCCGAAGCGCCGAACGCTAGCGTTAATTCGCTAGCGTTTGGCATTTTTCGTTACTGCACAAATTCACTAACGAACGCTGGCGTAGTTTCTCTAGTGTTACTTCGCACCCTTACGCCAGGCGAATTTTCGCTAGCGACGTAACTACACAAATTCACTTACTTGCGCAGTGTACTGAACGCTACCTTTTACGCTAGACTTCCTTCGCCACCTCAGACCTGGCGAAGCGCAATAGAGTAGATAGGGATTGTTTCAAAAAAAGTCCAAATTTTTTCTAAGTCCCAAAAAACGTTGGCGTGTTTTCTACATGATGGGTGATAGGCTGAAAAAGATCGAAAATATTTTTGGGGCTCCCCTCCTTCCCCCCTACATTTCCTGACTCATGACACCTTACCTAGACAGTGGGCACATGTGTAGGGCAAAATAACATTTTTATTTGATGTTTTGAAGGTTTTCTAGGCATTTGAAATGGTGATACGTGTTCCTCCATTGAAATTTGAATTTGGCGCCGTATGCAAATGAACCATCGCTAGCGAAACTTCGCTTGGCGAATTAACGCTAGCGCAACTTCGCAACCTTACGCTACCCCTGTGCGCAACATCGGATTTTAGTAAATTAGCAGAGCGCTGGCGAAAATACGCCTGGCGAAGTGCGGTGAAGTGCAGCGAAGTTTTGCCTGGTGAATTTGCCCCCTTAAGTCTACTAAAAAATCATGTAAACATTAAAATAAACCCAATAGGCTGGTTTTGCCATCAATAAGGATTAATCCTGTGTTAGTTGGGATCATGTACAAGGTAATGTTATTATTACAGAGAAAAAGGAAATAATTGTTAATAATTTGATTTAAATGGAGTCTAGGGGGATGGCCTTCCTGTAATTTGGGACTTTCTGGATAAGTTTTCAGATAACCTGTAGCAATAATTCCTGCTAAATCCTGACCTATCACAATACTGAGTCACTCAAGTTGATGTCGCTGGCTGATCAATATAATGTTTTGGTGGCTCTGCATTCAGTTCCCTAGAACCAGGGATACACTGTGACTATATCTATGAATGATGCCCTGTTCTTTAATGAAGTCATTTTTATCTCTGCACTATGTTTATTTGCCTTTCTTTGCTTTGCTGCTTCATAAAAACTTTCTTTCCATCGTTCCATCATCTCTTACCTTGTGCTCAGTTTGCCAAGATGTACTTTGCAAAGGCTGTAAAAATAATAAAATCCAACATTAACCAACATGATATGAAATAAAGTGAACTCTGCAGATGAATGAGTTTAATTCTCTACATTAGTCAGTGGCAAAATGTTCATTGCTGCATTTGCTGTGCCGATACCAGGGACACCAGATGACATGACTTTCCCCATACTAAGCTGAAAAGGCTTCTTCTATTTGCTCATTATTTATTTCCCCATCATGTTATCTATTGTCTTTCCTCATTTTCTATGAAGATCTTACTAGTTCAGCCAGAGTAAATTCCCTTGCCTGAAAGTACCATTCTATAGGGGTCATTCACTAGTGCAAGTGCATTGTGCAAACTACATTTTAGAAACAAATCACCATAATGCAATGATTTTCCAATAATTCCATTGTAATTGGAGCTATGTTCCAAGTAACGCCAACCCAAGTTGATCCTGATGCATCAAAACAGTTGAACTAGCGTTGTGGTTTCATGCAAAATGGGTTCAAAATGTGTCTAGTGAGTCACATGAATGCTGGAATGCTCCAATTTGCTGGGCAGTCTGGTGAACCTATTTACCTAATACACTGTGGGAGCCATTGAGTTTCTGCTAGAATGGAAGCATCTCCATGGTTCCCCAGTGTTAACAGGTCTCATTCATCAATGGGACTCTTTGGAAACCATGTAGAGTATGTTTGGACTGAAGTACCTTAATGAATTGTGTCAACATGGACTCTCCATTGGGATCTTTTTAGAACATCCATAATTGCAGGTGTATTCAGTGACCCCTTATGAGTCATAGTGTAAAAGCCAAGCTTAATGAAACATCTCAGTCTCATACTACAACATTGCCTACAGCACCTGGTCTATTCTGTTGCCAGCAGATAAACTCTTCCATAAAGTAGAGTAGATTTAATAGGTATTATATGAGGTTGCACCATGTTTAGTGATTTATAGTTAAAAATCACATGATTTAAGGATAATTGTAAGAGGTTGCACCATGTCTAATGACCAAGAGGATACAACCAAATTATTTTAGGAGAATTACAAGAGGTTGCACCATGTCTATTGACTGAGAGAAAAATACCAAATTATTTAAAGGGTATTGTAAGAGGTTACACCATGTCTAGTGACCGAGAGGAGAGAACCAAATGATTTAAAGAGAATTATAAGAAGTTGCACCGTCTAGTGACCTATAGGGAAGAACCAAATGGTTTAAAGGGTATTGTAAGGGGTTGCACTATGTCTAGAGACCCATAGCAAACATCCAAATGTTTGCTTTAAAGGAGATATATAGGATAAATGAGAAAACCCTAATTTTGTAGGCAATTATGAATAATTTCTGGTGTTGGTGTAACATTGTGCTATAAATTAAAACTATCTTTAAAAATAGCCCCTTTAT
Source organism: Xenopus petersii (assembly GCA_038501925.1). Classification (NCBI taxonomy): domain Eukaryota; kingdom Metazoa; phylum Chordata; class Amphibia; order Anura; family Pipidae; genus Xenopus; species Xenopus petersii. The sequence goes on along the minus strand of CM076682.1, from coordinate 161,275,778 downwards.
TGGAGCTCCCTAAAGATGTTCATGGGTCTCTATCCGTGTTTCAAATGAGGGGTGGGTGTGTCCTAATGGTCCTGCCAGAATCACAGTAGGAGAGGGGACAGCCAATCACAGCCCTGCAATCATACAAGCAAAGATTGGCTTCAGTTTTCTATCAGGTCAGCCTAGCTGCTGATTGGTACCTATCCTACAGTGCAGTGAGCTGAGTGCCTCTGGCTCCCCATGCACAGCCTGGGAAAGGAGGCAGCAGGAAGTGGAACAGATGGGCGGGGCTAGTAGGGATTTTGCAGACATTTACAATAAAGTAACCAGAAACACTACTTTTTAAGGCACATTCTTGTCTTTACATAATATGTCTCCTTTAAAACAAGAGACTAGTACGTGCTGCTTTCTATGGGTTCTAGATCTGCTCCTAACTTTGCTCATTTTATTACAATACACAATAATGTGTTACATAGAAAGCTTCATCCTTACGGGTCAGCGATAACCTGAAGTAGCTTATTTCTAGTTATACTTAGTTATACTTGGCTTCAATGTTGTTTAATTAAACTCACCATTTTCATCTTATTTTACCTCTTAATGGTTTAAGTATGCCTTTTAAGGGATTTTATTTAATTTAAATAAAGAGATCTGTCAAGGTAACTGGAAAATGTTCTTCAAGCTTTACCTTCATAGTTGATGTTGCCATTGGACTCTTCTTGCCCATGCAGTAACCTGTCTACCTCTTCTTCTGTCATTCTTTCCCCTAGACATTATAGAGAAATATATGAATAAGACCAATTATAGTCAAAAAATAGCAATTATAATTGTCTTTTATAGACATCTAGTGCTAATTTAACTTTACATGTTCAGTAACACGCCTAGAAGTTATATTGCTTTTTACAATCATATATCCCACAAACTCATTGATGAAGCTCTAATTCTAGTTGGCTGGAAGAATTACAGAATATTCATGTCCTGTTTCTTATGTAAAGCCTCGTCTCAGTAGTATAAAACTTGTGAATAACACAGTAAATGAAATACTAGGCAATATAGGAAGAGGTATCAGCTATAGAAAGAAAATAGGATTGAAATTATATCCAGACCCTGGAAACTTGAATCTGAAAATACACCATCTAAAACCTGTCTAGGTCATGTAGGAGCCAATGGCAGAGGTCCCTTGAACAATTTGAAAATGTTAATAGCCTCCATGATGTTCAGAGGATTTTGCCTGAAAACTCAATCACTTTGAGCGTTTTCGAGTTTTTTTTTGCTGAAAACTCGATTTGAGTTTTCAGGTTTCACAACTTGAACATTTCTACACTGTTTAAACTGCAAATAATTCACCCTTCAATATAAAATTTAATTCCTGAACCAGCAAGTGTATTTAGTTGTAATATTGGTGTGTAGGTGCATCTCAGGTCATTTTGCCTGGTCGTGTGATTTCAGAAAGAGCCAGCACTTTAGGATAGAACTGCTTTCTGGCAGGCTGTTGTTTCTCCTACTCAATGTAACTGAATGTGTCTCAGTGGGACCTGGATTTTACTATTAAGTGTTGTTCTTATATCTACCAGGCAGCTGCTATCTGGTTACCTTCCCATTGTTCTATTGTTAGGCTTCTGGGGGGGGGGTGATATCACTCCAACTTGCAGTACAGCAGTAAAGAGTGACTGAAGTTTATCAGAGCACAGGACTGGGGGCAGCTGGGAAACAGACAATATGTCTAGCTCCACGTCAGATTTCATAATTAAATATAAAAAAAAATCAGTTTGCTCTGGAGCAGCACTATTAACTGAGGCATTTTGAAAAAACATGTTTTCCCGTGACAGTATCCCTTTAAATAAGAAACCATTCGAGTTGTGAGTTCATTTGAGGCATAAAAAACTCTAACCCTCAACCTTTGATAAATAACCCCCTGCATCTATAATCTAATACCCCATATGATGGTACTTGTTATTCTGGATGGCATTTCCTATGACCCATAGTTTTGAAAAAGAATATAGCGTATGGTTTGTAAATCATCACATTATGAAACCAGCTTGTTGTGCTGTGTAGGCAAGACAAAGTTGGCCAATAGATTTGTTTAATTGACTCTACATCGCTACAAGACACATTGAGGCCCAGGAGGTAGTAAAGAGCTTACCTAGAGTAGCCAAGACGTGACGGATTTCAGCTCCCATTACAGTACCATTTCCTTCCTTATCAAACACACGCAGCCCTTCAACAAAGTCTTCATATATCCCCTTCTCCTTCGACTTGGAAATGTGTTGGAGCATGGGCAGGAAGGTATCGAAATCCATCAGTTTAACGTTTAATTCTGTTGATAATCATGACAGTTTATTAGACTTTTGCTTTGTATGACTTATTATATAGGTGGCATATTTTGCATCAGTTCAAGTAAAGGTGCCCATACATTGGCCGAACAATCAGCCTCCAGGTTGGCCTGTACACTTGGCTCTACTCGGGGATGGCCAACTGCTATTGTTCTGTTCTTTCAGGCTGATGAGCCAAATAACTGGAAATATTTCATGAATTGAAGAGGAACTTATTTATCTGTTGATGCATCATGTGCCAGCAAGGTGAATAGGCAGATGACAGTTTGGACATATTAGGGCTCATTTATCAAACTGTCAAGTCTATCGCTCACTTGCACTTTCCTGAATGACTAAAGGTCTTTATTTCAAAATGGAACTAAGAGACCTTCATCTTTGCAATGAAAACATCACTGTCTGTGTTTGGCAGCACTGTATTCATGTATTCATGACGGGCCGGGGAGGCACTTAGTTTAGAGTCCTGTATCAAAAGAACCAACATTTGCGTAATAACTGTAGGTGGAATCAGGCTGGAAAATCCCTGATTTCATGACTGTGCTGGTATTCCTTGTGTGAAATATACCTGGGGGAATTTGCCCTCCACTCCCTCCTGATTTGGTTGGTTTGCCTTCAGAATGATGTCACTTCCACTCCATAGTGATGTCACAGTTTGAGGTCAGAATTAAAGTTAACCTGTGAGGGTAGGGCGGGGTAGCCATTCTGGGGCAGAGAAGGGTCTGGGACAGGTTGTGGGTCAGCAGGTTTGGGTTGGGCATGGGTCTGACCAATGCAGGACTATAACGTAGGGGGCATGAGGTGCAAAATGCAGATATTTCCTTGCTTGCAAGTGCTTTAAGAATTACAGTATGTGCCCCTAAGTACTACTTAAGATAAATACCCACATTAATTTAATTCTATGTGGAACAGAACAACTTTCCTTTATTTATATTCATATAAAATAGACACTGGAATGGCTTCACTTGGCAGGTCAAGCCATTTAATTTTTCAACCATGTCTTTGGGCATGAAACAGTAAACGATATGTATTAATATATACCGCTAATAAGCAAAGTGTTTTGACATCAATCTGGTCACCCTTGTTTAACCCCTTTAAATATCACGGACACGTGTGGCATTAGCATATATATTGCTATATACAGTATATCGGGAAACTTTTCTGCTCCTCAATTTGTCATTTACACTTTACTTGGAATGTTAATTATTACTATATTGGATAAGGGGTTTATGTAACCTCCAGAAATGCAATTACTCTTGCCACTAGGCCCACATGAAATGTGAACTGTTTAATATTTACATTCTAGGTATGCTGATTGGAGGGGGGGAAAGTGATGTTTTGGGGAAATTTCTAGGTACAGATGCAGAATTATTACTATAATGATAGAACCAGAGATTACCAATCCAGCAGATATGGGAAAAAATGCAACCATATGCACAGGAATATGTTGTGAAATACAGAGCAGTGCTGGGTTCCTGGAATACAGTATATAATAAACTAGTCTGTAGAGTGTCACAGAGTATAACTCTCCCACATGTGCTCCTTGTGGGTGGTGCTTAGCTCTTATAAACAATATCTATATACACACACCAGTCCTTCCCGTCAGGAGCAGGAGATTCTCTATCTTTAGGGAATCTGTCTATCTCATAATAAATGATGAGTAAATTAATTTCTGTCTTCTATATAGGTTACAATATAATTTCTTGCTCCTTGTGGGTGGTGCTTAGCTCTTATAGGCAGCAGGCTGACCTATATACACACGCCAGTGCTTTCTGTCAGAAGCAGGAGATTCTCTATCTTTAGGGAATCTGTTCATCTCATAATAAATGATGAGTATGTTAATTTCTGTCTTCTATATAGGTTACAATAAAATTTCTTGCTCCTTGTGGGTGGTGCTTAGCTCTTATAGGCAGCAGGCTGACCTATATATACACATGCCAGTGCGTTCTGTCAGAAGCAGGAAATTCTCTATCTTTATGGAATCTGTTCATCTCATAATAAATAATTAGTACATTAATTTATGTATTCTACATAGGTTACAATATCATGTTCCTTGTGGGTGGTGCTTAGCTCTTATAGGCAGCAGGCTGACCTATATACACACACCAGTGCTTTCTGTCAGAAGCAGGAGATTCTCTATCTTTAGGGAATCTGTTCATCTCATAATAAATGATGAGTACGTTCATTTCTGTCTTCTATATAGGTTACAATAAAATTTCTTGCTCCTTGTGGGTGGTGCTTAGCTCTTATAAACAATATCTATATACACACACCAGTCCTTCCCGTCAGGAGCAGGAGATTCTCTATCTTTAGGGAATCTGTCCATCTCATAATAAATGATGAGTAAATTAATTTCTGTCTTCTACATAGGTTACAATATAATGTCTTGCTCCTTGTGGGTGGTGCTTAGCTCTTATAGGCAGCAGGCTGACATATATACACACGCCAGTGCTTTCTGTCAGAAGCAGGAGATTCTCTATCTTTAGGGAATCTGTTCATCTCATAATAAATGATGAGTACGTTCATTTCTGTCTTCTATATAGCTTACAATAAAATGTATTGCTCCTTGTGGGTGGTGCTTAGCTCTTATAAACAATATCTATATACACACGCCAGTCCTTCCCATCAGGAGCTGGAGATTCTCTATCTTTAGGGAATCTGTTCATCTCATAATAAGTGATGAGTAAATTAATTTCTGTCTTCTACATAGGTTACAATATAATTTCTTGCTCCTTGTGGGTGGTGCTTAGCTCTTATAGGCAGCAGGCTGACCTATATACACACGCCAGTGCGTTCTGTCAGAAGCAGGAGATTCTCTATCTTTATGGAATCTGTTCATCTCATAATAAATAATTAGTACATTAATTTATGTATTCTACATAGGTTACAATATCATGTTCCTTGTGGGTGGTGCTTAGCTCTTATAGGCAGCAGGCTGACATATATACACACGCCAGTGTGTCAGGAGCAGGAGATTCTCTATCTTTAGGGAATCTGTTCATCTCATAATAAGTGATGAGTACGTTCATTTCTGTCTTCTATATAGGTTACAATAAAATGTATTGCTCCTTGTGGGTGGTGCTTAGCTCTTATAAACAATATCTATATACACACGCCAGTCCTTCCCATCAGGAGCAGGAGATTCTCTATCTTTAGGGAATCTGTTCATCTCTTAATAAATGATGAGTAAATTAATTTCTGTCTTCTACATAGGTTACAATATAATTTCTTGCTCCTTGTGGGTGGTGCTTAGCTCTTATAGGCAGCAGGCTGTTCTATATACACACGCCAGTGCTTTCTGTCAGAAGCAGAAGATTGCCTATGTTTAAGGAATCTGCTCATTTCATAATAAATTATTAGTGTATAAATTTCTGTATTCTGCATAGGTTACAATATCATGTTCCTTGTGGGTGGTGCTTAGCTCTTATAGGCAGAAGGCTGTCCAATATACTCACGCCAGTTTTTTCAGAGAATCTGTTAAACTCATGATAAATTATTGTCTTTCTTTCTTTCTTTCTTTCTTTCTTTCTTTCTTTCTTTCTTTCTTTCTTTCTTTCTTTCTTTCTTTCTTTCTTTCTTTCTTTCTTTCTTTCTTTCTTTCTTTCTTTCCTCTCTACCCCCAGTTCTGATATTTACCCATAATACCACAAGATGCCTATTGACAGGAGCGGGGGGGGTGAATATGTCTATTAACAATCAACCTCTTGAAAAATGACTTTCCAAATACGCACTGACCTTCAGCTTTTGGCTTGCCAAGGACTTTTAAAACTTCTGCATTGGTTGGATTCTGTCCCAAAGCTCGCAGGACGTCTCCACACTGTCCATAGGTGATTTTTTGCTCACAATTAGGGGTCCGATCAAAGAGGGAAAAGGCTTCCTTAAATTCTGCCAAGGAAAAGAAAAATATTAGACTTTAGACATTTGCGTATACTTTTGAATTTGTTGCACGTTGGTTATTATTGCAAAGCCCAGCAAATATTTGTGTTGGTGGAACTTTACAAGTAACCATCATCCACATCATTTTTTATTATGAACTGTGTTTCCTGGAATGATGGTATGAATGTCCGTGCGGTTAGGCCTCTGTAGTGTTGGATGACGGAACACTCGTGTTTGATTCCAAACTCTGCAAAATGATTGGCTTTGGGACAGGGGAAAGGAACATTTATTTATATTTTAAATCTGAAAACTTGGTGGAAGAGCCCATACTAAGGCACCTGCTGAATGAGAATGAGATTTCCTGCCATGAAGAATCTATAGACCTCAACAGTAGATTGAATTAGTGTGGCAATGATTAAAAGTTTTGCATGCAGAATATGCTCAATCAGGGAAAGGTTACATATTAAGCTGCCCCTGGGTCCTTTACTTGCTAACACCAATTAATTTGCCTCAAAGCCACCATTGCCATAAAGTATCTCGCCTCCATCTGTCATCATTTAATTTCACTGTCTTGTTCTTTTCTCTGGATCATAGAACATTTGCACATAACACTTGAGATCCCCTTTAAGAAATCTAATTGCTCTTGGAGCAACTTCTTAACGGCAAATGATTATCTCAAATTAAAGGTTTTTTTTTTGTTTCCCCAGTTGCCAAAATTCTACGCTAGAGTAAACAAAAGAACATGTGCTGGGAATTTGTAGTTTCTCTCTACCCACAATTAAATCAGTGTGTATTCTTGTTCTTTAAGATCATCCAGAGAAATGGGCAGAATTCTTTAGTATTTGCTTGAAGAGAAGTGGGTTGAGCCGTAGTTGACACACATACTGTATACACCATATTAGGCATCTGGACTTGAACAAAACTCTTCCATTAGAAAGTTGTCAGACCTCACACATTTAATGGCGCTAAGAAGTTAATTGTTTGCTTTTGAGTATTTGGAAAATATAAGGCTAGTGCATTGGGCCATAACAATTTATAACTTGTAGTGGGTTAAAAATATTTGCTACAATAGTGGGTTAAGCCTCCCTAAGCCTCCTTCTAGTTCCTCCAACTGCTGGTAACCGGACTTATCTATGTCACTAGCTTGGTTACCATCTAATTGAGGGTCAGGGAACAAGGACTCAAAAGGGATGTCTTGGCCATGGTCCCTAAGCCTCCTGCTGCCTTCTAGTTCCTCCAACTGGCGGTAACAAGAACTACCTATGTCACTAGCTTGGTTACAATATAACACAGTCAAGCAACAGAGACTCAAAAGATATGCCTTGGCCATGGTCCCTAAGCCTCCTACTGCCTTCTCATTCCTCCAACTGGTGGTAACCAGACCTACCTATGTCACTAGCTGACTTACAATCTAATTGGCAGTCATGGAACAGGGAATCAAAAGGGTCTGTGAAGCTGTGATGGGTGTTGTTGGCAAGAAATAGCCTGAACTTGCTCAACACAGGAAGGGGTGATGTTTCACCCTATTTCAAGAAAGGTAACCATCCAGGAATGCAAGGAAGAAGGGGTCAGGGCTCAGACAGAAGTGATGCCTGGAGCTTCTGATCTTCTGCCTGGTAAATTTTGTGATGCTCAGAGGCTCACCAACTCTGTTGCTGATGATCTACAGATTGAATTCTCCAGTAACCTCCCAAATGTTTAAGACACCAGTGGGAAGATGTTGGTAGAACCAGAAATATGCTAAATGAATATGCCTTGTGTCATACCTGCTAGATAGGAGCAGCAGAGGGAGATCATTTGAGAAACAAAGCAATGCTTGGGGTATTAAAAGAAATACAGAGGATCGGTATTGCATGAATTCACTATATTGACTAATAATGAGTCAAGTAGGTTACACCATCAAAGGTTATTACACAAGTCCCTTTCCTTTTAGCTATTATTTCTGTTAATAAACTGTACAATTGTGTGACATGTCAACCTCCACTTCCACCAGGGAGATTTGATCTCTTGTAATAAAGACTTTTCACTGTCACCAACATTAAAGAATAATTTTAGCATATGAAACAATAAAAAATTCTGGTAGTTGAAAGCAAATATTCTTAGGAGGGATGGGGCTTTTCTTCCTTACCTTCAATTTGATCTGCACTGAATTCAATCTGTGGAAAGGAAAGAAAAATAATTATTAAAGGTAGGGAAGAATAAGAAGAGAGGAGGACAAAATGCCAAAAGTAGGGCAACAATGGCACCAGTTGGATGAGATGATCAGGGCAGAACAAGTTTGAGTCAGCAGGGCAAAATGGAAACAGTAGGGCAAGGTAGAGAAAGAAGGACAATGTGAAGACAGAAGGACAAGATTAAGACAGTAGGGGTAGGACAAGGTGGAGACAGTAGTGCTATATGAAGACAGTAGAGTACAGTAGAGACAGTAAGACAAGGTGGAGACAGTAGGACACGGTAGAGACAATAGAACAAGGTGGTGATGCACAGTGCTGATTTCAGAAACCCATGGCTGTTATATGAAGTCAGTGCATGGGTCATGTCTTGGTGAAACTTGGCATGTCTGGTTTGCAAAAAACGTCAAGAAAGAGTATTGGTTTCCAAGTTGTGCCATTCCAGTTATTGTGGAACTAAAAGCATACTGGAAATTATAGCTCATGAACAAGTGGAGTATGAAAGCTGGATGCCAATGTTCTGCACCCACACTTGGCACAGAGCAGCCTGTGAAGAGCTCTCATTTGTAGTAAAACACATTCATACCCAAGTATGCCTCAAATTCCACTATTTTTGGCAGATCATGGAAATGTCTGAGCATAACTGGGGGTGACCAGGCCAAGTCTAGATTGCCCTTTTTTTATTATAAAGATTTTACAGGTATATGGAATGCACCCTATGGTGGCTAGATCCATGGACTCCTGGATTTGCCAATCGTTTCTCATGTAAATGGGACATTGTCCATCAGAAAACTCTGTGTACAATTGCTAGCATTAAAGGGCATTAAAGGGCAAATGTACTTTGATAATCACTTACTCCTTTTACTTTGGTTAGAGTCCACTGAGTAAGCTTTATAGGATCTTTTGTCTCCATTTAATCTGTGCCTTTTCTTGTCTAAACCTGATACTATATCACTGGGGGAACCAGAAGGAAGAAAGGCATAGTAAATATTATAGTCTCTTGAAGACTGGAATGGCAGAATCCCTTATAGTTCAGAGTGAAGCAGAACATTCTATCACCCCATGTGCAGACGTGGCGTCTTGTCTCTGAATGAAGAGTGACAATTAGAAAGTGGTGAAATGTCAGCGCTGAGCCGTTTTCAGGTCACAGGCAATAATTGAGTCAAGTGACTGTAGAACAATGTGCAGTAACGGACACTTTCAAAGGGCAAGCATGATGGAGAAAGTGTGGATCAACAGAAACAGCCATAGAGAGCATGAACGAAACCCAAGGAATTGTTAGCATGAGTGAGCAGTACTCAACTCAAACAACAAACTGGATATATGACATTTGGGTATGACTGAAGGCTCGGATCAGTCCAGTACAGAGAACACTACAATACTCTGGCTACTGGTAGGTCCAATAAATAGAACACGCTAATGCCTTGATGAGCTACAGGTAGTTCTAGTGCAGAGAACACCTTAATACTTATTGGTTACAGGTATGGTAGATGGTGTGCAAAAACCATTGTAATGGTGGATATAGTGAAGAAAGCACTTTAATACTCTATAACTCACTTATATGTCTAGAGCAGACACCATTTCAAGGTTCTCATTGGCTACTTTTAGGTGAATTACAGAGAACATTTTAATGCTCTGGTTGGCTTAGATAACTGATTTAATGTTCCTTTACATTTTTGCTTTGCACCATAAACTCAGGTCAAAGTTAGAAGAAAGAGGACAATACAAAGAAACGTTAAAACAATGAGAGTGTAGCAGGGAGGACGTTTGTCATGCTAAAAATTTTAAACTTACACATTATAATGTTACATCATTTGTTCTTTTCCCAAGGACATGTTTTAGCTAAGAATGTGCTATGGGGATTTTGGCCCAGGGTGAGGTCTCTGTCTCTACTCTGCTCTAAAACCAACTCAGCATTGTAAATGTAAAGCTTGGCACCAACCTTAATTTAACAACAACAAGCTGGTATACAACTGCAAACAGCACAGCAGCAGCACAAATTTAATTAACATTTGCATAGATCATGTTACCGTCACTTTAATATGTTAAGCACTACCCCGCCCCCGTTGAGCTTTCACTGCTAGACTTGCACACAAAAAAAAGTTTCTGTCACTTTAATATGTTAAGCTCAACCCCGCCCCTGCAGAGCTTAAAACTCTATAAACACATAATTAAATCCAAGAGGAGGGGATGCTCTCCTTTCTGGCTAAATACATTAGTAAATTAATGATGGCAAAACTGCTAGACTTGCACACACACAAAAAACGTTTCTGTCACTTTAATATGTAAAGCTCAACTCCGCCCCTGCGGAGCTGTAAACTATAAAGACACAATTAAATGCAAGAGGAAGGGAAGCTCTTCATCTAAATACATTAGTGAAGCAGGAATATCAAAGTAATGATTGTGAAGTTGATGGCAACTGTGACTCCCAGCATTCCATTCACTAGAGCATATTTCAGCTGTATTACAGGGAGTTGTATTTTATAACTAAGGTGCTAATTACTATGCATAATAAACTTCACTATACGAGAACAAAGTTGATGAGAGGAAGCAGAAAAGTGATCTGTGAATGTCTGTTTAAGATAGAAATACAAAGCGATAGACAATTCACCCAAATAAACATTATCCTGCGGTACCAAAACAGAATTTCCCAGAACTGACTCAGTCTGGAGAAAGCATTTTTATATTGGCGACCGCAAATAAATACAGGCCTGCGTTCTTCTATGGTATCCATTTAAAAATGAAGGTTTCGGGTTTCTAGTAAAATGAAAAGAAGCATGTTATGCATTTTTCATTTTTTTTTTTTTTGCAGACAATTTTGAGGTTTTCGGTGTAATTTATGAATTTTCCTTATGGTACCGACAGCTCCTATTTTTTTGATGAAGCACAAAAAGCAATGATTCAAGGATTTACAGGAGGCCGAGTTGTAACAAAGCTGAAGTTTGTTTACGTCCATGAGAACCAGTCAGATATTGGACCAGGAACATCTGGTTGCTATGGGTTACTAGACCAGGGTCATCTTCAATCCCTAAACTGTAAGCTCCCATGGGCTTTTCACTAACATTAGCATTTTTGTAGAACATATATCATATATCAAAGCTCCACCTTAGTCTGTTGTAGCTTTGGCCACTGGTGATGTCTCCAAAACATCAGACCACATGGATGAAGTTTTGGTGACCGCAAAGACACTCCCCCTAATCTATGGCTTTGCATTGGTTAAATACAAAGGGGAAATCAAGAAAACAGTTGCAATGACAAACTTTAGCAAAGTCCACTAATAGTTAAGCAGCAAACATTCAATTGTAGTCATCAATCTTTATTTAGAAATTATTGTGATCAACAATGACTTTCTCATTCTGGCCCCAACTCTGCTGAGCTTTACAAAAAAATAAAGTAAATCACCCAAGGGGAAGCTGGAAGGCTTTATAGAGACTGTTATCAAGTGAATTCAGCCCAAGGGGGCAGAAGATAAAGGTAAAGGAAAATCACCATGCCTGGATTTGTGGATTAGCCACAAAGGCCTGGGCCTAGGGTGGCAAACATTGGGGGGTGGCATGCCGCCTGCTGGCCACATCTTGCCAAAGTAAGCTATGCCTGGGGCAGAAGCATCAGAGATGAGATGACTGAGAGCGGCGGGTGCAAGCAGAGGGGAGGTCGGGTTGGCAGCGAGAGGGGGGATGGATCGGATGTGAGCAGGCTCGGCCTAGGGACACAGAAAATCACCACTTATCCACAACCCCACCTCACTACACTCACTACACTTCCCCTAGACCAGGGGTCCCCAATGGTTTTGTACTGTGAGTCATAATCAAATTATAAAAAAAAGTTGGGGAGCAACACAAGCATGAAAACATTCCATGGGGTTGCCAAACAAGGGCTGTGATTGGCTATTTGGCAGTTCCTATGTGTCAGTCTACAGGAGACTCTGTTTGGCAGTACAACTGTTTTTTTTTTATACAACCAGAACTTGCCTCCAAGCCTGGAATTCAAAAAGAAGCACCTGCTTTGATGCCACTGAGAGCAACATCAAGGGGTTGGTGAGAAACATTTTGTTCCCAAGCCGCTGGTTGTGTATCAATGCCCGACACCATTCCATCCTTACCCGACCTCCCCCACTCACTGTGGTCTAGGTGACATATTCTAAGAGAATATGAGAATTGTATTTCATTGGGGTCTTTCAAAGTCTTGTTCCACCACTATTTACAACCACAGCAGAAGGTCGTAGCATGGATACCTTCAGCTCCTGGATGAAAATAGTTCCTTGATGGGGCAACTGAATTGGCTGTTTGCCCCTGGTATAATAGTACTAGTACTAGTACTAACCACCAAAAAACCTTGCTCCTCTTCTTCTGGGTCTATTGGACATATAGGGTGGCCATGCCTTGAAGTCACTATATTCTGTACAAGCTTGATCTATTCCTCTCATCATCTTACTAAAAGATCTGTACATGTACATCTGTAGATGGCCTCCAAAGACGATATTCTGTGGCATGCCCCTCAATCGTATCCTAAACTTACAGCCCCCTATGCAGGTATCCTCCAATCCGCCTCCAGAGCTTAGCCAGATCATGAGGTCCCTTTCCGTAAACTGTGATATATCATGATTTATTCCATGGTTATTGTGGATGCTGCCAAAAGTTCTGTAAATGATGTGCAAATTGCAGTTGATGAGAATGGGAGACTAGAAGACACAAAGGGGACCCCCATACTTAATGTCTAGACAGTGACAGGTCTGAATTACTGTAATGCTGGGCACTCTGCCTTCCATCTCACTCACAATGGATAGACATGGTGCTAGAATAGTTCCTCTTACCATTACACAAATGGCACGGATACACATTTTTGCACCTAGAACTATGCCCACATATAGTAAATTAGGCGGCGCTACTCTTGGACGGCACTCCTGAGCTGTAGCTTATGGCTGTTTTCCCCCATAACACCCTCTTAAGTGAAAGACAGATTTCCAGTGCAGAAAGACGTGGAGTACATCGAATGATCTAGAAGGGCACGCAACCACTTCAAAGAAACCCCCACCCTATGAAACCGAGGGGGTAAATCCATATCAGCATAGTGTCGTTTTCACCGCTAGAAATCCAAAGTCTCCAATTCCTTCCTTCACATGCTATAATTTCAAGTTTATCCAGATGTTTCTGACCGATGAAAAAACCCACCGTTAGATGACAGGTCACCGTGTGGTTGGGGGAAATTTTATGTTTGTTGGTGGTTTTCAGAAGGAAAAAAGAAAACGAGAAAATGGCTGAAATTAAAATGTCTTTGTGGGAGTGAGAGAATTGATGTTGGAACCGTCGGTAGACAAATATTTAATATAGGAGCTTGGGTTTTTTGTACAGGCCGCACTCCTTCCTGCTACATGTAACAGAACTTGGTTTCACAAACCAAAAAATGCTCGTTTATCCAAGAGAAGAGAATTCTGATGCTGCCGGGCTAAATTAGAAGGGTGGTAATGTGACTTTACAGAAAGCAGGAAAGTGCTGGTTCAGCAGCCGATACATTCAGCGGGGTTTGCTGAGACTTTCATAGAAGGAAAAATAAGCTGTGGATATCATAGCATTAACCAGAGGGAGGGAAGATTTCTCACATATTATATTTGAAAGCATAGTTTTCAGTAAAAATCGTTTTTGGAAAATTGATTTTGATAGGGGTCGTTTTGCAGCCCATAGAGAATGAACATACAACTCACCTTCCCAGTACTGGCAGGCAAAAGGAAGCCTTGTTAATGCTTGTCCTAACTGGGAGGTAAGTACATTGCTAACTAGTGTCTCCTATGGCCCTGCTAACTTGAATATTCTAAATCTCGCACACGTTAGGGGTATGCAATGGGAACATATGTGGCACCCACCTTTCTAAAATGCAGACAGTGACACATACACAGAGAAGTGCCTGCTTTATGGCAGCTGAGATTCTAGCTATCTGTATAACAGAACATTCTGTCCCAGTGGCTGCACAGACCTTATCTGATCCCCATTGTAAGCAGCAGTCCTGTCCTGCTTTATGGCAGCTGAGATTCTAGCTATCTGTATAACAGAACATTCTGTCCCAGTGGCTGCACAGATCCTATCTGATCCCCATTGTAAGCAGCAGTTCTGTCCTGCTTTATGGCAGCTGAGATTCTAGCTATCTGTATAACAGAACATTCTGTCCCAGTGGCTGCACAGACCTTATCTGATCCCCATTGTAAGCAGCAGTCCTGTCCTGCTTTATGGCAGCTGAGATTCTAGCTATCTGTATAACAGAACATTCTGTCCCAGTGGCTGCACAGATCCTATCTGATCCCCATTGTAAGCAGCAGTCCTGTCCTGCTTTATGGCAGCTGAGATTCTAGCTATCTGTATAACAGAACATTCTGTCCCAGTGGCTGCACAGATCCTATCTGATCCCCATTGTAAGCAGCAGCCCTGTCCTGCTTTATGGCAGCTGAGATTCTAGCTATCTGTATAACAGAACATTCTGTCCCAGTGGCTGCACAGATCCTATCTGATCCCCATTGTAAGCAGCAGTCCTGTCCTGCTTTATGGCAGCTGAGATTCTAGCTATCTGTATAACAGAACATTCTGTCCCAGTGGCTGCACAGATCCTATCTGATCCCCATTGTAAGCAGCAGTCCTGTCCTGCTTTATGGCAGCTGAGATTCTAGCTATCTGTATAACAGAACATTCTGTCCCAGTGGCTGCACAGATCCTATCTGATCCCCATTGTAAGCAGCAGTCCTGTCCTGCTTTATGGCTGAGTTTAGGGAAGGGAACCCTGCATGCAAGTAATACATAACACAAGGCACTAGGTAGTGGATAGATTGCAGTTTCTAAGGCATTATGTACTTTTGTTATTCTGTTTTCTGGCCAGTAGACTGACAGAAGACTGACAAATGCATCTGACTTTAATGGGCCGATGTCAAATATAATTGACACCGCAGTGTCAGAAATAATTGTGGGTGTGATGACTGATTGCTGGTGGCTATGACCTGCCCATTAGGCCACTGCCTTTATCTCCGCAGCTTTACTGTCTCTGGATTTCTCTCTCGCTTTGTACAAATCGCCTCTTTGCTCGAAGGGGCTCATTTTTCACGAGGTGCTATGAAATGATTATGCCCAGTGGCAAGTTGTCGATGGAGAAAAAATCAATAGATAAGTTGAAGGCAATTGTGAAACAAAGGAAATGAATAAAAAGAAACATTCAATCCAACTAGTGTAGATTAAGCAAATATGGACAATATCTGAAGCATTTTTTATGTAAAGGAAAGAGCCTTGGAGAATTGATTCACCTGTCAGTGTCTCCGGCCATTGATTAAATGAATAAGGGGCCCTTTGGTTTGATGTGTCCAAATAAAGTTGGGCTACAATGCTCAGTGAAGTCCATGTGTCCCTTGCTACACAGGCTGATGATTGTTTGTAGTCTCTGTATCGCTTATTTGCTTTTCAGTGGGGCTCATTTATCAACACTGGCAGTTTTTTTTAACCTGGGCAGTAACCGATAGTAACCAATAAGGGATTATCATTTTTCGGCCAGCTACAAAAATGAGTGAGTACCCAGGTGCATATATGCTAGTGTTAATGAATGAGCCCTACTGACCATTATGAAGTGGTTCCCAAACTATGGGTTTGGTTCCTTGTGGGAACTTGGAGCAAATATAGGGATGCTCAACCTGGAGGCAAGTTAGATATTCCATATATTATTGGGTCCATCACTTAATTTCTGATACATCAACATTTTCCTGTATCTTTAAACTGGTTATGAGTTTAGAGGGGCCTTGAACAAAAGCTGAGGTGGGGGGGGGGAATTTAGAGAAGTGTCAGGAGAAGACCAGTTAGGGAGAGATTTATGCTCTCCATGACACACACCTGAAAACCAATCTTGAAGGCTCATTAAGATGAGATTTGGAGTGGAAATATATTAGATTGATTCTTGGGTCCATAACTTATTTACTGATACATCAATATGTTCCTGTATCTCTAACCTTGTTATGAGTTTAGGGGGGCCATGAACAAAGGCTGAGGTGGGGAGTAAGGGTAGTGGCAGAGGAGCGTCAACCTGAAGGCCAGTTAGGGTGAGATTTTTAGAGAATGAGTGCTTGCTTTCCAAGACACATGCCAGAAAATCAATCTTGAAGGCCATTTAAGATGAGATTTGGAGTGGAAAAACGTATTAGATGTTCTAGATATTCTTGGGTCCATGACTTAATTACTGATACATCAATGTTTTCCTGAATCTCTAACCTTGTTATGAGTTTAGGGGGGACCTGAACAAAGGCTGAGGTGGGGAGTCTTTAAGCAGTGGCAGAGGAGCCTCAGTCTAAAAGCCACTTAGGGTGAGATTTATAGAGAATGAGTGTTTGCTCTACCTGACACACTGCCTGAAGACCAATCTTGAAGGTCAATTTAGATGAAATTTGGGATGGAAATGTATTAGGTGCTCTAGATATTCATGGGTCCATTACTTAAGTATAGCTGCATCAATCTTTTCCTGTATCTCTTTTTGAGCGGGGGCCTGAGCATTGGCAGAGGAGCTGGGCCTGAAAGCCAATTAAGGTTAGAATTTGGGAGAATCATATATACTCTCTGAGACATGGACCTTGACCTTAAAACATGCAAAGAACAACTAGGCTGTGGCAGGTGGGTGATTTTGATGGCAATTAACATGCCAGCAATAGACCGTCTCCTCCCATTCCCATTAACATCAACACAATTTTGGGAGAAAGAGCTGCAGTCATCCTGCCTAGGTCCTCCTGCATAGCAAGAAGCGAATATGGCTGCTCATAAGCAGTCAAATCAGTTCTGACCAACTGACACATTTGAAAAAAGCCCAAAAAAAGCTTTGATAAATGTGCCAATTTGTTAAAAACACTTTCCAGATGGTCTGAAACTTTTTTGGCATGTTATTGGTACCATATGTTCTTCAAAAATTCATTTTCAATTATAAAAAATTGAACTCATTCCACTCTGTTCTACATGGGTGATCTCGGGGAAATTCATACGCGCCTCTTATATTATTTTTTTTATTTTCTTGGACAGCCCCAGAATAGGCAGCTCCAACACTTTTCATACAAATCTAGGAATATCAGACTATAACACTGGCATAAACTCTTATCCATAATAACAAATGTAGGTTTTCTACTACTTGTGATTGACATATATAAAAAGATATATAAAAATCTGTGATTCACTGTCATTTTCCCGTAACACCGAACTCCTGGTAATGACAGCTGAAGGTCACAGAAACATTTAATTTCGACCTACAATATACAGTATGAACAGGCCAATAATTTGTCTGTACTCTGTATATATATATGTCATGTGGACAGTATGCAATTTCAACTGTTTTCAACACTGTTGTCACTAGTGTTGCTTCCAAGTTCACTAGTTTATCCAAAACAATTCATCCAAGACAGTAAATCAGTTCAGCCAAAACAGTTCAGCCGAAACAATTCATCAGTTCATCAAAGCAGTTCATCCAAAATCCGGGCCACATAGGGACCAATTCATTTGAAAATGTATTCATAGTTACAACTTCAACACTTATACATTAAAGTGCTTCTGTCATGGTTTTTATGATTCACTTTTTATTTCTAAATTACACTGTTTACACTGCAAATAATTCACTAAAATTTAATTCCTGAACCAGCAAGTGTATTTTTATAAGTTGTAATATTGATGTGTAGGTGCATCTCAGGTCATATCCCTGGTCATGTCCTTTCAGAAAGAATCAGCACTTTAGGATGGAACTGCTTTCTGGCAGGCTGTTGTTTCTCCTACTCAATGTAACTGAATGTGTCTCAGTGGGACCTGGATTTTACTATTGAGTGTTGTTCTTAGATCTATCAGGCAGCTGTTATCTTGTGTTAGGGAGCTGCTATCTGGTTACCTTCCCATTGTTCTGTTGTTAGGCTGCTGGGGGGTTGATATCACTCCAACTTGCAGTACAGCAGTAAAGAGTGACTGAAGTTTATCAGAGCACAAGTCATATGACTTGGGGCAGCTGGGAAACTGACAATATGTCTAGCCTCATGTCAGATTTCAAAATGAAATGTAAAAAAATCTGTTTGCTCTTTTAAGAAACCGATTTCAGTGCAGAATTCTGCTGGATCAGCACTATTAAAAAAATTCCCTTTAAGAACCAAGCTAACTATGCTTTTCTATAGGGCAGGTGTTTGAGTTCTGCCCCTGAACTCTAACACTCATCTAAAAAGAAATGAATACTGCAGCAATTCTGCCAAAAAAACTGATAAAAAAACAATAACTGCAAGTCAGTAAAATGTTAATGACTGGGATCTGGTTCTAATCCATCAGGATTCCAAAGTCTGATTATTTAAACTGACCCAAACATCAATCAATATTATAGGTATAATCACATTGTATCATGAGAGGATTTACTGTGCTATTTCTGTTCAGTAACAAGGCAATTACATTTGTAAAACCATAGATGGGGCCGATCATCAGATTTCCTGTGTTTTCCCGGCCACCCCTGACCTCTCTCATCATTATCCAATAAACGAGTTTAGGTCGGGTCATTAATATGTTCTATTACTCAGATAAAGTACGTTTTCGTTAAACGGCAGATTTAACATTTTAATTTCCTTTGGTTCCATCCATTCTGGTGCGGCTGCATCTCCTGTGCGCCGGTGAATTCAATTACTATTAATTCATTTACATGTCTCCGACAGATGAGGTTTTCATTATGGCGTCTCATTGTCCTACAGTATTCGTGGAGTAAAAATCTGCATTTTGTCCTTTTACATCCTTTTTACATCTCATTACTTAAGGTAATGGTATTTTTCTACTGAAATAGCAGTATTGATTTTTAACATGATATTTTTTAGCCACTGTTTTAACTTTTGTTTTAGTAATTAAAGACAGTGCCTCAGTAGGTTGAAAATCTGGGTTTGAAGAACCTTAGGTGGTCTTTTTAGTTTAACCAATTTGTATTTAAAATGTTGCTATAACTTATTCCAGATCTGCTTAGGGCATTACAGGGACCCTACAAATAAAATGTACTTCCCAGCTTCCCGCTTGTCCCCCCTTTGCCCTTTCTTTGAGCTCTAAAAACAAGGTTATGATCTCCCCTGTAAATTGGGGTGCACCAAGCAGAATTCTGAAACAGTGAGTATTGCTGTTTCTAAGGAGGCAATGAGACTTCTCTCTAGAAGGTACCTAGAAACTGTGTGGTTCCTGCTCTTCCAGTTCTTGGAAAAGCTTAACTGTCCCACTTGAGTCCATGACCTCTGACGCAACTCCTATTCTGTACAGAAAGGCACATTTTTCTACAATTTCTATACTTCTAGAATATCACGTGTTGCCCTCATGGTGTATCTCCAAGACTTTGGACTTCCCATGTTCTTCTCAGCGTGATCAGTCAACCATCTCATGCATTTCTTTCAGTATTTATAACTTGTTGGTGCAAATAAGCTTTAACTGCTATGATGCCACCTGGACGATATAAACATATATGGGGTTTTATATTTTAATCTGCTTCTAAAACGGCAGAGACAAATACACATAATGATCTATTTAACAGATATTTTCCAAGCTCTACTTGCCACTCCATGCAGCCGTTCCGCTTCATCCACTGACTTGTCTGATAACCTCCAAATAGCCGAGAAGGTCAGTGGAATCTCAACTCCAACAGGCAGCAAGTGGTTGATGACAGCTTTACTGTGATATGTTTATAATGACGGTGACAGCCCACTTAGGTTAATGACATGGTACCTTTATTAGGTTTTATTTTTAAACTGCCTCCAAAATCTGTCAGTAGATTCTGCAGGGAGTTGGGCTGACAGTTGACAGTTGTGCTGTTGGTTGAGACAAGGACAATGGGTCTCACTTGTCACGTACTTGTGCATACTATATATCTAGCACAGTGATGCCATAGACCTAGCACAATCATTTACTACAACAAAATTTAATACAAGTTGTTACATACACCTCCTATTCCTCTTTTTGTGCCACCTATCCATGCCCTTGTATTAACTTTTAGGACCCAACCATTCACATACAGGAAAAACTTTGGACATACACCAACGTTTGGATCTATGTCCCTGTATCAGCATTTAAGATCCAACCATTCACATACAGAAAGAACTTTGGACACACACCAAAACTTTTGACCCATGCCCGTGTATCAACCTCTAGGACCCAACTAATTACAAACAGAACAAACTTCAGCCACTAGGACCCAACCACTGACATACAGAAAGAACATTGGACACTCATCAAAGCTTTGGATCCATGTCCCTGTATTAGCCTCAAGGACCCAAACATTGGACATACATCAGAGCTTTGGATCCATGTCCCTGTATTAGCCTCTAGAACCCAACCATTGAACATACATCAGAGGTTTGGATCCATGTCCCTGTATTAGCCTCTAGAACCCAATCATTGAACATACATCAGAGGTTTGGATCCATGTCCCTGTATTAGCCTCTAGAACCCAACCATTGAACATACATCAGAGGTTTGGATCCATGTCCCTGTATTAGCCTCTAGGACCCAATCATTGAAGATACATCAGAGCTTTAGATCCATGTCCAGGATCCTCTAGGCTTGCCTCTAGGACCCAACCATTAGACATACATCAGATCTGTGTCCCTGTTCAGCCTCTAGGACTATTAAAATACAGAACAAACTTTAGACACACAACAGTGCTTTGGATCAATATCCCTTTATCAGCCTCTAGGACCCAACCATTCAATACTGTACAAAAGAACTTTGGACACACATCAACGCTTTGATCTATTTTTTTTTTTATATGGCGTCTGTAGGACGCAACCATTCACACACAGAAAGAACTTTGGACACACAACAGTACTTTAGAGATGTACTACAAGCTACATGTGGAAATTGTAGGTAAGGCTTTTTTTGTAGGCATGTACCAAATGTAGGATTCAGTTTGAGATTCAACAGGGAACCCCAACACTTTATCCCTTATTCGGATTGGGACAATTTCTTAGGGTTCAGATTTGGTTTAGCAGAAGTCAGAAGAAGGCAGATTTTGAATATTTGGATTCTGGTTCAGTAATCACTACTGGAGGATTCTGTATTTGGCTGAATCCAAAAATTGCAGAAACGGTGCCTACTATTTGGTCACTGTATTTAGGGCTGCCACCTTTAGTGTGTTGGAAAATGGGGAAGGGGCGGGCCTGGTGATGTCAGAGGGCAGGGCTGTTATGTCGGGGGCGGGTGACATCAGGGGCGGGGCAGTGACATCGGGGCAGGGTGGATGACTAGGGGGCAGTACTGATGACATGGTGATTGGCTGATTGCCATGTCATTCACTTAAATATCCTGTCTGGATTTCCTAATTTGGAAATCCGGACAGACATTTGTCACCTGGGCAACCCTTCCAAAAACCAGGCTGTTTGTGTTTACATAGAAACACTGACTGTATTATCTATGTAACATTTACAGCACTAGATGCTCAGTTATAAATACATTGACATGAAGAATAAATCTGATGCACAATGATGTTCTGCTATTGTGATGCAAGTAACTATTCACTTGAATGCTCTTCATATTTTTATAACCATGCCCTGTGTGTTCAACATATTCTGTTATCTACTCTCATTTTTTTTCTATTGGATGTATTATCGGCCAGCGTTATTCCACGGGGATAATAAATGGAGTCAGAGGAAGACGCCAGTTCTTTATACTGCAGATTTACACAGCCCCCCGGGGGAAGCATTAAACAGTAGCAGTGTGTTTTGTTAGGCAGTCACTGCACAAACAGCTGCCAAGTCACATCTAGTAAGTCCTTTCCTATTGTGGGTTATTTAATGGAGCTTATCTCAACTTTATTCTTAGCCTCAAATACAGTAAGTGTGATAAGTGTTACACAAAGCTTTAGGCAGAGATATAGAGGCAGAGGTCTGGAATATTTCATATAAAACACGGCCTATTTAGGTGGGATAGCAGTTATAATGAGAAAAAGACCAAAAATAACCCATGGTTTGCCACTAAAATATTCTCACCTCCAGCCAGGCTGCGTAACGGTGTCAGGATTTAAACTGGAGGACTGAAGGATGGATCTAGTTATTTTACTTAATTGCCATATAATTAATTCAGAAACTTCATAAAACTAACAAGTATGAGTATCACTCATGTATTATAAGGGATAATGTTCCCCCTACTGTAAATGATAAGGATATTAGAAGTCACTGAGGGGTTGTTCTGTGACCATATAAAGGCACAAGGCTACAGGCTGAGTTATACAGGGAACTCTGAGTATCACTCGTGTATTATAAGGGATAATGTACCCCCTACTGTAAATGATAAGGATATTAGAAGTCACTGAGGGGTTGTTCTGTGACCATATAAAGACACAAGGCTGCAGGCTGAGTTATACAGGGAACTCTGAGTATCACTCATGTATTATAAGGGATAATGTACCCCCTACTGTAAATGATAAGGATATTAGAAGTCACTGAGGGGTTGTTCTGTGACCATATAAAGGCACAAGGCTGCAGGCTGAGTTATACATTGAACTCTGAGTATTACTTATGTATTATAAGGGATTATGTACCCCCTACTGTAAATGATAAGGATATTAGAAGTCACTGAGGGGTTGTTCTGTGACCATATAAAGGCACAAGGCTGCAGGCTGAGTTATACAGGGAACTCTGAGTATCACTCATGTATTATAAGGGATAATGTACCCCCTACTGTAAATGATAAGGATATTAGAAGTCACTGAGGGGTTGTTCTGTGACCATATAAAGGCACAAGGCTGCAGGCTGAGTTATACATTGAACTCTGAGTATTACTTATGTATTATAAGGGATTATGTACCCCCTACTGTAAATGATAAGGATATTAGAAGTCACTGAGGGGTTGTTCTGTGACCATATAAAGGCACAAGGCTGCAGGCTGAGTTATACAGGGAACTCTGAGTATCACTCATGTATTATAAGGGATAATGTACCCCCTACTGTAAATGATAAGGATATTAGAAGTCACTGAGGGGTTGTTCTGTGACCATATAAAGGCACAAGGCTGCAGGCTGAGTTATACAGGGAACTCTGAGTGTCACTCATGTATTATAAGGGATAATGTACCCCCTACTGTAAATGATAAGGATATTAGAAGTCACTGAGGGGTTGTTCTGTGACCATATAAAGGCACAAGGCTGCAGGCTGAGTTATACAGGGAACTCTGAGTATCACTCATGTATTATAAGGGATAATGTACCCCCTACTGTAAAATATAAGAATGTTAGAAGTCACTGAGGGGTTGTTCTGTGACCATATAAAGGCACAAGGTTGCAGGCTGAGTTATACAGGGAACTCTGAGTATCACTCATGTATTATAAAGGATAATGTACCCCCTACTGTAAATGATAAGGATATTAGAAGTCACTGAGGGGTTGTTCTGTGACCATATAAAGGCACAAGGCTGCAGGCTGAGTTATACAGGGAACTCTGAGTATCACTCATGTATTATAAGGGATAATGTACCCCCTACTGTAAATGATAAGGATATTAGAAGTCACTGAGGGGTTGTTCTGTGACCATATAAAGGCACAAGGCTGCAGGCTGAGTTATACAGGGAACTCTGAGTATCACTCATGTATTATAAGGGATAATGTACCCCCCACTGTAAATGATAAGGACATTAAAAGTAAAGGATGATTCTGGTGTAAAGGCACACAGTTGCAGACTAAGCATATTTTGCTGACATTTATGGAACTCTAAGGTTATTACTATTATTCATTTAGATGCCGTGAGCATTAGAGGAGAAAAAGTACAGATTTACCCTGCACTCCTTATGGCAAAATGGGTGACTAATATCCTCTATCTGCAGCTCCCAGTAACACCTCTATTATGTTACATCTGCTTCAAGTCTTGGTGTTTCATCAGCAGATGTAGATAATTGGTGTTATGTTTTGCTCACAAAGACTTACAGACACACATTTATTGACCTGGATGATTTGCTGTTACATGTACCTACAGTAATTATACACAAACACTTACCAACAGATACAGAAACAGAGAAAGGGGGAACTAAGAAAAACATTTGCCGAATAAAAGTCGTGAACAAAACCCCTAAAGTTTTTCTGCGGAATGAGGGTTGACCAGTATTCTGATCAATATTTATATATAATACAATTAATAAATAATATTAATATCCCATGCAATTTCCAGAATATACTGGTAGAATACATACTGTGACAGTGGAGGGGTCAAACAAAGGCTCCTTGGGTGGCTCGGGCTCTGGAGGTTTGGCTACAGGCTTGGGTTCTTCCTTCTTTGGCTCAGGCTTTTTGGGTGGCATGATGATGAACACTAGCTTGGATGAGAAGCTCTTGGGTTCAGTGATGTGCAGTTCAATGTGGCCCAAGAGCTTCTTATCAGCGGAGCATTTTAAGGCCTCCAAACCTGCTCCCCTCCCCTCGTGCAGCTTGTTATGGACCTCATGACAATAGGGAGACTTCTATAAAAGGCCAAAACATTTGCTCAGCTATTTAGAGCAGGTGGACATAGCATTGTTCTGAATTATCACTTACATGGAGAGACGGCTCGTGGCACCTTAGAAATGCACAGAGCGTGGCAATACATTGAAGTTTATTAATAATGATCCCTCCCTCTGCTGCTCTCTGTGCTGTACATCACTGATTCCCTAATATAAACCAGTCGTCACATATACCGAGATATTTCCATAAATTGTCATTCACAGTCTTTACTTTTTCAAAGAAATGTGTCAGCTACAAAATAATGGGTTTCTTTCTTCTCGGCAGCCGTCGAACTGCAAATCAATAGAACTCAATACTAATCTCATTGCAACTATTATATATACATGTTAACCCTTTCAGTAGCACCCATTGATATAGCATCCGACTTACATATATTCACTCTATTATTCTGGGGTCTCTTCTGATCTATTGTGATAACCAAGGCATAGTCCAGCACCTCATTTACTTTGGGGTGAGTGCTTATTTGTGCCCTGGGTACCCCTGGAACTATAGCAGGGTGACTGTTACCCCAATGTGTCTATATATCTGTAACATTGTTATGAGCTAAGGGGGCCCAGTCTGAAGGTCAGTTAGGGGGAAATTTGGGGTGAGTGTTTATTTGTACCCTGGGTACCCCTGGAACTATAGCAGGGTGACTGTTACCCCAATGTGTCTATATATCTGTAACCTTGTTACGAGCTAAGGGGGCCCAGTCTGAAGGCCAGTTAGGGGGAGATTTGGGGTGAGTGTTTATTTGTACCCTGGGTACCGCTGGAACTATAGCAGAGTGACACCCCAATGTTTCTATATATCTGTAACCTTGTTATGAGCTAAGGGGGCCCAGCCTGAAGGTCAGTTAGGGTGAGATTTGGGGTGAGTGATTATTTGTGCCCTGGGTACCCCTGGAACTAAAGCATGGTGACTGTTACCCCAATGTTTCTATATATCTGTAACCTTGTTATGAGCTAAGGGGGCCCAGCCTGAAGGCAAGTTAGGGGGAGATTTGGGGTGAGTGCGTATTTGTGCCCTGGGTACCCCTGGAACTATAGCAGGGTGACACCCCAATGTTTCTATATATCTGTAACCTTGTTATGAGCTAAGGGGGCCCAGCCTGAAGGTCAGTTAGGGTGAGATTTGGGGTGAGTGATTATTTGTGCCCTGGGTACCCCTGGAACTAAAGCAGGGTGACTGTTACCCCAATGTTTCTATATATCTGTGACCTTGTTATGAGCTAAGGGGGCCCAGCCTGAAGGTCAGTTAGGGTGAGATTTGGGGTGAGTGATTATTTGTACCCTGGGTACCCCTGAAACTATAGCAGGGTGACTGTGACCCCAATGTATCTATATATCTGTAACCTTATGGTGATATTTGGGGTGAGTGCTGTAATTATAAACTTGTTAATTAATGAGAAGGATCTTGACCAAACCTTATACCAGGAAAGGGGGAATGAAACCTAAGATCCCAATGCCACTGTCCTAAGGGTATGAACTATTAATCTCCAAAGACTTTTTCTAATCCCCCAATGTTCTCACAACTGTAAATGATACAGTATAGTAAAAGCAGGGGAATCTCCTGGCATATTGCTGTAGTCTATAGGAGTAAGTAGAAGAGAAGGAAACGTATTGGAGATGTGATTAATAATACAATAGACAGGCTAGATTGAATTACTTGAATGATATCCATAAATGTAATAATTAGTCAGGCTTGATGCAGGAACACCAGTTAATAAGAACAGCAGGATTTCCGCAGTTAGATAAGGGCATTGATTTCCTTGTGTGCTGCATTCAGGTAATTAGGTTTTGTCCTTCTTTTAATGTTTTGTCCCTAAATGTCAACATTTATGAAAAGCAGAAATGGGATATTAAACAGGTAGAAATCTATCGAGTGTGTGGGAGGGAAATTGGTGGAAATTCTGGTGCCTGATGGGTCTGTTATGGAGATACTCTGACATTTTTTTCTATGGGGCCACATCATGGGGCCACTGTTGCTTTTCTTTTTTTTAAATTAGCCACCACCTGAATCACACACAATTCCACGACTTAAACTGATATTGCTAAACACATGGTGGCAGCGTTGGACTGGGCTACCAAGAAAAAACCCAGTGGGCCCAGACCTGCTCCCTGACCCCCCCCCTCCTGGCCTTGATCACCTTGTGTCTTGAAGCAAAAGAGGAATGTGCAGGGCAGGGGCTGTTGTAGGGGGGTTGCTCCTGGGGCAGAGGGCCGGGGAGGGGAGGAACGTGGGGGGCCCTGACATGGTAACCTGGTGGGCCCTGGACCCCCAATCTCATTCTGCATAGTGGCATTGAATTCCTGAACAATATTTCTAAATGTGAAGGTGGCTCAGGTAAGTGTTAGATGGCTAGGGCTTTCTCAGCACACAGGAATTAGTCAACTCTCATTGGTAGATGCATTCTCCTGTTTGTCCAAGCTCATAGTCTGGGCAAGAAGGATCCCTTGCTGCTATTAATGTAGAAGTGTTTGGATCAAAGGGAAGTTATACTGGCTAGGGATGCACCGAATCCTATATTTTTGGGATTCGGCCGATTTCCTGAATCCTTTGTGAAAGATTTGGTTGAATAACGAACCAAATCCGGATCCTAATTTGCATATGCAAATTAGGGGCAGGAAGGGGAAAAGTGGAAACATTTTTTTTTACTTCCTTGTTTTGTGACACGTGTTTTCCCTCCCCACCCCTAATTTTCATATGCAAATTAGGCTTTGGATTCGATCCGCCAGACTCAAGGATTCGGCCAAATTTGAATCCTGCTGAAAAAGGCCGAATCCTGACCGAATCCTGAACTGAATCCTGGATTCGGTGCATCCCTGATACTAACATTATAGAAATTAATATCGAACCAAATCCGAATCCTAATTTGCATATGCAAATTAGGGGCAGGAAGGGGAAACGTGGGAAGATTTCTTTTACTTCCGTGTTTTGTGACGAAAAGTCACATATTTTCCCTTCCCACCCCTAATTTGCATATGCAAATTAGGCTTTGGATTCGGTTCGGCCAAATCCAAATCCTGCTGAAAAAGGCCGAATCCTGTATTCGTTGCATCCCTAATGCTGCCATTATAAAAAGTAATAAAAATGAATTCTTATATTGCATAAAGCCATTCTTCATGGTCATACAACCTGTGGACAGTGCTGTTTTATTGTTATTTATATATATATATTTATTTACAGGCATACAATATATCATTCAGCAGCAGGTTCTAAGCAGCTAGAATTATGGGCTTATTTATAATGAAACCATGATTTAAAGCTCAGCTATGTGTGAGCCAATACCCAGCTGTAATTACCTGCATTGTCATGTCTTTCCCTACTCCGAGCTGAGAGAAGTGCCCTGCTTTGCATACATATGTACCATAAGGAAAGGCACTTGATCATGACTTGCTGGTGATCCATTAAATGACATTATTCATTTCTTCTTTGTGAATGGCAATTATTTTCCTAGTGCAACCTGGTCCCCGGCATGCCTTCCTCACTCAATCACTACACTGGCATTCTCTGCTTTATACGCTAAAATAAATTGATGTACAGCTGGTCTGAGCCATTCACACAGCCAGCAGGCTTCATCTATCAAGAATAAAGAGCTTTTTTAAGGATGAAAAAAAACCTACTTTATCAAACTGATCATTTCAATGACCTCTGTATTCTCTTTCTAAGCTTCTCAAAAATATTGTAAATACACTAAAACTTTTTACTTTAGGATGTGGGTTTGTTGGTTATTACAATGGTACAGTAAGTGACCCCTTCTGTATCTTCTACAGTGAAAAATAGTCATAGAAGAAAACTACCCGCCTGTATTAAACAATATAAGCTATCTTTCCACAAATTATTCTGGTGATAGAGAAGACCTATTTGGGTCTTCCTCATACTGCATATCCCTAAAATATCCGTACTGTTCTTGACAATGCAAAGCGAAAAGACACAAATACTTAGAAAGGTCTAAAGTTTAAGTGGTTCTAAACCAGATTTGGTTTGGGTGAAGCCACTTTCTTTGATGCAAAACTTTGGTTCAAGGTCCCTTTAGCTCATAACAATGTTATAGTCATATGTAGACATCACCATCACAGTTCCACCAATATCTAAGTTTGCAAATAAGTGTTTCCTCAAATATCTCACTCTCATTGACCTTCAAGCTTGTCTTCCAGGAGTATGAAAGGGACAATATAGGCATTTTACTCTTGACCTTCCCGTTAAGGCTTTGGGCAACCTAGGGGAGCAAGCCTCGCAGTCTGGGAACTGATGGTTCACCCGTATGGTCTTCGTATCTTTGTTTTGGAAAGCTCCAGTTAGTTCAGAATTAGAAACCAGACAAATGGTGTACCTTCTCTAGCTGCACCTATCTACATATGTTGTACTGTTGTAAGTCTGTTTCTATCTTCCATAAGGATGGGCAGCTTCACGTTCTTTGAGTGGTGATGTGTGGTGAAGGGTGGAATCTCTGTCTTATTTTTCTTTCCTAAACTTAACTAACTGCAGTTGAACAATTCTACTCAAAGCAGCTGGTAGTTGCCTTGCCATGAGAAAGGCTAGCCTTCTTTTTCATATACCTCAACCCATGCCTAAAATCATTAGGCTGTGTATAGGAGCACTATCATCTTGAAAAGCTTGACCTTGTTGGTTTGTGCCTAAAATGGCAGCAATACTCCCTGGCTTGGATTCTACCATGGATTTCATTTTTAATTTTTCATTCTACCTTTGATTGTCTTTTTTAGGCAGCATTGATCAGGCAATTTTCACACCGGCAGTGTCGAAAATGCCATGTCTACTGTGAGCCTAATAGCATACTTCTACAGAGGCCTTCAGCAAACGTAGGATGCTGTTCCTGCTATAGGTATGTCTTGACTCTTGGTTTCTTGTAGATGGATTGATGGCTATGTGTGGTGGGTGGCTTAAAGCAGCTTTACTCACTAGCTTATTGCCCAGTATATGTGGCTCTCCAAATGGCTTTCCTGATCGATATCTGGCCAAAAGTCGGGCAGATGTCGGGCAGATGTCGATCAGTAGGGATCCGGTTAGATCAAGGACCACATGAGTTTGTTGATGCTGTCCTCGATCCGACCGCCTGTATGCTCAACATTGTAATCCAATCGTTGGGCCTAGGGGAGAGATCTGCCTATTTGGTGCTGTTGCTGAACAAGTGGCTCTCTACATGTATGGCCACCTTTACACAGACCAAGACCAATGCCAGAGTTTGCCTTTGATAAGTGTCCTGCAATTGTTTACGTAGCACTAATGAGCCATGTAAAGATCAAAAAAGGGAACCAGGAAAGAACAATCCATGGTGCATCATGGTCTTTTTTTGACAGATTCTATTAAATAGACACTCTGCATGCATGTTCTCAACCTTTTCATTAAAGATATAACCCAATGTGCAACTACTGTAGTATATATTTCTGCCTCCAAATGAGTTCATATTTCCATATTAGCACCTCTGTCTTAGACCTTCCAACTATGCCCAGAGAATGTGTGGCATGTTCAGCCCTTTCACTCTGTGTTTGTTATTAAGTCCCATGTTTAACATTAGGACAGCTGCTTTCATCCTAAGTGCAAGTGTTAGCTATTTGCGTTGTTCTTATTATTGAAAGGTCTTCTTTAATTGACACTTACATAGCTGTACATTAACATGACAACGGTGCTGTACAACTCCCTTAAATAAATAAGGGTAATGAAGTATTGTATATCTGGAAGGGTCAATAGAAAGGATTCAGTTGATTCTCCTCTAGGAAACACATTCTTCTATGCAGACAACATCAGCCAGTAAAGCCGTTTTGGGGAGATGCCTTCAAAAGGGGTCACCTGGCAAGCTAAGCAAGAGTTGGGATGGGGTGAAAAAAAGTCACTATAACCCGAGTAAATGAAGTGAATGTGAATCTATAAGTATGGATGGTGTTTCTTTAGGTAGGAGAGCTTGTGTGATGTACAGATGCAGCCACTTTGGTTTGTCTGTTTGACACAGAATAACTAAACACAGATATCCCATTTATCTCATTTAACACAGAAAACTGCGTCACAACATCCCATCTAATTAAAGCATTCACCATTGTGAACAATGGAGCTTTGGTATGCTAATGAAAAGGTTAAATGCATTAAATGAGTTAAGATGACTTAAGATAACACAGTTTCTTCAATTACCCCTGAGTCATGACGCATTTAACTCACAAATCCAAGTGGCTTCATCTGTACTATCCTGTAGGTTACAGTCCAATGTAGTATAGACAGGAACAAGTGAGCATCCCTCGTAAGGAAGGGGATTGTCCATAATGAGTGTCTTTGATTCCCCTTTGAAGGGTGTATTTGTGTGTGTTTTTACAGAGTCCGGGATAGTGAGGAATGAAAAGAATTCAAGTCAGGTCTGGGGACCATGTGAATGAGATTAGGCAGAGCTATAATAAGTGCAAGACAGAAAGGGCCCATGAGCAGTCAATAGCTCCAACCAAGAGTGTTAAAAGTTAGTTCTCCAATGAGTATCACCAAAGTAGAGACCCAAGGGCTCAGGGGAAGCAGTTGTTCCTCCTGAACAGGTCCCAGTGGGCTCCAAGAAACCGAAATTGACTATCAATGTATTTACTGTGATATTGAACAGCGACAAGACTAGACCACGCCGGGTCACCCATGTCGGAAAAAGTTTGGCGGGTGCGCGTGACCTCTCCTGATCTCTGCTGGTCAAGCCCCCCTCCCCCAATGCATGCTCGTGAAGGTGCACAAACAAGTTAATTTAAAGGAGAAAGCGGAGGGGAGGGGGGGATTTTAATACTATGGAGGAAGCCAACCCCCTCGGCGCATGCCCACCTGTTCCCTGGGCCCCCCCAGCAACCATGGGGTCTGTTTCCTCTATAGTTATGCCACTAACACTCTGATATACAGTAGAAGGGCCAGCACTCATTGTTTTTCTGTTATAGCCCAACATGGGTGTAAAGAAGCCAATTAAATCAATGCTAAATGTAGGGTGCCATTAGAGGTAACTCATACAGCCTGCCCAACTATGAATATGTTCATTTGTTCCCAGGAATGTGCTAAGGCTATCAATCACTTGTGTCTATTCCAGTGTCAATCCCTGTGTCTATCCCCGTGTCTATCCCCGTGTCTATCTCTGTTTCTATCCCCATGTTTATCTCTGTGTCTATCACTGGGTCTATCCCTGTGTCTATCCCCATGTCAATCCCTTCATCTATCCCTGTGTCTATCCCTGGGCAAGAGATCTGCTCATAAAAGGCCTTCAAGCACCCATATGTAATAAAAGGGCCTGCTCTGTGATACTAATTAGAAATATTAGAAATTGCTCAGAAGTGGAGCCGTTATGTTGCAGTTATGAGACATGCAATTTAGAGGAATAAATCCCATGAGGTTGTAGCTAGAATAACCTTCTTCCCATGAACAGAAAAGTTAGTGTTAATGCAACAAACACAGAAGCCTTAGGTGATACGTAAAATAGCTGTACCTTCTGGACCTACTCCAGCTACATTATATATATATATATATAGAAGGATGTTACTGCTCATATAGAAGGATCCCATTGAGCATGGACTGGTTAGATGGTGGTTGGGTGAGCATAGAGTAAGCACAGCAGAAGAGTCATGACTGCAAAGAAATGGTTGAATGATGAATATAACCTTGTTATCTGCAGCTCTAAAAGCTATTTATTGTGGGAAGGTTCAGTGCAGCAAGAATAGCTTCTGCCTCAATTCAGTATTAACAATTATTATTATACCTTGTAATGCACAAGTGATACTCAGAGTTCCCTGTATAACTCAGCCTGCAGCCTTGTGCCTTTATATGGTCACAGAACAACCCCTCAGTGACTTCTAATATCCTTATCATTTACAGTAGGGGGTACATTATCCCTTATAATACATGAGTGATACTCAGAGTTCCCTGTATAACTCAGCCTGCAGCCTTGTGTCTTTATATGGTCACAGAACAACCCCTCAGTGACTTCTAATATCCTTATCATTTACAGTAGGGGGTACATTATCCCTTATAATACATGAGTGATACTCAGAGTTCCCTGTATAACTCAGCCTGCAGCCTTGTGCCTTTATATGGTCACAGAACAACCCATCAGTTACTTTTAATATCCTTATCATTTACAGTAGGGGGTACATTATCCCTTCTAACTAATATTCTTAAACACAACATTCCTAAATTTGATTGTACAGAGAGATCCCATAAAACTTTGGCAGCATAGGTATTCCCTGTACTAAGCACAATTCAGCAGGAACAGTCCCTAAGTTTGCTCATAGTCTGTACAGAGAGATCCCATAAAACTATGGCAGCATAGGTATTCCCTGTACTAGTGATTGGTGGAGTTTCGCTTTGCCGAAAAATTCGCAAATTTCCAGCGAAATTCGCGAAACTGCGAGTCAGCGTCTCGTTTTTGACGCCGGAGTCCATTTTTTTTTTACACCACCTTTTCTGCAAAAAAATGGCGGCCTTCTTATATGTTTATCCTTTTTCTCTATTAATAACATTAGGATCAACCATCATTTTTACCAGCCGCGTGGCAAACCTACTTGGTATACACCCTCTGAAACTGTCCTTTCCCCAGGCAAGATCCTTACTATACATACTGTCCCATTGTTACACTCCCCAGACAAGATCCTTACTATACACAATGTCCCACTGTTACACTCCCCAGACAAGATCCTTACTATACATACTGTCCCATTGTTACACTCCCCAGACAAGATCCTTACTATACACACTGTCCCACTGTTACACTCCCCAGACAAGATCCTTACTATACAGTATCACACAGTTCCAGAACTTTATTAGATAAAATCTGCACCCCTCCTGTTCTACACACTGCTGCCCAATGTCACTATGTGAGTACAAAGGCTGGAATGACAAACACCGGGGCTGCTTTATAATAACTGCTGACAGATTCTGTCCAACTGTCATTGGCCAAGGTCACAGACATATCTGCCCCATTCACTGCAGTACATGCGGCTCCTCTATTAAAGAGACAGATCCTATTAGGGATTATGGAGTCACACTGACTGATATACCCCGTGCTCAGCACATGACACAACCCGGGGGTCTTTATTCTACTGCTGCCCCATAACATGGGGGTTATCTTCCCTTCTGTGCTATTCACATTGTCTCTACCCCTCCTCCTCTCCAATACATTTTATAAAATTACACCTTGAACCTTATATATATATACTGTATATACTGTATAACCCCCCTCCAATGTGACAATGACTTGTAGCAATAAAGTAGGCAGGATCTGTGGGAAAACTGACTTCTACTACATTGTTTCATGAGTCAGAACCAGAACAGAAAGGGACAGACGGACACTGTTTTTACCAGCGATTACATTTACACAGTGACTGGATCTTAACACACAACCTGCAAAGAGGTATAATGAATGTGCTATAAATAAGCTTTAACTTAACAGATAAATAATATAATATCTCCTTAAATTTCATAGTAACATGGAATATGTATGGAAATGTACTCACTCCCCTGATCTCCATTGTAAGCAGCAGTCCTGCCCTGCTTTATGGCAGCTGAGATTCTAGCTATCTGTATAACAGAGCATTCTGTCCCAGTAGCTGCACAGATCCTATCTGATCCCCACTGTAAGCAACAGTCCTGTCCTGCTTTATGGCAGCTGAGATTCTAGCTATCTGTATAACAGAACATTCTGTCCCAGTAGCTGCACAGATCCTATCTGATCCCCACTGTAAGCAATAGTCCTGTCCTGCTTTATGGCAGCTGAGATTCTAGCTATCTGTATAACAGAACATTCTGTCCCAGTGGCTGCACAGATCCTATCTCATCCCCATTGTAAGCAGCAGTCCTGTCCTGCTTTATGGCAGCTGAGATTCTAGCTATCTGTATAACAGAACATTCTGTCCCAGTGGCTGCACAGATCCTATCTGATCCCCATTGTAAGCAGCAGTCCTGTCCTGCTTTATGGCAGCTGAGATTCTAGCTATCTGGGGGTGAACAGTACCAGAGTGTTTGGAGACTTTCTTCTATAGTAATTATATATTTCTTACACACACACACTAGGAGGAGACAGCAGCCATACAAATGACACCCATCAGCACCTCCACCCCATTCTATTCATTCTCTCATCATCAGTCGGAGCAACTGGCTCCCTGATCACATAACACACGTTACACCCCCTCCTCCTCCTCCTCCTCCTCCTCCTCCTCCGCAGCAGCAGCTATTGTTCTCTGAACTACTAAATGGCAGCTGCTTGTAAACCCCACCCAAACGGTGTCTCCCCAACAGGTGCCCCCGGCCAGCCTGGCAATCTGCTAAATATAACAATATAACAATATAACAATGCGACATTCATACATTATATATATACATTAGATCATTCAGTCCCTTAAACTGAATAATCAGAACCTCAAATAAAGTCCACAACTAATGGAAGAGCCGCACAGATTATTGTGTCCAGGTCCTCAGTGAGTGTTGGACTAAGACTTCTGGGAGATGTTGGGCAGGAGCAGCAGGAGGGCCACAGACTGGACACGTCTGATGTTTAGAATAATTTGTGGCACATCAAGGGGCTTAACGTGAGATGCCAGGATAGCTGTGAGGATTGATGGGGTCCAATATGCCTACCAGGCCATCCCTTCTGTGAGCATCCAGGACCCCC
Source organism: Xenopus petersii (assembly GCA_038501925.1). Taxonomy (NCBI): domain Eukaryota; kingdom Metazoa; phylum Chordata; class Amphibia; order Anura; family Pipidae; genus Xenopus; species Xenopus petersii. The sequence goes on along the minus strand of CM076682.1, from coordinate 161,240,346 downwards.
TGATTCAGCATCAGATTGGGGGTCTGGGACCGACTGGGGTTTTTTAACTCAAGGCCCCCCAGGCCCATCAGCCCCCCCTCCTCAGCCACATCCCCCCCTACATCCCCCAGACACCAGCCCCCCTCCCCCACATCTGTTTTTATCTTATAACAGTGTGATCGGGGGTTGGTGGGAGAAGTCAGTGTACAGTGACTAGGGTCGGGGTGAGTGGGGGCCCACAAGGGTCAGAGCCCACTGGGGTTTTTCCCGGTGACCCCTTGGACCAGTCCGACCCTGCCCCTGATAAGTCTCCTGACTGACCCTTATGGTGGAGCTACTCTATTGTAAACAGAAATAGTGAATATTACTAGTGATTTCTAGGGGTGCAAATATTTCTGTTGCCTCCATGCGCTAGTCCCAATGACCACCCTCCTTGTTTTGTTTTTCCTTTCAATCCAAGGTCTCTTATTCTCTTATTTAGGCTTGATAAAGGGCCCGGGTGGCCCGAAACGTTGCCCTGTTTGAAATGTTTTGATACAATAAATTACACGTTTATTCAAATCTACGGTGTGCTACTGATAACTGCTTTGACAAGGTCTCTTATTCTGACATGTTCCCTTCCCCCCTCTCTCCGAGCAGCACATTTAAGTTGTCAGCTTAATGGGCCAAGCTGTTAGTAAACTCACATAACAGCCGGGGCAAATGGTTCAGTAAAATCTGCTCCAAAATGAATCGTATTCCTGCTGCCCAAATTGGATTTTATAGGAGCAATTTGACTTTTCATTTCAGCGGAAACAACATCAACCGAGAGGTCAGGGAAATGCCGCTGGGCACATGTCGTTCCCCTCCAAACATCAATAAAATGACATTCATTGTTCCCACTCCTTCCCTTGTTCCAATATCTTTCTCTCTCATTGCCCCCTCCACTCTCTCCACCCCCCCTCAGCTTTATTACCCCCCATTTCACATAACCCAGAGGAATTCATATCCAGTGCAGAATACGTTATTACTTGACACAGGCAATGCCATAGTGTAACTAATATTTTCTGCTCAGCTGTTGGGGAAAAAATCTGATTGGTTGGGGAATATTTCTAGACTCTAAGGGGCTAATTCATTAAGCAGCGAAAATGCGCTAGCGATGCCTTCGCCACACTCCGCCGCACTTTGCCAGCGCTACACAAATTCACTAAAATGCGGAGTTGTGCTCAGGGAGGCGAATGGTAGCGAAGTTGCACTAGCGTTAATTAGTCAACAAACTGAAGTTACGATAGCGATGCCTAATTTGCATACGGCGCCAAGTTAAAGTACAATGGGCGTACAGTATATGTAGCAGCAAATACATTACACTACACAAGCCTGGGAAAGCTTCATAAAATAAAATAGAGTTGTTATATTGCCCTATACATGTACCCACTGTATAGTTTAGGTGCCATATGTTAGGAAATGTAGGGGGGAAGGAGAGTACCTCCAAAAAAAATGTACGATCTTTTTCAGCCTATCACCCTTAAAAAAGGAAAAGACACCAGCGTTTTTTGGGACTTAGAAAAAATTTTAACTTTTTTTGAACCAATCGCTATCTACTCTATTGCACTTCGCCTGGTCTCAGTTGGCGAAGGCAAGTCTGGCGCAAGAGTTAACGTTCATGAAAATCCGCAAGTTAGTGAATTAGCGTAGTTACGTCCCTTCGCCATAGCGCAACTTCGCCCGGCGTAAGGGTGCGAAGTAGCGCTAGGGTAGGTCCACTTCGCTAGCGAATTTACGCTAGCGTTAGCCACTTCGCGCTTTAGTGAATTTGCCCCTAATTATTATTATTATTACTATATATATATATATATATATATATATATATATATATATACACATAATACACAGAGCTGTAAATTAAATGTGATTATGCAAAGAAATCACATGAATTACATACATAGAACATATAGAGTTACAGACATAATGACCAGTACCAGTACAAAAGGTGAGGAAGGCCCTATGCAAAAGAGCTTACAATCTAAAGGGGAAGGGAACAAGACACAAGGTGTGGGAGTGGGCAAGATCAGAATTGAGTGGGTGAGAGATGTAGTACTGCATGTGGTATTGTATTTGGTAGTTAAACAGAGTGAGGGTTGACTTCTCTAAATAAGTGAGAGATCTTTTAAAAGCAGAAAGGTTGGGAGAAAGTGGGACAGACTGTGGGAGAGAGTTCCAGAGGAGGGGTGCAGCCCTTGCAAAGTCTTGAATGCGAGTGTGTGAGGAGGTAATGAGAGAAGAGTTAAGGAGCAGGTCAGTAGAGGAGAGTAGTAAGCGGTTGGGTGAGTATATAGAGATGAGTTCAGAGATGTAGGGTGGGGCAGAGTTATGATGTGCTTTGAATGTGAGGGTCATTAATTAGAATTTTATTGTGAAAGGTAGTGGAAGCCAGTGCAGGGATTGTCAGAGAGACTGGCACTGTGGCATGGCAGAGAGACAGGCAGAGTGACATGGCACAGTGACTGCCAGTGTGGCATGGCAGAGAGACTGACAGAGTAGCAGAGAGACTGGCGATTTGGTATGGCAGAGAGACTGGCGAAGTGACATGGCAGAGAAACTGACAGAGAGACTAATAGAGAGACTGGAAGAGAGACTGTAAGAGAGATTGTCAGAGTAGGAGCGGTTACTGAGGTGTATAAGCCTGGAGGCAGTGTTCATTATGGACTGGAGAGCTGACAGTCTCTGGAGAGTTATGGTAGTCTAGACATGATATGACAAGAGAGTGAATAAATAATTATACAGCATCTTGGGTGATAAATGATCGTAACAGTTTCACCAAGTTCGGATGAAGTAAAAACATTATTATTGCGAAGATTCTTTTTCATTAATTACTTTAAGCTCATTTAAAGCTAAAATATACTGATTCTTGTAATTTATTAATTATATATGTTACATTTTAGATCATTAAAAACAATGACCCATTGCCAATTGCTATCCCATTACATCAATTTGAGTTATGAGTTTCAGGTAAAATGTAAAAAATGTTAAATATAAACCATGTAACAAAGATTTAAAAAGATTTATTATAAGGTTTATGTATCTTTCTCAGACGCTCGTGTTCTTAGAAACCTATAAACTATAGAATCAGCATTAGAATGATATTGTTTCATGTTAGAAGCCAAAATTAGACATGATTCTTTTACACCATCATCACATGAAAAACCTTCCTGCCATTCAAATACACATTTTCTGCTGCTGTACATGACATTGTTGTTTCGTTTATTTCAGGTAAGGTCACTATCTGAGTACAAAAGAAGATTTCCATGGAAACAGTTGCTACAAAATGAATTCAATATGTTTACTATGGCTTGTAAGTGCTCAAATACATCTCTCTGGGCAGTAGAAGTTTAAAGTGATCACAGAAACTTTATTCAAACATGCCAGTAATTCTGCAGAAGACTTCCATTCTCATTATGTGAACATTCATTCATAACTTTAGTTTTAGCTTTATAAATTAAAACATTCAATACTTTTTCTATGTAAAACAATTCTAATATTTCCATCTGTATCTGTTGACGTCCAATAATTAACCTCATAGTTGTGCTTCAAGATGAGTGTCAACAAACTGTCACCCTAACTGACCTTCAGACTGGGCCCCCTTAGCTCATAACAAGGTTACAGATATATAGAAACATTGGGGTAACAGTCACCCTGTTATAGTTCCAGGGGTACCCAGGGTACAAATAAGCACTCACCCCAAATCTCCCCCTAACTGACCTTCAGACTGGGCCCCCTTAGCTCATAACAAGGTTACAGATATATAGAAACATTGGGGTAACAGTCACCATGCTATAGTTCCAGGGGTACCCAGGGCACAAATAAACACTCACCCCAAATCTCCCCCTAACTGACCTTCAGACTGGGCCCCCTTAGCTCATAACAAGGTTACAGATATATAGAAACATTGGGGTAACAGTCACCCTGCTATAGTTCCAGGGGTACCCAGGGTACAAATAAACACTCACCCCAAATCTCCCCCTAACTGACCTTCAGACTGGGCCCCCTTAGCTCATAACAAGGTTACAGATATATAGAAACATTGGGGTAACAGTCACCCTGCTATAGTTCCAGGGGTACCCAGGGTACAAATAAGCACTCACCCCAAATCTCCCCCTAACTGACCTTCAGACTGGGCCCCCTTAGCTCATAACAAGGTTACAGATATATAGAAACATTGGGGTAACAGTCACCCTGCTATAGTTCCAGGGGTACCCAGGGCACAAATAAACACTCACCCCAAATCTCCCCCTAACTGACCTTCAGACTGGGCCCCCTTAGCTCATAACAAGGTTACAGATATATAGAAACATTGGGGTAACAGTCACCCTGCTATAGTTCCAGGGGTACCCAGGGCACAAATAAACACTCACCCCAAATCTCCCCCTAACTGACCTTCAGACTGGGCCCCCTTAGCTCATAACAAGGTTACAGATATATAGAAACATTGGGGTGTCACCCTGCTATAGTTCCAGGGGTACCCAGGGTACAAATAAACACTCACCCCAAATCTCCCCCTAACTGACCTTCAGACTGGGCCCCCTTAGCTCATAACAAGGTTACAGATATATAGAAACATTGGGGTGTCACCCTGCTATAGTTCCAGGGGTACTCAGGGCACAAATAAACACTCACCCCAAATCTCCCCCTAACTGGCCTTCAGACTGGGCCCCCTTAGCTCATAACAAGGTTACAGATATATAGAAACATTGGGGTAACAGTCACCCTGCTATAGTTCCAGGGGTACCCAGGGTACAAATAAACACTCACCCCAAATCTCCCCCTAACTGACCTTCAGGCTGGGCCCCCTTAGCTCATAACAAGGTTACAGATATATAGATACATTGGGGTGTCACCCTGCTATAGTTCCAGGGGTACCCAGGGCACAAATAAACACTCACCCCAAATCTCCCCCTAACTGACCTTCAGACTGGGCCCCCTTAGCTCATAACAAGGTTACAGATATATAGAAACATTGGGGTAACAGTCACCCTGCTATAGTTCCAGGGGTACCCAGGGTACAAATAAACACTCACCCCAAATCTCCCCCTAACTGGCCTTCAGACTGGGCCCCCTTAGCTCATAACAAGGTTACAGATATATAGAAACATTGGGGTGTCACCCTGCTATAGTTCCAGGGGTACCCAGGGTACAAATAAACACTCACCCCAAATCTCCCCCTAACTGACCTTCAGGCTGGACCCCCTTAGCTCATAACAAGGTTACAGATATATAGAAACATTGGGGTGTCACCCTGCTATAGTTCCAGGGGTACCCAGGGTACAAATAAGCACTCACCCCAAATCTCCCCCTAACTGACCTTCAGACTGGGCCCCTGTAGCTCATAACAAGGTTACAGATATATAGAGACATTGGGGTAACAGTCACCCTGCTATAGTTCCAGGGGTACCCAGGGTACAAATAAGCACTCACCCCAAATCTCCCCCTAACTGACCTTCAGGCTGGGCCCCCTTAGCTCATAACAAGGTTACAGATATATAGAAACATTGGGGTGTCACCCTGCTATAGTTCCAGGGGTACCCAGGGTACAAATAAACACTCACCCCAAATCTCCCCCTAACTGACCTTCAGACTGGGCCCCCTTAGCTCATAACAAGGTTACAGATATATAGAAACATTGGGGTAACAGTCACCCTGCTATAGTTCCAGGGGTACCCAGGGCACAAATAAACACTCACCCCAAATCTCCCCCTAACTGACCTTCAGGCTGGGCCCCCTTAGCTCATAACAAGGTTACAGATATATAGATACATTGGGGTGTCACCCTGCTATAGTTCCAGGGGTACCCAGGGCACAAATAAACACTCACCCCAAATCTCCCCCTAACTGACCTTCAGACTGGGCCCCCTTAGCTCATAACAAGGTTACAGATATATAGAAACATTGGGGTAACAGTCACCCTGCTATAGTTCCAGGGGTACCCAGGGTACAAATAAACACTCACCCCAAATCTCCCCCTAACTGGCCTTCAGACTGGGCCCCCTTAGCTCATAACAAGGTTACAGATATATAGAAACATTGGGGTGTCACCCTGCTATAGTTCCAGGGGTACCCAGGGTACAAATAAGCACTCACCCCAAATCTCCCCCTAACTGACCTTCAGACTGGGCCCCCTTAGCTCATAACAAGGTTACAGATATATAGAAACATTGGGGTAACAGTCACCATGCTATAGTTCCAGGGGTACCCAGGGCACAAATAAACACTCACCCCAAATCTCCCCCTAACTGACCTTCAGACTGGGCCCCCTTAGCTCATAACAAGGTTACAGATATATAGAAACATTGGGGTAACAGTCACCCTGCTATAGTTCCAGGGGTACCCAGGGTACAAATAAACACTCACCCCCAAATCTCCCCCTAACTGACCTTCAGACTGGGCCCCCTTAGCTCATAACAAGGTTACAGATATATAGAAACATTGGGGTAACAGTCACCCTGCTATAGTTCCAGGGGTACCCAGGGTACAAATAAGCACTCACCCCAAATCTCCCCCTAACTGACCTTCAGACTGGGCCCCCTTAGCTCATAACAAGGTTACAGATATATAGAAACATTGGGGTAACAGTCACCCTGCTATAGTTCCAGGGGTACCCAGGGCACAAATAAACACTCACCCCAAATCTCCCCCTAACTGACCTTCAGACTGGGCCCCCTTAGCTCATAACAAGGTTACAGATATATAGAAACATTGGGGTAACAGTCACCCTGCTATAGTTCCAGGGGTACCCAGGGCACAAATAAACACTCACCCCAAATCTCCCCCTAACTGACCTTCAGACTGGGCCCCCTTAGCTCATAACAAGGTTACAGATATATGGAAACATTGGGGTGTCACCCTGCTATAGTTCCAGGGGTACCCAGGGTACAAATAAACACTCACCCCAAATCTCCCCCTAACTGACCTTCAGACTGGGCCCCCTTAGCTCATAACAAGGTTACAGATATATAGAAACATTGGGGTAACAGTCACCCTGCTATAGTTCCAGGGGTACCCAGGGCACAAATAAACACTCACCCCAAATCTCCCCCTAACTGACCTTCAGACTGGGCCCCCTTAGCTCATAACAAGGTTACAGATATATAGAAACATTGGGGTGTCACCCTGCTATAGTTCCAGGGGTACCCAGGGTACAAATAAACACTCACCCCAAATCTCCCCCTAACTGACCTTCAGACTGGGCCCCCTTAGCTCATAACAAGGTTACAGATATATAGAAACATTGGGGTGTCACCCTGCTATAGTTCCAGGGGTACTCAGGGCACAAATAAACACTCACCCCAAATCTCCCCCTAACTGGCCTTCAGACTGGGCCCCCTTAGCTCATAACAAGGTTACAGATATATAGAAACATTGGGGTGTCACCCTGCTATAGTTCCAGGGGTACCCAGGGTACAAATAAACACTCACCCCAAATCTCCCCCTAACTGACCTTCAGACTGGGCCCCCTTAGCTCATAACAAGGTTACAGATATATAGAAACATTGGGGTAACAGTCACCCTGCTATAGTTCCAGGGGTACCCAGGGTACAAATAAACACTCACCCCAAATCTCCCCCTAACTGGCCTTCAGACTGGGCCCCCTTAGCTCATAACAAGGTTACAGATATATAGAAACATTGGGGTGTCACCCTGCTATAGTTCCAGGGGTACCCAGGGTACAAATAAGCACTCACCCCAAATCTCCCCCTAACTGACCTTCAGACTGGGCCCCCTTAGCTCATAACAAGGTTACAGATATATAGAAACATTGGGGTAACAGTCACCATGCTATAGTTCCAGGGGTACCCAGGGCACAAATAAACACTCACCCCAAATCTCCCCCTAACTGACCTTCAGACTGGGCCCCCTTAGCTCATAACAAGGTTACAGATATATAGAAACATTGGGGTAACAGTCACCCTGCTATAGTTCCAGGGGTACCCAGGGTACAAATAAACACTCACCCCCAAATCTCCCCCTAACTGACCTTCAGACTGGGCCCCCTTAGCTCATAACAAGGTTACAGATATATAGAAACATTGGGGTAACAGTCACCCTGCTATAGTTCCAGGGGTACCCAGGGTACAAATAAGCACTCACCCCAAATCTCCCCCTAACTGACCTTCAGACTGGGCCCCCTTAGCTCATAACAAGGTTACAGATATATAGAAACATTGGGGTAACAGTCACCCTGCTATAGTTCCAGGGGTACCCAGGGCACAAATAAACACTCACCCCAAATCTCCCCCTAACTGACCTTCAGACTGGGCCCCCTTAGCTCATAACAAGGTTACAGATATATGGAAACATTGGGGTGTCACCCTGCTATAGTTCCAGGGGTACCCAGGGTACAAATAAACACTCACCCCAAATCTCCCCCTAACTGACCTTCAGACTGGGCCCCCTTAGCTCATAACAAGGTTACAGATATATAGAAACATTGGGGTAACAGTCACCCTGCTATAGTTCCAGGGGTACCCAGGGCACAAATAAACACTCACCCCAAATCTCCCCCTAACTGACCTTCAGACTGGGCCCCCTTAGCTCATAACAAGGTTACAGATATATAGAAACATTGGGGTGTCACCCTGCTATAGTTCCAGGGGTACCCAGGGTACAAATAAACACTCACCCCAAATCTCCCCCTAACTGACCTTCAGACTGGGCCCCCTTAGCTCATAACAAGGTTACAGATATATAGAAACATTGGGGTGTCACCCTGCTATAGTTCCAGGGGTACTCAGGGCACAAATAAACACTCACCCCAAATCTCCCCCTAACTGGCCTTCAGACTGGGCCCCCTTAGCTCATAACAAGGTTACAGATATATAGAAACATTGGGGTAACAGTCACCCTGCTATAGTTCCAGGGGTACCCAGGGTACAAATAAACACTCACCCCAAATCTCCCCCTAACTGACCTTCAGGCTGGGCCCCCTTAGCTCATAACAAGGTTACAGATATATAGATACATTGGGGTGTCACCCTGCTATAGTTCCAGGGGTACCCAGGGCACAAATAAACACTCACCCCAAATCTCCCCCTAACTGACCTTCAGACTGGGCCCCCTTAGCTCATAACAAGGTTACAGATATATAGAAACATTGGGGTAACAGTCACCCTGCTATAGTTCCAGGGGTACCCAGGGTACAAATAAACACTCACCCCAAATCTCCCCCTAACTGGCCTTCAGACTGGGCCCCCTTAGCTCATAACAAGGTTACAGATATATAGAAACATTGGGGTGTCACCCTGCTATAGTTCCAGGGGTACCCAGGGTACAAATAAACACTCACCCCAAATCTCCCCCTAACTGACCTTCAGGCTGGACCCCCTTAGCTCATAACAAGGTTACAGATATATAGAAACATTGGGGTGTCACCCTGCTATAGTTCCAGGGGTACCCAGGGTACAAATAAGCACTCACCCCAAATCTCCCCCTAACTGACCTTCAGACTGGGCCCCTGTAGCTCATAACAAGGTTACAGATATATAGAGACATTGGGGTAACAGTCACCCTGCTATAGTTCCAGGGGTACCCAGGGTACAAATAAGCACTCACCCCAAATCTCCCCCTAACTGACCTTCAGGCTGGGCCCCCTTAGCTCATAACAAGGTTACAGATATATAGAAACATTGGGGTGTCACCCTGCTATAGTTCCAGGGGTACCCAGGGTACAAATAAACACTCACCCCAAATCTCCCCCTAACTGACCTTCAGACTGGGCCCCCTTAGCTCATAACAAGGTTACAGATATATAGAAACATTGGGGTAACAGTCACCCTGCTATAGTTCCAGGGGTACCCAGGGCACAAATAAACACTCACCCCAAATCTCCCCCTAACTGACCTTCAGACTGGGCCCCCTTAGCTCATAACAAGGTTACAGATATATAGAAACATTGGGGTGTCACCCTGCTATAGTTCCAGGGGTACCCAGGGTACAAATAAACACTCACCCCAAATCTCCCCCTAACTGACCTTCAGACTGGGCCCCCTTAGCTCATAACAAGGTTACAGATATATAGAAACATTGGGGTGTCACCCTGCTATAGTTCCAGGGGTACTCAGGGCACAAATAAACACTCACCCCAAATCTTCCCCTAACTGGCCTTCAGACTGGGCCCCCTTAGCTCATAACAAGGTTACAGATATATAGAAACATTGGGGTAACAGTCACCCTGCTATAGTTCCAGGGGTACCCAGGGTACAAATAAACACTCACCCCAAATCTCCCCCTAACTGACCTTCAGGCTGGGCCCCCTTAGCTCATAACAAGGTTACAGATATATAGATACATTGGGGTGTCACCCTGCTATAGTTCCAGGGGTACCCAGGGCACAAATAAACACTCACCCCAAATCTCCCCCTAACTGACCTTCAGACTGGGCCCCCTTAGCTCATAACAAGGTTACAGATATATAGAAACATTGGGGTAACAGTCACCCTGCTATAGTTCCAGGGGTACCCAGGGTACAAATAAACACTCACCCCAAATCTCCCCCTAACTGGCCTTCAGACTGGGCCCCCTTAGCTCATAACAAGGTTACAGATATATAGAAACATTGGGGTGTCACCCTGCTATAGTTCCAGGGGTACCCAGGGTACAAATAAACACTCACCCCAAATCTCCCCCTAACTGACCTTCAGGCTGGACCCCCTTAGCTCATAACAAGGTTACAGATATATAGAAACATTGGGGTGTCACCCTGCTATAGTTCCAGGGGTACCCAGGGTACAAATAAGCACTCACCCCAAATCTCCCCCTAACTGACCTTCAGACTGGGCCCCTGTAGCTCATAACAAGGTTACAGATATATAGAGACATTGGGGTAACAGTCACCCTGCTATAGTTCCAGGGGTACCCAGGGTACAAATAAGCACTCACCCCAAATCTCCCCCTAACTGACCTTCAGGCTGGGCCCCCTTAGCTCATAACAAGGTTACAGATATATAGAAACATTGGGGTGTCACCCTGCTATAGTTCCAGGGGTACCCAGGGTACAAATAAGCACTCACCCCAAATCTCCCCCTAACTGACCTTCAGGCTGGGCCCCCTTAGCTCATAACAAGGTTACAGATATATAGAAACATTGGGGTGTCACCCTGCTATAGTTCCAGGGGTACCCAGGGTACAAATAAACACTCACCCCAAATCTCCCCCTAACTGACCTTCAGACTGGGCCCCCTTAGCTCATAACAAGGTTACAGATATATAACTCAAAAACCACAAATAATTAAATAAAAATTGAAAACCATTTGCAAATTGTCTCAGGATTTCATTCTCTACGGAAAGTTAATTTAAAGAGTAAACATAAAAGAGTTGTATTTCCCCAGATGTAATCCCTGTGTTTGTTCATTAGAGGCGCCATCATCCCATTTTGCATAACGCAGCGACACTAATTACGCGCACCTTCATTAAGAAAGAAATAACGGAGCATTTATGTATTACAAGTTCCTGCCGTTCCTTCCGGTAATTGGGTTATTAACGTTCTGCCTGGAAGGTGTTGTTTCATCTGGGAGAGGAGGAAGAGGCTGACATTGCCAACACTCCACTCAATTCTAAAGCCCACAGTGACCTTTCACACCAAAATCCAACGCTCTGCCAGAAAGCGCCAATTACGTGCTTTTATATTTTAATAGATACATACTTTTCGGAAAGTTCATGCCCAATGTAATCGAGTGTTTAACGACCTTGTAGCCCAAAAATAGCAAATACAGGGGTTGTTCCCCTTTTAAATTAACTTTTAGTATGATGTAGAGAGCGATATCCTAAGACAATTTTCAATTGGTTTTCATTTTTTATTATTTGTGGTTTTTGACTTATTTAGCTTTTTATTCAGCAGCTCTCCAGTTTGCAATTTCAGCTATTTTGTTGCTAGGGTCCAAATTCCCCTAGCAACCATGCATTGATGAGACTGGAATATGAAAAGGAGAAGCCTGAATAGAAAGATGAATAATAAAAAGTAGAAATAACAATACATGTGTAGCCTTACAGAGCATTTGTTTTTTAGATGGGGTCAGTGACCCCCATTTGAAAGATGAATCCTCCTGATGGGTTATTGGGAGAACCAGGAAATCTTGCCTAAGCTTGGCATGAGTCTTGTCCTCTGGCATCATTTCATAGATTATATTTAATTGATATGGCAGGGCCCACAGTCAGACAATCAAATTTGTAGAAACCCTGAACCAAAATGATTTTAACTGTGAGTTTTCATTAAATTTTAATTCTTTCTACATTTCGAAATATATCGGAAAAAAAGTGGAGATTAATTGAATTTTATTTTTTTAAAGTAGTTGATGTCTGCAATTATGTTTTAGCCAGCAGCAACCACCACCCAACATGGATAAATAAAATACCCTTGGGCCAACTATGCCACATAAAAAAGAATTGCTCTGAACCAGAAGAAGTGGATAAACAAATAGAATTTGTTAAAAACAGATTTGCGGAAAGGGGCTACAAAAAGGAGTATATAAAAAAATCAGTCGACAAAGGCTGCAGGAATAAAAAGACAGGACTTAAAGGAGAAGGAAAGTTACCGAAGCAGTTTATTGCCAATAGATTAGCCACAATAGAACACTATATTTATTCTGCAGAATGCTTTATCATACCTGAGTAAACAGCTCTAGAAGGTGTCTGTTTCTTTATGATAGTAGTTGCCATATTAGCTTGGTGTGACATCACTTCCTGCCCGAGTCTCTCCCTGCTCACTCATAGCTCTGGTCTCAGATTACAGCATGGAGTGGAGAGGAGCAAACTGAGCATGCTCAAGCCCAAGCCCTGGAGGTTTAAGCTGAAAACAGGAAGTCTGATACAGAAGCCCATGAGTACACAATAGAAGGAAAGAAATGTGCTGTTTCTTTTGACAGAGGACTCAGAGCAGCATTACTTTGAGGGTTTACTGGTGTATTTATATAGACCTTTCTGATAAAGCTTACTTAGTTTTAACCTTTCCTTCACCTTTAATTAAAGGAAAACTAGCACATAAGGGGACTGTTAAAGCTAATAGGTGCACTTTTATCGCTACATATGCACCCGGAGTCCACAAATAAAAAGAATTATCTCCAAGCATTGGAGTATTCTTGAATCTGACAAACTGCTGAAGGATAACATCCCAAAAAAACCTGAAGTCGTGTTAAGGAGAGCAAAAAACTTCAGGCAGCAGCTGGTTCATAGTTATATTCCAAATAAAATATTAATATAAATATTAATGGAGATGTTTTTCTTCCCTGTGTACTCTGCAAAGCATGCAAGTATTCAGTGAAAAAAAAATAATTTATAGCATATGCAGTACATAGGGAATATAATATTGAATGCTGTATAAAATGCACATCCCAAAATCTCATTTATTGCTCAAAATGTCCTTGTGGGCTCCAGTACGTAGAGAAAACAATCAGGAAGCTAAGGGAGCGAATAAATGAACATGTAACGAATTTTAGAGCTGGAGTAGTGAGCCATAGTGTGTCAAAGCATTTTAAAGAACAGCATAAAAAAACCCTCAGGGACTAAAATTTTAGGGTATTGAAACTGGAGACGGGGGGACATAACGCTAAAAATGCTGCAAATGGATATACGATATGCAGACTTTTATTCCCCTTTTAAATATTGATATTAATTTGAGAGGTTTTTATTAGTGATGGACGAACGTCTCCCGTTTTGCTTTGCTGAAAAAATAGCGAATTTCCCGCAAAATTTTAGAAATTCACGAAAAATTCACGCAAAAATTGCGAAATCAGAAAGTTCACGATAAAATCTTGAAATTCGGACATTTTCATGAAAAATCATGAAAATCTGACATTTTCACCAAAAAAATCGTGAAATTCGGACATCTTTACTAAAAAAATCGTGAAAATCTGACATTTTCACGCAAAATCAGGAAAATCGGAAATTGACGCCTGCGAGTGTATTCGCCGGCGGCGAAATGTGGAACTTGCCACAAATTCATACCAGGCAAATTTATTCGCCCTTCACTACTTTTTATAGGGTATTTTAGACTGCTTTTAGGATTGTGAAATAAGGTAAGAGATAGAAATGTCGGATGAAGTCGCAGTATTGATCCGACGCGACACGACTGTCGGACGCAGACGTTGCACGCTGTGTCTGCATCCGACAGTCGTGTCGTGTCGGATGAATACTGCGACTTCATCCGACATTTCTATTTCTTACCTTATTTCCGTCGCATTTGTCACTGGCGTTTTGTCGCAGCACATCGGATTGCGCCTAAAACGTCCTACCCTTATTTTAATTCATTTTACCCTTTGAAGCAAGCACTAAAAGCACTTAATTTTATTTAGCAGATGGCACCTTGTAGAACTCCCTATAGCACTTTAAAAAAAATCTGTGCATAGACTTTCTATCGTTGAAGACACACACAGATTAGTGCTGTAACACTTTGGTGATTGCACTAAATATTGACAATATTGCACTAGGTTCTGTTATTTGTTTTCTTTCCATAGCCTGTGGCGCTGATCTTTAATTGTATCTTCATTTGATGATCCAGTGGAGGAACTGTGAAAAGGACTGGCAAAGGAAAAAATTCAGAGGGTTTACTTTTCCTTTAAATCTTGCAAATATTTGTTGCTTTTTGCAATTTTAACTCTGCTATACCCCCATTTGAAAGCAGGAAAGAGTCAGAATAAGTAAAACAAATAATTTTAAAAAAAAACGATATAAAAAAAAAATAATGAAGACCAATTAAATATTTGCTTAGAATTAGCCATTCTATAACATATAGAAGTATGAACCTTCATATAGTAACATACCTCCCAACTGTCCCATTTTTCGCAGGCCAGTCCGGATGTTGACATCTCAACCCGCAGTCCCGGGTTTGTTGCTGAAATGTCCCATCTTTCTCTTTGACCTCCTGCACTGAACAGCCAGAAAAAGATACAACATTCTAACTTAATTGACTCTGGGCAGAGAGCCCAGATTACGTGGCAGGTGCACTTAGACACATTTGTTCCAATTTAAGATACGCAGCTCTCTTGTGACTTGCAGCTTAAAGGGGCAATTCATCTTCATTAGCAAAACTGTAATAACACATAAAAACCACAGAAATGTGTTCAAACTTTCATAACTTGCCAAATTTTGTAAGATGAACATGGTAATTAGGGGGTGTGGCCACAAAATGAGTGTGGTCAAAACAATTTTCGAGCAGCAAATCTTTTTGTCCCTCTTTCATGGCTCCGTTGGCTCCGGCAGCATCTCAGGCTTTTCCACTGCTATTTCCCAAATCCTAAATCTCTAGAAATGATTTGCAGAAATGCCCGAGTTTGTGTAACTGTCGCTCTTCTCTCAATTTCTCGACTTTTCAGAACAACACGGCTTGTGACAGCTTTTTCTTCAGCGAATGTTCCTCCCGGGAATTCGGCGTTTGCTTCCTGGTATTCCTCTGATAATAACGCTGAAAGACTGAATTTGTCAAATGCTGCTGCGCTGGAGAAAAACAGCCGTGATTTATTACTTGTTGTTTAATGATACATCAGCGCCTATGTACATACACTGATACTGACAGGAGAATTGTTTTGATTGGATGGAGAGGATGTGATTTGCAGAGTTGCCCCTTTCATGGCTTTACTGCCCAAACACTTTCCTTGCCAAATCATTTGTCAGTGAATTATACGTCGGTATTATTTGTTCTGCTCTCTTAGTGCTACTGTGTAAATACCTCTGCTTTGTATCAGTCAGCAAACTTAGGGGCTGTTCCTGCTGAATTGTGCTTAGTACAGGGAATACCTATGCTGCCATAGTTTAATGGGATCTCTCTGTACAGACTATGAGCAAACTTAGGGACTGTTCCTGCTGAATTGTGCTTAGTACAGGGAATACCTATGCTGCCATAGTTTTATGGGATCTCTCTGTACAGACTATGAGCAAACTTAGGGGGCTGTT
Source organism: Xenopus petersii (assembly GCA_038501925.1). Taxonomy (NCBI): domain Eukaryota; kingdom Metazoa; phylum Chordata; class Amphibia; order Anura; family Pipidae; genus Xenopus; species Xenopus petersii. The sequence goes on along the minus strand of CM076682.1, from coordinate 161,224,455 downwards.
CCTGCTGAATTGTGCTTAGTACAGAGAATACCTATGCTGCCATAGTTTAATGGGATCTCTCTGTACAGACTATGAGCAAACTTAGGGACTGTTCCTGCTGAATTATGCTTAGTACAGGGAATACCTATGCTGCCATAGTTTAATGGGATCTCTCTGTACAGACTATGAGCAAACTTAAGGTGGCCATACACAGGCCGATAAAAGCTGCCGACAGACCGTGTCGGCAGCTTATTGGCCCGTGTATGGGGGCCCCCGACGGGCTTCCCCGATCGAGATCTGGCCGAAAGCCGGCCAGATCTCGATCGGATGGGGTTAAAAATCCCGTCGGATCGCGGCCGCATCTGTTCGTTGATGCGGTCCCGCGATCCGACTGCCCGTTTGTGAGAGCTAGGATCCGATCGTTGGGCCCTAGGGCCCACGATCGGATCTGCCCGATATTGCCCACCTTGAAGGTGGGCATATCGGAGGGAGATCTGCTCGTTTGGCAACATCGCCAAACGAGCGGATCTATCCGTGTATGGCCACCTTTAGGGACTGTTCCTGCTGAATTGTGCTTAGTACAGGGGAATACCTATGCTGCCATAGTTTTATGGGATCTCTCTGTACAGACTATATACAGAGAGATACCAGTCTAAACTTCGAGACCTGTTACTATGAACCCCCTATTAGCAATGGAAATAAATATTTTACTTTTTTCCTGTTCTGTATTGTTTTCAGCATATTATTCCAAGTCACCAGTCACTGGGAGGGTAAAGCAACATGTCAAAGATAATTCAATCTGATAGTGCTGGAAAGGTTGGAATTTCACATGCAGAATAACTGGCCAAGTAGCCCAGGGCAAAACAGCCAAGGAGGCACATTCATTGCCTTTTGTGCCAGTTCCCTTTCCAGCTAAAGTCATTGTGTTGAACATACTATAAATTTGTCTTGGAAATAGTGTTATATAAGGAATAATGCATCACCTCATAACATCATAATGTTAATGGACTACAATGGTCATATAAAGGCACAAGGCTGCAGGCTGAGTTATACAGGGAACTCTGAGTATCACTCGTGTATTATAAGGGATAATGTACCCCCTAATGTAAATGATAAGGATATTAGAAGTCACTGAGGGGTTGTTCTGTGACCATATAAAGACACAGGGCTGCAGGCTGAGTTATACAGGGAACTCTGAGTATCACTCATGTATTATAAGAGATAATGTACCCCCTACTGTAAATGATAAGGATATTAGAAGTCACTGAGGGATTGTTCTGTGACCATATAAAGGCACAAGGCTGCAGGCTGAGTTATACAGGGAACTCTGAGTATCACTCATGTATTATAAGGGATAATGTACCCCCTACTGTAAATGATAAGGATATTAGAAGTCACTGAGGGATTGTTCTGTGACCATATAAAGGCACAAGGCTGCAGGCTGAGTTATACAGGGAACTCTGAGTATCACTCATGTATTATAAGGGATAATGTACCCCCTACTGTAAATGATAAGGATATTAGAAGTCACTGAGGGGTTGTTCTGTGACCATATAAAGGCACAAGGCTGCAGGCTGAGTTATACAGGGAACTCTGAGTATCACTCATATATTATAAGGGATAATGTACCCCCTACTGTAAATGATAAGGACATTAGAAGTCACTGAGGGGTTGTTCTGTGACCATATAAAGACACAAGGCTGCAGGCTGAGTTATACAGGGAACTCTGAGTATCACTCATGTATTATAAGGGATAATGTACCCCCTACTGTAAATGATAAGGATATTAGAAGTCACTGAGGGGTTGTTCTGTGACCATATAAAGGCACAAGGCTGCAGGCTGAGTTATACAGGGAACTCTGAGTATCACTCATGTATTATAAGGGATAATGTACCCCCTACTGTAAATGATAAGGATATTAGAAGTCACTGAGGGGTTGTTCTGTGACCATATAAAAGCACAAGGCTGCAGGCTGAGTTATACAGGGAACTCTGAGTATCACTCATGTATTATAAGGGATAATGTACCCCCTACTGTAAATGATAAGGATATTAGAAGTCACTGAGGGGTTGTTCTGTGACCATATAAAGGCACAAGGCTGCAGGCTGAGTTATACAGGGAACTCTGAGTATCACTCATGTATTATAAGGGATAATGTACCCCCTACTGTAAATGATAAGGATATTAGAAGTCACTGAGGGGTTGTTCTGTGACCATATAAAGGCACAAGGCTACAGGCTGAGTTATACAGGGAACTCTGAGTATCACTCATGTATTATAAGGGATAATGTACCCCCTACTGTAAATGATAAGGATATTAGAAGTCACTGAGGGGTTGTTCTGTGACCATATAAAGGCACAAGGCTGCAGGCTGAGTTATACAGGGAACTCTGAGTATCACTCATGTATTATAAGGGATAATGTACCCCCTACTGTAAATGATAAGGATATTAGAAGTCACTGAGGGGTTGTTCTGTGACCATATAAAGGCACAAGGCTGCAGGCTGAGTTATACAGGGAACTCTGAGTATCACTCATGTATTATAAGGGATAATGTACCCCCTACTGTAAATGATAAGGATATTAGAAGTCACTGAGGGGTTGTTCTGTGACCATATAAAGGCACAAGGCTGCAGGCTGAGTTATACAGGCAACTCTGAGTATCACTCATGTATTATAAGGGATAATGAACCCCCTAGTGTAAATGATAAGGATATTAGAAGTCACTGGGGGGTTGTTCTGTGACCATATAAAGGCACAAGGCTGCAGGCTGAGTTATACAGGGAACTCTGAGTATCACTCATGTATTATAAGGGATAATGTACCCCCTACTGTAAATGATAAGGATATTAGAAGTCACTGAGGGGTTGTTCTGTGACCATATAAAGGCACAAGGCTGCAGGCTGAGTTATACAGGACAACTAATACATGAAATATTGGTGAAACAATCACTCATGTAGTAGGATCATTTTATTTGTACAGTGCATGTTGCCTTTAATTTGACCCATATAACTATACTCCATTGTTCAGAGTTACTACTTGCACTAAACTAAACATTTCTGTATAACATTGACTGTAATTCTTCCACACACCCATTTTAATCATATTTGTTCCTGTATGTGATCATTTACTCCCCTCATTGCAGCAAGTCCAACCGTTTCATCTGAATTCCACCGAAACTGCCGCAGGTCATGGGGTTTGAGAATAATTACATACGTATATTTATTTATATTTCATCCGACTCTCTAATTTTATTTCTTCAGACAGTGAATAAAAAAAAAAAACCCCAAAAAAACATTTCTTATCTGAATACTTTCTTTATTTCCTAAAATATTCTTGTTATTGAAGTCTGTAGTTACTTTTGGGGGAGAGACTGACCGTCCTGCCAGGTGGTGAGTCGGTTTCATAATTGCAACCACCGCCCACATGAGACAACTTCAACGACCACAAATGATTTTGCTTCAGGTTTAAAGATAGAACATTATTATGCCATCTTGGCTTTTCACAGAAAAATGATAAACACGTGCCAAAATGTGAATTGCTCGTAACAATATAATCATTATAGTCATTCATTCTTTGTCTTAAAACAGTTGACAAAAGAAAACACATTGTTCGAATATATATAAATAAATGGAATTGGCATTGATGTTTCCAATTGCAGAACTAGAAATTACTGGTCCCTATAGCAAAATGTTATTCCCCCATCTTTATGAAGATAGTCTATTTCACTCCAATATATATATACTGAACATCATTTAGCTCCTTTACAACTGTCACAATACTTATTTCTTGCCCAAATCCCCAGCCATCATCAGAGCTTGTTGGTTACTCTCAATCTGTGCTTACAGCTTTTTGCCCTTGGAGGAAAATTCCCAAGGTTTTTGTTGGATGCTCCTCAGTTCCAGAAAAGTGTTATCTACCTAAAAAACTGATCTCAGGAAGGTTCCACAGATCACCCAGTACCACAGAAGTCTAATCAACCTAGAAAAAAGAAAAACGCTAACCTTGATCTTAGGAGGGGTTCATAAATCCTCCAATACCCCAGTTTTGGAGTCTAATCAACCTAGAAAAAAAGGAATACTTACTTTAGACTCAGGAATGGTTCCCCGGGACTACAAAAGTCTCATTAACCTAGAAAAAATGAAACCTTGCCATTGATTTCAGGAAGGGCCCATAGAACCTCCAGTCTACCTAGAAAACCTAGAAAAAAGGAACCCCTAATCTTAATCTTAGGAAGGGTTCATGGATCCTCCAGTACCCCAGAAGTCTAATCAGCCAAGAATAAAATGCAACCCTGCCCTTTTATCCCAGGAACAGTCCACTGATACCCCAGTACTACAGAAGTCTAATCAACCTAGAAAAAAGAGAAACCCTAACCTTGATCTTAGGAAGGGTTCATAGATCATCCAGTACCACAGAAGTCTAATCAACCTAGAACAAAAGGAACCCTAACTTTAAACTCAAGAATGGGTTATTGATCCCCCAGTACTACAAAATTCTCATAAATCTAGAAAAAATGAAACCTTGCCATTAATCTCAGGAAGGGTTCATAGAACCCCCCAGTGCTACAGAAGTCCAATCAACCTACTCCTAACCTTGACCTTAGGAAGGGTTCATGGATCCTTCAGTACCCCAGAAGTCTAATCAGCCTAGAATAAAATGCAACCCTGCCTTTAATCTCAGGAACAGTCCACTGATACCCCAGTACCCCAGAAGTCTAATCAACCTAGAAAAAAAACCCTAACCTTGATTTTAGGAAGGGTTCATAGATTCTCCAGTACCACAGAAGTCTAATCAACCTAGAAAAAAAGAAACCCTAATGTTGATCTCAGGAAGAGTTCATAGATCCTAGATACCACAGAAGTCTAATCAACCCAGGAAAAAAGGAATCCTAACTTTATTCTCAGGAAGGATTTATAGACTTCCCCAGTACTACAGGAGTCTAGTCAACCTGGGAAAAATTAACCCCTTACCTTGTTGTTGGGAAGGGTTCATAGATCCTCCACAAAAGCCTAATCAACCTAGAAAAACAAGGAAACCTAACTTTATTGTCAGGAAGGGTTTATATATCCCCCAGTACTACAAAAGTCTAATAAAGCTAGTTAGAAAAAATGTAGCCCTGTTTTTGGCGACTCTTCAGAAAGAGTCCATATAACCCCCAGTACTACAGAAATATAATCAACCTAGAAAAAAAAGGAACCCTACCTTTGATCTCAGGAATGATCCATCAATTTCCCAGTACTACAGAAGTATAACCAAAATATAAAAAGGAACCCTAACCTTGATCTCAGGAAGGGTCCATAGATTCTCAAGCACTACAAAAGTCTCATCAACCTAGGAAAAAATGCAACCCTGCCTTTGATCTCAGAACGATTCCATGGAACCTCAGTACTACAGAAGTCTAATTAACCTAGGCAAAGAAACCCTACCCTTGATCTCAGGAAGGGTTCATAGATCATCCAGTACCCCAGAAGTCTAATCAACCTAGAAAAAAATGCAATCCTACTCTCTGTCAGGAAGGCTCCACCAATAGAGTAGCCAATAGAGTTAGCCATGTTTGTATTAGTTACCATGTTCTACACATCCAGTAGAATTGCAAAAATATCTCTGCTGTGTTCATAATGTGGTTCAAGGTAACACTGGTAGTCCTAGATGACTCCACATACAAGAGGAGCTCCACAAGGAGGGATGTGGGCATCTCTTGGTATATCATGTATGGTGAGCAAGGAAGAAACATCAAGGGACAGTAGGTGTTGTCTTGCACTACGCTGTGTGCCATGTAGAAGATGCCATAAGAAAGCTGCTCTGCACTAGGAAAAACTACTACTACTACTACTTCTTATGTGATAAAAAACACAATCTTATGAATCAGCTTAAGGCCTGTGTCTGCCATTAGTAAAGGAACCCTATGGTCTTCAAAGGTGGATTACAGAGTCTCAAGCCTTCTATACCATGAGCATACTAACTCTTAGAGAAAGCCACAAGGAGTAGGCTGAAACATTCTCAAACCACATCACCAGATTTATATCTTCCTATTTTACTCCTGTAATTTTCCATCATGGAAGCTCTGCCCCCTTACAACTGACCGTTTTTATTTAATCACAACCATTCAGTTATTTCAGTTGTATATTTTAGAGTAAGGATCACCACTACAGAGTTCAAAAACAGTTGGCATAGTCTTAAATAAATAAATATCCTTTGATTATATTTTTATGTGAAATATACCTGGAGATGGTGTGGTTTGACCACCAGCTGGATGAGACCAATCAACCTCAGAAATTAAACAAGATGTTTTCTTTTAAAAAATTGTGCATAATTGTATAATTAGGTAATTCCACCAGTGTGGTTTCCCTCATCATACTCTGGTGGCGCTGGTGGTTGCTCCATGGACTGGCTCCGAATCTCTGGTCTCGTTAATTTTACTCACTAGACTTGAACAATATAACTACACAAACTCCACCATACCATTGACTATCAAATAAGGACTCTAGACTGAGAAGATTATGAAGACTTTTGGCTATTCTGAAGGACATGATGTAAAGTGAAAAGTAGTTTTTTTTGCTAGTAAAACATTTTTGATAATTGCCTATTTGTAAGTTTAGACTTAACTGTACTGGATTCATTATTTTGATATCTTTCATTTTAACACAGGTAAGGGGCATAAGTGGTAACCATAGAATCCTTGCCCCCTGAACAGGATCTGATTTTACCGATGTCTCTTTTTCTAGTCTTCATGCTGTGGCACAATAACTAAAAACAACCCCAATGGAAGGTATATATCTCACCCATGATGGTCTATGAGATTATGGTAAGAAACAAGGATTTGCTCACTCAACCAAAAAGCCAAGAGTGGTGGGTCTAATGAGTTTCAATGTGTGAAACGGGGGTGAAACTTGGGATGAGCTGCCTATCCAGGAAGTAGGGAGTATGTAAGCTGGAGCTACATAGGAAAGACATGAGGAGAAAAAGAAAAGACTGTGAGTTAAATATTTACTTTATTGGTTTGAGCGTAATTAATAGTGGCTCAGGCAGGTTTCAAAACTTCTGAATGCAAGTAGGCATGTCTGTTCTGTTTCAGAAGAATTAATGGGGAACGCCACAAAAACATAACTTAAACATTTTGAAAAGTAAACATAATTTCAAGCAACTTTGCAATATATATATATATATCAATTAAAAACTATGCAGACTTTTCATGGTTTTTAATGGTTTCTGATAGTTCCCTTAGCCTAGCCCCCTGCTCTCCTGCTGATCTGTCTGACTACTTTGCTGAGCTGACTGACTACTGTTACTTTGTATCAACAGCCATCTGTCCTCAGCCTGCATCCTCCAAACCCCACAATTTCCTGTAACGTGATTTCAATAAGGAAAGGAACATCATAGTGCAATTCATTGTGGGTTATGTAGTTCCTGCATGCTGTCTGTAAGCTGTGGAGAAGTTTTTATAATTTGTAACATCAGTGTTTAGTCCCTCCTTCCCTGCCAGGATTTCAAATGATGCAGAAGGAGAAGAACTGTTAAACAGCTGGATTTCAGCATAGAAAATGGCATTTATTTATTTAACAGTTATGGGTATATTAGGGGTTTCTGTGTTATGTGGGCCTCTTTATAAAATTTTGGTTTGGAAGCTGGAGTTTCCCTTTAGAGGAGAAGGAAAGGCTAAAATTAAGTAAACTTTATCAGAAAGGTCTATATAAATACACCAGTAAACCCTCAAAGTAATGCTGATCTGAGTCCTCTGTCAAAAGAAACACAGAAATTCTTTCCTTCTATTGTGTACTCATGGGCTTCTGTATCAGACTTCCTGTTTTCAGCTTAAACCTCCAGGGCTAGGGCTTGAGCATGCTCAGTTTGCTCCTCTCTCCCTCTCCCCCTCCCTCCTCCCATCCCTGCTGTAATCTGAGCTCAGAGCTAAGAGGGAGTAGGGAGAGACTCAGGCAGGAAGTGATGTCACACCAAGCTAATATGGCAGCTGCTAGCCTAAACAAACAGAGAGTGTCTTTCCTTCTCCTTTAACTTAAATTTGTTTGCCTGCATAAGTTTTCTGTAATTACAACCAACAATTATCGCCCTGCATGAATAAATCACAGCCACAGACCTACTTGAAGTTACAACGGTCACTGTTTCTTCCTAAAAAAGGTGATTGGCCATTGGAATTCCCTTCAACACTCCCAGTGGACAAATGGGTAATAGACCCTCAGTTTGGAGTCATGTACTCAGAGCCCTGCCTCATACAATGAGCCATTTCACTAACTCTCCACTCATATATAGAAGGTTCTACTGTAGCATCAGCTTCCCTGTCAATCACTGTATTCCCCCAACAGGGCACTGTTGTATAAAATCTAGTGGTAGTTATGGCCGATCTCAGTACTGATGAAAAGTGTCTAAAATATCAGCTACTTATATGGCTTGACCCATTATGGTGGTTATGGATGTGCAGGGACCTGTAGGACTTGCTATGCCTGAGTTAATTCCCTACCCTCTTTCTTAACTCTATTGTTATTGGATTAAGCCCCTGTAACATACCATTTAATACACCGCAAGTTATTGGTCAAAGAGTGTAATACCACTTCCTGCCACACTGCTATATAGTATGTGTAGGGAGTGACCTCTTCCTGTTTGGCTCCTGGTGTCTGTGCTACTAGGTGTTTCCCATTGAGCCTGGGATCACCAAGGCCCCAGTAAAGCCAACTGCCCCAAAGGGACCTGTACTGTTGGTAATTAAGTCAGGGACCAGGAAACCCTGTGAACGAGGTTAGCTATCATTAGGGCAGATCTTTAATAGACTCTCTAGGAGAGTGAGATAGTCAGCGTTATGTAGCATGAGCAGCTGTGTGCTCCATCAAGGACAGTAGCAGGGAGTAGCTTCCCAAAGGCTTCTTGTTTGCCTTTAGTGCAGGGACTCAGTGGATAGGGTGTTAGGCTTTAGATTTCGTCTCCCTAACTACTCCACTGGTGATCCTGATCCCCTCAGAGGTATATCTGTCTTCTGGGAATTGATGTACACTTGACTACTATGCCTAATGGGAGTGACAGTCTTTATTGTGCTGTATCATCTTCTGCTCTCCTCCCTCCTCTGTGATATGCTACACCTGCATCAACTCCTGCGTGAGTAATCCTGTGGTCACTTGCACTTGCATTATGCTAATAAATCCCATCTCTTATTTGCACCAAAGAACCTCCCGGTGTCCAATCAATCTAATTTTATATGCATTAGCCTGTGTGTTGCAGTTATACTACACCTTAAAGGGATAGCTTCCACTTGGCGAAGGCCCTGACCCTATTTGTAAGTCGCATGTAGCCAATGCTCTATCATACTAGTGGATATTGGTCTAAATACAGCCAAATAGGTGCTACAGATGTTAGACTGAGTGAAATTGATATGGGCTGGTATGAGCCACAGAAGCGTCTATAAATACATTGCTTCCAGGTTTTGTTGTTAAAGGAGAACTAAAGCCTAACTATAGAAGTAGCTAGAAATGTTGTACATGATGTTTTGTGCTTCTGTACCAGCCCAAGGCAACCACAGCCCTTTAGCAGTAAAGATCTGTGTCTCCAAAGATGCCCCAGTAGCTCCCCATCTTCTTTTCTGCTGATTCACTGCACATGCTCTGTGCTGCTGTCACTTACTGAGCTTAGGGAGCCACTCACAATATACAGTACACATAGAATAGAAATGTCACAATATAAGGCTGATTAGTAATTAATACACATAATTACTACATGGCAGCACAGAAACCAGTGCAATTAGCATCAGAATTGAATAATCAGCAAACCTGTAGCATCAGCTTATATTATAGCCAGGGAAGCTCATTTTCTGCTGGATAATTAGTGACGAGCCCTAAGCTTAGCTTCTCAACAGCCAATCAGAGCCCACTGAGCATGTGAGTGTCACAGACACTTTCCAAGTTGGTGACCCCCTGTGACAAGTTTGAAGTCCTGGATCATTGCTGCTATTGACAAGCTGAAACTATAGCCTCGTGCAATAAGTTCACTATATAAAATATGGTATTTTTAGCCACATTCATTTTTAGGGTTTACTTCTCCTTTGAATAAAGGCCTCAGAAGTGTCACAGCTATCGGGCCAGAATGGGCTGAATACAAAGGAATGTGTCACATTTCTATTAAAAAGCATTTTTACAGTATGAAATGTAGATCAGAATCTCTTACAAATATCCTCAGACCATTAATCAAAGGGTTATGAAGCTTTAGCGTTGAGTCATGAAATAAAACACACTGTATAAAAATATAATACACTGTATAATATAATAATACAAAAAATAATATTGCATGGCTGTTCAACATGAGACTATGGTTTGGGCTAGATGAGGCTCTTTTGGGGATTTTGCTCAGCTACTGAGGCAATTTTCACAGGTTCTGTAAAAAGGTGGCTGAAACCCTACCCCATTACAGGCCTTAAAGGAGAAGTAAACCCCATTATTTAAAAAAAACAATATTTTCCGTGATCTTTTGTGTCGCTAGGTCTTGGTATATCTAGATGACATTTTGTATTTACTCTCCCAACATAATTTGTGTACCTTTTTTTCAAAGAAGTTTTCCTCTGCAGAAATCAATTATAATATCGGTAACAGGGAGTTGTTAGCCATCAAATTGGCATTCGAGGAGTGGCGACATCTTCTAGAGGGTGCTAAGCATGTGGGTTCTGTCTTTACAGATCATAAGAACCTTTTGTATATTGAATCTGCCAAGCGCTTAAACCCCTGACAGGCCTGGTGGGTTTTGTTTTTTGCCCATTTTATCTTTATCATTACTTACAGGCTGGGGAAAAAGAATGCAAAGGCAGACGCTCTTAAAGGATAAGTAAACATTTAAAATAAGTGAATGTAAAACTGATGAGGGGGCTATTCTTAGCACTTTTGCAATGTACATTCATTATTTATTTTCTTTTAATTCCAAGATATTAAGGGATACATATACTGTTATTTTGAATGACTTTTGTTCCAACAGCACCACCTGCTGGTCATTTTCCCACCAGTCTGACCAGCAAGTAGTCAAGGAAGTTGTCAGGAGAAAGAAAGAGGCTGCTCTGATGTTCTTCTGCCTAGGAAACCAATTTGAAAACCTTTCTCACATCTTTCCTAAGCAGAAGAACATCAGAGCAGCCTCTTTCTTTCTCCTGACAACTTCCTTGACTACTTGGTGGTCAGACTGGTGGGAAACTGACCAGCAGGTGGAGCTGTTGTAACAAATTTCATCCATATTAACAGCACATGTATCCCTTAATATCTTGGAATTAAAAGAAGATAAATAATGAATGTAAATTGCGAAACACTCTCATCAATTTTACATTCACTTGTTTTAAAGATTTACTTATCCTTTAATACACTGACTGGGAGGAAAGAGATGGAGACTCTTTTGGGATTTTGCTCACCAAGCAGGTTTTTTTTTTGTTTCTACTGTTGGATAGTCTGTAGTTAGGAGACCAGCAACAAATATATGGTCTTACATACGATGGACAATTCCATAAGTTGAACTGCAGCACCGAGTGGGAGGCAAGAGATAGCAGTATCATCCCATGTAGAAAAGCCAGGGTTCTCCATGCCCAAAGCACAGCATTTGTATGAAAATAGACCAGTATCAACATATGGAGAAATAAAGAAAGATTGGGGGGACTAAAAACAAAATCACCAATACCTTTAATAAATATCCAATTAAAATTGGATCTCTTATTTAAAAGAAGACTTTATAGCCCTACCGAAGGCTAAAGTTGCCTCTGCAGATAGCCTTGGCTAAAATATAATCACAATATGATATCAGCTGACATGGATGGGAAATTCTTTTGGCCAAAGCACCTACTGGTTAATGTGTGTGGTCTCTGGGTGATCAGATTTCTTGGCTATCACCCCAATCCCAATTTAATTTGACTGTCAGCCTAAGGACTAGATATTTCATACAAAATCCATATTTGTCAACCATATTGGTGGTTGTTTGTTTGTTGACTTTGGTAAATTAAGGCATCCTTTGGAGCATCCTTTTTCCCTTTGTATTTGATTCTACAAAGAACCATATTGTAGGTTATAGAAAGACTCAGCCAGCATTGTGTTGATTCATATTTAACATAAATGCCAATGTTTGCCTTGACTAGTGTATTACACCCTGTTTTCTTTTAAAATGTAAGTTTTTTGTGATATTATCCATGTGAAAATCTAACACATTGAAGACCCCTAGTACAGAGAAGACCTCATTTAGCTTCTCATTTCTATTTTGGCACTGGCTAAACATCCCAACCCATTCTATTGGGTGCCCCTGTCACTGAAGGATTAACATTTCATTCATCTGCCAGGGATTCTTTTCTTAGAAACTGCAGTTATATATATGTATATACAACACATACAACATGATATCGCATTTCCCTATATATTAATCAGCATATCATCCTATAGACTGCCATTTATAACAAGGTGGTAACATCACTCAATAGGTGCAACACAAATGTGCAAAAAGAATCAGGCACACAACACTCTCACGTGGAAAATCGTACCAGGCGCAACTGCATCAGGGCAACCCCAATTGTTGCGGCAGTGAAACTGGAATTCTGGGGGAAAACGCTACAATGTTGGTAAAATAATAATAGCAGATTGCCTGAAAAAAAGTGCACTTTGCACACTAAATAAATGGGCCCTTATGAGTTTCTCTCTCCTTTTTCAGTTGTTCTCCCATAGAAATAATGGCACAGTCTGGAGAGAAAAAAGTCCCAAAATAACTATTAATACTATAGTGACCCCCATACACTCAAAGCTACATTTTATAATACTCAGAAATCCAAAGGGTAACTGAGAAGTAACGCCAAAACGCAGACTAGCTGCAAATGTGTTTTATTCACGACATGTTTCGGGCAACACTGCCCTTTATCAAGTGTTATATACATACATACATAGTGCAAACATTTATAGTGTAACCAGGATATGATGTCATCACCTGAACAGGTGGAATTAACATAAGTGATAATTCAATCCAAGTGTAGGCAATTGAAAGTGTAGTCCGCCCATTTTGTAAAGTTCCAGTGTAGTATAAACGGCTTGTCAATCTCAGTCCAAAGTCCAATTATTATTAAAACTTCCTTAAAACAAGTGAAGGGAGCCTAAAAGGCAGAACAAAAAAACAAAAAAACCAAAAAACTTAAACCTATAAAAACATCTGGAACTGCCATAAACAAAGGCCTACCACTAGTAACTTGATATAATAATATAGAAGAGGGTAATTACTCTTCATCTTACCAGAATTCTTTACTGGATTCTACTTTTAATATTCGCATATAACTTGCTTGTATATAGTACAACTTTATCTGTGGAAGGAAAGTATATAGATAAGTACACAATTAAGGACATATTAGCCAAGAAAGCATTTCACACTCCAACTATCGTTTAAACCTTTGGGTTGTAGTGTATCCAACTTTTTAATCCAGAATGCTTCTCTTTGTAATCTGAATTTTAGCATATCACCTCCTCTCTGTAAGGGTTGAACTGTTTCTAACACAGTCCATTTCAATTGGGTCAGGTTATGATTTGCCGAGTTAAAGTGTCTTGCGACCGACGTGTCAGTGGCTGTACCTTTTTTAAAATTCCGTATGCTACCTCTGTGTTCTTTAATCCTTGTTTTAATGGCTCTTCCAGTCTGTCCTACGTAGCCCATTCCACAAGGACATTTTAATAGATAAATTACATTCACAGTGTCACATGTGGCAAAATGTCTAACATTGATTGGGGTACCTTGTGTGGGATGTTGTAATACTTCCCCTTTAATTATGGAAGAACAACAGATGCAATTTAGGCAAGCAAAGGTTCCCCTTTGTGGTTTACCTACAAATCTTTGTGCACCTTTTTTGGCGGGGTAAACTTCAGACTGGCACAACGTGTCTCTAAGGCTTTTCCCCTTAGTGTAACTAAATACAGGTGGTTTAATCAACACATTTCTAAGATGTTTATCTTGTAATAATATAGGCCAATATCTCTGGACTATACGTTCAATACCTTTACTATGTTTGTTAAATTGACTTACAAAGGGTAGACACTTTTGTTCAGTTTTTGTCTTATATGCAAGTAGAAGTTCTCTGGTCATTTCTCCTACCTCTTTAGCACATGCCTCAATTACTTTTGGTTTATACCCTCTTTTAATAAATCTTTCTTTCAAAGTATCTGAAGCCTGTGTGTAATCTTTATCTCTTGATACACTTGATAAAGGGCAGTGTTGCCCGAAACATGTCGTGAATAAAACACATTTGCAGCTAGTCTGCGTTTTGGCGTTACTTCTCAGTTACCCTTTGGATTTCTGCATTTGCTACACCCGAGGCGGAGGTGTTTTACTGGGAAGAAGAAGCCTTGAGTTTATCGCCCTGGGCCATCTTACAGATTTTATAATACTCATTATACTGAGAACACAAGCCAGAAAATCCATCTCGTTTCTATATGAGCTCCCTTTAATGCACGGCACAGAATAAAAAGCCCTGACTCATTTCATATTTAAATCATTTTCCTTCTATTTGACACGCCGGTCCCTGTGGAAGGGAAGGAGGGTTACAGAACACGGCATTTTAAGTTAAGCTTTTCATTCAGAAGGAAATATCAGACGCCTGGTGTTACCAAAGTTACAGCTTTAATAGTCTCTTCTCTCCCTGAGGTGTTTAACAGCTTCATCTGCGCTCGGCTCCTGCATAATAAGCGCATAAAACTGCCGCACACTCACGAATTTGCATTTTCCCAAATAGACAGAAAATTACTTATCGGCCTGTATTACTTTCCTAATGTCAGTACATCTAACATGATAAATGTCACACATTGTATATGAGAAACATGCTTAATAAGTGGAATCTCATCCCTTCCAAGATATTGAGCAGAGAGCTAGCAATCATGGCTGCCAAAAAAAGGAGATGCTCTTAAAGGGCACCAATCATGACCAAAATCATTTACTAAGTAAATACACTATGGGGCCGATTCACGAAGGGTCGAATATCGAGGGTTAATTAACCCTCGGTATTCGACTGGGAATTTAAATCCTTCGAATTCGAATGTCGAATTCGAAGGATTTAGCGCTAAAAATTCTTCGAACGATTCGAAGGATTTTAATTCAACGATCGAAGGAAAATCCTTCGATCAAAAAATCACAGGCAAGCCTATGGGGACCTTCCCCATAGGCTAACATTGACTTCGGTAGCTTTTAGCTGCCGAAGTAGGGGGTCGAAGTTTTTCTTAAAGGGACAGTACTTCGACTATCGAATGGTCGAATAGTCGAACGATTTTTAATTCTAATCGTTCGAATCGTTCGAATCGTTCGAATCGTTCGAATCGTTCGAATTCGATCAAATTCGATCTAATTTAACCAATTCGATCGTCAAAGTACCCAAAAAATACTTCGAAATTCGAATTTTTTTTTATTCGAACCCTTCACCCGAATTTCGTGAATCAGCCCCTAGGTGAAAGTTCAAGAAATCCTATATTTAAAACAGTTAGAATTGTTTGTATCAGATTGTTAATATGTGTTTGATTTTGGCTGTGATAGGTGCCCTTTAATGCAATTATACTGAGCCTACAACAATTGTGTCTGATTCTCCAGAATTAAAAATTTTATTTTCAGGCACAGTTGCATGAAATATTTTTGAAGTCATTTTCGGTGTTCGTTGACATCATTTCCTCGTGCAAGTGATGTGTGTGCCCTATTCTTTTGAACTGTGGCGAGAGAACCCTTGAGCTACTGACTGGTCCGGAGGTGGTGGTAGTAGCTCTAGGGTTCCCCTGGTGTCAATAGGGGCAACAGAGCTCAAAATGCAAGGAGCACATTTTGACGCCTTCAAGGAAAATGGTGCTACAAGTAACCCTGGTGTCCTCGATCAGGTCTTTCTGGTTTGAGAATGAACGATAATGCAAAGGGAAAAATTATCCATGGCTGGAGAGCAGAGCTTAAAGGGATACAGTCATGGGAAAACTTGTTTTTTCCCCGAAACATAGCAGTTAATAGTGCGCATTCAGCAGAAATCAGTTTTTAAAAAGGGCAAACTGATTTTTTTTATATTTAATTTTGAAATCTGACACGGGGCTAGACATATTGTTAGTTTCCCAGCTGCCCCCAGTCATGTGACTTGTGTTCTGATAAACTTCAGTCACTCTTTACTGCTGTACTGAAAGTTGCAGTAATATCGCCCCCCCCCAGCAGCCTAACACAGCAGAACAATGGGAAGGTAACCAGATAGCAGCTCCCTAACACAAGATAACAGCTGCCTGGTAGATCTAAGAACAGCACTCAATAGTAAAATCCAGGTCCCACTGAGACACATTCAGTTACATTGAGTCGGAGAAACAACAGCCTGCCATAAAGCATTTCTGAAATCACATGACCAAGCAAAATGACCTGAGATGCACCTACACACTATTTTACAACTAAATACACTTGCTGGTTCAGGAGTGAGATTTTATATTGTAGAGTGTATTATTTGCAGTGTAAACAGTGTCATTTAGAAATAAAAACTACACCATAAAAACATTACTTAATCCCTTTATTTACAATTATGGCTGCCATTAATGTGTAATGCATGCTCATTGGGAGTGCAAAGCAACTTTAAGAGGATAAACCTGCTAGATATAGAAGCTGTACATTGGATCAATGGATCACGCAACTAGCAATATTGATATGAAATTACAACACAATACCAATAACATTTCAGTGGTTACCCAGCAATTAAATAACCTAATTGGAGGCCCAATCAAGTTTAGTTCCGAAGAACAGAACTTTACACTAATTTTCTCATCAAACTGGATGTCCCAGGCTTAGAATATGATGCACCTTCTGCTCCAATTCATGTATTCCATTCCCATGCAGAGTTAACCCTCCCATCCCCCAGCGATGAGGTATTCAGACTAATTTATTCTTAAGGGGCTTGCAACGTATTACATTAGAATTGAAGCTCCATCCAATTAGAGTTACTTATTTCCTTCAAGAAGCATCAATCCCAGCTTGAGATGAGAACATTGGCCACAGCTCATTACCCATATCAATCGGATAAGTTGAAGATTTTAGGCTAATTTAAGCTTAATCAAGGTGCAAAACAATATGAATTTGCTTAAAACCTTTGCTGATTGATAGGTGCTTGATGAACCATTCCTTTAACCATTATTAAAATGCCCTACCCCCCATAACCCTCAAGATAGCAGAAGACTTCAAGCTTTGCATGTATTATTCTTTCAATGTCAAGAAAGTGGATGGGTTACTATGCATTGTTGTGGGTTTCAGGACCAGGCTACTATATAACCCCTTTTGATTTAGGCAGCTTGGGTCTAGCACTGCCCACTACAATGTTGATTAGACATATATTTAAAGAGCAGATTGTTTTTTTAGCCAGGTCACCAGATGAGCAAATATGCCAGTGACTCAAGCAGTGGCACACACAAAGTCTAAAGTTGGGTTCTTGAGTGAAAGATTGGATCACAAGTTGGCATCTGCAAATGTTTGTCCAGTAGACAAATGTGGTCATTGTACCAAATTCAAAATAATGCTGAGCCGTGCAATAAAAGTAAATCTTCTTGATTTGGCCAATACCAAACAACGCCGTTTTAGGTGTAAAACCCATTGATATTTGAAAGAGGTCTTATATCAAAAACATGTTGTCCATTGTATGTTCAGATGTGATCATTGGCCCTCAAGCTTTCTTTACACGGCCCAATCAATGTCTGAGCCAGCCCAAAGATATCTGCTGTATGGTCCAGTGAAGGAACCTTCAGCATGTCTGTTTATGGGCACCTTTACATAATGACAATAATAAAGAAAACTCTTTCACAGTTAATTTGATTGAGAAGTTATGTGTGAACCTCTGATTTATCCGAATAACTTCTTAAAATTCCAACATTGCAAATACTTGAGATTGGATCATCCAGTGGCCAAAGCACAAAAGTGTATCAGCCCATACGATACCCTCACATTCCACTGACTTCTCGCCAGACCAAATGTTTGACTCCATGCCACGTTGGGTTGCTTTATGCTCATATCCCACAATCACACGAGGAGGACTGTAAATTATAGGAAAGTCTTTGAAGCAGTGCAAGTAGTGTCGCTCCATATAATCAATCATATTTAGAAGAGTAAAATCAGTTATCCCGTCTTTCCACTGAGGTCCCAGCATGACAGCAAGTAAAACCACTTCATACACTTCTTCTGTGTTTTGTATAGTGATGTGGGATCGCAAATTAGAAGACATGTGGAACATTTTCCCTTTCACCAGCATCTACTGTAACTTGTCTCCCCAGATTCCTACAGCAATAAATATTCATGTAATTAACCGCGTCATTCGGGCATACGCACTTTTTAGGATTTGATGGTTTTGACCTACACATGCCGTGTATTTGATGTTCTTGAGGATTGGGTAATCCTGATCTTTTTCAGTTTAGAATGTTAACAAGTCACCTTGATTCACTGATATTATTCAAACATTATTTTATGAGCAGTGGGGTGGCCACCAATGACATAATTGGGTTGGACCTAAGTAGCATAAATCCATACTGATGGCCAACCATCTTGCTTTCCTGCTCACAGCTTCAGCTTATGGAGGAATGTGTTTGGGTAAAGGTCTTTGTGCAGTTGACAATGGTGGAATCAAGAAAGGAGGCCTGCAAGACCAAATGTATTGGTGGGACATGGCTTTATGGTGGCAATAAAACAGAAGGTGGACAATGTCCTGCAGTGAGGGTCACCAGGATTTCAACCCACTGGGGGATTCCCTGGTACCAAGGCATGCCAATCCAACTATGGAACCAGAGTAGCATCACACAGACAGCTAGGGCCGAGTGTGGAACTAGGAGAGGAGGCTAGAACGCTGCCTCTGGAGAGTTCGACCAACAGGAGATCAGATACTTGATCTCCAGTCAACACCAGAGAAACTCATCTGCTTCTGGATTCTCGTTCATAATCACCATATCCACTATTTTGACTGCCAGCTCTGCAGAACTTCCTGTGATCTCCAATTGGGCAACTTTTGAGGGTGCCCTAGAGTGATCACTTGCCTAGTACTGATGCTTACCTCTATCTTCAGAACTAGATCCTTAATCTCAATTAGTGGGTGTACTCTCTGATATAATTTAATTTAGGATAAACTCTAATCCCCATCCAGATCATCTTATGTCCTACCTGTTTCTTGTTGAGAGGGGTAAAATAGACTTTGTGGAGCCCAGTAGAGGATTCCAAAAGTTTAATTTCAACAGCTGTTAACGGTTTTTAGGATGGGCACCTGTGATAGAAAGTATTATTGCTGCCATATATAGCATATCTAATCCACAATATTGTTTCTTTGATTCTAGGATGAAGCATTGGGTTCCAATAGTTCTGGTTCCAGCTTTCTTGTGGGATTTTATAAAAAATAAATGGTAATAATAGCTTCTGACACCTGTCTCCAATATATCTGGTCTATGCCTCAAAACTTGGCTCCAATGTTGTTTAAGGTCTCCATGACTTCATGGAGACCATAAAATGTCACCCTACAATATACAATGGTAATTAAAATAAGAAAGATTTCTGATTTCAGACCAATTCTTGGGTTGGTAAGTTGACTCCAAGACGTGGCAGTAGAAATCCTGCAGTAGATGGTACAGTATGTGGGTGTTGCTGATGGCATTGTTATATGCGGGTGATGGAGGCTGAGAACTGTTGTTTCGAGGCCAAATTCTAGAGCAATTCATGTAGATTATTAAAGAATCATTACAATTTAGTCTAAATAAACATTTGTTGTGAATGGTGTAGAGACTTTAGTTCCTCTTTGATAAAAGAAAAACATTGGGCCCCAGCAGAGAGTTAATGGAGAGTGGGATGATTAGATATCGGCTAATTGTTTCTGGAAGAGCTTTATTTACTGCAAACCAATCAGCAGATTGATTTAAATGGATTCACACTGTGATTTGCAATCAGTTCCCAGGTTTCCCTTTAGTCAAATATATCCCTTGGTTCCCCTGTAGAGTCTGGGGATCATTTGCTAAATTGGATAAATGTGAATATTTACACGATCAGAGATAATTAACTTTTGTCTGCAATAAAGGGAAAGCTCTGCTCTTGGAATTATATAGTGGGGGGTTATTTATTGTAAATAAGTCTTCTTCTTCTGCCTTCTTTAAATATAGACTTTCTGTGATGTATGTAGGAGTGCAGAGACCTGTGGATACCGCTTGAATGTAATGCTGCCTGCCTTCAGCAATACTGAAATCAGAGCCGCCTTTAGAAATCACAGGGCCCCGTGCAACAACATTTTCGGGGCCAGGGCCCCCCTTACACGTTGATAAAAATCGGGGCCACAAGGAACATTTTCTTTTATAATAAACTTTGGCACCAGGGCCCCCCTTACAAGTGAAAAAAAAAAAATTGGTGCCCCAAAGAATATTTTTTTTAAAAAAACATTGTGCCAGGGTTCCTCTTACAAGTAAAAAAAAATTGGGGCCCCAAAGAACATTTTTTTTAAAAAAGCATTTGCGTCAGGGCTCCCCTTACAAGTTAAAAAAAATTGGGGCCCCAAAGAACATTTTTTAAAAAACATTGGCGCCAGGGCCCACTTACAAGTTAAAAAAAAATTGTGTGTTCAGTGCAGGAGATCAAAGAGAAAGTCGGGACATTTCCATAACAATCCAAACGGGACAGTTCTGAGGTATGGTGGAAGACATATAGGGGCAAATTCACTAACCTCCGAAAATTCGCCAACGACGGCTACGCTCACATCGCAACACTTCGTCAGGCATGGATTCGCCAGGACAACGCTAATTCACTAAAATCCGAAGTTGCGTCCAGGGCGCCGGACTCTGGCGAAGTTGCGCTAACGTTGGCTAATTTGCATACGGTGGGAAGTTAAATTTCAATGGACGTATATGTTGCAGCAAATACATTACACTACACAAGCCCAGGGAACCTTAATTAAATAAAATAAAGTTGTTACATTGCCCTACACGAGCCCAGTGTATAGTTTATGTGCCATATGTTAGGAAATGTAGGGCCAGCGTTTTTTGAGGAGGTCCTATCTACTCCAATGCACTTTGCTTGGTCTGAGGTGGCGAAGGCAAGTCTGGCGCAAGAGGTAACGTTTAATAAAATCAGCATCTTAGTGAATTTGCGCAGTTACGTCCGTTCGCTGGAGCGCAAATTCCCTGGCGTTAGGGAGCAAAGTACCGCTAGAGTCTATGGGGCAAATTCACTAAGCGCCGAAGCGCCGAACGCTAGCGTCAATTTGCTAGCGTTTGGCATTTTCGGCACTTCGCAAATTCACTAACGAACGCTGGCGTAAATTCGCTAGTGTTACTTCGCACCCTTACGCCAGGCGAATTTTCGCTAGCGACGTAACTTCGCAAATTCACTAACTGAACACTACCTTTTACGCTAGACTTCCTTCGCCACCTCAGACCTGGCGAAGCGCAATAGAGTAGATCGGGATTGCTTCAAAAAAAGTTTTGAAAAAAAAACATTTTTTCTAAGTCCCAAAAAACGCTGGCGTGTTTTCTACATGATGGGTGATAGGCTGAAAAAGATCGAAATTTTTTTTGGGGCTCCCCTCATTCCCCCCCTACATTTCCTGACTCATGGCAACTTACCTAGACAGTGGGCACATGTGTAGGGCAAAATAACATTTATATTTGCTGATTTGAAGGTTTTCTAGGCATTTGTAGTGCTGATACGTGTTCCTCCATTGAAATTTGAATTTGGCGCCGTATGCAAATGAACCATCGCTAGCAAAACTTTGCTTTGCTTGGCGAATTAACACTAGCGCAACTTCGAAAACTTACGCTACCCCTGTGTGCAACTTCGGATTTTAGTGAATTTGCGGAGCGCTGGCGAAAATACGCCTGGTGAAGTGCGGCGAAGCGCGGCGAAGTTGCGCCTGGCGCAACTACGAATCTTAGTGAATTTGCCCCTATCTCCTAGCGAAGTTACACCAGCGACCGTTAGTAAATCAGTGAAGTTCCGAAATTATGTCACGTTGCGAATTTTCACCAGCGTTAGTCACTTTGCCCTTTAGTAAATTTGCCCCATGGACTGAATGTGCACCCCTTTTGCTCCCATTCGTACACTTGCACGTCTTCCCCTGCTCATAGTAAAATGACACCATTGTGTTGTCAGATCATTGTGTTGTATACACCCAGCACCTATAGGTGCTACTCACTGCCAGACATAAGCACCAAAGCAACACCAGTTGTGGGCACTTTGCACCCCTTAGTTCTGTCGCACTCGCTCCCCTGCCTATAGTAAATGAGACTTATTATGTCCATCCTCCTAATGAGCCTGTGAGAGCTGATCACCCTAAATAAGAGAATTAATTAGGCAATAAACCCACTTAAGGATAGAGGTATAGCGGCAGATTTACTGGAGGGCGAAGTGACTAACGCTGGCGACGATTCTCCAGTATTACCGTTTTCAGGGACTTCGCCGATTTACTAATGGGCACAGGCGTCACTTTACTAGCGAAGGAGATAGACGCTAGTGGTGATTCGAATATTTGCTCTCGTGAATGGACGTTACTTCGCAAATTCACTAAGATGCGGATTTTACGGGAACGTCACCTCATTCGGCAGACAGCGAAATGCAATGGAGTGCATAGGACTTCCTCAATCTTCTGTCACTTACATCATATTTTTTAGTGGAAAAAAAGTCCAAAAAACGCCAGCGTCTTTACCTCTTTTCAGAGAGATAGGCTGCAAAAGTCCTTACATTTTTTTTGGGTAACCAGTTTCCCCAATACATTAATACTATACAGTGGGCTCAGGTGTAGGGCAATATAACAACTCCATTGTCTTTATTAAGGTTCCCTGGACTTGTGTAGTGTAATGTATTTACTGCAACATATACGTCCATTCAACTATAACTCTCCCGCCGTATGCAAATTAGAGTGAAGACCTCTAGCGAAGTTGCGATAGTATTTTGCTCGCATTGCCGAAGTAAGGATAGGGAAAATTCGCCAGCGTTCGGTGCCCTGGATGCAACTTTGCATTATAGTAAATTAGCGAGCGAATTTTCGCTTGGCGAAGTGTTGTGATGGCTGCAAAGTAAATTTACCCCTAGTCTTTGTAGCCTCTTCCTGTAGCCGCACCACCCAGAGATGTGGATTAAAGAAGCCTGTGCCCTAGAGGTTTCTGGGTAATGTGTCTGCAGGAGGGAGTCTGCAACGTTACCCAATGTCACACATGGGGGGTGTCACGGCCCAACAGAAAATAAAAATATCCCGTAATCTTGTTAATCCAATCATTAATTAACAGATATCCAGCCGCACTGCCCTCAATGCACAGACCCATGTTTTATTGGATGGAGGAAAGATCAGCTCAATGTCATGTGTTCTACTCCGAATTACATCTGCAGAGCTGACAGTTCATCTGATCCGTCCTGTGACATTCTCTCTCTCTCCTGCCGCTGTCACAAAGTGTCACCTCTTGCTGCAAATGATAAATGCCAGCTGATCCCATTCATGCAATAGTGTCTCATTAGAAGAGAGTCCCCCCTATATTGTGATATAGTTGCTTCCTATGAGCCACATAAACCTAATCCAGGAGCAACTGGTTGTGCCAACAGGGGTTCCCTGAGACTTTATTTGTTCTTTCCCTTTATCTGCCTGCTGAAAAAAAAACCATTCGCTCCCAGCTTTCTGCTCAGCGTAACGTTAAAGGAGCGAAATATATTATTTCCTATATCACTGTAAATAAGAATCACCAAAAAAAACAAAGGGAATTTTCAACAATAAAAGAGATTGGTCAAATAAGCCATTGGAGCTGTTGTAGTTGGTCCCTGTGTAGGGCTCATATTTGATAAATTAATTCTCAGCCCACAGGGTCAGTACAGCCTTGTTCAGTCCAATAGTAAAATGGGGATGTCTGGGTACCTTGTCTGTTGTAGGTGGCCCTTGCCAGTATAGGTATTCCCTGTACTAAGCACAATTCAGCAGGAACAGTCCCCTAAGTTTGCTCATAGTCTGTACAGAGATCCCATAAAACTATGGCAGCATAGGTATTCCCCTGTACTAAGCACAATTCAGCAGGAACAGTCCCTAAGTTTGCTCATAGTCTGTACAGAGAGATCCCATAAAACTATGGCAGCATAGGTATTCCCCTGTAATAAGCACAATTCAGCAGGAACAGTCCCTAAGTTTGCTCATTGTCTGTACAGAGAGATCCCATAAAACTATGGCAGCATAGGTACCCCCTGTACTAAGCACAATTCAGCAGGAACAGTCCCCTAAGTTTGCTCATAGTCTGTACAGAGAGATCCCATAAAACTATGGCAGCATAGGTATCCCCTGTACTAAGCACAATTCAGCAGGAACAGCCCCCTAAGTTTGCTCATAGTCTGTACAGAGAGATCCCATAAAACTATGGCAGCATAGGTATTCCCTGTACTAAGCACAATTCAGCAGGAACAGTCCCCTAAGTTTGCTCATAGTCTGTACAGAGAGATCCCATAAAACTATGGCAGCATAGGTATTCCCCTGTAATAAGCACAATTCAGCAGGAACAGTCCCTAAGTTTGCTCATTGTCTGTACAGAGAGATCCCATAAAACTATGGCAGCATAGGTATTCCCCTGTACTAAGCACAATTCAGCAGGAACAGTCCCTAAGTTTGCTCATAGTCTGTACAGAGAGATCCCATAAAACTATGGCAGCATCGGTATTCCCTGTACTAAGCACAATTCAGCAGGAACAGTCCCCTAAGTTTGCTCATAGTCTGTACAGAGAGATCCCATAAAACTATGGCAGTATAGGTATTCCCCTGTACTAAGCACAATTCAGCAGGAACAGTCCCTAAGTTTGCTCATAGTCTGTACAGAGAGATCCCATAAAACTATGGCAGCATAGGTATTCCCTGTACTAAGCACAATTCAGCAGGAACAGCCCCCTAAGTTTGCTCATTGTCTGTACAGAGAGATCCCATAAAACTATGGCAGCATTGAGAGGAGAATTACTCAGACAAATATAACATTATGAGATTAGAGGTAGCTGAGCAGTTCCTTGTGTGTGTGAATGAGAGGAGCAGGTAGATGTGACATTATATGATATTATTCTCTATACACAGCGGGGGGTCAGTATGAAGTGTAGACTTTTAACTCAATAACAAACACGTGTGGATTCCTAATGAGAGGCCCCAGTGGCCCCACACACAGAGATTCAATACTCACTGTACATTGTCCCCACAGTCTCAGCACAATTCAGACTAATAACAGAAAGACTGACAGCGAGTGATGAACAATAAAGGGCACATTCCTGTACTTCACATGTAGAATGAGAAGCTGCTGCTACAAGACAAGCTGAGAATTCTGCGCAGCCCCAGCAATGTGCCGCATACGGACCAGTAAAGGTAATGTAAACCCTCAAAACAAATACATTATTTTACACTACTGATATTATCAATTTAACACTGTAACATTAACCCTTCAGTGTATGCACCTTTTATCCATCTTGACGCAACACCAGGGTTGCCAGGTTGGCGATTTTCCAGCCAAATTGGGCTACTAATTTAAAGGCCAAGTCTGCGTCTCCCAATGCATGTTGGGTAATGTCGAATTTTGGTTCACCTTAAAGGTCACTTTTAGTATAAAATGGCTAATTCTAAGCAAATTGGTCCTCATTCTTTATTTTTTCATAGTTTTGAAATTATTTGCATTCTTCTTAAAACTCTTTCCAGCTTAAAAACAATCAATAAGGCTACAAAATCATTTTTATTGCTGCTCATCTTTCTATTCAGGCCTCTCCTATTCATATGCCAATCTCTGATTCAAATCAGTGCCTGGTTGCTAGGGGAATTTGGACCCTAGCAACCAGACTGCTGACATTGCAAACTGGAGAGCTGCTGAATAAAAAGCTAAATTACTCAAAAACTACAAATGATAAAAAAATGAAAATCAATTGCAAATTCTCTTAAAATATCCCTCTCTATATCATACTAAAATATCATCCCCTTTAACAATTTGCCAAGTTGAATGTAAGACTACAATACCCAGCATGCAATGGGAGTGACTTGTGTAGAAGTCGGGAGTTACCAGGTTTTGGGCTCTGATTCCTGCATTTTCCAGTGATTTTCCTCAATTTCAGCTAATTATGGGGCAACAATCTGCCGGCCACCAAAATGTCTAGAGATTGAGCTGTTTTACCGATATTTATTAAAATTGTATCTGTATTAGAGCCTTATGGGGCCCCTATACCTCCCGGGCCCCCCTCTTTAGTTACACCCCCGGTGACGGGCGAATCAATCCCATTTTGCTTCAATTTGTGAGACTGCGAAAATTTTCACAAATATTCATTTATTTTTTAGGTTTTTTTTCCACGGCATACAGTGCTATCTTTGGGCTTCGTTTGGGCTGGTTTTGTAGCCAACTGGTTTTGAACTAGTGATGGGCGAATAAATTCGGCTGGCACAAATTTGCAGCGCATTTCACCGCCGGCGAATAAATTAGTGAATCCCCATGAAAATTTGCCGGCGTCAATTTCCGTTTTTTTTTCTCTTCGTGAAAACGTTCGAATTGCTCGATTTTTTCGTGAAAATGTTCGCATTTGCTTGATTTTTAAGTGAAAACGTTTGAATTGCTTGAGTTTAGTGAAAACTTTCGAATAGCTAGATTTTTCTGTGAAAACGTTCGAATTGCTTGTTTTTTTTTCGTGAAAACGTTTGAATGGCATGTTTTTCTTGCGAAAACTGTCGAATTTCACAAATTTTTCGTGAGCTTTCTGATTTCACAATTTTTTCCGAATATTTTGAAAGAAATTCGCCCGTCACTACTGGCAACCCTGCGCAACATGAACAGGGAGCAGATTGGGGATGGTTTCTTGGTCGATAGAACCCACTGGGGTTTCTCCAGGTCTTTCATTGGCCCCTGGGTGGGTACAAATGTTGTTACCACCGGTTGGAACTAGGGATAAAGGCCCCTGCCAGATGGTGGGAGAAGCTAGACACTTACCTACAGTCCATATCTCCCAACTGTCCTGTTTTTAGAGGAACAGTCCCTCTTTTGACAGCTCAACCCGCAGTCCCTTGTTTGTACTGGAAATTCCCAATTTTCTCTGCACTGAACTGCCAGAAAAACAAAGTTTCTAACTTAATTAGCCCAGAACAGTCGCAGCAGCAGATAAGATATTTCTGTAACAATTTCTAGATAAGCAAATAAATAATTGTAACAATATAAGAGGCCCCTTGGGAGAAGTCCGACTCACAGCTTAAAGGGCAATTCACTTTCATTAGCAAAAACTGTAATAACTGGAAAAAAAACAAAAAAAAACACAGAAACATTTTCAAACTTTCATAACCTGCCAAATTTTGTAATATGAACATGGTAATTAGGGGGTGTGGCCACACACATGGGCGTGGTCAAAAACATTTGCGCACAGCAACTTTTTGTCCCTCTTTTTATTTCCAAAATGTTGGGAGGTACGTTACACAAACCTGACCACCTAGAAATGTTCCTTTAAATAATGGGTTTATTATGGAGCCCGTGTACTTTCAGAAGCTTTCGAAAATAAAAAAAACCTATTCTAGCGGCCAAAGGTTTGGGCAAAACAAAACCCTGTTATTTGCCCCTCCCTCCATCATTGTGTAGTAAACGACTTATCATCGTGTTCCCCTCCTTTATAGAGAATATCGTTATTTATACGACTCTGACTCCATAACAATATCCCGCGTTTCTCTGTCTCCAAACCAGCAGTGGCGAGACCCCGCCAGCAACGAGGAATAATTGGACTAATTATTCCTGAGATATTCGCTGATTGTGAGCGGAGGAACAATGCGGAGTAATGAATCAGGAGGGGGTCGGGGGATTGTGCTCAGCAGGGAAGAGAATAGAGACACGACCATGGAGACCTGATTAGAATCATTATTTGAGATGTAGCGAGGGCGGCCGTATTTAGCCGCAGTTTAGTCGCCCATAATCATTTCAGCGCTTCATTGTCACAGCAAAACGAGGCCTTTGTGTTAAAGAGCTGTGAATAGAGAGACTAGTTAGTAAACATGTCATAAAAAGCTGAGCGTTTCCAATGAGACCAGTGTAAAGCCGATCTAGGAAACCGGCCAGACGCCATTCGCCTCAATAGTCACACGGATTTCGTTTAGGGATATTTCACTTTTTACTTTCATTTCTTTCTGTTCTTGGAGAACTTATTCTAACGCTGTCATATTTTCTGGATGATATTACAGGTATGGGACCTGTTATCCAGAATGCTCAGGAAGTGGGGCTTTCCAGATTACAGATCTTTCTGTAATTTGGATCTTCATACCTTACGTCTTCTAGAAAATCATATAAACAATAAATCAACCCAACAGGCTGGTTTTGCTTCCAATAAGGATTAATTATATCTTAGTTGGGATCAAGTACAAGATACGGTTTTCCGGATAACGGATCTTTCTGTAATTTGGATCTTCATACATTAAGTCTACTAGAAAATCATGTAAACATTAAATAAACCCAATAGGCTGGTTTTGCCTCCAATAAGGATTAATTATATCTTAGTTGGGATCAAGTACAAGTTACTGTTTTATTATTACAGATATGGGACCTGTTATCCAGAATGCTCGGGAACTGGGTTGTCCGGATAATGGATCTTTGTGTAGTTTGGATCTTCATACCTTAAGTCTACTAGAAGTAAACATGAAATAAACCCAATAGGCTGGTTTTGCCTCCAATAAGGATTAATTATATCTTAGTTGGGATCAAGTACAAGCGACTGTTTTATTATTACACAGAAAAAAAGAAAATCATTTTTAAACATTTGGATTATTTGGATAAAATGGCGTCTATGGGAGACTGGATACCAGGTTTCTGGATAACGGATCCCATACCTGTATAATATTCTGTATTTTGATATATGAAAAGGGGGGAGGTTGTGAATCCACAGTTTGCACAAAAAAAACTTTAATCCTAAGCAAATTTCCAATTTACATAAATTCTAACTTGGGATGCACCGAATCAGGATTTGGGTCGGGATTCGGCCTTTTTCAGCAGAATTCGGATTCGGCAGAATCCTTCTGCCTGGCCGAACCCAATCCGAACCCAAATTTGCATATGCTAATTAGGGACCAGACGGAAAACCACAAAACAAGCAAGTAAAAAATGTTTGTTCCACTTTTTCCCTTCCCATCCCTAATTTGCATATGCAAATTAGGATTCAGTTCAGTATTCAGATGATTCTTTCATGGAGGATTTGGGGATTCGGATTTAGTGCATCCCTAATTTTAAAATTTAAAACAAATGGAAACCCTCAAAGCAAATGTATATGAAATTGCTCCATGCGCTCTTCTGAGCACCTTTGCCGTTCACTTTCAGTATGGGATCCATTATCCGCAAACCCCTTGTTCAGAAAGCAACTCCCATAGACTTCATTTTATGCAAAAAAATCCAAATTTTTAAAAATTATTTCCTTGTACTTGATCCCAACTAAGATATAATTAATCCTTATTGGAAGCACAACCAGCCTATTGGGTTTATTTAATGTTTATGTGATTTTCTAGTAGATTTAAGGAATGAAGATCCAAATTATGGAAAGATCCAATATCTGCAAAACTGTATCTTGTACTTGATCCCAACTAAGATATAATTAATCCTTATTTTCAGCAAAACCAGCCTATTGGGTTTATTTAATGTTTACTTGATTTTCTAGTAGACTTAATGTATGAAGATCCAAATTATGGAAAGATTCATTATCCAGAAAACCCCAGGTTCCGAGCCTTCTGTATTTATTTTTTTGGTTTTCAAGATAGGAGCAGTTTTTACATGTAATTTATTTAAAAACAACAGTGACCACCTGCTGTTCCTTTCAGCTGACCACCAGGTGGTGCTGTTGTTTCAAATGGATTATATGAGCTGGGCAAAAACTGATAATTTCTTGAAAACTAGAGAAATAAGTAATGCAAATGTCATTATCCATAAACCTAGGTATTTACATTGTTTATGGCTAGTGATGGGCGAATTTGTGTCGTTTCGCTGAAATATTTGCGAATTTCGCGCGCCGGCGTGTCGCTTTTTCGATGCCGGTGCCCGTTTTTGACGCCGGTGCTCGTTTTTGACGCCGGTGTCCGTTTTTTCGAAAAAAAATTTGACGCCGGCAATTTTTTTTCGCGAATTTTCGCTGGCGTTTTGCGAATTTATTCAAAATTCACCGCGAATTCGCGCCTGGCGAATAAATTCGCCCATCACTATTTATGGCTTAGTACCTGCAGATTGCTGGGGGTTACCAGGAGTGCAGCAAAGGTTGTACTGTTTTTTACATTGGTATCTATTGATGAGGGACACGTGTAACCTCGCTCTAGTCCTGCTTATATAAATAAATATATTCAGTACATATGACTGGAGCGTACGCTCCATGGAACAGCTGCTTTCCCTCATGTTCCGCTGCTCAAAAAACTTTTATCTGGGAATGTTTTCCAATCAGCTGCCTGACCAGGGCCATTGTTACATCACCGAGCACCAGCGGATTGGAAGATTAAAGACAGTTTTTGTGAAATGGAAATAATTGTTTCCCTGACCCTGTGTGCATCTTCTGCCTTGCACAGAAAACCCATTGTTCCATGGTTAGGCAGCTCTCCTATTCATATTCCAGTCTCTTATTCAAATCAATGCATGGTTGCTAGGGGAATTTGGACCCTAGTAACCAGACTGCCGAAACTGCAAACTGGAGAGCTGCTGAATAAAAAGCTAAATAAGTCAAAAACCACAAATAATAAAAAATGAAAACTGATTGCAAATTGTCTCAGAATATCCCTCTTTACATCATAGATAAAATAATTTAAAGTTGAACAACCCCTTGAAGTGAGGATTATTATATTAAACAACTGCTGTTGCCGTTATATATTAAAGGATAAGTAAACCTTTAAAATAAGTGAATGTTAAACAGATGAGGGGGTTATTCTAAGCATGTTTGTCATTTACATTCATTATTTATTTAGTTTTTATTCCAAGATATTAAGGGATACATGTACTGTTAATATGAATGAATTTTGTTCCAACAGCGCCACCTGCTGGTCAGTTTCCCACCAGTCTGACCAGCAAGTAGTCAAGGAAGTTGTCAGGAGAAAGAAAGAGGCTGCTCTGATGTTCTTCTGCTTAGGAAAGATTTGAGAAAGGTTTCTAATTTTATTCCTAAGCAGAAGAACATCAGAGCAGCCTCTTTCTTTCTCCTGACAACTTCCTTGACTACTTGGTGGTCAGACTGGTGGGAAACTGACCAGCAGGTGGCGCTGTTGTAACAAAATTCATTCACATTAACAGTACATGTTTCCCTTAATATCTTGGAATAAAAACAAAATAAATAATGAATGTGAATGACAAAAGTTCTTAGAATAGCACTCTCATCAATTTTACGTTCACTTATTTTAAAGGTTTACTTATCCTTTAAGTCTTGATCTCCTTTACTCCTCTTCCGTTTTTTTATGTTATATCATCCGACAGCCTTTGAATGGGATAGAATGATAAGGCAGGAACAAATTAGCCGGGAAGGCAAATGTCACCGCTCAAGGACTGTGTCTCATTAGGTGCGGGAAAAACTGCTTTTTAACCTTCATTTCTTATTCAGAAAATAGTCACTGAGGGATTTGTATTTGCGGTTATGGACTGACAGAGACAAGTGCTACAGTAGGGAAATCCCTGCCTTCAACTACTTCCGACTCCTAAGATTTCTTTTATTTATGACTGAGTTTAGTCACTTCAAGAAGAAACGTTTGTTTTATGTTGTAGTCACTTGACTGTGCAGAATACAAGGCATTGGCATATTATTAGCTTAGGGCTGTACCGAATCCAGGATTCGCATTCGGCCAAATCCTTTTGCCCAGCCGAGCCGACTCCAAATCCTAATTTGTATATTCAAATTGGGATTCGGTTCGGTATTCAGCCGAATCTTTCACGAAGGATTCAGAAGATGTTTTTTATTTCTGTTCGAAATACTTGGCTTTGGCATTTCACCACCTAATATGTACTTAAATGAGAACTACTTAATGGAGAACCTTAAGGGGAACTAAACCCTGGTGGCACTGCTCGTTTTGATGATCCATTCAGATAATTAAAGGAGACGTAAAACCCCCATCCCTCCATTGGTCCCTTCCCTGCTTTCTCCCTCCATTGGGCATGTTTACTAACGTTGGAGATAAATATCTGAGATGTTGCTCATGGCAACCAATCAGCAATTAGATTCAAACAGCCCTCTATAAGTTAGAATACAAAAGCAAAGATCTGATTGGTTGCTAAGGGCAACATCTCCAGAAATCACTCCAGATATTGTTAGTAAACATACCCTTATAGTACCTTACTACTTGGCACTAACGTTGGTATATTCATGCAGAGCTTGTCATCTTCAGTATCTTTGGGTTGTGCAGTAGGCACAAATACCAGACTGGCCCCAACTGTGCGTGTATGAAAAAAATTCACACCGAAGATTGCCAAAGGAAAAGAAGAGGATCCAAAGATAGTGAAGATAGCGTCCAAGAGCTCCGTTGAACTACTCTGCATGAATATGCCAACATTAATGCCAGGGACACCTTTTCAAGTAAGGTACTATGGAGGGAGAAAGCAGGGAAGGGGCCAATGAAGGGAAGGGGTGGGTTTTTTTTTTATTATAATGGGGGGTTTAGTTCTCCTTTAATTATCTGAATGGATCATCAAAACGAACAGCGCCACCAGGGTTCCCTCCCTGGGCTGGGTCAATAGGCAGATGTGGGCCCAGTAAATAACGGACAAACGTTCTGCTGAACCAGGAAACAACACAATTGCCTCTCTCACAAACTCTGGACTCAATCGCATCTGGATAATAAGCTGCTCGGATGAGTAGTGAAACGTCTTCATTGATTACTCAGCAAGTCCAGTTGTTTTTAGATTGACCTATACTAGATATCCATCTTCTAACCAAATGTGCAGCTATGCAAATTCTTATTTCTTGACCCCCTTCTTCTGTTTGACAAGGGATATGATGTTGAATTGAAATATATTTCCCCTGTAGGCATCTCACCAGGCTTTGGTACATCTGTCCTCCTGTCTCTTCCTCATTGTCCTTTAATTCAGTGTACAAACTATGGTGTGATTCCTCGTGGAAGGAAAGTCTATAATAAGCTATTCAAAGATAGAATCTTCACACTCTGTACAGCAGCCATATGGAAATGTGCAAATTAAAATGTCAGCCGTGTCACTTACCTGGGACCTACAATGCGCTCACAAGAGAAGGTTGCTCAATCCAAGAGTGATCAAGGGGAGCACCAATCTGGAGCCAGTCAGGCATTTTTATCTCAAGCTGATCAACCTTAATTGCTCCTGTCTGAACAAACACATTCCTTGATTATAATATAACTCATGTATTCGGGGCATGTCTAGATGGAATTTACAAACCAGAAATATAAAGACCATATTTATAAAGGCAAACTTGAAGCAAACTCAAAACTGGCCTCTGGACCTATTTAATAGTAATAAAGAATTATATTAATTATTGATGTATAATTCTCCAGCTTGCTCCCTGGTTCTTCAACTTGTGGGAACATCATCAGAAAGCATCAATAAATAAGGAGCCATCTGATTGGGCAGGTAATTAGTAAGTTGGCTAAAGATTGCTGGGAGTCTCCAAGATCTACTGGGAGAGTGAGAGGTGGAGGGCTGGTACTAGGGGTTGTCAGAAGAGGCATGTGCCTAGGGCTCAATGCTGGGTGGCAGTAGGCACTTACCTTTTGCCTACATAACCCTAGTCCAGGCCATTGAGTCCTTCCAGTACTGTCTGCTCCATACTGCTCCCTGGTTTTCTGTCTCCCTCATCTCTCCACCCCCTCCCCATTGTGTGCATGTGTTCGCACCTAGGGGTGTGTGGAGTGAGGTTGCCGGCCAGGTTGCCTAGGGCACCCAGCCATACTGGTCTAGCCCAGGGTGGAGCCCTGATTTGGTGTTCATGAATGAGAAATTACTAGAGCAAAAATCTCTAGATACAGGATTGAGTTTTGGATTCAGACAAATCTCATGACTTTTTGCAGGGCCAGACTTGGCCGAACCAAATCCAAACCCCTGGGGTTCAATAGATTTTATTTTGCTGCAATTTTATCTCATTTTTTTCCTTATTAAATTGCAATTGAGAGAAATTTAAAATGGCATTTTGCCACCAAAAACCTTGCAAATGGCTGTAAAAATCAATGGAAAGTGTTTTTTTTTCCCCAGAATTCAAAAAATTCTTTTAGTCTGACATTCTTTACTGTAAAAGATAAAGGGGCAAATTCACTAAGATGCGAAGTTGCGCCAGGCGCAACTTCGCCGCACTTCGCCACACTTCGCCAGGCGTATTTTCGCCAGCGCCCGCAAATTCACTAAAATCCGAAGTTGCGCACAGGGGTAGTGTAAGTTTTCGAAGTTGCGCTAGCGTTAATTCGCCAAGCGAAGCGAAGTTTCGCTAGCGATGGTTCATTTACATACGGCGCGAAATTCAAATTTCAATGGAGGAACACGTATCTGCACTACAAATGCCTAGAAAACCTTCAAATCAGCAAATAAAAATGTTATTTTGCCCTACACATGTGCCCACTGTCTAGGTAAGTTGCCATGAGTCAGGAAATGTAGGGGGGAAGGAGGGGAGCCCCAAAAATATTTTCGATCTTTTTCAGCCTATCACCCATCATGTAGAAAACACGCCAGCGTTTTTTGGGACTTTTTTTGAAACAATGCCTATCTACTCTATTGCGCTTCGCCAGGTCTGAGGTGGCGAAGGAAGTCTAGCGTAAAAGGTAGCGTTCAGTACACTGCGCAAATTAGTGAATTTGTGTAGTTATATAGCTAGCGAAAATTCGCCTGGCGTAAGGGTGCGAAGTAACACTAGCGAAATTACGCCAGCGTTCGTTAGTGAATTTGCGCACTAGCGAAAAATGCCAAACGCTAGCGAATTAACGCTAGCGTTCGGTGCTTCAGCGCTTAGTGAATTTGCGCCAAAGTCACTTGATACAAGAATTTTAATAGACACAGAAAATGCAATTGTGGAATAAGTCACAATTACATTTTGCACGTTTTTTTTCTCCCAAAATTAAAAGGGACTGGAGTCCTGGTTGGCGGAGAGCAGACTACTCATACAATGTTCACACAAAGAAAGTTGTTGCCATTGTGTTTAATCTGTTGGCACCATACTTTACATATAGGGGCAGATTTACTAAGCTCGAGTGAACGGTTCGAATGTCAAAAAGTTCTAATTTCGAAGTAAATTTTTGGGTACTTCGACCATCGAATAAGCTATATTCGACCATTCGACTTTGATTCGAACGATTCTAAGTAAGACTTGTTCGACTACTCGACCATGAGATAATCGAAGTACTGTCTCTTAAAAAAATTTTTTGACCTCATCCATCGCCAAATGAAAGCTACCGAAGTGCAATGTTAGCCTATGGGGACCTTCCACAGCACTTTTCTACGTTTTTTTTTTGGTCGACTAGAAATCCTTCGATCGCACAATTTTTATTCGACCACAGGATTACCAGTTTTGTTGAAAAAACGTTGAATTCGATATTCGCATTCGAAGTTTTTTAATTCGATGGTCGAAGTTTTTTGTACTTTGAAATTCGACCCTTAGTAAATCTGCCCCATAATATACATTTCAAAGTGACTTAGAATTATATATTTTTTTAAATTGTTGAAAAATTGGGGCAAACATTCGCTGTTACCCTCGGCGGATTGAAAAACAAGACCAGTCAACTTTAATGTAAGACATTCCCCTTCTCAATATGATGTAGCTGACATTCAATGTTTTCATTGACCCCTGATGAGATTTTCCACTTTAGCCAAAATAACAGTCTGTTACTTCTCACCATCATCTCCCTCAGACACTAGAGATAAAGTCTGGTTTCCGCAGATTGTCTCCTTCCATCAGAAAGTTCCCAAAGATTATCTTCTTTCTGTTTGATAGGACGACAAACTTCCTTCCTTCCTGATAAGCAGAGTTTTCCATTCGATTCGCCTTCATCTCATCCAATTTGTACAAACGCGAAGCCTTTCATCTCTTCGTCTCCAAAGGTGTTACAGTAATTGTTTCCTACTCTGCTCCAGAAAGGGAAAGCTGATTGATCGACACCGACACATTAGAAGTTCTCCTTCTGATCAGTTCTTTCCTTCAAACCCGAAACATCACAAACATCAATGTGCGCTGATTAATTAAACAAATAATGGTGCCACACATCCATTCAGTGTTTTTTTTATATTTCTGCCCCAACTAAAGTTTAAAGGGGAAGTTTATCTTAGAATGAGCTTTTAGTAGGATGTAGACTATGGTATTCTTCTGCATTTTGCAACTGGTTTGCAATGGCACTTTTTGAATCAAATTAGATGACGTTGTTCTTAAAAATTTTCAGTGCTGGGCATCTGCACCTAATTCTGCCGTGTCTATTGACAGATAACAATGGAACTACCGCCGCCTTGAAAATGGAAGCTATAAGGGTTTCCCTTTATCTAAAGGGACAATTGCACACAATATGGAACAGGCGGCAAAGTCAGAGCAATTGTAGGGAAGTGCAAGGAACGGCTTGAGACACAAATGCCTTTAATAAATTGCATCCATTCA
This sequence comes from Xenopus petersii, assembly GCA_038501925.1. NCBI lineage: Eukaryota > Metazoa > Chordata > Amphibia > Anura > Pipidae > Xenopus > Xenopus petersii. The sequence continues at coordinate 161,187,983 of CM076682.1, read as the reverse complement.
CACAACAACTGCTTCCATAAATTTGCCATTTTGTATGGCCATACATGGGTCAATAAAAGTAAAAACTAGTTTGGCCAGCCATCATTTTTTACAAGGTATCTCTTGGACAGTTTAGAAGATCCCATTGGGCATGGACTACATGTGCATGAGGTTATGGTCCTGTTCAGTGAGGGCTCCATGTGCCTACAGTATGATTCATTCATTGACCAGATAGTTATGTAGTGGTTGAAAAAAGACAAAAGTCCATCAAGTTCAACTCCTCCAAATGAAACCCAGCCCCATACACACACTGACACCAACCCATACACATGCTCTCACAACCCCTCCATACATTCACATAAACTAAATATACCAATATCTATACTAATTGTAGATTTTAGTATCACAATAGCCTTGGATATTCTGCTTGTCCAAGAAATCATCCAAGTCCCTCTTATAGTCATTAACTGAGTCAGCATCACAACATCCCCTGATACGCAGGATGGGCCCCCTTTAGCTCATAACAAGGTTACAGATATATAGAAACATTGGGGTAACAGTCACCCTGCTATAGTTCCAGGGGTACCCAGGGCACAAATAATCAATTACCCCAAATCTCCCCCTAACTGGCCTTCAGACTGGGCCCCCTTAGTTCATAACAAGGTTACAGATATATAGAAACATTGGGATGTCACCCTGCTATAGTTCCAGGGGTACCAGGGCACAAATAAACACTCACCCCAAATCTCCCCCTAACTGACCTTCAGACTGGGCCCCCTTAGCTCATAACCAGGTTACAGATATATAGAAACATTGGGGTAACAGTCACCCTGCTATAGTTCCAGGGGTACCCAGGGTACAAATAAACACTCACCCCAATCTCCCCCTAACTGACCTTCAGACTGGGTCTCCTTAGCTCATAACAAGGTTACAGATATATAGAAACATTGGGGTAACAGTCACCCTGCTATAGTTCCAGGGGTACCCAGGGCACAAATAATCACTCACCCAAAATCTCCCCCTATCTGACCTTCAGGCTGGGCCCCCTTAGCTCATAACAAGGTTACAGATATATAGAAACATTGGGGTGTCACCCTGCTATAGTTCCAGGGGTACCCAGGGTACAAATAAACACTCACCCCAAATCTCCCCCTATCTGACCTTCAGGCTGGGCCCCCTTAGCTCATAACAAGGTTACAGATATATAGAAACATTGGGGTGTCACCCTGCTATAGTTCCAGGGGTACCCAGGGTACAAATAAACACTCACCCCAAATCTCCCCCTATCTGACCTTCAGGCTGGGCCCCCTTAGCTCATAACAAGGTTACAGATATATAGAAACATTGGGGTGTCACCCTGCTATAGTTCCAGGGGTACCCAGGGTACAAATAATCACTCACCCCAAATCTCCCCCTAACTGGCCTTCAGACTGGGCCCCCTTAGTTCATAACAAGGTTACAGATATATAGAAACATTGGGATGTCACCCTGCTATAGTTCCAGGGGTACCCAGGGCACAAATAAGCACTCACCCCAAATCTCCCCCTAACTGGCCTTCAGACTGGGCCTCCTTAGCTCATAACAAGGTTACAGATATATAGAAACATTGGGGTAACAGTCACCCTGCTATAGTTCCAGGGGTACCCAGGGCACAAATAAACACTCACCCCAAATCTCCCCCTAACTGACCTTCAGACTGGGCCCCCTTAGCTCATAACAAGGTTACAGATATATAGAAACATTGGGGTAACAGTCACCCACAACAGAGCAGATTTCTTCATAGAACTCTGAGTCTGACCTGAAAGAGTCTATGGATGGAAAATGGAGTCCAGGAGTAAAAACATTACTTTTCAATCAGAAGAAGGGTATATTTTACACTGTAACATATGAACTTAAAAATAAAATGTCAGGTATTTAAATAAAACAGCCATATTGCCCCCTTAATATTTACAAGTCGGCCAATAGAATGTATTATAATGAATAAAACCTGATTCTGAATTATTCAATGTGTTTATGTTAGAGGAGTCACAGAGAGAATTACAAGAGTCAAATAGAATGTAATACATATATACAGTACATCCAGTATAATAGTATAATAGCATTCCGAATATGAATGAGATAAATAAAACCAACCCTGACCATGTTCCTTTATTTGTATAAAAACATAAGTAACAGAAACTTCAGGTCAAGGGATAATGAATTTTCTCAGAAATACTTTTTTTAAAGTAATTGTAATTGTAGGTATATTAAAGTGACATTTGCCTGAACTGTGTTTTCATGTGTCTGTACGATGTATGAGCAGCAGGAGTTAAACCAAGAGATCTTATACAATGTCAAAAGGAAAAGGTTATTAAAGTTATGGATATGGGATCCATTGGATTATCTACTGGATCTCCGTAACCTAAATCTTCCAAAAATCCATTTTTTAAACGCATTAAATAACTAGGGATGCACCGAATCCACTTTTTTGGATTCGGCCGAACCCCCGAATCCTTCGTGAAAGATTCGGCCGAATACCGAACCGAATCCGAACCCTAATTTGCATATGCAAATTAGGGGTGGGAAGGGGAAAACATTTTTTACTTCCTTGTTTTCTGACAAAAAGTCATGCTATTTCCCTCCTGCCCCTAATTTGCATATGCAAATTAGGATTCGGATTCGGTTTGGCCGGGCAGAAGGATTCGGCTGAATCCGAATCCTGCTGAAAAAGGCCGAATCCTGGCCGAATCCCGAACCGAATCCTGGATTCGGTGCATCCCTCTAAATAACCCCAACAGGATATTTTCCCACTAGTATTTAGCTTAGGGGCAAGTACAAGGTTATGTTTTATTATTACAGAGTAAAATGGAAAAATTATTTTTAAAAATTCTTATTATTTACTTAGGGACAGATTTCCTAAGCTCGAGTGAATAGTTTGAATGCAAATATATTCGAATTTCGAAGTAATTTTTTGGTTACTTCAACCATCGAATTGGTCAAATTCGATCGAATCGAATGATTTGAATGATTCAAAGTAAAAATCGTTTGAATATTCGACCATTCGATAATCGAAGTACTGTCTCTTTAAAAAAAACTTCGACTTCATACTTCGCCACTTTAAACCTACTGAAGTGCAATGTTAGCCTATGGGGACCTTCCAGAGCACTTTTCTAAGTTTTTTTGATTGAATAAAAATCATTTGATCAATCGCTAAAAATCGTTAGAATCATTTGAGTCGAAGTCAAACGATTTTTATTCGATCGAATGTTTTGCGCTAAGGGTTGAATTCGAGGGTTTTTTAACCCTCGAAATTCGACCCTTGATAAATCTGCCCCATAAAATGGACTATATGGGAGATGACCTGCTTGTGATTCAAAGCTTTCTGGATATTGAGTTTCTGGATAAGGGATCTCGTAACTTTATAAGGACTTGAGCAAATAAAGTATCTGTTTTTGTTTTTAATCTTCTCTAGTAATGGGCCAATTGATTAAATATCTAGTAATGGGCCAATTAGTCCTGTGTCGATTTTCGATTATTCAATCTCGAATTATTTGCGAATTTCCAGCGAAATGGCAAAAAATTTTTAAGATTACCATAATGTACAGTATCTAGTAGAATTAAGTCAAAGGCAACTGGACATTTAGGGGGTTATTAATCAAGGTTCGAATTTATCTCAGTATTTCTAATATCCAACTGCGAGCAACTCCGAATTCCCGAATGGACCTTTTTTTATGAAGAAAAAAACCCAAAAAATAGGGTCAGCCAAAACTCTGAAAACATCTGTGCTTTCCCCGAAAACTCAGAATTGTTCAGAGTTTTCCATAAAAACGAAGATATTTTTTCGGAGTTTTAGATTTTTTTGCACCAAAACCCTGAGATCATCGGATATCGCTACGGACATCAGCGCAGACACTGGGACCTTCCCCACTGAGTTATACAGGACCTCGAGAGCTTTTACCAACCCCAATCAAATACTAACTTTAGGGGGAGATTGATTAAATATCTATGAAAGCAAAAAAACAAAAATATATATATAAAAAAAAAATTCCCATTGTCAAATCCATGTTTGGAATTCTAATTGAGTAGATTCATTTTATCTGCTTCATGAGATGCTTGAAAGAGAGGTGAATTCACAGCCAATTAGATAAGTGAGGCATCATATCTATTCTGAGAAGGACTATGAATTGTAATAAAAATATTTTGGGCTTTGAAATTAGCAAAGACGCAATTTAGACTTTTAAAACTCTCTTGAAAGGACACGAATGTTGCAATTAAATTAAATCTCCCCTTCCAAAATCCATAGAGGGACCTTATAAAGTAAAAGATTATTATTTGTAATAATAATGATAATAATTGTTGTTGTTGTTATTATTATTAGTAGTACTATGATAACAATAATAATAATAATAATAATATGATGGAATTTATTAAGTAAATCTACTTAAGAAATGGGGATCCCGTTAAAAATGTCCTGAATGCAGCTGAATCCTGAATTTGGTGCATAAATATATCAGTGCCTGCTAGTGATGGGCGAATTTGCCCCGTTTCCCTCTGATGAAAAATTCACAAATTTCCTGTGAAAATGCATTGAAGTCAATGGGCGTCATAATTATTTTCAATTTCGATGCCCACACCAGTTGTTATACACGCGTCTATTTTGGTCAAATGCATTAAAGTCAATGGGCTTCCTAATAATTTGGGCGCATGACAATATTTATGCGTGCAACTACTCTGACGCACGCCCAAATTTTTCCAACATGTCGGATTGTTCAGCAGCAATTTTGCGCAAAATAATTCACCGGTGGCAAAATGCTGAAATTCGCCATAAATTCGCTCCTGCTGAATTTTTTTTTGCCCATCACTAGTGCCTGCTGCTGAAATTTGTTTCAGTCAGATAACTAGGATCTTTAAAGGATAAGTAAACCTTTAAAATAAGTGAATGTAAAACAGATGAGGGGGCTATTCTAAGCACGTTTGTCATTTACATTCATTATTTATTTTGTTTTTATTCCAAGATATTAAGGGATACATGTACTATTATTATGAATGAATTTTGTTACAACAGCGCCACCTGCTGGTCATTTTCCCACCAGTCTGACCACCAAGTAGTCAAGGAAGTTGTCAGGAGAAAGAAAGAGGCTGCTCTGATGTTCTTCTGCTTAGGAAAGATTTGAGAAAGGTTTCTAATTTTATTCCTAAGCAGAAGAACATCAGAGCAGCCTCTTTCTTTCTCCTGACAACTTCCTTGACTACTTGTTGGTCAGACTGGTGGGAAACTGACCAGCAGGTGGCGCTGTTGTAACAAAATAATTCATATTAACAGTACATGTTTCCCTTAATATCTTGGAATAAAAACAAAATAAATAATGAATGTAAATGACAAAAGTTCTTAGAATAGCACCCTCATCAATTTTACATTCCCTTATTTTAAAGGTGTACTTATCCTTTAACACCTGCCTTATCATGGGGTAGTCCTATTGTGTGAAAGGGGTGCAGAAGACATTTGTCTGGGTCTGCAGTGGACAAAAAATGTCTTGGACATAGGCATTTGATTTCAAGAATAAAGGAGAGATATGGGGGGCAGATGGAACAATGATGGGTATAATATCCTAAATCCTAAGAATATGTTCTAAGCAAACTCTTTTGTCTTCAGCAGTCTACTCTTCAGTCTTTGGGCCAATGTGTAGGTTTCTGAAGGTGTCAATACTTCTATAGAAAGAGAGTAGGCGGGTCAGGCGGGCAGAGAAGCCAAACAGATTGGTCAGCAAAGTCCAAAGCCACATTCAGGCAAGATTAAAAACCTGGTACAAGTTGAACCAGAAGAACTAACAGCTATGAACTGATAACAGACAATGATACATTTGTCTATAAGGTCTCCTGAATGCCTAAACATACAGGCACCATGTTTGTTTTATCCAATATGCTGGAGATGCCTATGATTAAAATGAAATATATATAAAGGTTTTCTTACCTCCGCTCTCATTCAGATAGAACTAAAACCATCACAAGCTTTTAGTGTGTCTCCAAAGTGCCATTCTGTCAAACACTGAAACTTCTTGGCCATTGACTTATCCCTGAAATCATTTCCATCTAAACGTGCCCACTAATGTTTATATATGTTTGTATTTCACCATAGAAAGAAAAAGGGCTCTAGAAAAATGTATATAATTCCCTATAAACCTTGTCAAGGTTCTTTCTTTTGTTCCTTTTCTTTATTATACACGAGTAGACCCACAATAACAGTTTTGTTTATGGAGCATAAAAATTCACTTTTGACTCTTCGCACACGAAGCCTCGTTGCCATAATGTACATCAGGGATCCCCAACCTTTTGAACCCGTGAGCAACAGTCAGAAGTAAAAGGAGTTGGGGAGCAACACAAGCATGAAAAATGTTCTTGGGGTGCCAAATCTTCAGCCTACATTGAAGCTCTGTATAGAAGATTGTTTATCGGCTTAGTCCCCAAATGAAGTTAAAGTTAACTGCTCACCCAGCGCAGAGTAGGACCCAGGTGTAGAAACCCTGGGTCTATTGTTGAAGGGTGTAGTTTCAACCAGTACACAGCATTCAAGTTTCAATCACAGCAATCTTTGTATATATGAGAACTCACCGAACTTGCAGGATGGCCCGGGTGCAGTGCCCCGAACCTGTAGCTGGGGGAGTAATTTCAACGTAGATAGCGAAGAAGCACGCACTCCATGGACCAATGGATATAATAAAAGATCTTTATTGGAACAGCTAAAACAATGAACCTTACGCGTTTTGTATCCGAAGATACTTAGTCATAGGCATGCCTATGACTAATTATCTTCGGATACGAAACAGCTAAAACAATGAACCTTACGCGTTTCGTATCTGAAGATACTTAGTCATAGGCATGCCTATGACTAAGTATCTTCGGATACGAAACAGCTAAAACAATGAACCAATGGATATAATAAAAGATCTTTATTGGAACAGCTAAAACAATGAACCTTACGCGTTTCGTATCTGAAGATACTTAGTCATAGGCATGCCTATGACTAAGTATCTTCGGATACGAAACAGCTAAAACAATGAACCTTACGCGTTTCGTATCCGAAGATACTTAGTCATAGGCATGCCTATGACTAAGTATCTTCGGATACGAAACGCGTAAGGTTCATTGTTTTAGCTGTTCCAATAAAGATCTTTTATTATATCCATTGGTCCATGGAGTGCGTGCTTCTTCGCTATCTACATTGAAGCTCTGTTTGGCAGTACACATGGTTTTTATGCAACCAAAACTTGCCTCCAATCCTGGAATTCAAAAATAAACACCTGCTTTGAGGCCACTGGGAGCAACATCTAAGGGGTTGGAGAGCAACATGTTACTCACGAGCTACTGGTTGGGGATCACTGATGTACATTGTTAGATCTGTGATAAACTGAAGCCTTTGGGAATAATAAACAAGTCGCTGAATATAAATCTCCTGCTGTTGGTTTCATCAATATGCGCCACCAGTCCGTGCAAAATATTGTTTTCCCACTCCTATATGTAACATTTATTCTGCTGTAACAAACAACGGAATTTCTATTTTAGGTGTCAGTTGAAATGAAACAAATGGCCCCGTACTTGCTCCGAGATTTACTGTTGAATTACATCTCCTAACAAGCTGAATGTTTCATGCCTTGAAATATTTCTTTGTCCATCTTTGATGGCGGGAGATGGAACATATAATTATCTGAATATTTGTTCGGAGACTTCATCTATATTAAAATGAACAAAGAGACTTTTTTTTTTTTCAGAATACCCAGATTGCATTTGTATTTGTCACAAAATGAAAAAGCAACGGGGAAGAGATCAGCTCAGTGATTCGGTATCACTTCAACTTACTTTTCTGGAAATAATGCTGTATATGCAGGGCACAGATTTAATGCCAATCATAACTGGTAAATCTTAGGGAGATTTCTCTGCCAGGGAATGTGCCCTTGTTGACCCCTATTAATTGACCACATTCCTCTTGATGTCACATGCATTTTGGTTTCCAAGCCACTTTCTTTCGGCACTTTGGGTTATCTTTCCAATAAAAAAAAATTGTCAAAATGTAAACGGAAATCTTCAAGTTTTTCAAGAAACATCAAGAAATAAAAGGCAGGGTTGTAAAAAAAAACAATCAGGGTTAAGTGTAATTTTGTTTTTATTGCAATTGAGTTTCGTAAAAACTCAAATTCTTACATTTCCCCAGGGCAAATATCTTAAAATTCAAGATTGTGGTTTTCCCAAGATATGAGAAGATCACAACATGTCATGGCTTGAACAAAGGAGATTTCTGAGGACCTCAGAAAAGTTATTGGTGCTCCCCAGGCTGAAAAAGGTTATAAAAATGTTTCTAAAGAGTTTGGACAACTGTCAGGCAAAGTGTGTACAAATGGAGGCAATTCAACACCATTGTTACCCTTCCTGGGAGAGGGGTGGCTAACAAAGATCACACCAAGAGTAGGGATGTAGCGAACGTCGGGAAAAAAGTTCGCGAACATATTCGCGAACTTGCGTCAAAAATGCGAACGGTTCGTGAACGTCGCGAACCCCATAGACTTCAATGGGAAGGCGAATTTTAAAAGCTAGAAAAGACATTTCTGGCCAGAAAAATGATTTCAAAGTTGTTTAAAGGGTGCAACGACCTGGACAGTGCCATGCCAGAGGGGGATCAAGGGCAAAAATGTTTCTAAAAAATCCATTGTTGACACAGCGCTGCGTTTTGTGCTGTAAAGGGCAGAAATCACACTACATTTCTAAACCTGTGTAATAAAATGCTTTAAAACGTCCGGCGTCTACATGCCAATCAAGTCGTGTAAAGGTTACAGCCTGTTCACACGCAAAGACGAAACGCGGTGCTTACTGCAACGCAAAAAGACGCAAAGAGCTTTAATGAATGATACCGTCAAGTTAGCAAATAATAGTTTTTAATTACTAGTTGCTTGTCACCTCCAGGATGTTCGTCCTGTTGGTGGCAATATTTCTGTAGTGGTGTGTTTAGCAGTCACCGTGCTTGTGCGCACGTGCACGGTCAGGCAGAGGTAATTCAATGTACAGTGAAGTGAACCAAAAAACACTGATTCTGCAGTGTGGGCCCAGTTTTGGTCTACTTTATTGATCACCTGCGGTGACCATAAAAGATGCGATTTTGCCACTGTCTTTGCTGCCTGAAAAACGTCACTCGGGTGGTGTTTCTAGAGACGGTATTATTATTGATATTTAGACAGAATGTGAACAAGCTCACACAGCTAGATGGTTGTTGTTTGAAAATGAAGAACACACTGAGCAAATAATGCCTACAAGTGCACTACTATTGGTGCACTACTATGAAGAACAGCAACAGCACTGTACACGTTAAAGAACAGTAAGATAAGTAAAAGAAAAAAAATATATATGTATATTAAAAAAAATATTTTTCTCGGGTTGGTGCTGCTGAACTACTAGGAGCAGCACAGTAGCACACCAGTCCCACTCCCCAACACTGCTAGACTAATAGCACTGGGCTTATAGTAGCAACTAGCAAAGTAAAAAAACAAAAAAGAAAATAAAAGCAGTCCTTACAAGGACTATTGGGTTATTACAGCAGTCAGCAGATGAGATCAGAAGAGATCAGTGCCCACAGCAGCTACATACAGAGCACTGCAGTAGAAGGTAGATTACTAGCCAGCAAAGCTACCCTAAAATGTCCCTCAAATCCCTGCAGACTTCTGTCCCTCCAATACAGAGCAGTATCAAGTAGATTACTAGCCAGCAAACTTACTATCAACTGTCCCTCAAAGAAATCAGTGAAATCAGTAACAGCTCTCTCCCTACACTAGCTCTTCCAAGCACACACAGGCAGAATGAAAAAACGCTGCAGGGCTTCAGTTTATATATGGAAGGGGAGTGGTCCAGGGGGTGTGGGGGTGGTCCAGGAGGGAGAGCTTCCTGATTGGCTGCCATGTATCTGCTGGTCTGGGGTGAGAGGTCAAAAAAAAGCGCCAGGTAAGGCGAACCCAAAATGGCGAACGTCGCGCGACGTTCGCGAACTTGCGGCGGACGCGAACAGCCGATGTTCGCGCGAACAAGTTAGCCGGCGAACAGTCCGCGACATCCCTAACCAAGAGCAAGGCATGTAATGCTTCAAGAGATCTCAAATTCTCCCAGTCTAATGTCTAAGGAGTCCACCTTCAGGAGAACCCCAAACATGGAATACATGGCATCATTGTAAAGGTGAAAGTCACTACTATCCAAAAAGAACACTAATACAGTGTACTAGAGATCATGTGCTGGAATCAGAAGGATATTAAAATAATGTTCTGTGGACTGATAGACCAAAAGAGAACCCTTTGACTTGAATCAAAAGTATCATGTTTGGTGAAAGGCCTAAGAACCTTCTTCCATCTTTAAAAAAGGATGGTGACAGTATAATGGTTTTTGCCTGCCTTCTTCTTTGGACTAGGACAGCTACTCGATTTGAAGCTCAAGAAAAAGTAGGCCATGCAGCAAGACAAAGACCCTAAACACACAAGCTGATCTTATAGAAATAGTGGGGAAAAACATGAAGCTCACACTTCAAGCGATGAAGCCCACCAACATCTCTGAGTTGAAGTTCTATAAGGAGGAATGGGCTAAAATTCTTCCACAATGTGTCCAGGATTGATTAACAGCTGGAAATATGTCCCTTTGGATAATGTTCCTAAATAAATAACCAAGTACAGGTATGGGACCTGTTATCCTGAATGCTCATGACATGGGGTTTTCTGGATAACGGGCTTTCTTTATACCTTAAAGGGATACTGTCATGGGGAAAATTTTTTTTTTCAAAATTAATCAGTTAAAGGTGCTGCTCCAGCATAATTCTGCACTGAAATCCATTTCTCAAAAGAGCAAACAGATTTTTTTTATATTCAATTTTGAAATCTGACATGGGGCTAGACATATTGTCAATTTCCCAGCTGCCCCAAGTCATGTGACTTATATATATATAATGGATCCCATACCTGTACTATGTTTTTGACTCATTTGCTTAATGGGCTTCTTATTATCTAGATTTATGAATTTCAACTGAAAATTGAAAAGGGTTCACAAATTCAAGCACCGCTGTAATTTGAATGCATTTTCTGATATTCAAGGGAAATGTTTCTAACTTTGTAACTACCACGAGGAAGAGACCTACCTGGCCTTGAAATTATATTAAATGAAGCCAAGCCATTTAAGAAAAGAGTCATGCCCCAACCCACCTGCACAAACCCCAGTGAATTGAATAGCAAATATTTGGTTTCTGTTTCCAACAAAGAACTGGTTTTCAATTTCCTTTTCCAATGACGATTTTACTCTACAAACAGGGGCCCATTTATCCAACGAGAAAATTCAATAGGAAACATTTTGTTTGCAGAAAAGAGTCAGTTCAAAGTAGCTGTTGTTAAGATTTAACGCTATATCATTATATTATACACATCAAAATAAAATCAAATGCTGATTTGAATGTCTCACAAATACATAAAAAATGTAAAATCAGTAAAAGTACTTAACTTTGAATTTAAATGGTGTACTAACTATGGTTCGGTGTTAGGGGTTAATATGACAGCAAACTATACACAAATTTATCAGGATAATTATCCTATACTATATACCTACTAAAATTGATGGAAGAATAGAACAGGTATCGAATATCTTGGATATTAAGGCAATTAAGATGATAAAAAGAGTTTTTATATTATTTCTGTACCCTTCCCGTGGTGGTCCCACTATTTGACCTCAACCAATTTCAAAGTTAGGTTAGGAAATGTATATGGTCCAATAAATAAAGAATATTATTTGCAACCAGGTATCAGGGGAGTCTTGGGGTCCCCAATTTTGTACACTACTGTTTTGCTGCTCAGTTCACCACAATAGTCACATTGCATTTAGGCACAAACAATCCCCACGGATAATATGGTCGCTTAGTAGACCCCGACCCCATAAAGATAGTCCATGTCTTGATACCACCCTTAAGATTTGGGACAGAGTCAAATATTCTTCAGGTCTTATGACCACCTGACCTCCAGCAGCTCTAATATTCCAAAATCCTTCATTCCCTCCAGGTCAGAACCCAAACATTTTCCAGTGGTAGAGAGACAATAAACTGGATAAAACAACATATTTTTGCAGTGAGAGGTCCATTAACTCCAGCTAATCTTCAGGTCCACTTACAACACCCAAAAATAGAACTCTATATGGCAACTCAAATATTACATTACGCAGCTTCTCTCAAAACTCACTGGTTGAATGCAACCGGATTCTCTGTGATTTTACAGAGCCTTTTGCAAAATAACAAATTCTCAGGAACATCCTTATGTGGTGGCCTGAGAAATAGACCTTGGACAATCCATTGGCCCCGAGGACTGGTCCATGACCTGGTGCTAACTAAAACAAGCTCAATCAACACAATATTGCTGGAAGCCTCCTATAAAGTTCTGTTAATGTGGTACTTGACCTCCCAGAGAATTGCTCAATGTGTAGAAAATGTAAAGTCTAAAGGTGGCCATACACGGGCAGATAAAGCTGCCGATATTGGTCATTTGGACCCATGTATGGAGGCTTCTGATGGGTTTTCCCGATTGATATCTGGCCACGATATTGATCGGGAAGGTTGGATTTTTACCCGACCGACCCATCAGAGCCCCTTGGCGCATTGTAAGTCGATCGTTCAGCCATACGGCCGAACGTACGAATTACCCCTGATATAGCCATGCCGTAAGTGGCATATCGGGGAAAGATCCGCTCGTTTGGCGATGTCGCCAAACAAGCGGATCTTTGAGTCTATGGCCACCTTAACTGTTTTATGGGATGTCCACAGACGGGCACAATGGACACATTTGGTAGACCTGCCCAACCATTACCAGATGTTGGACCCTGGTGAACAATGTCATGTTCTCCCTATTTCAGATCAACTTGAAACGGAAAATTGATTGAATTATGATGAGCAAAACAATTAACCAGTTTTCTGATAAGTCTCTGAAGTTCTAGAGCCCCTGGATGATTTACAGACACCCGGATCCATCATCTGTCAGTTTGATTTCTATATGAAAATGTTCACCTGAGACTTTCATCAGTGTTTACATTAAGGCCACTAAAACTGTGAAACTGATACTGTAATTACACTTGATACCTACTGTTATTACACAGGCTTTTATTGACTGAGGATAAACAATGCCCGTGCAATTTTATTAAATTTTTATCCATTTTTTTTGTTTATTTTTTTAGTTGTGGCTTTTTCATTTTCTGTTTACTTTATGTCCATGATTCTGCTTAAACTCTCAGTGGCCACATGGCCCAGACTGAATGGCAAACTGTACAATTGAAACAACCAATAGAAAATATACAGGGCCACGCCCATTTGTGTGGCACACTTCCTAATTACCATGTTCATTTTACAAAATTTGGCAGGTTATGACAGTTTGAACACATTTACTATGGTTTTTATGTGTTATTACAGTTTTGCTAATGAAGGTGAATTGCCCTTTAAACTGCAAGTCACACTGCAAAAGTATCTAAGTGGCTGTGCTGAGCTCTCTGCCACAAGCCAATTAAGTTAGAAATTTTGTATCATTTTCTGGCTGTTCAGTGCAGGAGATCGAAGAGAAAGTCAGGACATTTCAGTAACAAACCAGGGACTGTGGGCTGAGCTGTCAAAATCGGGACTGTCCCGTGAAAAACGGTTGAAAGGTATGGAATCCCCTTAATTCCTTAAGCAGGTAGTAAGTAGGGCTGGGTTTAAACAAAAACTAATAATGTTTTGAAAGTGTTAAACCAACTTATGAACAATTATAGTGTAAAAAGAGAGAAGTAAGAGCAGCTTGACATTCACAAATGGCCGACGTTAAAGATGGGCATTAGAATAATGTTGACACTCGTCAGTCAAAATTTTTTGAAGTCGCCAAATTTTCGCTGCAGTTTCGCAAATTTATTTGCCGGCGGCGAAACCTGGAAATTCTGTGCAAATTCGTGCCTGCCGAATTTATTCACCCATCGCTAATCTACACCTCATGGATATTTAGGACCTGTTATGACAGGGGTCCCAAACCTTTTTTACCCGTGAGCCACATTCAAATGTAAATAGAGTTGGGGAGCAAAACACTCATGGGGATGCCAAATATGAGCTGGGATTGGCTATTTGGTAGCCCCTATGGGGACTCGCAGGCCACAGAAGGTTCTATTTGGCAACTTAAACTTGTCTCCAGGAATTAAAAAAGAATCACCTGCTTCGAGGCAACTGGGAGCAACATCCAAGGGGTTGGAGAGCGACATGTTGTTCAGGAGCCACTGGTTGGGGATCACTGTATAATGAGACTCCAGTGGAAGGTCTATACTCATGAAGGTCAGTGGAAGGGTTTGGAACCCAAAGTCAGCAACCATCTAAGTGATCTGGGTATCTATTTATTATGGATGCACCAAATCCAGGATTCAGTTCGGGAATTTGGCCTTTATCAGCAAGATTCAGATTTAGCAAATCGTCGTTCCTGGCTGAACCGAATCCAAAGCCTAATTTGCAAATTAGGGACAGGAAGGGAAACACATCACTTTTTGTCACAAAACAAGGAAGTAAAAAATGTTTTTTCCACTTTTTCCCATTCCTAATTTGCATATTAGGATTTGGATTCAGTTGGGTATTTAGCCAAATCTTTCATGGAGGTTTCGAGGATTTGTCCGAATACCGAATCTAGTGGATTCAGAGCATCCCTGCTATTTACTACCTGCCTTTCCACTACTATCCCTCCTGTATTGGGTTCATGCTTAATGTATAAAAACAGGTTGCGTCACTTTATATTGCTTCAATAAAATTGCTTCAAGGTGGTTCATGACCTGTTGCCGTAAACTTTGCTCCGGGCCTCATAACAACTACTCAGATATTTGCTTTCAACTAGTTAATATATATTTATTATTGTTATGATATCTGCCCTATGTAAATGCTCTTAAAACTTTTCTCCTAGAAAAAGATAGTTTCCTCTATTCCATACATTATACATGAACATTCTAGTAGAGGTCAACAATGTAAGGTCTCCCTGTGACAATCCACCATTTTCCCCAGGAAACTTCCTCAGCAGAATCTTTTATTTTTTTTTATCGTATTATTTTGCTCACGTTCTGGAAAATTCTTATTTATTCAATCGTTGTGTAGAAGTGATGGCCCAGCAAAGGTCAGAGCAAGTGACAGCCCAGCAATCCAATCCTTCTTACTGTCACTCTGGAATAATGCAATAAAACTGCCCGTTCACTTGCTGTGACTTGTTAAATAACTATTGTGTTGCCTGACAAGAAAACTATCATCTGTTTCCCCTTTAATCAATGTTACTTAATTAGCCTTTTGCCATTGCTAGAGAAGCAATATGTTCTTCATGGTCGTATCTCCTTAATTTTTCTACCATGTTAAATGCTTTTCAGCTTTTGCACGATAAACTTCTCTTCTTTTTCTTCATTGGATATTTGTTCATTAACTAATTTGCCTGATAGATTTCTATAAGGGCTCTTACACACTGGTGGTTTTTCCTGCGCTCCCCTTCGTTGCGATTTCTTCCGTTCAGCCGCTGGGGAGCGCAGGAGTAGACGCACTCAATTATTGTGAAGGGGGCTGTACTCACACAGACGCATGAAAGCGTTGATTGCAGGTGAAATGCAACATGCTGCGTCCCATCTGCGTTGGCGCTTACATGCGCAATGAACGGGAGCGCAGGAAAAACCACCAGTGTGTAAGAGCCTTTAAGTAGTAAATCTGATGACATTTTGAGCACATTTACCTCAATTAGTAGAGTAAAGCCTTGGAATGAACAGACTATTCTGAAAAATTAAGGTGGTTATTTGCCAAACTCTATCTGGTCGAGCTATTTGGGGCCAAACTCAATTTTTTTTAAATACTCAAATTTTTCAAGATTTATTAAAGCCCAATGCTGCAAAAAGCCAGAATCTGAAAATCCGCCATCTCAGACCTGCCAAGGTTGTGTATAAGTCAATGGCAAAGGTCCGTAATCTATTTGTACGTTTCTGTTAGCCCAAAAAACCAACCATTTCGGGCAAAAATCTGGGCTTTTTGGGAAGAAGCCAGAAAAAAATCGAGCGATTCGGGAAACCCCCCCCCCCCAAAAAAAATCGTACAATGTGGGTTTTGGCTTAATCTTATTGAGTTTTTACCTAAACCGATAAAATCAAGTTTTTTTTAATAATAAATAAGGTAAAATCAGGAAGGGGAGTTTGATTGTGGTTTTGTTATTTAAATAATGAGATAAATTCATTTGAAATAATCCCCTGTATATGTTGGTGGGGGGTTATGGATACAGAAGACCATAAAAAAAGGACCAGGAGACTAGGAATTGTCTTCGGTCACATTCATGACAATTAGGGTCACAAGTGCATCCTGAAAACAAGTCCATCTACCTCATTGACTTTTCTCTTTTTCAAGCCATCCCTGGATTTAGATCCAGCACTACCCTAGTGACACATGGGCAGATTGTGCTTATAGGCCACCTACCTACACATGTGTTTTAGGAATATGTCATTAAATGCCATCAAAATACACCACTTTTTCAAGCTAACGCCTCTTTTGTTACGACAGAATTTTACACTTTGCTAAACTTTTGCATAACGTGATCACTAAGCTTTATAAATACTTATGGCTGACCATGGTAAATTTGCATTGTAACCCTTCAGTGTGGCATTAGCCTTTGATGGTTTTCAATCTGGATAAAAAAGATGAGCCTAAAAATGAGTCTCTAAAATAGGGTTGCCACCTGTCCCGGACAGCCCAGTAATTTGAAGGGCTGCCTGGGTCAAAAGTTACTGCCCGGTTTAACAAATTAGGAAAACTGGCCCGGATTCTCTAAGATGGACACCGCGATTGGCCAATCACCACGTCATAGCCCTGCCGTCACTGTCCGCCAGCTCCATATCCAGGTAACACCCCCTATGCATCACAGCCTGCCCCCCCCATGTCTCAGCCCTGTCCCCTGCCTGGTCTCCACTAGGCTTAAAGGTGGCAAACCCTACTCTAAGACCACAGACAAAAAGAGCAGATTTTTGCCCACTTTGGTCACAAACAATAATGTGAATTATGCATATATGATTGATCGGCCCCAGGCCATTGAGTTTTGTCACAGAGGACCTAAATAGATCCTTCAGGAGAGGAGCACATCATGGGCCAATTGTGTGCTTCTCTCAATAGCATCAATTCTTTTTGTCCCATAAATTCACTAATAAACTGGTAAGTAAAGTTGACCATTAACATGTTAATAACATTGTAAATGTCCCAACTAATATTTATGTCCCCTGGATATTGACTGGTGTTCCATGAAAATTTAAATGTGCAGGTTCACCCAAAAACCATTGGTTGGGCAGGTCCGAGTTGAAATTTGGCCAATAATTGTGGGTTACGGTTGGGCACAGATCATACTGGGGAAGAGCACTCCTCTACTTCTCCTGAAGATTCTCTGTCTTGGAACCAGTTCCAAGTTCAGTTCAGTTGGATGCCATTCAGGACTGACCAGTGTATGGTCACCTAAACTGATTCAGCAGCTAATTTTATGCATGGTCAGCTTAATACTCCTCATTCATAGATGTGAGAGGAAGCACAGGTAAACATAATAATAATCCACTTGTAATTTATCATTGAAAATTTAATAATTTTTTAAAAGTTTAAAAAGAACATTTTCAGATCAATCAGAGAATAGGTGTATAAAGCCCCTATAATCTATAAATTGGTTAACACTTGGCTGAAGTTTGGTTGCCTACTGATCAGAGATTGGTTGTGAGCTGATAAGTGTAAGGAGCGATGCCCGGCGCGTCCTTCCACGGCAGCATTCCATCCAAGATGGCGGCGCCCAGGGGGAACCATGTGGATGATGGACGCCAGCGCGTCAATTCGGACGCATCGTCATGATGCCAGCGTCAAAACATGCAGCGCTGACGCGCAGCATGTGTCGCATGACGTCATCACGCACGTAAAAACTATAAAGGGACACGAGAAGCCTACAGTCATTGCCGGATTATAGGTTCCTGGGTGTGATTTATTGTTATCGAACTCCTGATCTTGACTTCGGCCTGTATCCTGACTAAGAACCTTTGCTGCCTGGATTGACCTTTTTCCTGGATCGACTACTCTTCCTCTTGACCCCTTTGTACCACAATGTTTCGAAGCTCCAAGTTTCCTCTTTGGTCCGCAACTGCAAACTGAGCCTCCGGGCCCTGACAATAAGACACTGTGAAACATGTGAGAACCATCGAAAAATTCACACAGTAGAAATTATTCAAAAGTTAAAAAGTAATTTATTAGGAAAAAAAAGGAAAAACAGCCTAACGCGTTTGGTGCCTACTCATAGGCTCCTCAACTCGTTTATTGCAAACATTTACATGTTTATTGGTTTGGAATTCTTACTTGAATGCAGATGATCGTTTTAATTTTAAAATGTGCCTTTCATGATAGTTCTCCATTAATTAAAGATACAAATTTGAAGCCAGCATATATAAAGGATGGCATTTTAGCAGAAAGGTCCTCTCATCTACATGTGCTAATTGTGTTCAATATCAGTCGACCAAAGGATAATGTATTATATATAAACCTCAGCGTTCATCCCATGTTGCATTTTTACAGCCTTTGTAGTTCATTGACAATTATTTTTCCCTGAAATAATTGACAGCGTGTTGTTTACATAGATAAATAACCTTTTGTTTTGAGTCCGCAATCAGTTTATTTATCTCCGTAAACACTTGTTAATCAATTTCCAAGTCCCGTCGGTGCAATTTAGATCTGAAGGATTCACGAGCGTTCAGCATATTAGAGGCAGCCTGGGCTCACGTTACTCAGCTCTGGGTAAATAGTCTCAATCACAAAGAGAGGAAAAACATCTGCGAAACATGTCATTTCCATGGAAACATAAAGGCATCACTTGACACTATAAATAAGAAGTTGTGTTTTAGAATTAATTTCCAACATGGCTGATAGATTCAACAGAAATGCAAATAGTAGTAAATAGTAGTAGCGGAGAATTGGCATGCCCATTCGAAAAGCCTCAGTTTTAATAATTATGTCATTTAAATGTTATTGAAATGTAAATGATGTACATATGATTATTTCATTATTTTTACTACATTATTTTAAAATTTATTTTGAATACACTTAGGCGGTTATTTATCAAAGTCCGAATTTATCTCAATATTTTCTACTACAAACTTTTATCAAATCCGGTTGGAGTTTTTGCGCTTATTTATTATTAAATTTTCCTGAAAATTTGCTTTGCGGGAAAAAATCAAATTTTCAAGATTTTTTCATATTTTCCACTCAATTTTTGCCTGAAAACTTCGGGGTATTGCACGAAACCCAGCGCACATCAAAAAATCATTGGGACTTCTCCCATTGACTTACCGTATATACTCGAGAATAAGCCGAGTTTTTCAGCCCCCAAAATATGCTGAAAAACTCTACCTCGGCTTATACTCGGGTCAAGCGCAAAAACGGTCGCCGGCGCCTTAGAATATTCGCCGGCGCCTAAGAATATTCGCCGGCGCCTTAGAATATTTGCCGGCGCCTTAGAATAGTAGCCGGCGCCTAAGAACAGTCATCCAAAAACGAGATTGAAACTTACCAGAAGCTGCTGCATTTCTCACCCTCAGCTTATACTCGAGTCAATAAGCTTTCCCAGTTGTTGGAGGTAAAATTAGGTACCTCGGCTTATACTCGGGACGGCTTATACTCGACTATATACGGTATATGCAACCTCAACAGGTCTGAGATGCCGGATTTTCTGATTCGGACTTTTCCATCCTCGGGGTTGATGATTTTTTTAAAAGTCCGTTTTTTTCATGATTTTTGCATTCGGAGTTTAGTAAATAACCTCCATATTATTCCCCTCTCATCCAATTTTAAGACTAAAAAATGATGCATGGATTTTTTTTGTAGACAATGATTTTGTAGGAATAATTTGAATACTCCACACATTTTTGTGATTAAATTTACAGATTTGAAAAAAAATATATAAAGATTTACATGGCATCAATCTATATAAATCAATTTTTTTACATTTTTTAAAAAAAACTGATGCTGATAAAAATCATTTCAAGATGAAATAAACACAATAGTAGCATTTTGCATGGATTCATGCAGCTTAGTTACGATCAAGTACAAAGTACAGATATGGGATCCATTATATCCATTATCCAGAGAGCTCTAAATTAGGGGAAGGTCATCTCCCATAAACTTCATTATATAGTGAATAAAGAACCCCCTATTGTAAAATATATTGATATTAGTTACCGAAGGAGTTCCATGACCATATAAAAGCATGAGGCCGAACGTCAAGTGTTTGTATACAAGTCAAGGAACCGAGGTGACTTCTAATATCCTCATCATTTGCAACTGGGGGTACTTTATTTATTATAATACACAAGTTTCAATGAGTCATGTGACAGGAATGACATCAGAACTCGTTCACCGTTTATAACTGATGACATCAGGATATAATTTACAAAATATTCATGGCTTTTGTGAATTATAAACAAATAATGTACATTTTTAAAAATGATTTCCTTCTTCTCTGTAATAATAAAAAAGTATTGATCCTTATCCTTATAAGCAAAGCAATGTTATTGGGTTTATTTATGGGGTTATTTATTAAAGTTTGAGTTGTGTTTTCCACAAAAATCTGAGTATTCGAGTTGATTTTTTTTGGGTCCAAACTCAAGCTCAAAAAATTTTAAAATTTTTTGAGATTTATTATACCCAGGCCTGGATTTGTGGCGAGGCCACAAAGGGCTGGGCCTAGGGTGACAAAATTTTAGGGGCGGCATGTGCGCACATGCGAGGGGGGCGGATGTGCATGTGTCAGACGGTTGCTAGAACCCGAAGGCCTTCGGGTGGCGAGCAGGGAAATCTGGCCCTGATTATACCCTGACCCTGGAAATAGTTAGAATTCGAAAATACACCATCTAAAATCTGTCGAAGTAATGTAGAAGTCGAAGGCAGAGGTCCCTTGATCCATTTGAAGATGTTAATAGCTTTCATGATGTTGAAGTTTTTTTCAGAGGGTTTTGCCTGAAAATCGATCAATTTTGCAACTCGAACTCGCAGAATCAAGTTTTTCCCATTAGAGTTTTTTCTTAAAGAAACCATTCAAATAGTGCAAACTGCCCACTTCGCCGAAAAATCTGTAAATTACCAGAGAAATTCGCAAAACACCAAAAAATTAACAAAACGCAAGTTACTGGGCGTCAAAAATTATTTTGACGTGCCTTATTTTCGACGCCCGGGGCAATTTTGTCCAAATGCATTAAAGTCAATGGGCATTCAAATAATTTTGACGTGTGACAATTTTTATGTGCTTTCTGGATATCAGGTCACTGGATAAAGGATGCAATGCCTCTATTTTCAATGGGCAAAACAATTAAATATTTCACAAAAGTTCTTGCAATTATATTTACAGATTTGAACAGAAAAAGCAGTAAATTATATAAATATATTTTTTGCTATTTTTTTGGAAAATTATCTTATATTATTAGTCATTTTTATAATAAATATATTATTCCTCTCTGTTCATTTCTGCTTTTTATGTCTAGACAGGGTCCGGAACTACCGGGGGAGCAGGGGGTGCGAGCGGGCCAGGGCCCGTACCCCCTCAGGGCCCCCCGGCAGTCCGCACGCCGCATATTCCCGTGTCTAGAAAACGGAGGCATGGAATTAAGCTGTAGGCAGGGCCAAAATTAGAAATCACGGGGCTCCATACAACAAAATTTTTGGGGCCTCCTAGGCTCTGCCCACCCTGGCACCCAAGCCCCACCCCAGATCTCGCCCACTCCACATCATAGTTAAAAGACCACACAGACATCAGCGCTAAAAAAGATAAACCCCCCACACACACAAGTTATAAAAAGCTATTGATGGTCAGGGCCCCCTTATAAGTTAAAAAAAAAACATTTGGCGCCAGGGCTCCCATAAAAGTTTTTTTTAAAAAGCATTGGTACCAGGGCCCCCCTTGCCGCTTAGGAAGTTCGGCTGTTCGGCTTTTCGGCACTTCCGCATTTCGGCTGTTCGGGACTTCAACAATGGCCGCAAAGCTTCAGCGCTCGCAAGGGGGGCCCCGGCTCTTTCAAAAGTGCAGCACTTCTGGGTAGAGATGGCGCGAACTGTTCGCCGGCGAACTTGTTCGCACGAACATCGGGTATTCGCGCTCGCCGGAAGTTCGCGAACGTCGCGCGACGTTCGCCATTTTGGGTTCGCCATTGTTGGCGCTTTTTTTTGCCCTCTCACCCCAGACCAGCAGGTACATGGCAGCCAATCAGGAAGCTCTCCCCTGGACCACTCCCCTTCCCTATAAAAACCGAAGCCCTGCAGCGTTTTTTCACTCTGCCTGTGTGTGCTGAAGAGATAGTGTAGGGAGAGAGCTGCTGCCTGTTAGTGATTTCAGGGACAGTTGAAAGTTTGCTGGCTAGTAATCGTGTTGATACTGCTCTGTTATTGGAGGGACAGAAGTCTGCAGGGGTTTGAGGGACATTTAAGCTTAGGTAGCTTTGCTGGCTAGTAATCTACCTTCTACTGCAGTGCTCTGTATGTAGCTGCAGTGGGCAGCTGTCCTGCTTCTGATCTCATCTGCTGACTGCTGCAATAACAGTAGTCCTTGTAAGGACTGCTTTTATTTATTTTTTTGTTGTTTTACTACTACTACTACTACTACTACTACTATAAGAGCCCAGTGCTATTAGTCTAGCAGTGTTGGGGAGTGGGACTGGTGTGCTAATCTGCTGCTCCTAGTAGTTCAGCAGCACCAACTGTAATTTTTTTTTTTTAATATTCATTTTTTTTTTATTTTACTTTTTTTTATTTTACTACCGCTGTAGTAGTGTATAAGTTGACCTTTTAGGCATTATTTGCCCTGTAGGCATTTTTTGCCCAGTGTGTTATTCAACCAACTGCCATCTAGCTGTGTGACCTTGTTCACATTCTGTCTAAATATCCATAATATTACCGTCTCCAGAAAAAACACCGGAGTGACTTTTTTCAAGCAGCCATAATAAATTTTACGTAATCCGTATCCATCGCTGTAGTAGTGTATAAGTTGACCTTTTAGGCATTATTTGCCCTGTAGGCATTTTTTGCCCAGTGTGTTATTCAACCAACTGCCATCTAGCTGTGTGACCTTGTTCACATTCTGTCTAAATATCCATAATATTACCGTCTCCAGAAAAAACACCGGAGTGACTTTTTTCAAGCAGCCATAATATATTTTACGTAATCCGTATCCATCGCTGTAGTAGTGTATAAGTTGACCTTTTAGGCATTATTTGCCCTGTAGGCATTTTTTGCCCAGTGTGTTATTCAACCAACTGCCATCTAGCTGTGTGACCTTGTTCACATTCTGTCTAAATATCCATAATATTACCGTCTCCAGAAAAAACACCGGAGTGACTTTTTTCAAGCAGCCATAATAAATTTTACGTAATCCGTATCCATCGCTGTAGTAGTGTATAAGTTGACCTTTTAGGCATTATTTGCCCTGTAGGCATTTTTTGCCCAGTGTGTTATTCAACCAACTGCCATCTAGCTGTGTGACCTTGTTCACATTCTGTCTAAATATCCATAATATTACCGTCTCCAGAAAAAACACCGGAGTGACTTTTTTCAAGCAGCCATAATATATTTTACGTAATCCGTATCCACCGCTGTAGTAGTGTATACGTTGATCTTGTGGGCATTATTTGCACAGTGTTTTCTTCAAACCGCCATCTAGCTGTGTGAGCTTGTTCACATTTTGTCTAAATATTGATAATATTATCGTCTCTAGAAAAACCACTTGAGTTACTTTTTTTCAAGCAGCATTCTTATATTTTACGTAATCCGTATCCACCGCTGTGTATACGTTGACCTTGTAGGCATTATTTGCACACTGTTTTCTTCAAACTGCCATCTAGCTGTGTGTATTATCGTTTCCAGAAAAACCAACTGAGTTTTTGTTGTTGTTGTTTTTTTAAAAATAATGCCAGGCAAAGGCAGGCCGCCACGCAGAGGCCGTGCTAGGGGCCGTGCTGCTATGCAATCCTGTGGCCCTAGCAAATTGCCCAGTTTTAAAAAGCCAATGACCCTGAACTCCCAAAATGCTGAAGAGGTAGTTGACTGGCTTACACAGCACACCCCATCCTCTACCGTTTCTAACTTTACCACAACATCCTCCTCATCCTCCACTGCTATGGCCACCCCACGTAACACTTCCTCCACCACCGGTGCCCCTTCTTCACTGGAGTCAGAGGAGTTATTTTCCCATGAGTTTCTTGAACTGAGTAATGCGCAACCATTATTGGCAGAAGAAGATGAAGGAGATGAGGACGTTACACCAGATTTAATTCTGGCAGAGAACACGACAGAGATGGACATAATGATGAGTGATGAGGAGGAGGTCCCCGCTGCTGCTTCCTTCTGTGATGTGTCAGAGGAAATTGATGCATCTGAGGAGAATGATGATGAGGAGATTGATGTTTTGTGGGTGCCTAGTAGAAGAGAGCAAGAGGAGGGTAGTTCAGATGGAGAGACGGAGAGTCAGAGAGGCAGTAGGAGAATAAGACTTAGAAGAAGCAGGGAGGACAGCCCGCAGGGATCAGTAGGGCAACAACATGTATCGGCACCTGTGTTCAGCCGGCCAACGCACCCGCCATTGCCGCCAATGCCGCCAACTTCTACTGTTACCGCCAGATCGCACACTTCCAAAAAGTCAGCAGTGTGGGATTTTTTTAATGTGTGTGCCTCTGACAAAAGCATTGTAATTTGCAATGAGTGCAGTCAGAAACTGAGCCTTGGTAAGCCCAACAGCCACATAGGTACAACTTCTATGCGAAGGCACATGAGCGGCAAGCACAAAGCACTTTGGGAGCAACACCTCAAAGGCAACAGGCAAACTAAAAGCCACACTCCTTCTGGTCCAGCATCTTACTGCTCTACCTCTGCTCTCCTTGACCCGTCTGAACCACCCTCCACTCCGCCTTCCACCTTGACCACCTGTTCCCATTCCCAGTCATCTGCCACCAGCCAAGTTTCTGTGAAGGCCATGTTTGAGCGTAAGAAGCCAATGTCTGACTGTCACCCCCTTGCCCGGCGTCTAACAGCTGGCTTGTCTGCACTCTTAGCCCGCCAGCTTTTACCATACCAGCTGGTGGACTCTGAGGCCTTCCGCAAATTTGTAGCAATTGGGACACCGCAGTGGAAGGTACCCAGCCGCAATTTTTTTTCTAAAAAGGGAATACCACACCTGTACCAACATGTGCAGAGCCAAGTTACCGCATCTCTGTCACTTAGTGTTGGGCCAAAGGTCCATATGACTACTGACGCATGGTCCTCCAAGCATGGTCAGGGCAGGTATGTCACCTACACTGCCCACTGGGTGAACTTGGTAATGGCTGGGAATGGGAAGCAGGGAATGGGTAGCTCAACAACAACAACAACAGTGGAGTTGGTGTCACCGCCACGGATTGCACGCGGTTCTGCCACCACCTCTACTCCTCCATCGCTCTCTACCTCGACTTCTTCCTCTTCTTCTTCTTACTCTGCTGCTGGGTCCTCCTTCTCCTCCTCCACACCTGTGCACCCCCAGCTCCCCCTAGGCTATTCGACGTGCCAGGTACGCCGTTGTCACGCTGTCTTGGGGATGACGTGCCTGGAAAGCAAAAACCATACCGGATCTGTACTCCTGTCATCTCTGCAGTCACAGGCCGATCGGTGGCTGACCCCACACCAACTGCAGATCGGAAAAGTGGTGTGTGACAATGGAAGCAATCTGTTGGCAGCGTTGAGACTGGGAAATTTAACACATGTGCCCTGCATGGCACATGTGTTAAATTTAATAGTCCAACGTTTTGTCTCCAAGTACCCAGGATTCCAGGACGTTCTCACCCAGTCCAGAAAGGTGTCGGCCCATTTCAGACGTTCCTACACAGCCATGGCACGCCTTGCTGACATTCAGCAGCGCTACAACATGCCAGTCAGGCGTTTGATTTCTGACAGCCAGACTCGCTGGAATTCAACGCTCCTTATGTTGGAACGTCTGCTGCAACAACAAAGGGCCGTCAACGAGTACCTTTTTGAACTGGGTGGTAGGACTGGATCTGCAGAGCTGGGGATTTTTTTCCCCCGTTACTGGGTGCTTATGCGCGATGTCTGCAGGCTCATGCGACCTTTTGAAGAGGTGACAAATATGGTCAGTCGCACCGAAGGCACCATCAGCGACCTAATACCCTTCGCTTTCTTCCTGGAGCGTGCCGTGCGACGAGTGACAGATGAGGCTGTAGACCAGCGTGACGAGGAGCTGGAAGCGCACGATTTATGGTCGGAATTACCAGAACGAACCCAGGCACCTGCTGCAACGCAGGGAGAGGTGCCAGAAGTGGAGTCAGAGGAGGAAGGTGGCTTTGTGGAGGAGGAGGAGGAGGACCAACAGGAGCAGGCTTCCCAGGGGGCTAGTGGTGACCTTTTGGGGACCCCTGGTCTTGTACGTGGCTGGGGGGAGGAGACCGTGGATGATGCAGTCCTTGATAATGAGGAAGCGGAGATGGATAGCTCTGCATCCAACCTTGTGAGAATGGGGTCTTTCATGCTGTCATGCCTGTTGAAGGACCCCCGTATCAAGAGGCTTAAGGAGAAGGACCTGTACTGGGTCGCAACGCTACTAGACCCTCGGTACAAGCATAAAGTGTCAGAAATGTTACCAACATACCACAAGTCCGAAAAGATGCGGCATTTACAAACCAGCCTGCAAAACATGTTGTACAATGCTTTTAAGGGTGATGTCACTTCAGGAACTCATCAACATTCCAGGGGCAGAGGTGCCAGTAATCCTGCCACGAGCACACCTGCAAGGACAAAGCCCTTTGGCCGGTCTGTAACGTCAGACATGCAAATGTTTTTCTGTCCAAGGCAGCGCCACAACCCTTCTGGATCCACCCTCAAAGAACGCCTCGACCGGCAGGTAGCGGACTACCTGGCATTAACTGCAGATATCGACACTCTGAGGAGCGATGAACCCCTGGACTACTGGGTGCGCAGGCTTGATCTGTGGCCAGAGCTGTCACAATTTGCCATGAACCTCTTGTCTTGCCCAGCCTCAAGTGTGCTCTCAGAAAGGACCTTCAGTGCAGCAGGAGGGATTGTAACTGAGAAGAGTACTCGCCTAGGTCACAAAAGTGTTGATTACCTGACCTTTATTAAAATGAATGAGGGGTGGATCTCGGAGGGTTACTGCACGCCGGAAGACTTGTTCTGACTTCTATGCAGCTGTCCTTCTCTTCAAGCCTCATGACTCCACACACAGCTGTCCTTTAGCGTCCTCCTCCCTCCGCCACCGTTACAAACTAGGGTGCAAACCCTACTGGTTTAATTTTTTCTGGCCTCTGTGCTTCAGTGGCTGCAACCAAAAAAACTGGGCAAACAATGTCTACAAGGTCAACGTATGGCGAAAAATGACTATTTTCAGCATTTATATGGCATATTTTTTCTGGCAACTGTGCTTCAGTGGCTGCGTCCAAAAAAATGCATATTTTCTGCATTTATATGGCATAATTTTTCTGGCCTCTGTGCTTCAGTGGCTGCAACCAAAAAAATTTATATTTTCAGCATTTATATGGCATAATTTTTCTGTCAACTGTGCTTCAGTGGCTGCGACCAAAAAAATGCATATTTTCTGCATTTATATGGCATAATTTTTCTGGCCTCTGTGCTTCAGTGGCTGCAACCAAAAAAATTTATATTTTCAGCATTTATATGGCATAATTTTTCTGGCAACTGTGCTTCAGTGGCTGCGACCAAAAAAATGACTATTTTCAGCATTTATATGGCATATTTTTTCTGGCCTCTGTGCTTCAGTGGCTGCGGCCAAAAAAACTGGGCAAACAATGCCTACAAGGTCAACGTCGTTGACCTTGTAGGCATTGTTTGCCCAGTTTTTTTTTTTGCACTCTCATCAATTTTACACTTCTTCACTTATTTTAAAGGTTTACTTATCCTTTAATGGAGAATACAGCTATCTGAGGAAAACAACAAATGACCATATTTTATCTATTTTGCTACTTTAAAGTAACTTGTATATGATATAATGGATTTGAAAGTAGAAGTGCGAATGTAAGTGCTTATTTTCCCACTAGCATTTATCTCTGACCTCGAACACTAAACCTCTTTCTTCTCATCTTCATTTTTTACCCACTCATCACTCCCTGACCTTGATTTTTTTTTTTTTTTTTACCAACCTCTTCTTTCTTTCTTTGAGCTCATTTTTGAGGGCCAATTGGTAATGAGTAAGTAACTCTTATATTATCACTTCTCTTCTGTTTTGTCAGTATCAGACAGGAGTTTCAATAACGTTTTCTGATGTTACAGTTTCCTGTGATTAATGCGTATTTATAAAAAACATTAAAATGTGTAAAACAGAAGGGTGTAAACACAAAACATACCACAATGACACACCAATGAGCCAACTGGCATTGAAATGAAGGAAAATGGAAGATCAAAAGTTGTTCTTATAGTACAGATGTTCTATGAGAATTGTTGGGCAGTGTATGGTGTATAGTGTCCACACAATGGCCAACAGTTCACCAACATCCCAGATTGAAGGATATCCATTCTATGTTGTGTCTCTTTTAAATGTCCTCATGTTCTGAGGCACCAGTATAACCTTCTTTCTCTATGAAGAGGTATTTGCTATTTCTCTATACTAATGATCCACATCCAGTGGCTCACGGCCAACATATTGCTCACCAACCGCTTGGGTGTTGCTCTCAGTTGCCTCAAAGTAGGTTCTTATTTTTGAATTCCTGACTTGGAGGCAAGTTTTGTTCAATAAAAAACAGATCTACTGCCAAACAGAGCCTCCTGTAAGTTGACAGGCAACATAGGGGCTACCAAATAGCCAATCAAAGCCCTTGACCTTGGCATACCCGGGGTTTTTTCTCATGATTGTGTCGCTCCCCATTAGGGATTGGCTGAATTTAATCCGTTTATCAGGGCTAAAAACTCCGCTCATCCCTACTCCCCATGTTTTTTTACATTTGAATCTGGATCCTGAGTAAAAAAGATTGGAGACCCCTGCCCTATACTGATAATAGCTTTCAAGTCATTGGTCCAGTAAATGCTATCTGCTAGTTGTTATGGGTCAGTAGACTTGAACCTTTTATTATTTTAACCCCTTTGACTTCTTCTGTCTGTTGTCACACCATTGTGTTTAAGGGCAGAGACACACGAGGAGATTCGGAAAGATTATTCACCCAGCGACAAATCGCAAATCGGGAGAACCTGGGAGTCAGTACTGGTTTCAGTTAACTGGTGAGTATAACGGCAGAGATACACATGGAGATTTGGCGAGATTCAGTCGTCCAGTGACAAATTGCCTCTTCTTCGGGCGACTAATCTCCCTTCAATGCCTTCCCGTCGGCTATCAGCTAGAATCTAAATCACCGGCGGTATGGCACTTGGAGTGCTTCATTTTCCGAAGTTTCCTTACGACTTCAGAAAACGAATCGCTCCAAGTGCCATCCCAACGGCAATTTAGATTCTAGCCGACGGGAAGGCAGCTCAGGGAGATTAGTTGCCCGAAGAAGAGGCGATTTGTCACTGGGCGACTGAATCTCACCAAATCTCCATGTGTGTCGTTATACTCACCAGTTAACTGGAACCAGTACTGACTCCCAGGTTCTCCCTTTATGAAAGGTAGATGTTCAAGGTTTATCAGCAAAAATGAAAATGGCATTGCTGTAAAAACTACAGATATCATTGAAAGTAGACCTCTTAGTATTTTTTGTTCCTCCCTTCTAGACAGGCTGGAAAACTTTGGATCATATTGCCACCATAGACTTCTTAAGGTCTGTATCTATAGGAGTTTGTGGGACTTGACTACAAATAAGTGAGACCTACAGGCTGGGCAAGCCCATAAGAATTTCAATATATATAAACTTTTTGTTTATGTTAAGTTAGGGGTAGTAGTCCAAAAAAATAATAATTAAAAAAAATAGCTTACAACAAAATAATTCTTTAGCTAATGTTATGGTTATGGTTTTTAGCAGGGGGAGGGCTTGAAGCATTAATCCTATAAAGGGGGAGATGAGATGGGAAGGCCTCATTGGATGATGAAAGGACAAGATGGAGCCAACTTTAAGCTTGAGGGTGGATGCCTCCCTTCAATGGGCCTGGTGAAAGCAGCTGATTAGAGGTAGAGACATGGATAGTTTTGTTTTTTTTCATGGATCTTTATTGGTGTCTGTACACTAGGAACCTGAAGGTTCTGGCTATGGATATTGTCCATCAGAGAGTCAATAGCAATCAGAAGAGACAGATATTGGTTTTGATTAATTATTGTGATTTACCTACAGCTGACAAATATTCAGGAGTCCAACTACGTGATCTAGCCTCCCAAAAGAAAAAAAAACTACTTAATTTGATCTAATAAATTACGGGAAGGAGCAATGAAAGACCAGGCAAAGTGACCTTTATATTGAGAGGCTACTGACCTTCTGGGAGATAAATAGAATGGAGAAAAGGGACACGCATCGCAACTACTGGCAGTTAGGTTAATGCCCTAGTAGGGGAGCCTTGGGTATGGTGCCCATTCCTTGATCTTCAACCAACATTGGTATCCATTCATTCATTATATGTCAAATCTTTATTACACAACGTCCCTCAGAAAGAGGCTGGGAACCAAGCTTGAATGACAACCCTAACCTAAGGCGTTGGTTCATCAGCTCAACTCTAATTGTTCCAATGCACTGACCATCTCACTCCTTCACCCCAAGGCTATTTACAGCACCATTAACCTTTAGCCTGAAACGAGTCAAGGCTTGCTTTTTATTTTTCTGAAAGGGTCCTTCAAAGAAAATCAATATGATATTTTGGCTTTTCTTGGTTATTTATATGTAAACAAAATGTTTTCCTTCAAGGAAAGTAACAGCAAAATACGGGAAAAATCCATCAATGACAATCCCTCATATTAATGTCTCTGAGGTTTCCTGCAGATCAGCCCAACGGAGAAGCTCATCTGCCTCTGGATTGAGTTAAAAAGCATTAAATATCCATGTAATGGGTTTCAGTTTTAACAGCAACAAAACCTTCTCCTGTAAATGGCTTTGCTGGCCCGGATCAAACTCACACATAAGTGCCGGCTCATGTTCCCCCCGACAGAAACATTTTGGCAAGGACCATGGAGTATTACCCTTGGGGTTTGATAAATATCAAAGCGAATTCTAGATGTTCCGTTTCAGTTCAGTCAACCATTATCTCTGCGATGGATTTGGATGATGGTGACTGTGCGTCTGCTGATTATGAAGCAGAAAATGCCTGTGCTAAGAGCAGAAATTCATAAACCTGTCATTTTCTGGAAAAAAGAAAAAGATTCAACTCTATCAGCTGATGAAAGTGCAGTATGAGTAGATTAGGGAATGTGTGAGATAAATGAGTGAGCTGGAGAGTTTGCAGTTGGGTCATGTAAAACAAGTATTCAAGGGAAGATCTATGGGAGGAAGCAAATCTCACACCTACTTGTGTAGTGGTTCCCCAACTGTGAGACTGGGCCCCTGTAGAGGGGCTTGGAACATTTATGGCCAAAAACAGATTTGACATCCTAGATATTCTTGGAAATATGATGTGAATCCCTTTAACACAAATGTTTCTTTATATCCCCATCCCAGCCTGAAGGGGACCCAGTCTGAAGGCCATTTAGGGAGAGATTTTACTCATTTGACTGTTACCCCAATGTTTCTATATATCTGTAACCTTGTTATGAGCTAAGGGGGCCCAGCCTGAAGGTCAGTTAGGGGGAGATTTGGGGTGAGTGTTTATTTGTGCCTTGGGTACCCCTGGAACTATAGCAGGGTGAGTGTTACCCCAATGTTTCTATATATCTGTAACCTTGTTATGAGCTAAGGGGCCCAGTCTGAAGGCCAGTTAGGGGGAGATTTGGGGTGAGTGCTTATTTGTACCCTGGGTACATTATTACATATGTGAGTTAGTGTTTTTAGCTATTAAGCTACTAAACAAAACAGGGATTGTTTGTCCATATATTGCAATATATTTAATTTCACCAACTACGTCAAAGTCATCCCTGGTCTGATCAGTCCTACACTCTTTCTTCTGATTCATTAAGAATTCTATTGCTTCATTATACATTTTACACAGGGACTAAGTTTTACCTGCAACTTACTTGTTGCTTTTAAGGTTAACACTCCCAAGCTTGGCTGCCCTTTTATTGGCCACCACTGGGATCACCTGACTATAGCTGGGAAGGGTGGGAGCTACAACATGGAGCTGGTCACTGCTCCTGTATAAACAATAACAAACAAAGGTAAAGTTGTGCTCACCACTAATTATTTTTTTTTTGTAATCTATACTGTATTTGGTATTAACGTATAACAAGATATGCCTACAATACTGTAAAGAAAAAAAGTCAATAAATGACAGGATGAGTAAGAAAGTGGTGGATCTTTATTTTCTTTCCTCCTCTCTAGACTCCAGTTGGTTATTAAGCTGCTGTGCTTATTTGCCGTCTATTCTGTACAAGGCAAATAAAAAACATTTTTAAAAAAAAATGATTTCGCTTGCACTTTATTCCCCATTTATACAGAATATAAACTCAGCACATTTCTCGGAACATCCATCATTGCCCCCCATTCTCTCCTGGGTAATGTCAGACGGTTAAAGGTTCCGAGCACAGGAGGTGAGTGTCCAGGTCAGATGAGAATCTCATTTCAGAGGATTTGTTTGGTTAAGAATTAATGAGAGATTAAATCTTTTTCCCTTCCCTTGTCTGCAGCCTAACGTTCCTCTCTTAAACGCTCATTTTCCTCTCAATAGAGCAATGCATATGTTACTGTGCAGTGTCCATACAATGAGGATGTCTTGTGTATAATGTAATAGTAATTAAAATTAAAAAAAAAATTGCGAATTTCCCTTGAAATTCGCGAAACAGCGTAAAAATTCACGAAACTCGAATTTGGTCGCCTGCGTCAATTTGAACGCCGGTGTTATAGTCAATGGGCGTCCGAATAGTGTTGACGCACGACTGTTGTGGCGAAAAATTCACGAAACTAGAATTACGACGCCTACGTCAATTTTGATGCTGGTGTTAAAGTCAATGGGCATCCGAATAGTTATGCGCACGACGGTTTTGACCTTTTCAGACACACGTCCAAATTTTTTTGATGCCGTCAAATTTTAACAGGAGTTGCACCGGCAGCGAAACATGGAAATTCACCGTGAATTTGCGCATGACGAATTTAGTCGCCCATCACTAATAGTAATGAAACTGATGCTTTTAATAGCAATTACATTTACAGAATGTGTGATGAATAGATATTGGGAACTT
Organism: Xenopus petersii; assembly: GCA_038501925.1. NCBI lineage: Eukaryota > Metazoa > Chordata > Amphibia > Anura > Pipidae > Xenopus > Xenopus petersii. Next base: position 161,154,708 of record CM076682.1, on the reverse strand, counting down.
GCCTAGAATTTTTCTTCATACTTTACGTCTACTAGAAAATCATGTAAACATTAAATAAACCCAATAGGCTGGTTTTGCCTCCAATGAGGATTAATTATATCTTAGTTGGGATCAAGTACAAGCGACTGTTTTATTATTACACAGAAAAAGGAAATCATGTTTAAATATTTGGATTGATTTATTATAATGGAGTCTATGGGAGACGGCCTTTCCGTAATTTGGAGCATTCTGGATAACAAGTTTCCCGGATAATGGATCCCATCCCTGTATATGTCTGATGTCCTTTTGGTGACACTTTGTTTCTTCTTTTCACAAAGATGGAAAGGAATGGGTTAATGCCGATGGGCCGCTCTCAGTCAAAGAGTAGTAACATGACAGGCTGGCATTAAGCATTAAGTTGTAGCAGGGAAGTAGCAGAGCTGATTAATTCTGCGGTTAGCCAGAAAATCATCCCGAAGCCTCAGGGAAATCATCAGGAATGTTAAGAAATGTTATGGAAAAACAAGTGACTGGCCGAGTGTCTATGAAACGGCCACTGTTCCACTGTCAATGCCGACTCTCTCCTGAGCTCCTTGTAAACTTTCCAATTAGTCAGGGACATGGGGGAACCGGCAGCCAATCACAGCTCTGCAGCTTAAGCTGTAATACCCCATACTGGTACGTCAGTCACCTCTTATTTTCCTATCATTTGTTTATACGTCTTTCCCTGTTGCTCAGTATCCAAAATGTATCCAATTATATATCCTACTCAGTCTGTCTGTCTATATCTATCTATTTATCTATCTATTATCTCAATCATCAAGGTCACCAAAAGGCAGGATCTTGCCTGTTTTGGCCAATGTGCTGGGTCGAATTAGGACCATGAGGAATACATCAACATCAGATAGTGTTTTGTTCTCTACCTTAGCCAGCACATGGGTTCTACAGAGAGATACTACAAAACTATTATACTAATCACAATAAATAGCCCCTAAGTTTGCTCATAGTCTGTACAGAGAGATCCCATAAAACTATGGCAGCATAGGTATTCCCTGTACTAAGCACAATTCAGCAGGAACAGTCCCCTTAGTTTGCTCATAGTCTGTACAGAGAGATCCCATAAAACTATGGCAGCATAGGTATTCCCTGTACTAAGCACAATTCAGCAGGAACAGTCCCCTAAGTTTGCTCATAGTCTGTACAGAGAGATCCCATAAAACTATGGCAGCATAGGTATTCCCTGTACTAAGCACAATTCAGCAGGAACAGTCCCCTAAGTTTGCTCATAGTCTGTACAGAGAGATCCCATAACTAGCAGAGGTCTAATAAACTCTCCAATTTGGATTGTTGAGGGTTCAAGGTGAATATTATCAAAGGATTAAAGGAGAACTAAACCCTAAAAATGAATATGGCTAAAAATGTCATATTTTATATACTGAACGTATTGCACCAGCCTAAAGTGTCAGTTTGTCAATAGCAGCAATGATCCAGGACTTCAAACTTGTCACAGGGGGTCACCATCTTGGAAAGTGTCTGTGACACTCGAATGCTCAGTGGGCTCTGATTGGCTGTTGAGAAGCTAAGCTTAGGGCTCGTCACTAATTATCCAGCAGAAAATGAGCTTCCCTGGCTGTAATATAAGCTGATGCTACAGGTTTGCTGATTATTCAATTCTGATGCTAATTGCACTGGTTTCTGTGCTGCCATGTAGTAATTATCTGTATTAATTACTAATCAGCCTTATATTGTGACATTTCTATTCTATGTGTACTGTATATTGTGAGTGGCTCCCTAAGCTCAGTAAGTGACAGCAGCACAGAGCATGTGCAGTGAATCAGCAGAAAAGAAGATGGGGAGCTACTGGGGCATCTTTGGAGACACAGATCTTTACTGCTAAAGGGCTGTGGTTGCCTTGGACTGGTACAGAAGCACAAAACATCATGTACAACATTTCTAGCTACTTCTTTAGTTAGGCTTTAGTTCTCCTGTAAGGGCATTTTCATTCCCTGGTGTTAATGGTTGTACTTGAGGCCCCTGCACACTATCCAAAAAAAAAGTGTTGTGGTTCAAGCCTGACCTTGACCAGTCCCCAAATCTGCATTTGCCCCAGGCTCCTGCATCATAATACATGTAATTCCATTGTTTAATGATGGGGAGTTATTTTAACACCAACCTCCAGCAAGTCCCCCAGCTCTATCTGATCTAAAGTTCCCACCAAAAGCCAAAAAACAATTTGCTGTATTGTGAGTTGTCACAATCCAATTCTGCAGCCACCATGCACTCTAAGCTGAACCATCCATAAGGTACCCCAAGACTTTAGGATAAATAAGGAGTTGCCTTCTCAACAGCCAATCAGACTGAGCATGTGAGTGTCACAGACACTTTCCAAGATGGTGACCCCCTGTGACAAGTTTGAAGTCCTGGATCATTGCTGCTATTGACAAGCTCAAACTTTAGCCTCGTGCAATAAGTTCACTATATAAAATATGTCATTTTTATCCATATTAGTTTTTAGGGTTTAGTTCTCCTTTAAGGTCCCCTTTCTTCCCACAGTCCAAGACTTACTGGTCAGTAAATTGGCCCCTACAAGGAGCAATAAACAATGCAGAGCGGAAGAAAGAGAACGGAATCAAAGAGAAACCTCAGAGACAAGTAGGTTTTGGAGAGATTGGAACACAGGGATTTTAAGCTTTAAGTTTTTAAGAGCCACGTTGACTTCCAATATATTCTGGAATATATTCTATGTATCTAACAACATCAATGGACTTTCTGTACAAAGATGGCACATTAGGGGCTGCGTATGATAGTTACATAATTACATAGTTACATATTTAAATTGGGTTGAAAAAAGACAAAGTCCATCAAGTCCAACCCCTCCAAATGAAAACCCAGCCCCATACACACACCCCTCCCTACTTCTTTTTTTTTATATTTTTTTTATATAAAATATTTTTATTAAACCAAAAATAAAAATATCATCATAGAAGTGTATAGCATTTTCACTTTTGGCATAATCGATCGCAGTATACATAAGAGGACGGTACTGTATAGGACACATATGAAAGTCATCTCCTGTTAACAATCACTCATGAAGTGTAATCCCGTATCTGGAAATCTAATCGCACAGTGTACACAAGAATCTGGAAGTGATACAAAAATAAGTACCGTATATACTCGCGTATAAGCCGAGTTTTTCAGCACCCAAAACAAGCTGAAAAACGCTGCCTCGGCTTATACGCGGGTCAGTTAAAAAACCGCGATTCTGACACGTTCCTATAAAAATCATAGGAACGTGTCAGTATGAAGAAAATGCTGCACATAATATATTTCCTGCAAAGGCCCCCCCCGCAAATCCGCCCCCAGCCCTGCGCACCTTTCTCAGCCGAATCGGTTCCTGCACTGACTGATCTTCCGGGTTGCTTCACTGACGCAGGGCTGGGGGCGGAGCGATCCTTCCATTGGCCGATTACATATCACGACTGGACTTCAGCCTATGGAAGGATCGCTCCGCCCCCAGCCCTGCGTCAGTGAAGCAACCCGGAAGATCAGTCAGTGCTGGAACCGATTCGGCTGAGAAAGGTGTGCAGGGCTGGGGGCGGATTTGCGGGGGGGCCTTTGCAGGAAATATTTTATGTGCAGCATTTTCTTCATACTGACACGTTCCTATGATTTTTATAGGAACGTGTCAGAATCGCTTTAAGCATACTTAAGGGAGCCGGCAGTGGAGTCCCTTACCTGTACCTCACCAACATGGAGATCTCTGTACAGGACCTGCAGGTGAGGAGGGGGAGGGGAGTCACATGACTCTGAGAGCTGTCACTGAAGTGTTGTTTCAGTGAGCACAGCACACAGAAGTGAGACACAGAGAGTCTTTAGCTTTATTTCTCACCCTAGGCTTGTACGCGAGTCAATAAGTTTTCCCAGTTTTTGTAGGTAAAATTAGGTACCTCGGCTTATACACGGGTCAGCTTATACACGAGTATATACTGTAACATAAAACTCAATACAGCTACACACACAAATGAGTTTCAGCACACCAGAAGCAACATCTCTAATACAGGAGACCCTGGGCAGACATAACAAAGTGGTTTGCATAACAGCCTAGAACTATAAGGGTAGGTATAAAGAAGGTAACATGAGAGGCTAAATATGTCAACTAGAAAGTACTTCCTGGGCAACATCCCAATTACCCCATATGTTATGAAAGCGGTCTATTGTATCATTACGTAAAGCTGTTAAAAAGTCCATCCGTCTGACATAGCGGATCCGATTCAACAACTCTTGTTCTGAAGGTGGGGGTGACCCTTTCCACTTACTGGCTATGCAGCACCGAGCCGCTGACAGAATAGAATTTACCAGTCTCTGCTTTGGAGTTGTAATTTTAGGTATTTTATCCCCTGAGACAAATATAATCGGATCTTTAGGTACAGGTGACGAAAGCATTTTTTCCAACCATTTACTCACAGAACAGAGGCTAAATGGATTTTTAAATTATGTACGAGACAACCCAGGGGTCTGAATTCAGTTTTTGATATCAGCTGTTTCTTCTAAATATCGAATATGAATATGAGATGTATTGTACGGAATCGCCACACATTTACAAGCGAATGAACTTAAGGAAATGAATTGATTCTTTGTAATAAGTAATTATGTCCGTTCTGGCATTTAAAATTGTAACTGTTTTATCGCAACGTATTTACAATATATAATTGAACGAGTGTACTTTAACATCTGGGACTGAATGTAAAAATGGAAAGCCTTTTGGAAATACGGAAATTTGGGATATTTCATTCGTTTCACAAGAGATAGATATACGTACGGAGAGAGAAATATATACATACATAAAAAATACAAAAAATATACGAAAAATAAATTTCAAGTTTATAATTCATCGTTTATAGCATAAAATTCATAATATCAGTAGAAAAATTAAATTTAAGTATCCAATTAATTTAAACATAATTAATGAACTGTTTGTTTTGAAGGGCATATTTGGATTGCAAGTTTTAATAAAAAGTGTTTAAAGGGTTAATTATTAATTAATTAAACAAATTGGGAAGGGCTAAGTGGGGTTAAAAGAGGGATTGGCCAGGAGGAAGTGAGGTCTCTAAGTGCAGTGACACGAAATGCGTCAGACCTCATGGCGCAGGGTTATACAGTTTGTTAAAATGTTAAATCTCTAATAAAATCAAGCTTTATACCAATGATTTGATGACCAAGCGATTCCTTGAGTGATCCGAAGAGTGCGCTGTCCAGAATTTTGGTGTGTGCATTTACTCACCGAATCCCAGAAGCCTAAAATCACGGGGCACGACCAGAATATATGTAATATATTACCTTCCCCAGTACTGTATCTCCAACACGTGGGAGAGGAAGTCTGAGGAAACAGTTTATTCAGCAGTGCCGGTGTATGATACCACCTCATTTGCAATTTGTATATAGTGATGGGCGAATTAATTCGCCAGGCGCAAATTCGTGGCGAATTTGCGCGATTCGCTGCCAGCGAATAAATTTGCGAAAACTCCCGCGAAAATTCGCGTCAAAAATTCGCCAGCGTCAGAAATAATTTTTTCGAAAAAAATGGACGCCGGCGTCAAAAACGAGACGCCAGCGCCATTTCGCGAATTTTTCACGTTTCGCGAATTTCGCGCGAAATTCGCGAATTTTTCGGCGAACCGAAATGGCGCAAATTCGCCCATCACAATTTGTATATATTTTCCTTGATAATAGTGCATATAGGACTTTTTGTTGCGTTCTCCCTAGGGATGCACCGAATCCACTATTTTGGATTCGGCCGAACCCCCGAATCCTTGGGGAAGGATTCGGCTGAATACCGAACCGAATCCGAACCCTAATTTGCATAAGTAAATTAGGGGTGGGAAGGGGAAAACATTTTTAACTTCCTTGTTTTGTGACAAAAAGTCACTCAATTTCCCTCTCCGCCCCTAATTTGCATATGTAAATAAGGGTTCGGATTCGGTTCGGCCGGGCAGAAGGATTTGGCCGAATCCGAATCCTGCTGAAAAAGGCCGAATCCTGGCCGAATCCCGAACCAAATCCTGGATTCGGTGCATCCCTAGTTCTCCCACATTCTCTGCCATCTAGGCAAATCTATTTTACATTGCAGATCAGCCTCCCATTTTATCATGTAAGCATGTGGATGGGTTTCCAAATTAGTGAAGTTCAACAGATAATACCACCATGAAGTTAGCCCTCTTTGAATATAGCCCAGACGGCATAGTGCAGAAGACGGGTCAATAGGAGGAAGTATGCCCTTAGGAACATTAGTTAAAACAAAATGTCTCAATTGAAGATATCAACAGTCTTGATAGCTTTTTAACTTCCTAGTAAGTGGGTGAAACACCTTAGAAAGTTGAAATAAAGTAATGGCTAAGTTAGGAGACACAGTAGTGTGTTGTAAGTTTGCTGAGAAATCTGGATTAGCCCAAAGAGGTAGCAGTGGAGGTGGTGTGGGTAATAGTTTAGGTTTTGCTATTGTTCGTTGCCACAAGGTTAGCATATGAACAGGCCCGGATTTGCGGCAAGGCCGCATAGGCCCGGGCCTAGGGCGGCAAAGAAATAGGGGCGGCATGCCGCCCAGCCGCCGTTCAACTGCACCAGCTGCGTTTTTTCGCCGGCGCGCTGGGAAGGCGGGCGCTAGGACCGCGCGGCCGCCTGGTCGGACTGCGCGGCCTAGGGGCGCCCAGAAGTGAAATCCGGCACTGCGTATGAAACGTCGGCCTTAACAGAGTAGGGTAGCAAGGAGACTTATGTGTAGTCCATAAGTAATAAGCCAGATGTGGGGTATGACAATGTGATAGTTCCAAAGACGCCCACGTAGTGCGCGGAACATAATCAACCCAATCCATTGCCTGTTTAATTTGTGCAGCCTTATAATAATTTAACAAGTTAGGGATTGCCAGCCCTCCCTGTGTGTGATGGGCAAACAATGTGCTATACGGTGTCTCTCACTCGCCCATACAAAGTTCATGATGGCCCTTTGTAGTTTGTCTAGTGCTGATTTCGGTACCATTAAAGGCAGGGTGTCAAAAAAATACAAGAGTCGTGGAAGTAGATTCATCTTAGTTGCGGCTATCCTACCCATCCATGATAAGTTCTAAGTATGCCACGTTTGGAGATCGCATTTCAAAGCTGTCAAGAGGGGCACATAATTCTGTTCATATAAGGTATTGTATTCCGCTGTAAGCTTGATACCCAAGTATTTGACAGATTCTAAAGGCCAGCGGTATGGGAAGTTAATCTGCAAAAGTTTTAGATTTCAGCCTGTGATGTGAAGAGGGAGTGCTTCAGACTTATCATGGTTAATTTTATACCCTAATATGTGTCCATAGTTCTCCAATATCTGGTGAAGGTTTGGTAAAGAAGTTTGCGGAGAGGTAAGCGATAGCAATATGTCATCTGCGTACAGTCCTATCTTATATGTCTGTGTACCAACTTTGACTCCAAATATGTCAGGGGATTGGCGTATGGCTGCTGCTAGTGGCTCAATACATAAGGCAAACAGAAGTGGGGATAAGGGACAGCCCTGTCGTGTACCATTACCTATCAGTAAAGGCTGTGACAAGACCCCTGGAAGTTTTACCTGTGCAGAAGGCGTTGAGTAAAGGGATTGCAAGGCTGAAATAAAGGGGCCGTGAAATCCCATACTGTGTAACGTCCTAAACATAAAACTCCACCGCAAGCGATCAAACGCTTTTTCTGCGTCTAAACTAAGCAGAAGTGATGGTATCTTATGTTTGTTAATATAATCAGTTATCGTTATCGCCCTACGGATATTGTCACTCGCTTTCCTTCCCAATATGAAACCCACTTGGTCCGAATCAATTAACTTTGGGAGGATGATGTTCAACCGAGAGGCTAATAATTTGGTGAATATTTTCAGGTCAGAGTTAAGTAATGCAATAGGACGGTAATTGGCACAGAGGGTATGGTCTTTCTCCGGCTTCGGAATGAGGGTGATATATGAGTTGAGCACTGTATTAGGTATTGGTAGACCTGACATCCAATCATTAAATAATGGAACCATATGCGGTAATAATAATTCCTGGAATGTTTTATAGTAGCCATATGGCAGTCCACCCGGACCAGGTGATTTATTTGCCGGCATACCTTTTAACACCTCCAGAAGTTCCTCGGCAGTAACCGGTTTGTTAAGGGATTCCAAGTCTATGGGGTCTAATTTAGGGAGATTGGCTTTAAAGAGAAAGTTGTCCTGTTTCCGCAATAATGTTTCACTACCCCCTGCAGGAAATAAATTAACCCCTCCCTACTTCTAATTGAATTCTATATACCCATATCTATACTAACTATAGAGTTTAGTATCACAATAGCCTTTGTATTATGTCTGTCCAAGAAATCATCCAAGTCCCTCTTATAGTCATTAACTGAATCATCACCCGGCAGTGCATTCCCCAACCTCACTGTCCTGACTGTGATGAACCCCCTACTCTGTTCCTTTAAATGAAACTTCTTTTTCCTCTAGTCTGAAGGGGAGGCCTCTAGTACGTGATTCTCTTTATGGGTTAAAAGGTCCCCTGCTATTTGTCTATAATGTCCTTTAATGTACTTGTAAAGTCTAATCATGTCCCATCACAAGCGCCTTTTTTCCAGAGAAAACAACTACAACCTTGTCAGTCTCCCCTCATAATTTAACTCTTACCTCCCTCTAACCATCATTTATATCCCTCTTAAGGACTGGAGTCCAAAACTGCCCCCATACTCCAGATGAGGCCTCACCAGGGACCTATAAAGAGACATAATTATGTTTTCATCCCTTGAGTTAATGCCCTTTTTTATACAAGAACTTTATTTGCTTTAGTAGCCACAGAATGACACTGCCCAGAATTAGACAACGTGTTATCTATATAACCCCAAGATTCTTCTCATTTAAGGAAACTCCCAACACACTGCCATTTAGTTTATAATTTGCATTTATATTATTTTTGCCAAAGTGCATAACCTGCATTTATCAACATTGAACCTCATTTTCCAGTTTGCTGCCCAGTTTCCCAACTTAGACAAATCACTGTGCAAAGTGGCAGCATCCTGCATGGAACCTATAATTCTGCACAATTTAGTCTCATCTGCAAAATTAGAAACAGTACTTTCAATGGCCACCTCCAGGTCATTAATAAACAAGTTGAAAAGCAAGGGACCTAGTACAGAGCCCTGCGGTACTCCACTAACAACACTGGTCCAATTAGAAAATGTTCCATTTACCACCACTCTTTGTAGTCTATCTTTTAGCCAGTTCTCTATCCAGGTACAAATACTATGTTCCAGGCCAACATTCCTTCATTTAACCAGTAACCTTTTGTGTGACACTGTATCAAATGCTTTAGCAAAGTCTAAGTAAATCACAGCCACTGCCATCCAAGAATCCAGGTCTCTACTTACCTTCTCATAAAAAGAAATTAAGTTAGTCTGGCAAGATCTATTACACATAAAACCATGCTGGCACAAACTCAGTATTATGATTTGCTATGAAGTCCAGTATCTTATCCTTTATTAACCCTTCAAAAAGCTTTCCTACCACTGACGTCAGACTAACTGGCCTATAGTTTTGAGGCTGAGAACGGGATCCTTTTTTGAATAGAGGCACCACATTAGCAATTCGCCAGTCTCTCGGCACTATGCCAGATCTCAATGAATCCTGAAAAATTAAGTAAAGAGGATTGGCAATCACAGAGCTAAGCTCGCTAACTACCCTGGGATGAATACCATCTGGCCCGGACCTTTGTTAATCTTAACATGTTCTAGTCTCTTTTGAATTTCTTCATGTATGAACCATGCATCATTAGTTGTATTACTAGAATTGGGACTGTTAAGAAGGAAACCTTCACTTACTGGTTCCTCATTTGTGTAGACAGATGAAAAATATGAGTTCAGAATCTGCGCTTTTATTTTGTTTTCATCAACCAGCTGACCCCCCTCTGATAGTAAGGGACCCACCCCTTCCTGCTTCATTTTTTTACTATTAACATATTTAAAAAATAATTGTTTTACTGCTTGCTGCAATATCCTTTTCTATAGCAATTTTAGCTTGCCTTATAGCATCTTTACATGATTTATTGGCCTCCTTGTACCTTATAAATGTTTCGGCTGTCGCAGCTAACTTGAAAGCCTTAAAAGCAGGTCCTTTCTTACCCAACTCAACACCAACGCTTCTATTGAACCAAAAAGGTTTTGCTTTGCAACGACGTTCCTTGCTTACAAGTGGAATATACTGACAAGTATATTTATTAAGCAGCATTTTAAAGACTTCCCATTTTTGTTCTGTGTTTAACCCTGTAAAAAGCTTTTCCCAGTTATTATGTTGCAGAGATGCCCTTATACTGTCAAAGTTTGCACGTCTGAAATTTAGTGTTTTAGTTCGTCCCTTATAGAATTGCTTCTGCAACAGAATCTCAAAGGAGACCATGTTATGATCACTATTCCCTAAATGCCCCTCACCCACACAAATGTTAGAGATGAGTTCAGTATTGATGAGTCCTGCTACATTCTTTTACATTGGATATTCAAGGAAACGTTTATGTACAACATTTGCAGCTGTTAAACATAACTAGGTATATAGAATATGTAAACATAAATTAGTTTAACCTTAAATTGCTAGTTATAAAATTCTGTTTAACCAACACAAGGTTATAGTTAAAAAATGGGGAAAAAAAAGATCTAACTAAGCTTGGGTCGTCTCCGTTCTTTATCGCCTTCTAGTGGTCTGCAGTGCAACAGTCTTTGCTTATCTCTCATCAGCAATATAATGACTTATTATTATACCCACTAATAACCTGCCTTCTCATTTGCTGGAGGACCCTCTTTATGAAATTTATTTAAATGTAACAGATGCTCAGCAGACATACGTATAATAAAAACAAGGTTCATATTTCTTCTGGAGATTCTATATGGGGAAATATCTGCCACCCTGCTGCTTATGTAACCCCCCCGGATTTGGGATTCATAGGGGCAGATTTACTAACGGGTGAAGTGGCCATCACTAGTGAAAATTCGCCAGGAATACAATCCTCAGGGACATCGCCAATTTACTAACAGGCATAGTTGACAATTCGCTAGTGAAAGAGACTATCGCCAGTTTGCCAGGCGTATTTTCAGTCAGACGAAATCGTTATGATACAAATTCACTAACGTGTGAATGTTACAGAACGTTACCACTTTCGCCAGAGTTTCCTTCACCATCTTAGACCTGGTGAACTAATCAGATGAATCTTCGTTCTCCTCAATCTGATATCAGTGACATCATATCCTCTTTGCAAAAAAGTAATTAAAGGACAAAGAAAGTCTAAAATAGAAGAAGGCTAAAAATGCTGTATTTTGTATATTAAACATAAACATGAACTTACTGCAGCACAAGCCTAATCAAACAAATGATTTCTGTTTTCAAAGTTGGCCACAGGGGGTCACCATCTTGTAACTTTGTTATACATCTTTGCAAGACCAAGACTGTGCACATGCTCAGTGTGGTCTGGGCTGCTTAGGGATCATCATAAATGATCAAAATAGCACAAGTCAAATAATATCTGCCAGAAGCCGATACAACAAGACTGATTAATAATCAGAATATACAGACTGCACTGGGTCCTGTGTTGTCATGTAATCTAATGTGGATTTTATAGTTTTTGTATTGTTTAATATAAACTTTCTCCAACTCTGCAGAACCAGTGGCTGCAGCAAAATATCCTCCAAATAGAATCCCAGTTTATCTGTTTAAATCTGGCTCCATGATCTTTGTCCTGCAGCTGGAGTTGGAAACAGTAAAGGGGATGTAAAGGCAAAAATAAAATCCAATTTAAGTCTCTACACAATCACCGACTGCTCTACAGAGAAACAAACAAAGCTGCTTGAGTTCTGCATGGCTGGGAAGTAAGGCGGGGGCTCCCCCTGCTGTTCATAAGTATGATTGTTTCCCTGCACAGCAGTTAGGGACCGTCTGACAATTCCTATCCACAGCAGTAAATGAAGGGAGAATTTCACTGCATACAGTCAGGTTTCTTATAAAAATGGTACAATTTTTTTAATTAAAGTATATTGGAGATGGATTTATTTTTCATTAATGAAAGTAAAAATGGGATTTTATTTTTTTGCCTTTACTTGCCCTTTAAAATGATTAAAAAACCGCTGGCGTTTTTTCATATTTTAAAGTGGGATTGTCTGTAAAAGTTCAAAACATGAGAAAAAGATAGTAAGAGCCCCCTCACTCTCAAATAAGTTAAATTAGTTATCTAATGGATAACTAATTTTACTTATTTGAGAGTGCGGGGGCTCTTACTATCTTTTTCTCATTTTTTGAATAGTTGTTAACAGTAATTCACGCCTCCGATTCTCCACGAGGTAACATTTAAACTTAAAGGACTGCCTTCCTTCTTTGTATTTTTGTCTGTAAAAGTTGTAACTATTAAAAATTTCTATTTTTACTTTTTTTTTACCATTTGTAGGGCATGCCACATTTGTTTTAGGGTGGGCTCATTAGAGGATCTCGTTTGTCTTGATTTTGCTTCCTTGGACATGTGTAATAAGAAGTGGCCACTTCAACTATTTGCACCAACATCTCTAATAAAGACGTATATATATATATATGACCTATATGTACCCGTCCTATTCAAACTGACCTAAGCGTAAGTGTACTAACGAAGTTTCGCTAGGCAGAAAGGAACCTTAGCGAAAGTTCGCTATGAAATGCTTGAGCTGACAAATTAACGATAGTAAATACACATTTTAGTGAATTAGCGTAGTGGTAGCGACTTTGCGCCTGGCGATATGGGGAACTTTAACAGAGGCTGGTCATCATTCCCATCAGTCTGTGGCCCAGTGGAGCTTACACTCTAAGGTCCCTATTACACTCCCATCAGTCTGTGGCCCAGTGGAGCTTACAGTCCAAGGTCCCTATCACATTTCCATCAGGCCCTGCCCCAGTGGAGCTTACAATCGTAAGTCCTTACCACAGTCACTAGAGGCAGGTTTATCAAGGAGCCAATTCTCTGTATGGTTTTTGGTGTGTGGTAGAAAAGCAGAGAACATGGAGGAAGCCAACAGAGGAACAGGGAGCAAATCCAGACTCCCAAGCTGGAATAAAACCTACGACCCCAGTGCAGAATTATAAATGTAACGTGAATGGAAGTTTTTGGCATGTGGGAGTAAACCCATGTAGACATAAGGAGAATCTAAAAACTCATCTTGGTCAGACTCAATGCCAGGACTCAGGGCAGAAGTGGTAACCTCCCAGTTGACTCTTGAAGGTGGCACTGATGTGATTGTTCAACCTAGAGAAGCAGATGGAAGGTGTGCGTCCAGTCAGTGATGTCAGCCAATTCTCCCACAATCCCATGCTAGGTGGTTCCCCTGGTAGAAGGATAATGAGTAACCAACATAAATTGAGACCAGCTGATGTATATTGACAGATAATCCAAGTTCACCAATGGAAAGCTTTTTATTGTAATCTTCCCCAATCAAAACTGTCCCCATCTTTCCATGGAGATTCCTCCAGGATTAAAGCATATGTGCCTAAGGCACCAGCAAAGCCTAAATCAGGGCAGGGGCCCCTGTGAATTGTATTTAGGTAGGGCCATATTTTATGATAAGGTGGGTAGTCACCAAATGTTACCCTTCCACTTAGGGACCCAAGGGTTTAGACTTGGGGTAGGACAGATCCCCTGTAGTCTTCTTGAGAGTGTGCCCTCTAACTGATGGAGGTGCCCCTCCACTACACCCTCTAATAAGGACTATTATTTATTTCTACCATAGTACCATATTTTCCATACTGGTCAGGCCAGTGTTGATTTAAGAACCACTAGCGCCCCCTCTAAGTAAATTGCAGATAACTGGAGGAGCACACTTTCAGTATCTCCAAGGGTTCAACCATAAGCTTAAAGGGTCTGGAGCTCATCTTCTGCTGAAGTGATCAGGGTATTAAGGGGCAATGCGCCATTGACCTTGGTCACTATCAGTGAGGCACAGGGGGGACAGCTGTACCGGGCCCCAAGGTTTTTAAGCTTTAAGGAGGGCCCCGCCATGCTGCATTTCCCAAACTAGTTGGGGCCCCCTTGAGCCATCGAAAGCCGACTACTCACCAATGTTTTTAAAAACTTCTAAAAAGAAACCTGGCCAACAAGTTTTTTTTTTTTTAATTACGTCTTGGCCACCAATATGTTCTTTTTTAACTCATAGGGGACCCTGGTCATGCCCCTCCCCCAATTTTTATAGAGGGGCACCCTGGCCACCAATATTTTTTTTTAAACACGAAGGGGGGCCCAGGCCACCAATGGCTTTTGATAACTTGTAGGGGGGCAGGCCAACAATGTTTTTTTTGTAAATTGTGGGCGTCCCTGCCCATAAAGCACGAAATGCGTAGGGTTTTTCTTTTTTTGTTAAATGTTTTTTTCTTTAAAAAAATGTTCTTTTTACTGCATCAAATTCTTATGAGATGGTCCAGTTTGTTTAAAGTAGGGATGCACCGAATCCTCTATTTTAGATTCTGCCGAACGGGCCGAATAACGAAACGAATCCAAATTAGCATATGCAAATTAGGCGTGGGAAGGGGAAAACATTTTTTACTTCCTTGTTTTGTGACAAAAAGTCACGTGATTTCCTTCTCCACCCCTAATTTGCATATGCAAATTAGGATTTGGATTCGGCCGGGCAGAAAGATTCGGCAGAATTCGAATCCTGCTGAAAAAGGCAGAATCCTGGCCAAATCCCGAACTAAATCCTGGAAACCCTAGTTTAAAGTCCAGTATTAAGGGGTAAACTCATTTTATATATGTGCTTTGCCTCTTGTATCTAATTATAACCTCCTCTGCCCAATGACATGGGAAATACAGTGGCTGTTTCTATACGATAAGTAATAATTCTGTTTTCTTTTTTAGCCCCTGTTTGGTATTTCCCTCGGCTATAAACAAGCGCAGCTCCAGCTGTGAGAGTTAATGAAGAATCCCGGATTAGAACATTTCAAACAACGATGTTCCCAGTTCCTTCTGTTTCTCGTCTTTCCAATATAACTTCAGTCGCTTTCTGCATCTCGCTTTTAATTGGCCCGAAAGTGTGTCTTCTAATTGGCTTGAATTAACTGGGACTGAAAAATACAAACATCTCCCTCTTGTTTAAACACAAGCTTTTCTTTTAAGAGCTGTTAATTCACCGGCCCCATTCAGCTTCTGCACAGTGATCCCCAGAATAATCTGTATCTGCGCTAGTCATGCTGGAAAGTCCTGTACTGCAGGGAGATGATATTAGAAATGATTCTTATTATAATAGACAAGTTAGGGGGAGATTTGGGGTGAGGGTACCCCTGGGAGGCACATTCAGAGTGCGTGTGTTATCAATGTAATTTCACACTCAAGTACCTTCTGCCAATTTATAGAAAATAGCAACAAATTGCTAATCCCATGTCCTACTATCTGCACATCTGCTAATAAACATATCTGCTTTCATTGTACAACATGATTTATATAATAAAACATGAACAGGTGGCCTTGTGCTGCAGGGGTTTTACTGTCAGAATAATTTGCTCATGAACAAATATATAATAATATAAAATATGGAATTTTCTTACTTCTGCCATATTTGTATATTTGGGTGAGTGCTTATTTGTACCCTGGGTACCCCTGAATCTATAGCAGGGTGATACCCCAATGTTTCTATATATCTGTAACCTTGTTATGAGCTAAGGGGGCCCAGTCTGTAGGTCAGTTAGGGGGAGATTTGGGGTGAGTGTTTATTTGTACCCTGGGTACCCCTGGAACTATAGCAGGGTGACACCCCAATGTTTCTTTATATCTGTAACCTTGTTATGAGCTAAGGGGGCCCAGTCTGAAGGTCAGTTAGGGGGAGATTTGGGGTGAGTGTTTAATTGTACCCTGGGTACCCCTGGAACTATAGCAGGGTGACTGTTACCCCAATGTTTCTATATATCTGTAACCTTGTTATGAGCTAAGGGGGCCCAATCTGAAGGCCAGTTAGGGGGAGATTTGGGGTGAGTGTTTATTTGTACCCTGGGTACCCCTGGAACTATAGCAGGGTGACTGTTACCCCAATGTTTCTATATATCTGTAACCTTGTTATGAGCTAAGGGGGCCCAGTCTGAAGACCAGTTAGGGCGAGATTTGGGGTGAGTGTTTATTTGTACCCTTGGTACCCCTGGAACTATAGCAGGGTGACACCCCAATGTTTCTTTATATCTGTAACCTTGTTATGAGCTAAGGGGGCCCAGTCTGAAGACCAGTTAGGGCGAGATTTGGGGTGAGTGTTTATTTGTACCCTGGGTACCCCTGGAACTATAACAGGGTGACTGTTACCCCAATGTTTCTATATATCTGTAACCTTGTTATGAGCTAAGGGGGCCCAGTCTGAAGGTCAGTTAGGGGGAAATTTGGGGTGAGTGTTTATTTGTACCCTGGGTACCCCTGGAACTATACAAATATGGCAGAAATAAGAAAATTACATATTTTATATTATTATATATTTGTTATTCTGACAGTAAAACCCCTGCAGCACAAGGCCACCTGTTCATGATTTTATTATATAAATCATGTTGTACAACTGAAAGCAGATATGTTTATTAGCAGATGTGCAGATAGTAGGACATGGGATGAGCGATTTGTTGCTGTTTTCTATAAATTGGCAGAAGGTACTTGAGTGTGAAATTACATTGATAACACACGCAATCTGCCCGGCTCTGAATGTGCAGAAAATCCTCCGTGAGCAGGTGAAGCAGTGATTTCAGTCCTTTGCCTGGAGAATAATAGACTGACGGGTGAAGTTAAGCTGTGAACACCCCGCATTAAAGATAATTATTGCCTTTCGCAATCATACGGACACTTTACCAGATGGGGTTGGTTCATTTAATTTCAAAGTGAAATCCAGGAACTTCGCATTACACGAAATTCAATCCTTAGAGATACAGTGGAAATGTGATTGGCCACTGGTTTTCTCATCAGTGGTTATTATATCCTAAATGTAATACAGGTTCATCTTCTACACATTACACGGGAATTTATCATGATCTGTCACTGGCTAATTTCAGGCTTTGCATTAGACAAAAAACAACCTCAGGAAGGTTCTGGAACAGCTAAATGATGGGCCTAGTTGTGCCAAAAAGCAAGATGTAGCAAGCAGTTATCAGAGTTGATGCCAAGATTATAAGGAGATTGTATAGGTGCTAGTATCTTTAGGAATATTTGGGATTATTTAATCACTTTTCATTTGCTCTTGTGTTTATCAATGAGCCCTAACATCTCCAAGATCCCCTGGAGAGTGTCTCAGCCAATGATGTTGAGTTCAACACTAGGGTGACTGGACATGGGTTCCAACTAAATGTGGAGACTGACCTATAACATGATTCACTTTGTGCCATATTCTGTAAACTCTCTTTAGACATACAGGGAAGCATAATCGCTGAGATCAGGGCTTTTCCAAAAAGGAGAGCCTAGGGCAATGGTTTTTGGACTTTCCTGGTTCCCTTTTCCCTTGGAGATCCAAGGTCAGAAACCCTCTTTGCTCGGGTTGACTTATATGTTAAAATATTGGTTTATCTGTATGGTCTCAGCGAAGTCATAGAGTAGCCAAGTCTGTCCTGCTGGCCCCAACCAGCTTAGGGGGCCTAGGTGTACCCAACATGCAAAAATATTATGAGGCCACTCAACTACGGCAGCTACTGGATTGGTCGCACTGGTCTCCTGCCACCAGTTGGGGTCAAATTGAAAACACCATGCTACAAGACTTCCACCTTAATGCTTACATATGGGATCACTCAGATTCAATTCAAATACCCGCCTCTGCCTTATCGACAACTCGTCTCACCTGTTCTATATGGCGTAAAACCAGACTCAAATACAAATTAAGCTCAACCAAATCAATCCTCACATCTTTCCTGCGCAATCCTGCATTCCCACCCGGAATGGTCTCTCAATTTTACACTAAGTGGGCCAAGTTTAACTTTTTTACAGTCCGGGACTTACTGAACCCATTAACCCACGAGATTCCATCACTTCAGGCAATTCGAGAAAAGTTACCACAAACGACAATAAACTTTTTTGAATATTTCCAAATCAGGCATTTTTTGGAACCCTACACGGCTCACTTCAAACTAAATCACCCCACGGCCTTTGAACGTCTGGCGGCTAATGGTCTTCCACAAAAAGGTCTCATCACCACGATATACCAGTTACTTTCCCAGCCTCTGGACCCTGCACAGCAGAGACATAAGTACATGGATAAATGGGAACAAGCCTTCCCGTAAGCTATTACCGCAGCGGACTGGCCCTCGATCTGGGACAATGCCAAACGGATGGTCACATGCACACGACAGAAGGAGAGCATCTATAAGATACTAACCTTCTGGTACTATACCCCAGACAGGCTAAACAGGCTATTTCAAAATCACTCCCCTGTCTGCTGGAGGAACTGTGGTGCCCGGGGCACTCTCCCACATATTTTTTGGGACTGCCCATTTATACAACCTCTATGGCAGGAGATAATGGCTCTCGTTAACCATATAACAACCCGCCCAATAGCCCTGGACCCGGCCATTCTTCTACTCAGCAAGCCCATACCTAAACTGCATAAAAACAGCCAAGCCCTGGTGAATCAAGTTTTAACGGCCACACGTCTGGCGATAGCCTCTAAATGGAAAGACCCTGTTCCACCTTCGAAACTCGAGATAATCAGGAGAGTAAACAGCAACAGAGTATTTGAGGCGGGTATTGCTTTTATGCAAAACAGGATGGACCACTACCTCAAGATCTGGTCGATGTGGGAATTGAGAGGCCTGTCCTCTGAACAATGATCTTTTAGCTTGGGTTTACATCCCTCCTAACCCCCCCCTTTAAAGCTTGTTGTCCTATGAATTAGTCCATTTCCCCAGCTACGCACCCATGTCCGGCTCTCTAGTATCCTCTAAATACACTTTTGCTATCTGCATTGCTACTGCACCTACCCACAGGGCTTGTACTTTGAAAGTTTATAACTGAGTTGTTAATCATTTAACTCATCTGATACCAAATGTGATAATTGCCTTTAACCTATGTTGGGTTTATGTAAACCTCTGATAATCTTTTACTTTTCTCTCTGAAAAATGCAAATAAAGAATAAGTTACAAAAATATTCGTTTATCAGTCATTGAGCCATGGTTCCAAGACTATGTATTAAAAAAGTGCTTGCAAGCACCCTGTCTGACCTCCAAGATGGGCTTTCAGAGGTATTTAGAAGAACAAATAGGCATTCTCCTCAAATCTTATCCCAGTTAGTCTTCACAGTAAGGACCTTGGTCACTGCTCTAGGCTCCTTCATGGGGGCATCTCAACAGTTTGGGAACTACGACCCTAGTGTCTGAGGCAGCCCTCCAAATATATATGTTGACTAACAAATACATATTATGAATCTAATGTTTTGTGGGGGTCAAGGGAGGTCTGCAGTTTAATATTAATTTGTGAGGGTTAAGTGAGGGATGTTACTAAATTCCCTTTGCTGAGTTGTGATAAAGAAACGTGTCAGTATTTAACAGTATTTTCTATTATCAGTTGAATAGATTTCCATTACTCCACTCAATGTAGATGCCAGTGTCCACCTGCTGCTTCTACCCCTTGGAAACTGAATGTACCATGCCCCTATACACACTAGGGGGTACTAAATATTAAAGGATGGCTGTGGTTTCACAGTTAAAAGACTCTATGGCTCATTAACATTTTGAAGGAGGAAAGGGCAGAGGTCCCAATGCTTGTGCCAGACATTCCCATGTCAATCAACCTCCAAATCAGTAGCAACAATATGTCAAAGTTGGGGGTAACCTCACTGATACACAGAGGGAAAAATAGGCAGGGCAAGAGCTAACAAGCTCCAGTCCAATTCCAGGCAATAGGTTAGGGTCGGCAGAGCTCTAACAGAGTCATAAACAGTCCACAGTCTAAGAAAGACCTGATGCAATTTAATAACACTGGAAGAGTAACCAGTAGGAAGGTAGACCAAAGAACTGGCGATAAGAATTGGCATCAATAGGCTTTAAAGGCTTAACTTCACACCACAAGTGCATGTGAAATCCCCATGATCATGTTGGCAATATCATGGAGCTGTGCTGGACTTGGGCAGACATTACAACTCTACTAATTTTGGAGGAGATCATTTATTGGAGAAATCAAAGCATTTAGAAATATGGAACCCAGTTTGTCCCATCCAGCTGTTCTTGGACTTCTCCTAGAACCCCCTGAGCCCCTTCAACTGCAATATTTATTTTTTTAACCATTACAATTTTATCCTTGCCAACTTCTCAGGTCAAAGTTTTGATAGGACTCTGGAAAAAGTCCAACGATTCGGCCACAGATCACAATGTTTTTTGCCACCTCAACCCTCTTGGGGTTAAAGGGAAAATGGAAAAATTTTCAGTGAATATCAGTGTGAGATTGAAAAAAAAAAGTTTTGTTGCACAAAAAAATAAAAACTATTTGTACCCAAACTTCTCATGAGAAACAAATGTCAACGTTAGTCAATCCGTACATTTGTGTAGATCAGAGATGTCAGGGTTATTATTATTTGTGTTTGTTTATCCTTTCTAAATGTAGAATTCTTCTTCTTCTCATCAGAGGAGGGACAGAGGATCTGATAAGGATTTTATAGAAGCGCTGACTGAGAACATTCCTGTGTCTCGACGCTCTCGTACTCACCCATAATAACACAAACTCAGAATACATTTAAGCACAGGATGAAACATTGATGTCGTTCATAAATTATTTACACCCAATCTACAAGAAATCATTTTAAACTGTGCTTCCCCCCACAGTCCCATTCCATCTGATTCCATTTCTCTCCTACCTTCCCTCCATAACTTAACTTTCCTTACTCCTCGTCTCTAGGAACCCTCTTTATCCATTGCTTTCCCCCATTTCAGACCAAATCCTCAGTTGGAGGCAAGGTTATGTTCTAGTGGTTCTATCACCCTAATATCTTGAAAGGGATGTCTCTTGGCAATGACTGTTTTCAATGTGCATCACCCTCAAACCAACAATTGTGGCCGGGGGTCGATTGCCTACATGCCATCAGAATGCTGACTAAGAAAGGTTAGTAGCGGATATAATCCATCACGGCTGACACTGATCATTTAACCAAAGAAGCTGAATTTATTATTCATTGTCTGATAATCTTCTTTCCCATGGGACTGTCTATTCAAGACAGGAGAAAATGTGTTCATTTAAATTCTGATCCCTTAAGGTGGCCATAGCCGTAACAATTAAGATCTTTCTTGGCAAAGATCTTTCCAAGAATGATGGTTTGTTTCAATACACATGTTTAGAGAGAAATCTTAAGATATATATACCTATACAAACAATAGAATTCTACCTGTATGTGACGATTCTGTACTAACAATGGCCGATGTTTGGGTCCCTTCAAAGGCAACCAATCAAAATTTTCTGTCCAGCCCAATTGACAAGCCGACCGATATCCATGTCTTCTGCTGATATCGGTCTGTTCTTTTCCCACCATACA
Source organism: Xenopus petersii (assembly GCA_038501925.1). NCBI lineage: Eukaryota > Metazoa > Chordata > Amphibia > Anura > Pipidae > Xenopus > Xenopus petersii. The sequence goes on along the minus strand of CM076682.1, from coordinate 161,133,225 downwards.
CGCATGAATATCATAAAATTTGTTTCATATGATGTTATCGGTCCGTCTATGGCCACCTTTAACCTGAAGGTGGTATGCAGATCTAGAGCCTAGAGCAGCCAGATCTTTATTCCACTTGCACTATACAAATTATTGGCTACTATAATTTACTAAACTAGGGCTATCCGTTGAGTGAAGAGAACATTGCAGCAGCTCCCACTGTGACGACAACATTAAACCATCCCAGAGTTTATTACTTTATGTGTAATCAATTTTTTTTTGTGGTTGGGGAACCTTCCTACCCCTATACCAAGCATGGATTGTATGATCTATTTGAAGGCTGAAGCATATGTCATTATTTGCTGACCCTCTTGGCTTGTAATGAGAAGATGGCCTTTTCACCTTGTTGGGGAAACAGAAAATAAGGTGGAACAAGGGGAACAAATGAAACCACCTTTCCACAGCTTTCATCAATGAGGAACCAGGGATGAGTAGCCAATAAAAGGATTTAGATAACTAGGGGATTCTATCAACAAATTCATATTTGAAGGCCAACATCTTACTCGGATTGTAGTAAGACTGACCAACAACACATTGTGCTTGATTTCTGTCTGTCCTTGATTTTTTATGCATATTCTTAAAAAAGGGATCATACATAGTTGTAAGAGAGAATAAAATTATGTGTATGCTCATCCCCGCATGAGCACCCCTGACTTGGAGGTCACTAATACCGTGGACTCGAGGACAGAGCCACCTGCTTGGATGTAAGAGCAACCAATTATGCGTCCTCTATGTATGTATGTAGATTTTTATTTGTATAACACTCCGTGAGGGCAAAGTACTGTACAACAAAAAATAAATTAGTAGTAACAAGCAAGGGGTCACTGCAATAATAAGTAACAATAAGTGCGTTATAAGAAATACAATTCAAATAAATATAAAATATATTTACAATACAGATTAAGTGCTCAGTGTCATGGAGACAAAAGGATGGAGGACCCTACCCAATAGGGCTTACAGTCTAAATACTCTATGCCTTAAATGACACATGTCAGAATGTCTCTCCAGTTCAGCACTTCATGATTGTGCTGTTCAACTGCTCAGTTCGAATTCTTTCAAATAATTTCGAACAATTTTAAATCAAAATATCTTTCAATATCAAAATATCAGAAGATCGATATTTTGAATATTTTATATTCAGAATATATTCGCAGTCATTATTTCTTAAAGGATATCACAAAAATGAAAGTTTTACATGAGCTTCATCTCACTGTAAATGAGAAACTTTCTAAATATAAACAATTAAAATGTCCGTAAACTTCTTAAATGATCAAGTTTTTTTTCTTTTCAGAATTCCCCCTCATCGATCCGTCTCTCTTCCTGCAGGACTAAGGGGCCGATTCACTAAATTCGAGTGAAGGATTCGAAGTAAAAAAACTTCGAATTTCGAAGTATTTTTTGGGCTACTTCGACCATCGAATGGGCTACTTCGACCTTCGACTACGACTTCGAATCGAAGGATTCGAACTAAAAATCGTTCGACTATTCGACCATTTGATAGTCGAAGTACTGTCTCTTTAAAAAAAAACTTTGACCCCCTACTTCGGCAGCTAAAAGCTACCGAAGTCAATGTTAGCCTATGGGGAAGGTCCCCATAGGCTTGCCTAACTTTTTTTGATCGAAGGATATTCCTTCGATCGTTGGATTTAAATCCTTCGAATCGTTTGATTCGAAGCATTTAATCGTTCGATCAAAGGGATATCCTTCGATCGTAAGATCGCAGTATTTCAGCTAAATCCTTCGACTACGATATTCGAAGTCGAAGGATTTCAATTCCTACTCGAATATCGAGGGTTAATTAACCCTCGATATTCGACCATTAATGAATCAGACCCTAAGAGTCAGATATTCTTGTGTGTGGTTTTGCCTACAAGACGTATTCCGGCTGTCATTCAAAATAACCGACTCCGCCACAAAGCTGCATATAGAGAGACATATTGCTGAAACAGAGATCATGAAAAACGACCTGACATTTTCTTTTATCTGTGATAATATTCAGTTGCATTTAAATTTGCATTTTTGCAATAGTTTCCCTCTAGTGTGTTCGTTGTTCTATTCCACCAGTTTGAGAAGCGCGTCTTTACACAAGAGTGAAGTAAGCTGAAATTGGAGTTGACATATTATTTGAGTTACCGTATATACTCGTGTATAAGCCGACCCGTGTATAAGCCGAGGTACCTAATTTACCTAAGAAAACTGGAAAAATGTATTGACTCGTATATAAGCCTAGGGGCCCCATGTCAGATTTCAAAATGTGAATGTGTAAATGTGTAATCATGTTTTATGGCATAGAAATCTATCTAAAACTATTTAAAAGAGCCTCCCCATAATTCCATCAGCAGGAACATGACACTGCAAAAATATGCTTACCCTGAGAAGGATCAGTGTGGGCCAGGTTATAAATAGCCATTGAACCTCACATACTGGCACCCAGTACATTTGAATGTTGGAGTTCCCTGTGACTCCCACCATAAGTCACAAGCTTGGCATGTTTCTATCTGACAACAGCAAGAACTTGCCAGGCAGCATTGTTCTCCGCCCTATGTACCTGGCGTAATGATGACAGAATGAAAGGGGAGTGACAAGGCAATTTATATGTACATGTACAGCTCCACAGATAGCACTCTGCTGCTGGCAAACTTGGAATCAAGCTTTAGGACCTTTTAACAATGGCCGCCAGGGGCCCTGTGAAAGAGCTGCAGGACGGTTCACTGTGTCCACGCTCCGGCGCCGCTACCCACGTGGCGGCCATGGGCGCCGCCATTTTGGGAGCGAACGCCGGCAGGGAAGGACGCGCCGCCCGGAGCTCCTGGACCTGCTCCGGGCGGCGTCACAGACAGTCCTGCTGGGGCCGGGTCACAGGGGGTCGCACTGCTGGGCATATCTACGGTATCTACGCCGGCAGGGAAGGACGCTCCGCCCGGGCTGGGCATATCTACGGTATGACCCGCGTATAAGCCGAGGTTGAGTTTTTTAGCACATTTTGGGTGCTGAAAAACTCGGCTTATACGCGAGTATATACGGTAAATTGTAGTTAAAAGAACATCAAATCTTTATGCTTTGGCGTTAGTACACGATTCGAAGTACACCTTAAGCTCCCCATAGACGTGACGATTCTTCTTGCCGAAAGACCGATTTTAGGGAAGTCCGACCAATCCTTCGAAATTATCATGCGGTTAGTGGGATTCGAACGATAGTACATCTTACTATTTTTCGCCCGACATCTGTCAGGAAATTGATCGGCCAGGTCAAAAAATCTTTGTCGGTCCCGGTACAATCTATCCATGTTTGCAGGGCCAAGCAGGCAGCTCCCCTTTGTTTTCCTGGCAAATCGGTCTTTTTAGTTGATGGTAAATTCGTACGATCGTTCCGAGAAGATCGTGGTCTCACAATCAGGATCTGATCTTTTAAAAATCTCAACATCTATGGCCAGCTTTACACCAAGCTGAGGTTGGTGAAAGTTTTCTGCAGTTAATAACGTCAGATTCAGAAAGATGGAGTTAAACTGGTGACATTTCTTGACTCTAAAGCTCCCCATAGACGCGGCGATTCTTCTTGCCGAAAGACCGATTTTAGGGAAGTCCGACCAATCCTTTGAAATTATCGTGCGGTTAGTGGGATTCGAACGATCGTACATCTTACGATTTTTCGGCCGGCATCTGTCAGGAAATTGATCGTGCAGGCCAAAAAATCTTTGTCGGTCCCAGTGCAATGTATCTATGTCTGCAGGGCCAAGCAGGCAGCTCCCCTTTGTTTTCCTGGCAAATTGGTCTTTTTAGTTGATGGTAAATTCGTACGATCGTTCTGAGAAAATCGTGGTCTCACGATGAGGATCTGATCTTTTAAAAATCTCAACATCTATGGCCAGATTAAGGCTGCCCCTCTTCACTGTGATCTCCCAACTGGAACATGTACATTTGAACCAGGCGGAGGAACGGCACTCTGGAAAGCATTATATACATTTATAAAAAGAGTAAATGCTGGAACATCAGGCCTAAGGAAATAAAGCAATCTTCCACCATCTTCAATCTTCATGGTGAAGACCAATTTGTATTATTTCAGGTCAATACCCATGTTCACCAAGCTAAAAGCATGGCTTCTTGTTTGTAGTGCCCTCTAACATATTTGTAAAAATGTATCCCCTCTTCTTGTTTCCTTGTTGTATTCCTTTTTAACAGTTTGGTTGTGGTCTCGAAACTTCTCATTAATATCCTACCCAAGGACTGGGACCATGAAAGGCAAGTCACACTCAAGGTGAGGCCTTATAAAGAGGCCAAATTATACTCATCCCAAAAATGAATGACTTTTGCTACAGAGAAGATCATTCAAGTGGTAAATATAAAGCAGTTTCATGAACTTAAATCCTAATTGAGCATGTAAGGGTTAGATTAGTTGGACCAACCTTTTCCGTCAAATATACATTGTTGACTTGGCCAAGCTTTTCAAACATTGCATGCCCCAGTTAACAGATAGGGAAATAGTTCCAAGATAATCACAAGAACTTGTCACCATGACAATGTTTGTGCAGGCTGGGGGAAGATAAATTAGAATCTTTCTAAATGAGAAACCTTTGACCTAATCTGTGAAATACTAGATGTTTGATAAACTCCAGCTGTATGTGCTGTTAAGGCAAATCTAATCTAAGTCTATTGCTAATCATTAAACAGTGATTAAGATATCTATTACTATCAATAATCTGATGGGATTAGTATATTTCATATCAGCCAGTGCCAGGAACAGCACACACTGTATTGTGTCACTTATTGATAAAATGCCATTGAGAGTTGATGTTTATCAATAAAAGAATTCTAAAGGGAAACTGGAGCAAAACATGTCAGCGGCGTAATATCTGAAAGACTCATTGTGACAATGACAAATAATGGTGTGAAAAAAAAAGTCCTAGACTGAATTCTTTGGGCTTGTTTGATGTGATTGATTGTTCTGTGATTCTAACCTTGGGTATTTAAAATTCCAAGCAATTATTCTACCCCCCATGTACTTAAAGAGCATATGAGACCATCCTTTAAAATAGATGTCTATCCCACTGGAATGGGAGATGTAGAAGGAGGTAAAGGCTTTTGGTTCATGGTGTACTGGAGGAGAGGTCCTAACCCTGACCTGCTCAATGGAGCTAGACTGCACTGCTGTTAAGTTACAGGAATTTAGCTGGATGTTCAAGGCCGGACAATAAAGGAATGAGATTAGCACAACATGTGTAGATAGCACTTTAATACTGACCATAATGGTCCTTTCAAAGAGAACTACCAAGGTTAAAATGCCTCTGCCCACATGTGCCTCGTATTCCCATCCTTGCCTGACAGCACCAGTACCGTCCCAAATAAATCTCAAAAAGCTGTTTTTCCATAATTCCATAGCCCTAAACCATCATGTCCATCCACTCTAAGCAAGAACACTCCATTTCCCTCTTTTGCATGTGAGCAATGTAATAATGGTGTCACCTTCCTTAGGCCATGTTGTATCTCCTGAATGTTTCCCTTCTCCTCAGATGTCACAAGCCTATAGTGTTGAGCAATTCCTAGGAAATGGATAAACCTCTAGTTTTTTTATGAAAGGGTGCTGCGTTCCTATTTCCGTGTGCCACAAGCCAAGAAAGTACGATGGTAAAGTGATGAGAGAGACTTTGAAGATGATGAACATTGTGAGGTTATTAGACATGGTATGGTATTACCTAGTAGAGTTTAAGTCTAAAGCAACTGGACTGAATACCATACAATGGAGATTCTTATTCATCCAGGTCATGATATACGGTATCTAGATAGAGTTACATAAGTCTAAAGCAACTGGACTTGCTGATTTTTCTTTAAAACGTTTCACCACTCATCTGAATGGTCTTCTTCAGATGCTCAGATGAGTGGTGAAACATTTTCAAGAAAACTCTGAAAGTCCAGTTGCTTTAGACTTAAATCTACTAGATACCGTATATCGTGACTTGGTTAAATAAGAGTCTCTATTGTATGGTATTATTTCCACAGAAGACTCTATATCAAAGGGAACAATGACAGGAGGTGTTACCTATTGGCTCATAGGGCCCAGGGACTCCCCTTTGATAACAACTGAAATAATGCAGAGATGGCTTATGATGTACCTGAGGAACCTGTGAAGCGCCCACCTTGAAGAACTTACAAAGCTGGGAGAAGGGCCTCCATGGGAGCATCTATGGCTATAATAGTAACACAGCAGAACCTTCTCCCTCTGTGGAACTGGGACCTTTAAAGGTACTGGTAGTCATGCATTGCATGGGGGTTCTGTGACCATATAAAGGCACAAGGCTGCAGACTGAGTTATACAGGGAACTCTGAGTATCACTCATGTATTATAAGGGATAATGTACCCCCTACTGTAAATGATAAGGATATTAGAAGTCACTGAGGGGTTGTTCTGTGACCATATAAAGGCACAAGGCTACTGGCTGAGTTATACAGGGAACTCTGAATATCACTCATGTATTATAAGGGATAATGTACCCCCTACTGTAAATGATAAGGATATTAGAAGTCACTGAGGGGTTGTTCTGTGACCATATAAAGACACAAGGCTGCAGGCTGAGTTATACAGGAAACTCTGAGTATCACTCATGTATTATAAGAGATAATGTACCCCCTACTGTAAATGATAAGGATATTAGAAGTCACTGAGGGGTTGTTCTGTGACCATATAAAGACACAAGGCTGCAGGCTGAGTTATACAGGGAACTCTGAGAATCACTTGTATTATAAGGGATAATGTACCCCCTACTGTAAATGATAAGGATATTAGAAGTCACTGAGGGGTTGTTCTGTGACCATATAAAGGCACAAGGCTGCAGGCTGAGTTATACAGGGAACTCTGAGTATCACTCATGTATTATAAGGGATAATGTACCCCCTACTGTAAATGATAAGGATATTAGAAGTAACTAAGGGGACCTGTGATCTTTTATTTATATTGTGTTCTTACTTGCAGCCTCATATCACCATGCTGACCCCACTGTATTTCCAGTTTGCTCACAAAACGTCAGTAATAATGCAGAGACAAACAACTATTTTGCCCATTAACTGAGTAAATAAAGCATTTGCTGGGGAAAGGCTAGAACCTATTTTTGTCAGTTGTATCTCGTTATCTGTCTCCATCTGATATTTCCCATTGACACTTTCCCAGTCTCAGGAACTTTCCATCCTTCCGACGCCTTTCACTTTCCAGCTCTGGGGCCCAATGCAACTTTCTGTTTGTTTGTTTGTCTGCTCAGCTGTAGGGATGTGATCAAAGGACGTTATTAATTACTGATTTTATTAAATTTATTATTAGGGTGAAACCATTGAATTCTATTATTTAATTCAAAAAAATATTCCAGCCACAGGATTTTTATTTGACTGGAAAGGTAGGATCAGTGGTGCCCCAAGGTTCTTCAGGTCCAGATTCTGAATCCGGATCAGTGAGTCAAAACTGCAACCCTCAAACCCTTAGGGCTCGTCACTAATTATCCAGCAGAAAATGAGCTTCCCTGGCTGTAATATAAGCTGATGCTACAGGTTTGCTGATTATTCAATTATGATGCTAATTGCACTGGTTTCTGTGCTGCCATGTAGTAATTATGTGTATTAATTACTAATCAGCCTTATATTGTGACATTTCTATTCTATGTGTACTGTATATTGTGAGTGGCTCCCTAAGCTCAGTAAGTGACAGCAGCACAGAGCATGTGCAGTGAATCAGCAGAAAAGAAGATGGGGAGCTACTGGGGCATCTTTGGAGACACAGATCTTTACTGCTAAAGGGCTGTGGTTGCCTTGGGCTGGTACAGAAGCACAAAACATCATGTACAACATTTCTAACTACTTTTTTAGGCTTTATTTCTCCTTTAAATTGACGTTTCACCTTTATGTTAACTTTTATTATGTTATAGAATGGCTCATTCTAAGCAACTTTTCAGTTGGCCTCCATTTTTTTTTTTATAATTTCTGAATTATTTACTTTCTTCTTCTGACTCTTTCCAACTTTCACTGACCCCCATCTAAAAAACAAATGCTCCTCATCTTTCTATTCAGGCCTCTCCTATTCACATTTCAATCTCTTATTCAAATCAGTGCATGGTTGCTAGGGGAGTTTGCACCCTAGCAACCAGATTCCTGAAATTGCAAATGGAAGAGCTGCTGAATAAAAAAGCTAAATAACTCAAAAACCATAGATAATAAAAAATGAAAACCAATTGCAAATTGTCCCAGAATATCCCTCTCTACATCATACTAATGGTTCATTTAAAGGTGAACAACCCCTTTAATATAATCTTATTTATCTTCCAGCCTATACTCCATGTCCATATCACACTTGGCAGGTATAAGACTTTTTTCCCAGTGGCAGGATCCGGACAAATCCCTGACATTCTTCCTAACCAGATAAATTCCGAGCCCAATAATCCTTCCTTATTTCCCTCTGCCCCCCAACTGAGCGTCAGCCCTTCCCTCATCCCCAGCCAGACTGACAGTGTCCGTTATCCCTTTCAATGCTTTCGTTTCTTACCTCTAATATTATCTTTTCTTTTTCCATGATCTATTCCCCGATGTGCTCACGGTGGGAATCACTGACAGGTTTCCTCTGTCTCCTCGGTTAAGGTCTGTGGCTATTAAGCAGAACGGGACGTGGGCATTATTCCCAGAAATGGCCTCGGATGAAGATATTTGGCTCCTCTTGAAGCAAAGCGGTTGAGAAAGCTGGCAGGGAGTTATTTCAGGACAGTGCTAATTCAGGTAAATAAATAGCCCAGCATCTCAAGATCAATATTTAACTGGTCACCGCAGGATTCGAACCAGCAATACCGAAGGCGTGTAAATGAGATCTATCAAGAGATCTTAAAGGGAAAGCACCACATTACGAACGATTATTGGATCTGCTGTTGATCAGTAGGCGTCAGGTCTATGAAAGGAAATTGCCGGTGGTCGAAGGTGGTACTGCAAGCGACATAGTCATCCAAACTATCATCTACCAACATATGAACTTACCTTGAGTCTAGAGCTATAACATAGTCTATATAGAATGGTCCTGTAGTAAAATGCAGAAATTTACCAGTTGTAGTAACCATAAGAAACCAGCCATAACCCTCCTACACCCCTGCAACCCCATCCCCATATACCTTGTAGTTTTCCTGCAGCCATGAGCCCAACGCGTTATCAACTTGATACGTTTGGGGCAAATTCACTAACATTCGTAGTTTCGCCAGGCGCAACTTCGCCGCACTTCGCCAGGCTTAGTTTCGCCAGCGCTCCACAAATTCACTAAAATCCGAAGTTGCGCACAGGGGTAGCGTAAGATTGCGAAGTTGCGCTAGCGTTGATTCGCTAAGTGAAGCGAAGTTACGCTAGCGAAGGCTAATTTGCATACGGCGCCAAATTCAAATTTCAATGGAGGAATACGTATCAGCACTACAAATGGCTAGAAAACCTTCAAAACATCAAATAAAAATTTTATTTTGCCCTACACATGTGCCCACTGTCTAGGTAAGTTGCCATGAGTCAGGAAATGTAGGGGGGAAGGAGGGGAGCCCCAAAAATATTTTCGATCTTTTTCAGCCTATCACCCATCATGTAGAAAATACGCCAGCGTTTTTTGGGACTTAGAAAAAAATTTCTAAGTCTATTGCGCTTCGCCAGGTCTGAGGTGGCGAAGGAAGTCTAGCGTAAAAGGTAGCGTTCAGTACACTGCGCAAGTTAGTGAATTTGCGTAGTTACGTCGCTAGCGAAAATTCGCCTGGCGTAAGGGTGCGAAGTAACACTAGCGAAACTACGCCAGCGTTCGTTAGTGAATTTGCTCAGTAACGAAAAATGGCAAACGCTGGCGAATTAACACTAGCGTTCGGCGCTTAGTGAATTTGCGCCAATGTTCATTCTTTTAATTGCGAGAGGAGTAGCGAGCAGCTAATCAATTAACCCATTTTAATGAACTCCTCCTTATCCGTAAATTTGAGAAACAGGCTGCAGCTGACGGAAGCAAACCTCATTCTCACAGAAAACAAATTCTCAGCCCCCTATTAAAGCAAAACAATAATCAGTTGGTGCTTTACAATAACCCTAAAGTAATGAGATGTGTCTTGCACATTCTTTGTATAGTTTGAATTATGTTTTTATTGTTTGGGGCAATTTTGTCTCACTGTGTATGTTCTGATATACTGATGAGATGAAAATAAATTGGACTTTTTTGCAGCACAAATCCCATTAATTTGGCAAACTTGCCCCATGGTCTATTTTAAATCAGGGTCTTTATACTGAGCTGAGTTTATGCTCCAGGCCAGAAAATAATGTCATTGATGGGAGCAAAGCGATTTTATTTATTTATTTTTATCTAATAAATGGAGTCTTGTTCACTCCCTATTTTGTGAGCGGAGCTGTGAGCCTTGGCAGTAGGGGATATATAACTTTCTATTATAGAAGAACCTTCCATGCGAGATGTACAGGTTGTGCTAAAATGGGATCAGATTGCGCATAAATCAGAACATCTTGCAGTTTCCCATAATAGAAGGACAGAACTGAGAGCTCAGACAATGAAAACTGACTGGGGAATCAGAACAAGCTCAACATCAGCCGACCTCGAGAAAAATTTGAACGTCAATTAATCATATTTTAGGAAACTTGCAGCTTCTGTATAAATGGGAGTGTGACTGTGGGATAGCAGGTATAGTAGGGAGAGATGTATCTATAGTAACAGTGGATAATAGTCTTTGGGAAGGGAGTGTGACTGTGGGATAGCAGGTATAGTAGGGAGAGATGGTGTCTATAGTAACAGTGGGATAATAGTCTCTGGGAAGGGAGTGTGAGTGAGGGATAGCAGGTATAGTAGGGAGAGATGGTGTCTATAGTAACAGTGGGATAATAGTCTCTGGGAAGGGAGTGTGACTGTGGGATAGCAGGTATAGTAGGGAGAGATGGTGCCTATAGTAACAGTGGATAATAGTCTCTGGGAAGGGAATGTGACTGTGGGATAGCAGGTATAGTAGGGAGAGATGGTGTCTATAGTAACAGTGGATAATAGTCTCTGGGAAGGGAGTGTGACTGTGGGATAGCAGGTATAGTAGGGAGAGATGGTGTCTATAGTAACAGTGGATAATAGTCTTTGGGAAGGGAGTGTGACTGTGGGATAGCAGGTATAGTAGGGAGAGATGGTGTCTATAGTAACAGTGGATAATAGTCTCTGGGAAGGGAGTGTGACTGTGGGAAAGCAGGTATAGTAGGGAGAGATGTGTCTATAGTAACAGTGGGATAATAGTCTCTGGGAAGGGAGTGTGACTGTGGGATAGCAGGTATAGTAGGGAGAGATGGTGCCTATAGTAACAGTGGGATAATAGTCTCTGGGAAGGGAGTGTGACTGTGGGATAGCAGGTATAGTAGGGAGAGATGGTGTCTATAGTAACAGTGGATAATAGTCTTTGGGAAGGGAGTGTGACTGTGGGATAGCAGGTATAGTAGGGAGACATGGTGCCTATAGTAACAGTGCGATAATAGTCTCTGGGAAGGGAGTGTGACTGTGGGATAGCAGGTATAGTAGGGAGAGATGGTGCCTATAGTAACAGTGGATAATAGTCTCTGGGAAGGGAGTGTGACTGTGGGATAGCAGGTATAGTAGGGAGAGATGGTGCCTATAGTAACAGTGGATAATAGTCTCTGGGAAGGGAGTGTGACTGTGGGATAGCAGGTATAGTAGGGAGAGATGGTGCCTATAGTAACAGTGGGATAATAGTCTCTGGGAAGGGAGTGTGACTGTGGGATAGCAGGTATAGTAGGGAGAGATGGTGTCTATAGTAACAGTGGGATAATAGTCTTTGGGAAGGGAGTGTGACTGTGGGATAGCAGGTATAGTAGGGAGAGATGGTGTTTATAGTAACAGTGGATAATAGTCTCTGGGAAGGGAGTGTGACTGTGGGATAGCAGGTATAGTAGGGAGAGATGGTGTCTATAGTAACAGTGGATAATAGTCTCTGGGAAGGGAGTGTGACTGTGGGATAGCAGGTATAGTAGGGAGAGATGGTGCCTATAGTAACAGTGGGATAATAGTCTCTGGGAAGGGAGTGTGACTGTGGGATAGCAGGTATAGTAGGGAGAGATGGTGTCTATAGTAACAGTGGATAATAGTCTCTGGGAAGGGAGTGTGACTGTGGGATAGCAGGTATAGTAGGGAGAGATGGTGTCTATAGTAACAGTGGATAATAGTCTTTGGGAAGGGAGTGTGACTGTGGGATAGCAGGTATAGTAGGGAGACATGGTGCCTATAGTAACAGTGGGATAATAGTCTCTGGGAAGGGAGTGTGACTGTGGGAAAGCAGGTATAGTAGGGAGAGATGTGTCTATAGTAACAGTGGGATACTAGTCTCTGGGAAGGGAGTGTGACTGTGGGATAGCAGGTATAGTAGGGAGAGATGGTGCCTATAGTAACAGTGGGATAATAGTCTCTGGGAAGGGAGTGTGACTGTGGGATAGCAGGTATAGTAGGGAGAGATGTGTCTATAGTAACAGTGGGATAATAGTCTCTGGGAAGGGAATGTGACTGTGGGATAGCAGGTATAGTAGGGAGAGATGGTGTCTATAGTAACAGTGGGATAATAGTCTCTGGGAAGGGAGTGTGACTGTGGGATAGCAGGTATAGTAGGGAGAGATGGTGCCTATAGTAACAGTGGATAATAGTCTCTGGGAAGGGAATGTGACTGTGGGATAGCAGGTATAGTAGGGAGAGATGGTGTCTATAGTAACAGTGGATAATAGTCTCTGGGAAGGGAGTGTGACTGTGGGATAGCAGGTATAGTAGGGAGAGATGGTGTCTATAGTAACAGTGGATAATAGTCTTTGGGAAGGGAGTGTGACTGTGGGATAGCAGGTATAGTAGGGAGAGATGGTGTCTATAGTAACAGTGGATAATAGTCTTTGGGAAGGGAGTGTGACTGTGGGATAGCAGGTATAGTAGGGAGACATGGTGCCTATAGTAACAGTGGGATAATAGTCTCTGGGAAGGGAGTGTGACTGTGGGAAAGCAGGTATAGTAGGGAGAGATGTGTCTATAGTAACAGTGGGATAATAGTCTCTGGGAAGGGAGTGTGACTGTGGGATAGCAGGTATAGTAGGGAGAGATGGTGCCTATAGTAACAGTGGGATAATAGTCTCTGGGAAGGGAGTGTGACTGTGGGATAGCAGGTATAGTAGGGAGAGATGGTGTCTATAGTAACAGTGGATAATAGTCTTTGGGAAGGGAGTGTGACTGTGGGATAGCAGGTATAGTAGGGAGACATGGTGCCTATAGTAACAGTGCGATAATAGTCTCTGGGAAGGGAGTGTGACTGTGGGATAGCAGGTATAGTAGGGAGAGATGGTGCCTATAGTAACAGTGGATAATAGTCTCTGGGAAGGGAGTGTGACTGTGGGATAGCAGGTATAGTAGGGAGACATGGTGCCTATAGTAACAGTGGATAATAGTCTCTGGGAAGGGAGTGTGACTGTGGGATAGCAGGTATAGTAGGGAGAGATGGTGCCTATAGTAACAGTGGGATAATAGTCTCTGGGAAGGGAGTGTGACTGTGGGATAGCAGGTATAGTAGGGAGAGATGGTGTCTATAGTAACAGTGGATAATAGTCTTTGGGAAGGGAGTGTGACTGTGGGATAGCAGGTATAGTAGGGAGAGATGGTGTTTATAGTAACAGTGGATAATAGTCTCTGGGAAGGGAGTGTGACTGTGGGATAGCAGGTATAGTAGGGAGAGATGGTGTCTATAGTAACAGTGGATAATAGTCTCTGGGAAGGGAGTGTGACTGTGGGATAGCAGGTATAGTAGGGAGAGATGGTGCCTATAGTAACAGTGGGATAATAGTCTCTGGGAAGGGAGTGTGACTGTGGGATAGCAGGTATAGTAGGGAGAGATGGTGTCTATAGTAACAGTGGATAATAGTCTCTGGGAAGGGAGTGTGACTGTGGGATAGCAGGTATAGTAGGGAGAGATGGTGTCTATAGTAACAGTGGATAATAGTCTTTGGGAAGGGAGTGTGACTGTGGGATAGCAGGTATAGTAGGGAGACATGGTGCCTATAGTAACAGTGGGATAATAGTCTCTGGGAAGGGAGTGTGACTGTGGGAAAGCAGGTATAGTAGGGAGAGATGTGTCTATAGTAACAGTGGGATAATAGTCTCTGGGAAGGGAGTGTGACTGTGGGATAGCAGGTATAGTAGGGAGAGATGGTGTCTATAGTAACAGTGGATAATAGTCTTTGGGAAGGGAGTGTGACTGTGGGATAGCAGGTATAGTAGGGAGACATGGTGCCTATAGTAACAGTGCGATAATAGTCTCTGGGAAGGGAGTGTGACTGTGGGATAGCAGGTATAGTAGGGAGAGATGGTGCCTATAGTAACAGTGGATAATAGTCTCTGGGAAGGGAGTGTGACTGTGGGATAGCAGGTATAGTAGGGAGAGATGGTGCCTATAGTAACAGTGGATAATAGTCTCTGGGAAGGGAGTGTGACTGTGGGATAGCAGGTATAGTAGGGAGAGATGGTGCCTATAGTAACAGTGGGATAATAGTCTCTGGGAAGGGAGTGTGACTGTGGGATAGCAGGTATAGTAGGGAGAGATGGTGTCTATAGTAACAGTGGATAATAGTCTTTGGGAAGGGAGTGTGACTGTGGGATAGCAGGTATAGTAGGGAGACATGGTGCCTATAGTAACAGTGGGATAATAGTCTCTGGGAAGGGAGTGTGACTGTGGGATAGCAGGTATAGTAGGGAGAGATGGTGTCTATAGTAACAGTGGATAATAGTCTCTGGGAAGGGAGTGTGACTGTGGGATAGCAGGTATAGTAGGGAGAGATGGTGCCTATAGTAACAGTGGGATAATAGTCTCTGGGAAGGGAGTGTGACTGTGGGAAAGCAGGTATAGTAGGGAGAGATGTGTCTATAGTAACAGTGGGATAATAGTCTCTGGGAAGGGAGTGTGACTGTGGGATAGCAGGTATAGTAGGGAGAGATGGTGTCTATAGTAACAGTGGGATAATAGTCTCTGGGAAGGGAGTGTGACTGTGGGATAGCAGGTATAGTAGGGAGAGATGGTGCCTATAGTAACAGTGGGATAATAGTCTCTGGGAAGGGAGTGTGACTGT
This sequence comes from Xenopus petersii, assembly GCA_038501925.1. Lineage (NCBI taxonomy): Eukaryota > Metazoa > Chordata > Amphibia > Anura > Pipidae > Xenopus > Xenopus petersii. The sequence continues at coordinate 161,118,067 of CM076682.1, read as the reverse complement.
GGGATAGCAGGTATAGTAGGGAGAGATGGTGCCTATAGTAACAGTGGATAATAGTCTCTGGGAAGGGAGTGTGACTGTGGGATAGCAGGTATAGTAGGGAGAGATGGTGTCTATAGTAACAGTGGGATAATATTCTCTGGGAAGGGAGTGTGACTGTGGGATAGCAGGTACTGTATAGTAGGGAGAGATGGTGTCTATAGTAACAGTGGGATAATATTCTCTGGGAAGGGAGTGTGACTGTGGGATAGCAGGTATAGTAGGGAGAGATGGTGTCTATAGTAACAGTGGATAATAGTCTCTGGGAAGGGAGTGTGACTGTGGGATAGCAGGTATAGTAGGGAGAGATTGTGCCTATAGTAACATTGGATAATAGTCTCTGGGAAGGGAGTGTGACTGTGGGATAGCAGGTATAGTAGGGAGAGATGGTCCCTATAGTAACAGTGGGATAATAATCTCTGGGAAGGGAGTGTGACTGTGGGATAGCAGGTATAGTAGGGAGAGATGTGCCTATAGTAACAGTGGATAATAGTCTTTGGGAAGGGAGTGTGACTGTGGGATAGCAGGTATAGTAGGCAGAGATGGTGCCTATAGTAACAGTGGATAATAGTCTCTGGGAAGGGAGTGTGACTGTGGGATAGCAGGTATAGTAGGCAGAGATGGTGTCTATAGTAACAGTGGATAATAGTCTCTGGGAAGGGAGTGTGACTGTGGGATAGCAGGTATAGTAGGGAGAGACGGTGCCTATAGTAACAGTGGATAATAGTCTCTGGGAAGGGAGTGTGACTGTGGGATAGCAGGTATAGTAGGGAGAGATGGTGCCTATAGTAACAGTGGATAATAGTCTCTGGGAAGGGAGTGTGACTGTGGGATAGCAGGTATAGTAGGGAGAGATGGTGCCTATAGTAACAGTGGATAATAGTCTCTGGGTTAAGAACAACTCTCTACAACCTACAACAAGCAATTAGAATTGATAGTCCACACATATATAAATAATACGGCCTTGTAAAAACATGACTATTATTTTTATTTGTTTTCAAGTCTGTTACATATGAACGTCATTAAATCTGACCAATCAATGAGATGGACACACTGAGCCGACATTAGTGAAACTAATCACATTATCACAAGTCTCCCCTGATCAGATGACGTGTGTAAGGAAAGGTATAGGCTCAGCCAGAGCCGCGGTTACGCAGGTTTGTTTAGTTAAGCTGTAACGAGACACTAAATCTACAGGAGTTAATTAACCACCACCCCGACACTCCCATTATATGTTTCTCCTGTTTCACCGACTGAACAATCACAAACACCCACAGCAAAGTGTATAGACTTTCACTATATTAAAGGGTCACTAAAACTTCATATTGTCATTTCCATTTGTACAATGATAATGAAATTATCAGGATCATTAAAACATGGGTTTAATTACTTTATTTTTGCTGTTTCCCCGCCCCCAACTTCTACTATCAGTGTCCTGATTTAGCTGCCATTGTCTCTGGTTGGCTGCCCATAGCCTCCTTATCACTAATATTCAGCAGGAACAGCCCCTAAGTTTGCTCATAGTCTGTACAGAGAGATCCCATAAAACTATGGCAGCATAGGTATTCCCTGTACTAAGCACAATTCAGCAGGAACAGTCCCCTAAGTTTGCTCATAGTCTGTACAGAGAGATCCCATAAAACTATGGCAGCATAGGTATTCCCTGTACTAAGCACAATTCAGCAGGAACAGTCCCCTAAGTTTGCTCATAGTCTGTACAGAGAGATCCCATAAAACTATGGCAACATAGGTATTCCCTGTACTAAGCACAATTCAGCAGGAACAGCCCCTAAGTTTGCTCATAGTCTGTACAGAGAGATCCCATAAAACTATGGCAGCATAGGTATTCCCTGTACTAAGCACAATTCAGCAGGAACAGTCCCTAAGTTTGCTCATAGTCTGTACAGAGAGATCCCATAAAACTATGGCAGCATAGGTATTCCCTGTACTAAGCACAATTCAGCAGGAACAGCCCCTAAGTTTGCTCATTGTCTGTACAGAGAGATGCCATAAAACTATGGCAGCATAGGTATTCCTTGTACTAAGCACAATTCAGCAGGAACAGCCCCTAAGTTTGCTCATAGTCTGTACAGAGAGATCCCATAAAACTATGGCAACATAGGTATTCCCTGTACTAAGCACAATTCAGCAGGAACAGCCCCTAAGTTTGCTCATAGTCTGTACAGAGAGATCCCATAAAACTATGGCAGCATAGAAAAGTAATAGTTACAGTGTTGTATATATTATATTAGGAGATGTTGTGACCTTGCAGAGACAATGCAGGTCTATAGGGAATGCACTTGAGTTAATAGGAATAAAGAATGAATAGGTTCATTGTTATTGGGGCTGTGACACAATTATAGGGAGGAATTTTCTAGGGAGTTTAATCCAAATGAAGTCAAATGCTGGAGGTGAATATAAAGTGATTGTTAGCCCTCCGGCTACACTGGAGAAACCAACCTCCGGGTATAATGAGCTTTCATGGTTGACTTTCACACTTTGGTTTGTGAATGACCTCAATTCAGGCATTTAGTGTAAGGGTTGCCAGGGTCACTTTCTCTAGAAACCAGAATGTATTTTAACTTTTTCTTAGATTTGGGAGGGACAGTATGGAAAGGGAAATAATACAAAACCCTCAAGATAAACCATTTAAAAAGACAGACAGACTGCAAAGATGCCAGAAATTAGTGGGAAGGGGTGGTTCACCTTCAAGTTAGTATGTTATAGAATGGCCAATTCTAAGCAACTTTACAATTGGTCTTCATTATTTATTTTTTATATAGTTTTTTTAATGATTTGCCTTTTTCTTCTGACTCTTTCCAGCGTTCAAATAGGGGTCACTGACCCCATCTAAAAAGCAAATGCTCTGTAAGGCTACAAATGTATTGTTATTGCTACTTTTTATTACTCATCTTTCTATTCAGGCCTCTCCTATTCATATTCCGGTCTCTTATTCATATCAATGCATGGTTGCTAGGGGAATTTGGACCCTAGCAACCAGATGGCTGGAAATGCAAACTGGAGAGCTGCTGAATAAAAAGCTCAAAAACAACAAATAATAAAAAATGAAAACCAATTGCAAATTGTCTCAGAATATTACTCTCTGCATCATACTAACAGTACATTTTAAGGTGACCAACTCCTTCTTTCCGCTTACACGGAATTCTTTTGGTTTTCATTACTCCTCTAGATGTGTCAGTGGTACTTCCTGGGTCTGAACTGTGCCCAGCATAGAATGGGTTAAACTACACAACCTTTTCCTTAACTCAAATCCGGCACAATAACTTCTAGTGAAAAGTTCATGATTCTCTTTCCACCGCACCCTATAAACTGCATAAGAGCTCGTATGTTTCCTATATGGGTAATAAAATGGGATGCCTGCTGCAAACTGCACTGCTTTCTATACAGCCATGAATGAAATGCCTGCTGACCATGCCGCTTGCAGATTTCTGTCCATGCTTCTTGTGTCAGTCGCTATTTATTTCTGTTCACATGTAGGTAAAGGAGGTGAGAGGGCAATAGGCAGATAAACATGACAATGGGGTAATAAAGTGTGGCCCATATTATATTATATTACATTATATTATATTATAGAGCCGTCAGGAACTTGGGGAATGTTTATAAGCAGAACAGGTGGAGTTGGAAATGAACTCTTTTCTTTCAATTCAAAACACATCCTCCAACCCAAGAGCTCAGAGGAATGCTGTGGGCCCTAAAAGTGTCTTTACTGGGGCCCTAAAAGCTTATTTACTGGGGCCCTATGACTTATAGTGTGATGGAAGAAATTTAAAGGGATATTGTCATGGGAATTTTTTTTTTCAAAACACACCAGTTAAGGTGGCCATACAGAGGCCGATAAAAACTGCAGACAGACAGACAGTGGGCAGCTTATTGGCCCATGTATGGGGCCCTCCGACGAAAGTCGGCCAGATGTCGATCGGATGGGGCTAAAAATCCAGCCGGATCGCGGACCACATCTAGGGCCCACAATCGGATCAGCCCGAAATCACCCACCTTAAGGTCGGCACATCGGGGAGAGATCCACTCGTTTGACGACGTCACCAAATGAGCGGATCTATCCGTGTACGGCCACCTTAAATAGTGCTGCTCCAGCAGAATTCTGCTCTGAAATCCTTTTCTCAAAAGAGCAAACAGATTTTTTTATATTTAATTTTGAAATCTGACATGGGTCTAGACATATTGTCAGTTTCCCAGCTGCCCCCAGTCATGTGACTTGTGCTCTGATAAACTTCAGTCACTCTTTACTGCTGTACTGCAATTTGGAGTGATATCACCCCCTTCCCCTCCAGCAGCCAAACAACAGAACAATGGGAAGGTAACCAGATAGCAGCTCCCTAACACAAGATAACAGCTGCCTGGTAGATCTAAGAACAGCACTCAATAGTAAAATCCAGGTCACACTGAGACACATTCAGTTACATTGAGTAGAAGAAACAACAGCCGGCCAGAAAGCACTTCCATCCTAAAGTGCTGGCTCTTTCTGAAATCACATGACCAGGCAAAATGAGCTGAGATGCACCTACACACCAATATTACAACTAAATACACTTGCTGGTTCAGGAATAACATTTTATATTGTAGAGTGAATTATTTGCAGTGTAAACAGTGTAATTTAGACATAAATCATCATAAAAATCCTTACACTATCCCTTTTAAAGTTGGATTAGGGTGCCTAACTAGGACCCTATAGAACTACAGTAGTGGAAGGTCCACCATGGCCTATTGTGCGTAGCCTAGGCCCCAAAATTCCCAGGTGAACCAGGGTCATCAGATAAGGGACAGACATTGGTTGAGTGCGGAGGTACCGGGTCAAAGCCAGGGAAGAGCAGTAATTTTATTGCCGTAGTCTCCTCAGGGTCAGAGGTAACAGTTACAAAAGTTTATTCGGAGGGAAGAGATACAGTTGTTGGCATCTCTGTGTATTGATGGATTTGCAGCATTGCCATCTGCCAAGGATTTCATCACAAAGTTCTCCCAGTTCTTAGTTTTCACAGCTTGTGGCTGAATGTGAAATCTATTCACAAAATTTTAATATGTTATGGCTTGTGTTTCAAATATACAAATAAATAACTCTCTAAATATTATACAGAAAAAAAAATCATTTAAAAGTGACAGTGTCCCTTTAATTTAGATTGCACTGGTCTCGGTGCAGCCATGCATTGTTTGCTGGAATAACCCGTTAACTAGCTTTTAGAACAGGGCAGGGTCATAAAGTAAATCCTAAACTGAAGACGCAGAAATGAATTGTGAATATATGTGTGTGTAACTACGGACACCGTCATTTATATTAAAGGGACAGTATCACTTTAAATTCAGCAAATGCCTATAATAAAACTATTTATCATGTGCAGATGAGCGTTTCCCTTTCCAGCTGTTTATAATGGCCCCACTGCTGATCCTCTTGAAAAGGGTCAGAGGAAATCTCCCTGCTCTGTAAAACACCATGTTCTGTAACCATGTTACGAGTCTTTATATAAAGTGGTATTGTGTATCAGTGATAGCAGTGTTATTAGTTATACTTAGTTATATATTAGTTATATACACAGAGGTCTGGGGTTTAAATCGGTTTATTCTGCAGCCAAACGGCCCCTACAGCACCTTGTGTTAGTTCCCCTGTTCCTGCGCTTGTGGGTGTGGCCTGCAGGTGGCGCTGTATGAGTGTATGACTGTATGTGCTGTGAGCAACCTGAGCAGTGAATTCTACTGTGACCCTGAGCTGCCCAAACTGTATTAATATATATATAGAAGCCTTGGACGGGACTGGGCACAAATGTGGCCCACGGGAGTGTGCTGAGAGCAAGGCAATGGAGCTGAAAGCAAGGAGATGGAGCTGAGAGCAAGGTGATGGAGCTTAGAGCAAGGTGACGGAGCTGAGGGCAAGGCAATGGAACTGAGAGCAAGGCGATGGAGCTGAGAGCAAGGCGATGGAACTGAGAGCAAGGCAATGGAGCTGAGAGCAAGGCAATGGAGCTGAGAGCAAGGCGATGGAACTGAGAGCAAGGCGATGGAGCTGAGAGCAAGGCGATGGAGCTGAGAGCAAGGCGATGGAACTGAAAGCAAGGCAATAGAGCTGAGAGCAAGGCAATGGAGCTGAGAGCAAGGCGATAGAACTGAGAGCAAGGCGATGGAGCTGAGAGCAAGGCAATGGAACTGAGAGCAAGGTGATGGAGCTGAGAGCAAGGCGATGGAACTGAAAGCAAGGCAATAGAGCTGAGAGCAAGGCAATGGAGCTGAGAGCAAGGCGATAGAACTGAGAGCAAGGCGATGGAGCTGAGAGCAAGGCAATGGAACTGAGAGCAAGGCGATGGAGCTGAGAGCAAGGCGATGGAGCTGAGAGCAAGGTGATGGAGCGGAGAGCAAGGCAATGGAGCTGAGAGCAAGGCGATGGAGCTGAGAGCAAGGGGATGGAGCTGAGAGCAAGGCGATAGAGCTGAGAGAAGGTGATGGAGCTGAGAGCAGTCAATGGAGCTAGGGTTGGCACCTGGTCGCTATTTTACCGGCCTGGCCGGTAAAAATGATTGTTGTTCTCAATGTTATTAATAGGGAAACAAGATAAATATATAGGAAGGTCGGTATTTTTTTCCAGAAAAGGTGCCAACCCTAAATGGAGCTGAGAGTAGACAGTGGAGCTGAGAGTAAGGCAATGAGGCCAGTAGCAAAGGCAGTGGAGCTGAGAGAAGGCCAATTGGGCTGGGAGCAGGCGGTGGAGTTCAGAGAAGGCAATGGAACTGTGGTCAGTGAACTAAAGCTGATGAGACAGCTCTCTGATTAATTACTAGTCAATATCTCCGCATGAACCTCCACCTAATTCTCCTCTGGGAATACACAAGGCTGGTGCCGAACACAGTGGGAATGGGCTCAAAGGGAAAATGTATCTTCATTGAGATAATTTCTTGTGCAAATACTGTAGCTCCTGCCTCTGCGGCAGAGAAAGCAAATAAAGGGTAAGCGCACCCTGTACAGTGATCGATTTTGTTTTGAACCTTTCCACAAAGTTTGAGACTTTATTGAAGAATCAGGTAGTGGGGATGTATTGTACTGGAGAATAGGTGTGGCTGACCTGCTCTATGCTCCTCTATTGGAGAAAACAGGGGCCCTGAGCAAAGCAGCCAAAATTGTGCCATAAATCATAATTGTGGCCCATCAGCTGTTGACTCCCAGCACCCACTGATCGCTGTGATGCACAAGTAATGGATCCCATGGGTGACCCAGTTAAAGGCAGCCCTATGCTCCACAGAGGGGACATTGTGTATTTAGTACCCACGTGGGGTCACAAAGGAATAGGGACCCCAAGAGCGAGGAGTAAAGGGAGCAGACTGTATCTATATTGTAAGAACTGTATTAACTGTATGAACTGTATGAACTGTGAGTAATGTATATTCTATATACTGATAGCCTACTACTAGGAGTATTCTCTATTTCAGCCAGAGGAGAAGCACCCAAAACAACCACAGCTCTTGCCATAGAGAGAATTTCCATCACATCATCACAGGCAAAGATAATTCTTAGATGAACTTCCCCTTGAGGAAGATACCAAACAGTTTGCTCAGGTCTTTATTCTCCTCTGGGCAATAACAATAATTATGGGATTCAGTCACTTTCCCCTGCAGTTAACGGCTCATTGCCCCTTGGGGAGGAGGAAGAAAAAGGGCCAAATTCCTGAGAGAAATATTAGGGCCCTTACACCCGGGTATTAATAGAAAGCTCCTGTGGTGCTGCCCAGCCCTGTACTCACTGACATGGAATACGAAAGCCTTATAGAGACTGGCCCCATTGTACCCATTGTTATTAATATAATAATAGGCTCTAAATGAAAACGGTCATATAAAGTATAATAAAGGGAAAATTAATTTAGATTTACTGCTGCTGGGTATTCACACTGGGACAGAAAAGGAAAATACATTTGATAGTGAGATTTCATTTGTACCTTTCATTTCATGTATTGACTCCTGGCCCAGGCTGACTCCGCCCACCTCAGCAGAATTAACTCTTCAACTCCTGACCCTCACCTGGCCACTAGCAGCATCAAGAGAGGGAGAGATGCAGGAGCTGGAGGGAGTCTTATTTCCCCAGTAGCATTAACTCTCCAGTTGCTGTCTTTTTCTCCCAAGCAGCACTTAACCCTACAGCTCCTGATTTTATCCCTCCTCAACAGCATTAACTCTTCAGTTTCTTCCCATCACCCTTCCCTAACAGCATTAACCTCTGCCTCTCCCCAACCCTAGAAGCATCAGTCACCCAGCTCCTGTCTTTCTTTAAACAGCACAATTAACTCTCCATCTCCTGCCTCTCTCCCACCCCAGCAGAATTAACTCATTAGCTCTCCATCCTCAGTATTAACTATTCAACTCCTGCTTCTGGCCTTCACTGAGCAGCATTAACTCATTACTTCTCTCCATCCCCAGCAGTATTAACTCTCCAGACTCCAGCTCTTGTCTTTCTTCCACAAACAGCATTTACTCTCCAGCACCTGCCTCCGTATCTTTTCAGCAGCATTAACTCTACTGCTTCCCTCTATCACTGGCATTATTAACTCTCTAGCTCCTGTCTTTCTCCCTCCACAGCATCATTAACTCTCTAGCTCCTGTCTTTCTCCCTCCACAGCATCATTAACTCTCTAGCTCCTGTCTTTCTCCCTCCACAGCATTATTAACTCTCTAGCTCCTGTCTTTCTCCCTCCACAGCATCATTAACTCTCTAGCTCCTGCCTATCTCCATCCATCACTGGCATCATTAACTGTCTAGCTCCTGCCTATCTCCCTCCTCAGCAACATTAACTGTCTAGCTCCTGCCTATCTCCCTCCTCAGCAACATTAACTGTCTAGCTCCTGCTTTCCTCCCTCCTCAGTAGTATTTACTCACCACCACCTGCCTCGCTCTCAAAGCAGCATTAACGCTTCAGTCCCTGTTAATCTCCCTTCTTCCTGTCTCCCTTAAATCTCCAGCCTCTGCCTCTGTCTCACCTAGCAGCATTAACTCTCTAGTTTCTGCCTCAGGCAATCAATGAGCGTCATTAACCAATTTGCTTCTCTCCATTCGCAGCAGGATTAACTCTCCAGCGTCTGACTTTCTTCCACAATTACCTTAACTCTACTGCTTCCCTCCATCACTGGCATCATTAACTCTCCGGCCTCTGCCTCACCTAACAACATTACTCAAAACCTCTTGTCTTTCTTCCACAATTCTGTCCTCATCAATATTAACTCTACTGCCTCCCTCTATTGCCACAATCATTAACTCTCCAGCTCTTGGCCCTTTACAACCCTAGCAGCATTAACTCTTCATCTCCTGACTCTCTTCTCCTCCAAACAGAAATAGATGTTTGGCTCATTCCCTGCCAGACGTATTAACTCTCCAGCCCAAACAGAATTAACTCTCCTATTGTTGCCTCTCTGCCCCCTCCCAGCAGATTCCCAGTCCTGCTCCCCTCCCAGCTTTATATATTGCCAGGGAGAAGAGCTGATTTGTGGGGCTGTGCCTGTATAGTAAGGCAAACTGGTCTCATGAGGAGGAGGAGGAGGAGGCTGTGGCACAATGTGTGTAGTAAGGCAAGATGTTTTCTACATACTGTATTTACTGCATTTACTGTATTTTACACATCCCTTTACTAACCACTGAGATTCACTCTTACATCTGTACCTAATGATCTCCTCCTAATGAATCAAATAAAGAAACTGATAGTCCTTCCCCCCCAAACCTGACCCAGCTCCCCCTTATTGTTACTACAGCCTTCCCATTAACCCTATTGCACTCTGCCTGGGCTTATCCACATCAGAACCACATCAGAGTAAATATAAAAAAAATGGAGTTAAATAGAAACGAGCAAATTCACAAAAGCCAACCCTGCAGGTACCTTTCCTTGCCGTCACCCACATTCCATTTTTGCCATGTTCCCAGCATGCTCTGTGGCACTGTCGGCCTCCTATAGTTACAGTTTGGGGGCACGTTCTGAATCTGGGGGTTTCCGTATAAAATAAGGATATAAAAAAGCACATTTAGCTGCTTAAGAACTTCAAAGAGGTTCAGGACAAAAATGACCTAAATGAGAGATGTTCTGCAGCAGCTAATGACCAATTTAACCTTTACACTTCCAGCCAGTAAACAGCCGTCTGCATATAGTTATAGGGGCACTCACAGACCCACATACTGGAAAATACATCATGCTCAGACTCAAACATACAAAACACAACTACACACACATACAAACACACACCAACAACACACATTCATAGTTAGGTTGATAAAAAAGACAAAAGGCCGCCAAGTTAACCCTTCCAAATGACATCTAAAGTGTGCACACAGACTTAACCCCTGCAGACTAACCACTACACCACAAAAGACTGACTCATATGCACACACTAATATATTCCTTACACACACCTACACAGTCACACTTACACACACACATAGAGTACACATAGCTACACATAACAACAGACACTCTCCCTCCATCATACCCCAATATGCAGACACACAGACACAGCTCCCCAATCTCTTAGACAAACAGACACACCCAGCAGTCTCTCAGACATGCACCCCCCCACACACACACACACAAAGACAAACACACAATCCCTATCTGTGTAGGTACAGACAGTAGTGCGTGTGTGTGTGAGCAAGGTGCTGGGGGGATAAACCTGCTCCCCAATGTGTCTCTTGGCCACCAATTGCCTTTTGCCCATACAGCTTTATACCTGCCCCTGTCTTGTACTTGTGCTACACACATTGCCCAGTGAGCATCTCTCACACACTTACACACTCACAAACACACTCACACTGACACACACACACTGACACACACACTCACAAACACACACACTTACACACTCACACTAACACACACACACACACTGACACACACACACACTGACACACACTCACACTGACACACACACACACACACTGACACACACACACACTTACACACTCACAAACACACACACACAGCCAGGGCTGCAGTCTTCCTCCCCAGTGCCCTTGCAGAGAGCCCCTTTTCATAAATTCAGCTGAAGGCTCATATTCACTGGCAGCAAACTGCCCTGGGAACCTGGAACAAGTCATTCCTCTTTCATATCCCAAAACTGCTGCTGCCTGATCCCATTCTGTCTCTTTAACCCATGAAATAAACGGCACAACAACACTACAACACACACATATATATACACACACACACACACATATACATATATACACACACACACACACATATACATATATACACACTCACACACACATATACACACACACACACACACACACATATATACACACACACACATATACACACACACACACACACACACACAGATATACATAAACACACACACACATACATATATACACACTCGCAGACACACATATACAGACACTTACAGTATATCCCTTATCTATGAATGGAGCTTACACGTCACAGTCGCTAGAGGAGCCAATGAGTAGGGGGCACCTTCCCCCAGTAACTTTCTCTTTTTATGAATGAAGTGGAGACTGTGGAGTAGAGAAGCTGCTGCCCATTCCCAGCCCTGAGCCCCTCTCTGCTCCCTCCCCGGCCCCTCTCATCTCTCTCATTCGCTTCAGCTTCTGCTCTCTCTCCTGAAGCTGGAAGCTGTTGGGTCGGTAACAGGGAGAGGGGTCGCGCTGCACTGAGGTCTCCTGGGTTCACACATCAGTCTGCCGGGAGAGAGCGAGAGGGAGCGATTGTGGAGCGATCAGATCCAGACAAGTCGCTTCATTGGGGGCAGATGTAGATCCTCAGGTCGCATCTGTTTAACCACAACCGATCCAACTGGAAAGAGCAACTGCACCAGAACATTTATCTGTCCAGAGTTCCTGGCCAATAAGATCCGGAGGGATCGTATCCATGAGAATGACAGTGTGGACTTGACTTGTGTCCTGAGATCACTTCTCTGCTGACAAAACAGTCGCAACCACGGACATCGCAATCCTGAGACATCCCCCCTATCCCTCAGGACAGCAGATCTCTCCACACAGGAGACCCCGTGGACCATACCAATAGTGGAGGAAAGGGGGTGAGAGGGCAGACTTTGGGTTGGACAGCAGGACTGGTTGCTTCCCATGGCGGTGCCCTGATCTCAGGCAGGGGGGGAGCTCGGGTTTCTGAAGCCTCAGTGAGTATTAAATAAAAGAGAAGAGGAATACAAGTTTGGCTGCAGCATTGGAGCAAAGTAAACACCCCCATGTCACTGATTCCATGTTCTGATGGAAACCCCTCCCCCCAGAGACCCCCAACTCCTCTCATCACACACAGGTCCCACTATGACATTCCCACTTTGTGGCACAGAAAGGAATCCCACTCATATAATTGCTTTGTAAAATAATCTGCAGCATTTTCTCCTGTCAGTGAGGGGAAAGAGTTGGGTAAATAACAGCCCTGGAATAGATCAGCATTTGCTCTTCTCCATTCGACCCCTGACAGACTCTGGTTCCTTTCCCTCTGCTCCAGGATATAAAGGGGAAGCTGAACTGCACCTCTGACACATGGATGGGATTTCTGTGCTGAGACACTGGCAGATATGACTGTTTCCTACAGGGTCTGCCGCTTCTTCTGCAACTACTGACTGACTGACTGACTGACTGACTGCTACTGACTGCTGCTACTACTACTACTAGCCTTCTGGACTCTGGGGCCATGGCATGTGGGTCACAAGGCAAGAGCCAAACTGGAATTCTGCTGGACTTGCTTGTAGTCAGTCTCACTGGGCAGCCTGGACCAAAGGAGTGTTAGAGCCAAACTGTGGGTCCTGCTCTTTGCCCCGGGGCATCTTTGGATGCTGCCAGCGCCTTGGATATGGGATCAACTCTGGGTTGTTCCTGCTTCTGCCTGGTCTTCTGCTGCTCCCTCATCACTTCTGCCTGTGCCCTGGTGAGTTCCTAAACCTTTCCAAGAACTTTGTTTCCCTTTTACAACTTCCTTGGATGATGTGACCTTACGTGGAACAGTCTTTATATTATACTTGTATTTGCTTTTACCTTTCCTTCCCAGCAATAGAACCACATACAGACAGCGAGTGCCCCAGTTATATAGCCATACATTATACTATTCTGTGTACTACCTGCTTATACACTGTATTGTATATTTACAGTATATTGTATGTGCTACACCACGGGAGACACTTGGGTATATAAAGTTATGGTTAAGGAGATATCTTATTTTTTATGTCTATCCATCTATATAGCTATCTATCATCCATCTCTTTATAGCCATACATACTGCCTGGTATGGCATGTGGATATACAGTATGTACATTTATAGTATAAAGTACAGTAGAACCCCTACTTTTTATATATATATATATATATATATAGAGAGAGAGAGAGAGATCTATCTGTCTGTCTATTTATTTATCCTTATCTATCTATCCATCCTTATATCTATATAGAATGTAAAATTGGGGTATATAAAATTAAGGTTAAGGTATCTATCTATCTATCTATCTATCTATCTATCTATCTATCTATCTATCTATCTATCTATCTATCTATCTATCTATTATCTATCTATCTATCTATCTATCTATCTATCTATCTATCTATCTATCTATCTATTGATCTATTATATATCTATCTATTTATCATCACTCTTTTCTCTTTCTGTTTGTTTCAGTGTGATCTCTTGCTTTCCCTCTGTCTGGATATTCGTAAATTTACTTCAAAATAGAGATGTAATCAGATGGCCATTTGGCCTCATTCTTTCTATCTATCAACCTATCTCCTATGCATCCATTTATCTTCTATAAATCCATCCATCTATCATCTATCTATTAGGGATGCACCGAATCCAGGATTCGGTTCGGGATTCGGCCAGGATTCGGCCTTTTTCAACAAGATTCGGATTCGGCCGAATCCTTCTGCCGAGCCGAACCGAATCCGAATCCTAATTTGCATATGCAAATTAGGGGCGGAGAGGGAAATTACGTGACTTTTTGTCAGAAAACAAGGAAGTAAAAAATGTTTTCCCCTTCCCACTCCTAATTTGCATATGCAAATTAGGGTTCGGATTCGGTTCGGTATTCGGCCGAATCCTTCGTGAAGGATTCGGGGGTTCGGCCGAATCCAAAAAATGTGGATTCGGTGCATCCCTACTATCTATCCATCATCTATTCATCTATCATCACTCCATCCATGTATCCATTCAACTATCTATCTATCTATCTATCTATCTATCTATCTATCTATCTATTGATCTATTATCTATCTATCTATCTATCTATCTATCTATCTATCTATCTATCCATCATCTGTCTATCTATTATCTATCTATCTATCTATCTATCTATTATCTATCTATCATCTATTTATCTATCTATCTATCTATCTATCTATCTATCTATCTATCTATCTATCTATCTATCATCTATCTATCATCTATTTATCTATCTATCTATCTATCTATCTATCTATCTATCTATCTATCTATCGATCTATTATCTATCTATCTATCTATCTATCTATCTATCTATCTCTCTATCATCTATCTATCTATCTATCTATCTATCTATCTATCTATCTATCTATCTATCTATTATCTATCTATCTATCTATCTATCTATCTATCTATCATCTATCTATCTATTATCTATCTATCTATCTATCTATCTATCTATCTATCTATCTATCTATCTATCTATCATCTATCTATCATCTATTTATCTATCTATCTATCTATCTATCTATCTATCTATCTATCTATCTATCTATCTATCGATCTATTATCTATCTATCTATCTATCTATCTATCTATCTCTCTATCATCTATCTATCTATCTATCTATCTATCTATCTATTATCTATCTATCTATCTATCTATCTATCTATCTATCTATCTATCTATCTATCTATCTATCTATCATCTATCTATCTATCTATCATCTATCTATTTATCTATCTATCATCTATCTATCTATCTATTGATCTATTATCTATCTATCTATCTATCTATCTATCTATCTATCTATCTATCTATCTATCTATCTATCTATCTACTGATCTATCTATCTATCTATCTATCTATCTATCTATCTATCTATCTATCTATTATATATCTATCTATTTATCATCACTCTTTTCTCTTTCTGTTTGTTTCAGTGTGATCTCTTGCTTTCCCTCTGTCTGGAGATTCATAAATTCACTTCAAAATAGAGATGTAATCAGATGGCCATTTGGCCTCATTCTTTCTAAATGTTCTGTTCTTGTGAAGGGAATATGGCTGAATGTATACAGTATATATATACTGTATAATGTTTGTTTATATATGAAAAAGGGAGAAAGGTTCATGTATACTCTTGCACATTTCTGCTGATATGAAGGACAAGTTGAATTAAGAACAGCTCATTGTTGTAGCCAGAAGTAACTTCAGTACCTCTGTGTTTTTTGCTTTATTTATGTACAAGTGTGGGCTGAATAATAATATTAAGCTGTAAATGCCATTATTTAATGGGTCTATCATTGGCACTGTCCTCTCTATATTCATGTGGGCTCAGCTCTTCACTCCCGCATGTTTTATATGGAGACAGGACCATGCCGCGTCCCTAACAACCAGAGAAAGTCAGAATTGCACAATGTACAGGGGAAACTAATGGGAAGGAGAATCACTGAAATGTATAACAAATAAGGTGCCAAGTCAAGCCAAGTGTTTAGGATCCTCAATCAACTAGAATTGAATACGCTGGGTGAGTAAAAGGCAGAACAGAGAATTTCGAATGAAACAAATAACAATAAAGAGCAAATAGTATGATCACTGCAGCACAGCACATACGGGGTTAATGCTCGGGGCACATGTGTAATGAGTAGCCGGTTGCAATTGGGTTTGGGGAAGCGCAAGGTTTTGGCACAGAAAAATCCTTCCACCTCTCAATCCTGCCATATATTTCTTCATTTAGCTGTGTACATCCATTTATATATGATACAGAGAGATGGATAGATATAGAGACAGATAGATAATCAATACATGGGGGGGGGAGTAATCAATAGACATAGAAAAGTAGAGAGAACGTCAGTAGGCAGATTGGTAGCTCAGCTGACAGGCAGAGATAATACAAGTATGACATGGGCAGATCTATAGATACAGACAGACAGACAGACAGATATGTCAGGGTACAAATACTCCATCTGAAGGCAACTCTTCAAAAGAACAATATGATCAGTTTTGTACCTCTGTATTTCTTCATACCAGCCGACCCTTCCCTAAATCTATCTAATGTATCTGCCAGTACAGCTGCTTCACAGGGGAGGTTATTCAGATCTCACTGTAACAAACCCTTCTTGCACCTTAAAATTCAGCCTCCATTCTTCTAATATTGAGGGGTGTCCTTGTTTCTGCTGGAAGGACCTACTGTTGAATAAAGCATTATATGGTCCCCTTATACATTGCATTTATAAATATGATTAACTTAAACCTTCTATGCCCCTTATTGGCTTAGTCGCTCTTCTCTGTATCATTAATGTCCGCTGAGCGCTGGAGACTGGGTTGGCACTGCTTGTTCTATACAAAGCATTATTGATAAGTAGTAAAGGGGAACAATTACCCTCTCCTCTTGTGAATCTACTCAATATCTTGATGGCCATTCTGCTTCTTCTTCAATGCAGATGTCAAACTTTCACATCAATCTATTAACAGATAAATAGATAGATGGATAGATAGATAGATAGATAGATAGATAGATAGATAGATAGATAGATAGATAATAGCTGAATGATACATGGGTGGATAGATAGATAGATAATTGAATGGATAGATTATGGATTGATGATAGATAAATAGATGATGGATACATTGATGATAGATGGATGGATGGATGGATGGATAGATAGATAATAGATGGATAGATAATAGATGGATGAATGGATGGATTTATAGAAGATGGATGAATAAAAGATGGATAGATGGATGGATAGATGGATGGATAGATGATAGATTAATAGATGATAGATGGATGGATAGAAAACATAAGGATGGATGGATAGATGGATAGATAATAGATGGATGGATAGATGGGTCAATGATAGATGGATAGATAGATGTTAAATGGATGGATAGAAGATGGATGGATAGATTGATAGACGGATAGATCGCTGGATAGATGACTGGACACATTATAGATAGGTAGATGATAGATGGACGAATAGATTATAGATGGATGGATGGATAGATGATAGATAAATAGATGATAGATAGATAGATAGATAGATAGATAGATAGATGATAGATAGATAGATAGATAGATAGATAGATAGATAGATAGATAGATAGATAGTTGAATGGATACATGGATGGAGTGATGATAGATGAATAGATGATGGATAGATAGATGATAGATTGATGGATGGATAGAAGATGGATGGATAGATGATAGATGGATGAATTTATAGATGATAAATGGATGCATAGGAGATAGGTTGATAGATTGATAGAAGGCTGGATACATGATAGGTAGATGATACATGGATGGATAGATAATAGTTGATATATGATACACAAACTGGTTAGAGGGATGGAAAAGTTAAATTATGAGGGTAGACTGACAAGTTTGGGGTTGTTTTCTCTGGAAAAAGGCGCTTGTGAGGGGACATGACTAGACTTTACAAGTACATTAGAGGACATTATAGACAAATAGCAGGGGACCTTTTTACCCATAAAGAGAATCACGTACCAGAGGCCTCCCCTTCAGACTAGAGGAAAAGAAGTTTCATTTAAAGGAACAGAGTAGGGGGTTCATCACAGTGAGGACAGTGAGGTTGGGGAATGCACTGCCGGGTGATGATTCAGTTAATGACTATAAGAGGGACTTGGATGATTTCTTGGACAGACATAATACAAAGGCTATTGTGATACTAAATTCTATAGTTAGTATAGATATGGGTATATATCATTTATGTGACAGTAGGGAGGGGTGTATGTATAGGGCTGGGTTTTCATTTGGAGGGGTTGGACTTGATGGACTTTGTCTTTTTTCAACCAGATTTAACTATGTAACTATGTAACTATATAAATGGATAGATGGATAGACGGATGGATTGATGAATGGATATATGATAGATAGATAGATAGATAGATAGATAGATAGATAGATGATAGATAGATGATAGATAGATAGATGATAGATAGATAGATAGATGATAGATAGATGATAGATAGATAGATAGATGATATATAGATAGATAGATGATAGATAGATGATAGATAGATAGATAGATAGATAGATAGATAGATGATAGATAGATGATAGATAGATAGATAGATAGATAGATAGATAGATAGATAGATAGATAGATAGATGATAGATAGATAGATAGATAGATAGATAGATAGATAGATAGATAGATAGATAGATGATAGATAGATGATAGATAGATAGATAGATAGATAGATAGATAGATAGATGATAGATAGATGATGGATGATAGATAGATAGATAGATGATAGATGATAGATAGATAGATAGATAGATAGATGATAGATAGATAGATAGATAGATAGATAATAGCTGGACAGAGAGATCTATGAAGAGAAGACAAACCAAAGATAATAGATGTATAACAGATACGTGCATAGATCAGTGGAAAGATAACGGGAGAGATAACAAGAATGATAAGGCTGATAAACAGAGCCATAAATAGAAAAACAGATAAGTAAAAAACGTCCGTGTGGTATAAAAGAACTATCTATAGCCTCATTCGCTGAGCCTTGTGAATCATTTGCACGATAATGGTTAATGTATCCCGTTTTTCCGCAGAAAACTCCAGCCCCAAGTCTTTATTCCCACTCCGAGGAATCCCCTTCCGCACTGCAATACAAAGATCTCCTTTTTTGAACTTTGTGTCCCTTTCCATAATATCCCGGGAATAAAGTCCATAGGGTGTCTGTGTGATTCATATATAATATATACACCCAGTATCTTCCCATGTCTCCTGCCCTCACTACTTCCTCTAACTCACTGCTCTCTCCCCTCCTCTTCACCTTGAGCAATAAATAAGCCCTTCTTTATGGCACCCAATGACTTCTGCTTTTATGGGAGGTTGTAAAAAAACTGTATTCTGATTTTCCATCTTTTTGGGGTTGGTGACAGCTCAGGGTCACATGTGGCTCAGTCAATGTTCAACTGCAGAGAAAGAGAAAATGCCAGTGTTTTGATAAGGGATGTGTAATTAAGTGATTAAAAAGTCATTACTTATTATAATCCTTTATTCATATACCCGTGATATTTACTGAGCTTTAGCTATCACTGTGTGCCGGGAGTTGTGCTGCAGCAGTAACTATAGGACTGTATGATATGAAATAACCCTACTATACCTGCTATCCCTCACTCACACTCCCTTCCCAGAGACTATTATCCACTGTTACTATAGGCACCATCTCTCCCTACTATACCTGCTATCCCACAGTCACACTCCCTTCCCAGAGACTATTATCCACTGTTACTATAGGCACCATCTCTCCCTACTATACCTGCTATCCCACAGTCACACTCCCTTCCCAGAGACTATTATCCACTGTTACTATAGGCACCATCTCTCCCTACTATACCTGCTATCCCTCACTCACACTCCCTTCCCAGAGACTATTATCCCACTGTTACTATAGGCACCATCTCTCCCTACTATACCTGCTATCCCTCACTCACACTCCCTTCCCAGAGACTATTATCCCACTGTTACTATAGGCACCATCTCTCCCTACTATACTTGCTATCCCTCACTCACACTCCCTTCCTAGAGACTATTATCCCACTGTTACTATAGGCACCATCTCTCCCTACTATACCTGCTATCCCACAGTCACACTCCCTTCCCAGAGACTATTATCCACTGTTACTATAGGCACCATCTCTCCCTACTATACCTGCTATCCCACAGTCACACTCCCTTCTCAGAGACTATTATCCACTGTTACTATAGGCACCATCTCTCCCTACTATACCTGCTATCCCACAGTCACACTCCCTTCTCAGAGACTATTATCCACTGTTACTATAGGCACCATCTCTCCCTACTATACCTACTATCCCACAGTCACACTCCCTTCTCAGAGACTATTATCCACTGTTACTATAGGCACCATCTCTCCCTACTATACCTGCTATCCCACAGTCACACTCCCTTCTCAGAGACTATTATCCCACTGTTACTATAGGCACCATCTCTCCCTACTATACCTGCTATCCCACAGTCACACTCCCTTCCCAGAGACTATTATCCCACTGTTACTATAGGCACCATCTCTCCCTACTATACCTGCTATCCCACAGTCACACTCCCTTCCCAGAGACTATTATCCACTGTTACTATAGGCACCATCTCTCCCTACTATACCTGCTATCCCACAGTCACACTCCCTTCCCAGAGACTATTATCCCACTGTTACTATAGGCACCATCTCTCCCTACTATACCTGCTATCCCACAGTCACACTCCCTTCCCAGAGACTATTATCCACTGTTACTATAGGCACCATCTCTCCCTACTATACCTGCTATCCCACAGTCACACTCCCTTCTCAGAGACTATTATCCACTGTTACTATAGGCACCATCTCTCCCTACTATACCTGCTATCCCACAGTCACACTCCCTTCCCAGAGACGATTATCCCACTGTTACTATAGGCACCATCTCTCCCTACTATACCTGCTATCCCACAGTCACACTCCCTTCCCAGAGACTATTATCCACTGTTACTATAGGCACCATCTCTCCCTACTATACCTGCTATCCCACAGTCACACTCCCTTCCCAGAGACTATTATCCCACTGTTACTATAGGCACAATCTCTCCCTACTATACCTGCTATCCCACAGTCACACTCCCTTCCCAGAGACTATTATCCAATGTTACTATAGGCACCATCTCTCCCTACTATACCTACTATCCCACAGTCACACTTCCTTCCCAGAGACTATTATCCACTGTTACTATAGGCACCATCTCTCCCTACTATACCTGCTATCCCACAGTCACACTCCCTTCCCAGAGACTATTATCCACTGTTACTATAGGCACCATCTCTCCCTACTATACCTGCTATCCCACAGTCACACTCCCTTCCCAGAGACTATTATCCACTGTTACTATAGGCACCATCTCTCCCTACTATACCTGCTATCCCACAGTCACACTCCCTTCCCAGAGACTATTATCCACTGTTACTATAGGCACCATCTCTCCCTACTATACCTGCTATCCCACAGTCACACTCCCTTCCCAGAGACTATTATCCACTGTTACTATAGGCACCATCTCTCCCTACTATACCTGCTATCCCACAGTCACACTCCCTTCCCAGAGACTATTATCCACTGTTACTATAGGCACCATCTCTCCCTACTATACCTGCTATCCCACAGTCACACTCCCTTCCCAGAGACTATTATCCACTGTTACTATAGACACCATCTCTCCCTACTATACCTGCTATCCCACAGTCACACTCCCTTCCCAGAGACTATTATCCACTGTTACTATAGGCACCATCTCTCCCTACTATACCTGCTATCCCACAGTCACACTCCCTTCCCAAAGACTATTATCCACTGTTACTATAGGCACCATCTCTCCCTACTATACCTGCTATTCTACAGTCACACTCCCTTCCCAGAGACTATTATCCCACTGTTACTATAGGTACCATCTCGCCCTACTATACCTGCTATCCCACAGTCACACTCCCTTCCCAGAGACTATTATCCACTGTTACTATAGACACCATCTCTCCCTACTATACCTGCTATCCCACAGTCACAGTTATGGTTTTGGTCATTTTGTGGAGGTTTGTCTTACTGCTCTCCCTTGTTCCGTGACTGCTGAAATCCGTACTGTTCCAAACAGGCAGTTGTAGTACAGATGATGTATAAAAGTGTCATTAGAAGTGCAGGACAGGCAGGTGGGATAAGTAGCGCTAATCAGTGGGAACACAGGGGGGAGGTCCCCTCTTCTAATCAGAGCAAGTACTTCACTCCTGGAGGTACAAGTCCCAGTCTTTATTCACTGCTGTTTCCAGCCTGACGCTCCAGTGCAGAGAATGTGGCACTTGGGAACTTGTGGAATAACAGAAGGCTATTGTTTAACCCCTAATGACACGTGCCTCTCTTGTTTACCCAATGCACCACTTGCTGCGCTGGAATAACTCAGCATGGCCTAAAATTTTAATTTCAAAATATTATCAAATAGGCACCTCTCCAATCTGACATTTAGCCTGTGTTTGGCCCTTTGCACCTTTTGCCAGTGTATGCAATGAACAAATGTTTCCAGATCTGTTACCCACAATCCATGGGGAATAAAAGTGACGACCAACTGCAAATTGTTTGAGAATGTCACAATTCTACATAGATGCTGATCTTAACTTCCCCTTTAACACATTTAGGAATTGCTTCCGTCTGGGCAACTAATAGGTCGATGCTGAACGTTCATTTTCAGGAGCCAGAAGAAATGTGGATAAACATCCTGTGTTTAACTTTAGCAACGTAGATCATTTCCCTAATGGTTATTCAGCCCCACAGGGAATATGATTGGGGGTAACTCTGTATATACTGTACCCTTGCATCCCTGGATAGATCTTAAAGCTATAGACTACCTTCACCGAATCAGCTATACCTACACACAGCATGATGGGTAATGGGACCGGGAATCTAGGTGTGGTTTTGCCTTTGTGATTGGGTTATTGAGATGACATTACATTATTGTCCACAGTGAGTAGAAGAGCACCTGCTGGTGGAAGGTGGTATTGCACCCTTGGGTTATAGAGGGTTTAGTACTGCCATTGTTGGACCCTGGAATCTGTATCATAACTAATGGATCTCTGGAATGTTTGGCTGGACTTTTCACTGCTCCTCGTGGGTCTGTTTCTTGCTTTATTTAAAATAAAGTTTCACCCCAAGGGCTGAAAGGAAGGATTTGGCAGCTTCCAGCCCCCCATAAATCCCAAATCAGCTCATTTCACTGCAATATATACTTATTATTCTGTAGCCAAGCCAATTACACTTACTCGATTAGCTACAGCTAAAGAGTTGGATTATAACTATGAGAATCCAAACCATCGACATTTTTTCTATCTCTCTGTACAGACTATGAGCAAACTTAGGGGACTGTTCCTGCTGAATTGTGCTTAGTACAGAGGAATACCTATGCTGCCATAGTTTTATGGGATCTCTCTGTACAGACTATGAGCAAACTTAGGGACTGTTCCTGCTGAATTGTGCTTAGTACAGAGGAATACCTATGCTGTCATAGTTTTATGGGATCTCTCTGTACAGACTATGAGCAAACTTAGGGACTGTTCCTGCTGAATTGTGCTTAGTACAAGGAATACCTATGCTGCCATAGTTTTATGGGATCTCTCTGTACAGACTATGAGCAAACTTTGGGGCTGTTCCTGCTGAATTGTGCTTAGTACAGGGAATACCTATGTTGCCATAGTTTTATGGGTTCTCTCTGTAAAGACTATGAGCAAACTTAGGGACTGTTCCTGCTGAATTGTGCTTAGTACAGGGAATACCTATGCTGCCATAGTTTTATGGGATCTCTCTGTACAGACTATGAGCAAACTTTGGGGCTGTTCCTGCTGAATTGTGCTTAGTACAGGGAATACCTATGCTGCCATAGTTTTATGGGATCTCTCTGTACAGACTATGAGCAAACTTAGGGACTGTTCCTGCTTAATTGTGCTTAGTACAGGGAATACCTATGCTTCCATAGTTTTATGGGATCTCTCTGTACAGACTATGAGCAAACTTAGGGGACTGTTCCTGCTGAATTGTGCTTAGTACAGGGGAATACCTATGCTGCCATAGTTTTATGGGGTCTCTCTGTACAGACTATGAGTAAACTTAGGGGACTGTTCCTGCTGAATTGTGCTTAGTACAGGGAATACCTATGTTGCCATAGTTTTATGGGATCTCTCTGTACAGACTATGAGCAAACTTAGGGACTGTTCCTGCTAAATTGTGCTTAGTACAGGGAATACCTATGCTGCCATAGTTTTATGGGATCTCTCTGTACAGACTATGAGCAAACTTAGGGACTGTTCCTGCTAAATTGTGCTTAGTACAGGGAATATATAAGTTGCTAAAGCATAAGAAGAAGAACGTATATATTGATTTATTCCCGCTTCCTCTTCATGTCGGAGCTGTGACTTCACATAGTGAGAGCCACAAAAGGAATGTATATAAAGGTCAGAGCCCGCCTGGAGGCAGGTGGTGAATTCCTTGCTAGATAAAGGGGAAGTATATATCTATATTTATATACATATATTTGATGTAACGAACAGCGATGTGTTTGTGTCCTGCGGTGACTTAATGGAACGTGTTTCATTGCAAATAAAATGGTAATTTATTTAAATGGAGTGTTGTTTTCTCAGTGAATAGTACAGCGCCAGGAGGGGGACACCAGTCTGTATAGGGGGAACTGAATTACTTATCCTAATTATTATTAAAGGGGAAACAGACAATGCACTATGAACACTACTGATATATCATATATGTGCCTTACTGTTTCTGCTGTATTTACAGGTATGTTCTTTTTAGTTGTATCTATGTGCCCTCCCACAAGGGGCCCTATGCTGCTGAGGCCTGAGGCTCCCAATTCTGCCCTGACACCCCTTAAACACTGGCTGCTAAAGTTACACAAACACAGATGGAGCTCCTGGTATCTATGTATTTATGTATCTATGTATTTATGTACATGTACATATAGGTCCCCATAGTAACTCCATCCATACAAAGCAAACAAGCCCACACCATGTTAACCCCTAGATTTACTTTCGGGAGCACCAAGACTTATAATACAGTATTATAATAAAAATAAATAATATTTTTGGTTGCTGGGGTCAGTGACCCAAGGACAGTTACCCTGGCAACCAGACAGCTTTCTAACTAAGTAACATACTGGGAATGGACAAACTTAAATTGAAAAATTAGACTCATTACTGAAGGGTAAGCACAAACTTGTTTAGAATTGCTCTATAGCATACAGTCAAAGGGATACTGTCATGGGAAAAAAACATTTTTTTCAAAATGAATCAGTTAATAGTGCTGCTCCAACAGAATTCTGCACTGAAATCCATTTCTCAAAAGAGCAAACAGATTTTTTATATTCAATTTTGAAATCTGACATGGGGCTAGACATATTGTCAATTTCACAGCTGCCCCAAGTCATGTGACTTGTGCTAAACTTCAATCACTCTTTACTGCTGTACTGCAAGTTGGAGTGATATCACCTCTCTCCCTTTCCCCCCCAGCAGCCAAACAACAGAACAATGGGAAGGTAATCAGATAGCAGCTCCCTAACACACAATAGATCTAAGAACAGCACTCAATAGAAAAATCCAGGTCCCACTGAGACACATTCAGTTACATTGAGAAGGAAAAACAACAGCCTGCCAGAAAGCATTTCTCTCCTAAAGTGCAGGCACAAGTCACATGACCAGTGGCAGCTGGGAAATTGACAATATGTCTAGCCCCATGTCAGATTTCAAAATTGAATATAAAAAAAGCTGTTTGCTCTTTTGAGAAATGGATTTCAGTGCAGAATTCTGCTGGAGCAGCACTATTAACTGATGTGTTTTGAAAAAAACATGTTTACCGATGACAGGATCCCTTTAAGATCTATAACACCCAGTTAAGATAAAGTTGAACTTCTCCTTTAATGATGCTGGTGAGAGCTGATAATGGATCTGGTAAACACACAAGGGATATCATGTTCTTTAGAAACTTGTTCCTCAAAATGCCACATCCTTTGCGGCACTTCCTATTGTGAAACAGACTTATCTTCATACATTTCGCTTCATACAACAGTTTAGCATTTCCCTTAGCAAAGTAGCAAATTTGCAAACAACTTTCCCTCTCGTTCAGGGTCATTGGGAATAAACACAGGGATTCTGCATATGAATTAAAGGGAAAGATCCCTAAATTAGCCTGAAGGGAGATGAGCCAGTCTCACTTCATGAGAAATTGCAGTTGGTCTGCATTATTCATCATTTAGTTCTCCAGAGTGAGTACAAGCAATTTAGTTTTTCATTGGGTTCCCAACCTATATATAAAGGGGAACAGTCATACTGCACGTTCCTTACAAAAAATTAGGTACAGCAGGGGAACATTACAAAGGAGAACCAGAGAGTCCAGGGAAAAATACTGTCATTTGGGGAGATTTGGGGTGAGTGATTATTTGTACCCTGGGTACCCTGGAACTATAGCAGGGTGACTGTTACCCCAATGTTTCTATATATCTGTAACCTTGTTATGAGCTAAGGGGGCCCAGTCTGAATGCCAATTAGGGGGAGATTTGGGGTGAGTGTTTATTTGTACCCTGGGTACCCCTGGAACTATAGCAGGGTGACTGTTACCCCAATGTTTCTATATATCTGCAGCCTTGTTATGAGCTAAGGGGGCCCATCCTGAAGGTCAGTTAGGGGGAGATTTGGGGTGAGTGATTATTTGTACCCTGGGTACCCCTGGAACTATAGCAGGGTGACTGTTACCCCAATGTTTCTATATATCTGTAACCTTGTTATGAGCTAAGGGGGCCCAGTCTGAAGGCCAATTAGGGGGAGATTTGGGGTGAATGTTTATTTTTGCCCTGGGTACCCCTGGAACTATAGCAGGGAGAATGTTACCCCAATGTTTCTATATATATGTAACCTTGTTATGAACTAAAGGGGTCCAGTTTGAATGCCAGTTAGGGGGAGATTTGGGGTGAGTGTTTATTTGTACCCTGGGTACCCCTGGAATTATATCAGGGTGACACCCCAATTTCTATATATCTGTAACCTTGGGGCCCAGTTGAAGGCAAGTTGGGTGAGAGTTGGGGAGTTCACTTTTTATTGCCTTTTATATTTATCAGGACCCCAACAACATGAATAATATGACAATATTTCGATAAATCTATTACTTTATTATCATGTAACTGAGGCACAATCCAGTTGTTGGGCCACAAGGAGAGGGAGCTTAATTCCCAAAGGTCCACAGAGCTTTAAAGAACTTTTTATTTGACCACGTTATTGTTTGATTAATGCTTTATACCAGCATTGCTGTGTGTTGTTGTGTAAATGTTCTCAACCCTAAATGATTATTAATATCTAAAATAACAAAAGTGCGTGCTGGTACGTTGATGGCCGAGCTCCCCGCGAATGTCTTGTTACCACGTGTGAAATTCCTGCCTGGAGCTGAAGGAGCCTCCCCAAGATCAGAGACACGAGTAAACACTTGGGAGAAGCACAATAGCTGTGCCGAAGTTCTATTAAGAACATTTGTTGGAGAAGAGGAAAGAATGCAGACCTCACATAAAATGAGGACGATCTGATATCCAGAAGGGCCAGTGCCAGGAATAGTCCTAAAATTCTGGGACAGATAAGGAACGATTAACCCTAATCCCTTCATCTTGAGTGTTCCTTGATGTGAGGGATAGCACCTGTTACGGTTTCGTCTTGCACCAATTTGTTCAGGTTTTCACTTCTCCAGTCAGATAGATTGTTTACAAGTCAATCGGACGCCAGGCCAATTACAATTATACACAAATCCAGAACAGCTTTGCTTCATTGGCAGCAGATGGGGTTTTCATTGGGGGCTCTCAAAGGGTTGGTTGGCCATAAATGATGTTATGCCTGTCTATAAATGTAGCCAGAGATATCCTCAAGTGATACCAATGACTATCCCAGATTCTTGCCTCTGCACTCAGTACCTACATCGCATTGCTAGATGTTATTGGAGGGAGGCAACTCAAGGAGTATCAGGATTCTTACCACAGTTTCTAGGTTGCTTTTGCTCCACTAGATCTTTTGTGTACCTGAAACCTCCCCCCAAACCCATTAAGTCTTCATAAATATTGTGCATCGCATGCCCACTGCCAGCTTTTAGAAGAGTTATTTCCGATATGAGGGGCAGTCATGTGTGGAATGTGATTTAAGTGTGTAGACGGCAATATTCCCGTTACTCCTCTTTACTGGAGGCTGTATTGAGTGACAATATCAAATGCAGACAGGCGGTGAGCGTAACTGTCCTCCCTATTTTTTTATGTCTCAAAGACTGAGGAATTGGTTTACATTTGTCATTAATGATGTTACTTTATCATCCATTAGAACATTCTTTTTGGCTGGGGACTCCCCAGACAGAGGAACAAGCTAAGTCTTCATGGAAAAGGGTGACGGTTGACAAAGCACTTGATATCTGTCTTAGGAAGATTTTCATTGGTTACTTGATTAAGCATTGGTTATCATTCTGTAGTGCCTTTTCCCATCCAGAAGGGTGCATTTATCTATTTACTGCACCATGGTCTTCATTTAATTTACTGTTTTCACAAAAACCATGCAGAATAGACAAAATCCAGAAGCACACCACAAAATGTGTGAAAAAAACACGCAGAAGGCAGGGGACGGCAACCTCTTTTTATCAGACTTACTGTAGAGATCAAGCATCGTAAGACACCCACCAAAAAAAACAAGGTTCGTCTGAAAGGTTTAACAGGGAGCTAATGAAGTGATTAGTATTGGGTAATCATCTGGTATCCAAGGATGAGGCAGAGTCAAATGAGTCTGGATCAGAATCAGGCAGCACAAGTTCAGAATGGGTTATCAGGTCAAGTTCAGGCAGATTGAGATAAGATAGGGTCAGACTGGGTCATAACAGGAACACAAAGCCAGAACAAGTCTAGGCTTCTGGAACAAACCGAGATAAGCAGCGAAGCAGAGAAGCAGAGAATTTGTCAGCATGAGTGTTTCCATACATACATATTATGACGTGAGGACAACGGCTCAAAAGGGAGTCAAACTGAGGTGCTTCCTGGAAGGTGACTATGGCTTCATTTTCTTTTGCCTCCGTATTATTACGATATGGCAAACTATAGATTATTCCTAAAGATGAACACAATATCCCACCAGTAGACTGAAAGGTCAGCTACCATAAGGTTGGTCATGCAAGTCCACACCCTTGGTCTCAAATCCCCAACAATAGGAACTTCAGAAAAAATATTTCCCAGGACCTCCAGAAGCTTCTTTAACCAATTTTCAGGCTAACAATGGGTAGTTTATTTGTAGGACTCTGGAAGGAACATCAAAACAGGGGATAACAATGGCTAATGTTGGAGCTCAAGGTAAAGCACACATGAAGTTCCTTTTGAGACAGAAGAAAACCTGTAATTTGGTGATGAATAGACAACTGGCAGAAGTGATTTGAGTGGCATATTGCGACTCTGAAGGGCTTTTTCAAGCTTTACAGTGGCGAATACATGAGCTATGTATCAATGTTTCATAACAAGTGTAAGACGTATATGTTGATTACTTGACTGGTAATTAAGACTCCATGAGAAGTCATCTGTTAACAACTGTGACCCTTTCTAGATTCAGATGGGATCTACTCTACTTTAAGGACTGAATTAGAAGTTCCATAGCAATATCTTATAGGTGCTCCCAAACTTTTTCTACTGGTTCCCCATCAGACACTGAATCTGATTCTCCTATTATAACAGCCTTGCTTACATCACATTGGGATATCAGTAGCCTGGACTTTGACTGGTTTTGTGGTATTCTCTGGTCTCCTGTGTGGGACAAAAAAAAATATTGTTTGAAAGCTATCTCAACATCTCTAAATTAGACAGTGGAAGTGTGAATAATAAAATAATAAACTTAATAATACCATTAATAAGCCACCAAAAGTAAAAAGTCAAAGTCAAAGTCATCACCTTTGAGTGTGTATAGGTTCTGGCTGCGACATACACACATTCTGTTTGTGGTGGTCACACAAATTTATTTGATTTTGAATACTGAATGGCTCTACCAAGCAGCCTGCCTATAGTATTGAGTGGCCTCATAATTATGTAGCCAACACAAGAGAGGAGAAACTGACAAACCTCCATAACTTGTGTTCAAACAAGCAAGAAGAACGTCAAAACCCAACTCTACATGGGACATCGCCAGGAAGAAACATCACAGTAGCTAAACAGTTTTTCTTATGAAAAGTATTGTTGAAGAAAACTTGAGGCTGTATACATTGAATGTAAATATAAAAAAAAGGATATTAATAGGATCATATGGAGACATAAGAGGTGTAGTGAGGAGCAGCAGGCTAAGGAAAGTTATTCTTTGCTTAATGAGGAGCCATGACCAAGATTTCAAGCTGGTTCCCTCAGAGTCAAGAGCAGCTGAGCTTATTGTAGATAGAAAGAGGAAAATGTGGGAGGCTTTCTTTCATCACTGGTCCTCTTCTTGTACAATCAAGGGGGAGTGACCAAAGGGTTGTAGGACAATCTTCCTCCAGTGAAATTCTTTGTTAAGATAAAATTCTTGCAAAAATATTGGTTATAGAAGCTTCAAAACAGGAGCCAATTCCCTACCGCCTTCTCCTCTGCTGCGTAAACTGTCTCCGACATTCGATTCTTATCTTAAATAAATACGGCATAAATAATTCAACCAGATACATTTGGTGATAAATATTAAGGTGGTGGGAAAAGCTCCCTTTTTTTATTAAAATTTCCCCTTTTTAACACATGGAAATAGCAGCCGCAGTTTGCTGACTGTAACCAGGTATTTAGGGCATTAAAAAAAAAGCAAAATACACAGTGGGTGTTTGTTTTCATCAGTGTACACGCACTAAAGATGTCAGATAAATATGTATGCTCTCCGTATATCCAGCGTTACATATAAAAATGTGGCAGGCATACATGATAGAAAACTACACAGGTTCTATGTTCGAACACATTGTGGCATTTATGGCGGTGTCCTCAGATGGTCTGATCTGACCACAACCCAGCTGAATGCTTTTTATTATGAGCCATACGTGTTGGGATCCTGGGCTGCTTATTGGCCGGGGGTGCAGGACAGCAAGCAAAACTCGTGAGCCGTATTCAGATTCAGATAACCCAGGCCTGGCTCACTTGTTTGTGTGTGTTTGCCATAGCTGCCAGAACTCTTTGGCGTAATAAGAAATAAATAAGAGAGCCGGAAGAGATCTGTGGCCTGGGAATTCATGCTTAATTTGCAATGTGAAGGTCAAGTGTAAGGAAGCACACCATTCAAGCAAACCCTTATGCAAATGATCATTTTTAATGGGTTCATTGTAAATGAATGAATGAATCCCTGATCAGGACTTTAGGGCTTTTGCAAACCTGGTGTTACCTTATCAGTGGAATCCCAATTTCTAAAACTAGAGTAAATGATAAATAAATGGTTCCCTGCAGTAGAAGGGGAAAAGGAAAGAAAAGAGAGAAAGATCCAGTTTCAGTAGGGCGCAAAGCTGTTAGATACAGTTTCATATTTATTTTGAAGTGACAGAATATGCCTCTGGGGAGCCTTAGAACAAACCATTGGCCTGAACCCCCTAGTGGACCACTAGTGATCCATTTAGTTTAGTCATACACTTGGATAGATAAGTAGAAGGTTAAATTGGTTGGGCATACAGAATTTAGGAGGGCGTTGTTGTCATTCCTCTAGGGGGCCTTAGAACAAACTATTGGCCCCTAGTGGACCACTAGTGATCCATTTAGTTTAGTCATACACTTGGATAGATAAGTAGAAGGTTAAATTGTTTGGGCACACAGAATTTAGGAGGACTATTGTCCTTCCTCTAGGAGGCATTAGAACAAACCATTGGGATGTACCCCCTAGTGGACCACCATTTGGTTTAGTCATACACTTGGATAGATAAGTAGAAAGTTAATTTGGTTGGGCACACAGAATTGAGGAGAACATTGTCGTTCTTCCTCTAGGAGGCCTTAGAACAAACCATTGGGCTGAACCCCCTAGTGGACCACCATTTGGTTTAGTCATACACTTTTATCGATAAGTAGAAGGTTAAATTGGTTGGGCACACAGAATTGAGGAGGGCATTGTCGTTCTTCCTCTAGGAGGCCTTAGAACAAACCATTGGGCTGAACCCCCTAGTGGACCACCATTTGGTTTAGTCATACACTTTTATAGATAAGTAGAAGGTTAAATTGGTTGGGCACACAGAATTGAGGAGAACATTGGCATCCTTCCTCTAGGAGACCTTAGAACAAACCATTGGGCTGAACCCCCTAGTGGACCACCATTTGGTTTAGTCATACACTTTTATAGATAAGTAGAAGGTTAAATTGGTTGGGCACACAGAATTGAGGAGAACATTGGCATCCTTCCTCTTGGCTTGATAATGCCAATTCAATCCAACTAGATTACATGAACAAATTTAAATAATAAATGGGAGGCAACACACAGGAGGGGGTCTAAAACAATCTAGCATTGCCTTTTAGATAAGAACGCCAATGAGAAGTTCTTGAACCCAATGGATGGAATTGGGATGAGATGATGATCCACAAATGTTGGGACTCAAGGAAGTCACCTAACAATGAATGCTAATATTCCATGGCCAAGTCTGACAACATTCAATCATTTTCAGTTTGGGCAGATAACAGATCATCTGGCCTCCTTTATTCTAGTTACAGCTTGTGGGTAGATGCCTGACAATACATAGAGCATATCAGTAGGGGGCCATATCCCATTCCACACAAAACAGAAAAAATACAACTCTTGTTAGACTTCTAGTTGCCTTATAAGTATTAATGTACTGTTCCGAGTTACAGCTGATTTAAACCACAGAGATGGTTCATATGGTTGTGTTTATAAATTCCCCAACATACACAGGGATGGGAGAAGCTTAAATTTGCATCACAATATAAGTCACGGTGGAAGTCAAGGATAAAGGGCATTGCTTGTCAGGAACATTAATACCATAAAAACCCGGCTTTGCTTTATTTATAATCATTTGTAGATTTATTAAACTTCTTTGAAATGTATGTTTATTTTTGTAATAGACAATATTCATGGGCCTGCAGAGAGAAAGCTCTGAGCTCCTTCTCATCCCCAGTATTAGATGTAGGGGTGCAATGATAACAAAGAGTCACATCCACCTGCCCCTAAGCCTACAATCCCTATATTATAATATATATTATAATAAAACCCACCTGCTGTAAAGGTTCCTCAGGAAGGAGCGAAACAGAAGGATAACGGTTCATATAAGGAGATAGAGATCTCAGCTGGGACCTTGGATTTAGACCTCATTAATATTAATTGCCTTGTATTTATGATGCTCCACAGTAAATGACAAAGGGATTATAAGCAAAACATAGGATATACCATATCTTTTTTTGGGGGGTTTTCCTATGCATTGAATGTTTCTTTATAATGTAAAGATTGTCCTCTGGATTTAATAAAGGCAATCTATTCTCATATAAAAGTCTCCCTCCTTTCAATAATCCCATGTAGCTGTATGGATTTATGTTGCATAACAAAATCATATTTTATTAATATTAAATCTTTTATAAATGCCCTGCATTGTGTTTCTCTGCTTGTACTAAAGGCACAAAGGACCTTGCCTCTATATGATATATATATATAATCCAAACAGCATGAGGGTATAGACCATTATGTGCAGGTAACGTTCCTCCTCTATATGTATAAGGGTGGGAGCTGCTATTGTGCAATAAAAGAGCAAATTATGCTTTAATATTTACTTTTTTGCATAGCCGGAAGGGAAGCGTGGCCAAGTAGAGCGCAGACACAAAACGTTAGGATTTTATCATTTAATCCGGGCTGCCGTTTTTGGTGCCAAACCATCGTGCAGGCCTATAATAATCTACTGTTTTGTGTACTGTATAAAAGCTGATAGAAACAGTATGAAGTCCATTGGAAAGTTCCAATAAAAACAGGGACTATAAATAGCTAATATTCCAGACTTGGTGGTGGTGTTCCCAGCAAGAACGCCTTGTGTAGGGAGGTGTAGCATTAAAGGAGAAGAAAATCTACCAAGGCAGTTTATTGCCAATAGCTTAACCATAATAGTGCAAGCTAGAATGCCATTTTTATTCTTTACAATGCTTTTCCATACCTGAGTAAACAGCTCTAGACACTGTCTCTGTTTGTTTAGGCTAGCAGCTGCCATATTAGCTTGATGTGACATCACTTCCTGCCTGCGTCTCTCCCTGCTCGCTCATAGCTCTGGGCTCAGATTACAGCAGGGAGGGGAGGAGGAGAAGATGAGCAAACTGAGCATGCTCAAGCCCAAGATTTCAACTGAAAACAGGAAGTTTAATACATGATAAATGTGGTGTTTTTTTTGACAGAGGACTCAGAGCAGCATTACTTTGAGGGTTTACTGGTGTATTTATATAGACCTTTCTGATAAAGTTAATTCGTTTTAACCTTTCCCTTGTCCTTTAAACCATGGCTTATTAGTGATAAATATATAAATATATATATGCCAGGAATTGCGTCTCCTATACCTGCCATGAAAAGTGTGCCATCTGCAGATGGAAATGTTGTTGGATAGACTCCAATGTGTATAAAAAGGTCATAATCCAGAGAAGGCAAGTTCAATGTCAGGCAGCACAGGTTCAGAGTCAGAAGGCCAGGCTAAAGGGTAAATCTAAACACACTAGGGAAAATAATGAACCACCAAGTCCAAAGGGCAGACCACTGTTGAGCATGCCACTATGTGCCCAGGTTCTTGCAGCTTTAAGTGGCTGTTGGCATTGCTGAAGTTGCACCCCCAGTCCCCTGTTTGTTCGACTACTGAGCACACGCGACAAGTTTGCCTATTAGTGATGCACAGGTTACTTGGTTAGTTAGTTAAGTTTGGTTAAAAAAGAGACCAAGGTTCAACCCCTCCAAATGTACCTCTATAATGCCCTGTAATGCACTTGTAAAGAGTAATCAAGTCAAACCCAACTGTGACAGTATACCCATCCCATCCCTTCAACCAGTTTAGTTGCACATCTCTGCACTCTCTCTAATGATAACAACTTACCCTAGTTGTACACCCAAGATCCACATGTCAGGATTGTTTGGGTCATCAAAAAAAGCTGCTTGCTTGTGTTTGGGTGGGTGGCAGGTCCAGTGCTTGTACTTAGTCCTTCGTCCTAGCCCTTCACCAGACTCTCGTTTTTTTCTCCTGTGACTGCCCCTTTGGTGATATCTGTGTAGTGCCCCCCTGTGGGTTCTGGTGGTTAAATAAAGAACTGAAGGAGCCAGGCTTAGGCAGATGTAAATCATTCAAGTGCAGGTTAGGGCATCACTAGTGCCCGTTCTAACTCATCTGACATAGGATCATCATTGAGTATAATCTCAAGATATCCTCAACAATGATCTACTGTAGTTATCTCATTAGGCTTCAGCAATGATTGTTTTCCCCAGGACTGTTTGATGGGCCAAAATGAAAAATTGGGCCAACCAATCACCCAGTTTGGTTCATGTATGAACCTGGAACTGAACAACCTTTCAATTTCACATGAAGATTCATCTAGGGGCCCAGTGATCCCCAATCAGTAGCTCGTGAGTAACATGTTGCTCCCCAACCCCGTTGGATGTTGCTCTCCGTGTCCTCAAAGCAGGTGATTATTTTTGAACTCCAGGCTTGGAAACAAGTTTTAATTGCATACAAACTAAGTATAGTGCCAAGTAGAGCCACTTGTAGGCTGCCAGTCCACATAGGGGCTACCATTTAGCCAATCACAGCCCTTATTTGGCACCCCAAGGGACTTTTTCATGCTTGTGTTGCTCCCCAACTCTTTTTACATTTGAATGTGGCTCACGGGTAAAAAAGTTTGGGGATCCCCTGATCTAGACTACTACTGGGTCAATGCAATCTGGTCAACTTTGTATTGTCAGATTTTTCTAACACTTATGACTAAGGTTTCTGGTTAGTCGATGCTGGTATTGCTGCAGCCATCTTGCCTTTCTGTTGCCATGTTTGCCTAACATAAATGCTAGCTCCCCAGTGCCACTCAATGTGCAGGGCCTCACAAATTGTTAATTTTTGAAGTCCCACCAAAGTCAGTTCCACAACTCCGAGAATCCGTAATCCAACAAGAGATGGTCTACAACTCAGTGGATGTGTCTTAGAACATTGAACAGAGATGCCATCGGGCCAGATGTGATCCATGAAGAGAGTAGAGCAACCCCCATTAAACCTCGAATATTCGAGAATATTAAATCTCGCCATTTGCCGTAAGAAGTGGTAACACTGAAATATCGTAGGCTTATATCGAAGGGAGTTTGACTGATGACTTCCAGATGTACAACTGTTACCGGGTCTTATTGAAGCCAGACTCCGCCAGCTGAACCTCTCCTAGGAATAGAGAATTAATAAGGGAATATCTTGTTTGCACTGTGTATACATCGCTGGCTCAATCATATCCACTTGATTGCATCACTAATTATTTCCTTATGGGTCATTGTATAAATAAGGAGAAATATCTCAGACTTTTACAGGGCATTGCATTCTACTGACGTCTGCCAGAAGTCTCAAACTGAGAGTAGAGTTAAAATTACCCATAATGCACCCACAGAGTTTCACTATAACCAAGATGTAACCTTGTAATGAGGGGCCCAATCTAAAGGCCAGTTGGGGGTGAGTGTTTATTTGTGCCCTGGGTACCCCTGGAACTATAGCAGGGTGACTGTTACCCCAATGTTTCTATATATCTGTAACCTTGTTATGAGCTAAGGGGGCCCAGTCTGAAGGTCAGTTAGGGGGAGATTTGGGGTGAATGCTTATTTGTGCCCTGGGTACCCCTGGAACTATAGCAGGGTGACTGTTACCCCAATGTTTCTATATATCTGTAACCTTGTTATGAGCTAAGGGGCCCAGTCTGAAGGTCAGTTAGGGGGAGATTTGGGGTGAGTGCTTATTTGTACCCTGGGTACCCCTGGAACTATAGCAGGATGACTGTTACCCCAATGTTTCTATATATCTGTAACTTTGTTATGAGCTAAGGGGCCCAGTCTGAAGGTCAGTTAGGGGGAGGTTTGGGGTGAGTGTTTATTTGTACCCTGGGTACCCCTGGAACTATAGCAGGATGACTGTTACCCCAATGTTTCTATATATCTGTAACCTTGTTATGACCTAAGGGGGCCCAGCCTGAGATTTGGGCTGTCCTGGTCAGGGGGAGATTTGGGGTGTCCTGGGTATCCCTGGAACTATAGCAGGGCACAGATTGTACAAATCTAGTAACCCGTGTATCTACAACCCGTAGCAATCAAAAAGATAATTGCTTCTAAACAGCTGACTGCTAAATGTGATCTGCTGATGTGTTGCTATGGGTTACAAGACCTATGAAAAGCAATTAATACATTACCCTATACATCTTAAGGGATGAATCACTTTCTTGACTGCTCATCGGTGAAGAGAGTTAATTAAATTAATTGCAGGACCCGCTAGAGCTCAAAGTGATTGCCCCCTATAAATATTCTTTGTTTATCTTTTTAACATTAGTGAGAAGGCCAAAGACAATACAGGATAAAAGCTGGGAAGTCAGACCTGGTGGGAATATACAGTGTTAAATGAAGGTTTTTATCAGAGCAGAGACACAGGGGGGAGTTTAATGAGTATTTCACTTTTGTAAAATTTACTGAGGGGGAGAATCAGTAAAAGAGAACAAATTGATTGTCTTGTTATCTCAACCAATACAGGCCCCAAATTTCTAAATCAAAAGCTATTAACCCTAGACTGACTACATCTATCAGTGTAGAGATGGAATTTAACTCCTCCTCATGAGTAAATCAGAGATTTTTTTTTTTTTTTTGCATGTATCTGATTGGGGCCTATGGAGACCAGTTTAGGTATCCCCGTGTACTAAGCACAATTCAGCAGGAACAGCCCCTAAATTTGCTCATAGTCTGTACAGAGAGATCCCATAAAACTATGGCAGCATAGGTATTCCCCTGTACTAAGCACAATTCAGCAGGAACAGCCCCCTAAGTTTGCTCATAGTCTATACAGAGAGATCCCATAAAACTATGGCAGCATATGTATTCCCCCGTACTAAGCACAATTCAGCAGGAACATTGGAAGGTATAATGGCCCTTTAAAAGGATATTCTGAATAAACTTAAAACTAAACTCCATTCAGCCTTATTAAAATATCCATTTATTCCCAAAGTTTCAAGCTATTTTCTCTTCTCCTTTTGCAGAAATCCTAAAGCCAAAAAGCAAATTTGTCAGTTGTCTCTCAGGTATTTAGAGGGCTCAGTGTACCGGTAAAAGGCTGTGTTAATATTATTACATTAAGCCGCCTTTCCTTAATGCAGTTTGGGATACTGGGGGCCTCTAATCTGCTTGTCACATTCTCTCATTTCGACTTTTCCACTCAGCCTGAGCTCCAGGTCCCATTAGGGGACCCACAATGACTATACGGAGCATTCAGTACCTAAAGTGAGATTCCAGAACACATTGATACTGTAGCATGCCAGTGCTGAGACCCCGGCTAAATGAAAATTAATTCTTTTTATAAGCAAAAAATTATTATGATGGCTATGTCCAACGTTGGGCGCCAATATGTGGCCACATACACTGGTTTTTGAGAAGAAGCAGAAGAAATACACTAACAGCCCCTGTATCAATGACCATCAGAAAACTTCCATTGTGTACGATTTATATTTGTCAGTAGATGACGGGACACAATCTGCTTAACTGTAATAACTCATAGCTCTAACTAGCTGCTCCCCCCTGGGGATGTGTGTTATAAATCACAAGAAGCAACTCTTCAACCTTGTATAACGTGAAGAATAATTAATTGCAATTTTATAGCATTTACAGCAGCAAATCTCTTGCTTTTTATGGTGCCAGATGTTGTTGGTCATCCATAATAATACAACTTCATCATGATAGCTTTTATATTGTTTTCTGTATGGCGTAGATATAGGTACAGTATGTCCTACTGATAACAGGGTGAG
Organism: Xenopus petersii; assembly: GCA_038501925.1. Classification (NCBI taxonomy): domain Eukaryota; kingdom Metazoa; phylum Chordata; class Amphibia; order Anura; family Pipidae; genus Xenopus; species Xenopus petersii. The sequence goes on along the minus strand of CM076682.1, from coordinate 161,079,313 downwards.
CTCTATTGATTTTTATGCAGTTTCACTGTAGTATAAGAACTATGTTTATTAATATCTGTGGGATTTGCCATGTAGTCTGCAGCATCAAGATTAAAATGAATTTGCTTCCAGAGAACCCAAAGACTCTAACAAAGGCATTTTAACTGTAGAATGTCCAATCAGGGGATCCTTGGGCTGATGCCACCCCTCTCCCACTCTGCTTCAAACTTTAGCATTGGAACATCTAGCTAAAAAAAACTTGGAAATTTGGTTCTTAAAGTTACAGGAGATTTCTGCTGCCCCTTGTAACTGACCACTCATTGCCACCTGGGGTAAGGTTCTCACATTGCGGAATGGCAACTAGGTCGCTTCAGACCAACCAGTAGACAGTTGGAACACTGGAAGTATTTGTATGACCAGACCGGTAGTTCCTAAATTTTGGGGCTGCCTATGTTGGGGTTGGGGTGGAGTTAGAACAGAAGCAGGCTGGCTCCGCCTGAAGTTAGAATCGAATGCTAGTATCCTGGTATCTGTTTAGGATTTCCTAGATATTCCTCAAAAGCCATCTAGAAGGTCAGTTAAGGTGGACTTTGAGGTCACCCCTTATTTGTACATGGGACATCAATGGCCGATACACCAATTTTTTTTATCTGTGAGCTTATGAGCTGAGGGTGCCCCTAAACAATGGATGTCCCTCCAAGCTGTGCTTGAACCAGAAAAATCAGTAAGGGCACTGGAACATTCTTAAGGCTAGACCATTATGTAGCCAATCAGTGCACTGTTACATTCTTAGGGCTATAACAACTTGTAGCCAATCAGCAATCTGGTACATTCTTAGGGCTAGACCAACTTGTAGCTAATCAGTGTACTGGTACATTTTATGGTTAGGCCAACTTGTAGCCAATCAGTGTACTGGTACATTTTAGGGCTAGGCATACCCAGTCTAAACCAGAATCCAAAGTCGCTGTAGCACACAAATCTATTTTAGTGAATACACAACATGATTTTATTGGCTCATTTTAGACTTCAAAACATGGCAACGTTTCAGGCCACGCAGGGCCCTTTATCAAGCCCAGTCTAAACCAAGATGCAGACAAGGCAATGACCTTGTATCTCCAGTCCCTGTTCTCTAGGAATAAAAGTAAAACTAGAGCCTGCGCTGTTCCAATCGAAAGGACCAGTGCCCGACCTGGACCCACTGACCCCTAACCTGACAAACCCTACAAAACAGGAAGTTGCATCGACATAGACTGGAAGTGATATCACTTTGGTGCCAATTTAGCAGGGCAGGGAGGAAATTGCCTGAACAACAGGGGAGAGAGGGGACTAGTTCCGCACCTTGGGTTACCCTCAGACTACCCGCACGCTCAGGAAATTGGGGACCTTCTGCCAGAAACCCAATAATTTTGCATGAATTTCACGGGTTCCTGACCCAGTACAGGACTCTACAATAGACCACATGTATCAATGCAGTGTGATGTTTCTTTTATTAGTCCAAGTGCACTAATTAACAACTAATCAGCAATTAGCAGTAACTTGTCAAATACAGTTGGAACATACTGTAACAGGTTGCCAAGGGCAGCAGTGCAGGGGCGTTGGCACCCGTGTCTATAATAGGCCGATCCTTAAAGGGCAGTGTTGAATATAATGGACATGGTAAGGACACCCACACGTTCCTCTAAAGACTGACCGCACAAGTTTTTCGCTCTGTGCCGTTGGGCACTTTGACGTCAAAGCTGTCCCTTGTCACGACCACATCTGAAGCCTTGGCCCGTGCGGTGCCGTGAATCGATGCATTAATCATGACACTAGGATTTGGGATGCTGACAGATACCTGTGGTCTGTTTTACGCTAGCAAAGCCCGACCTCAGCAGAAGCAGAACACCGGGTGGGGATAATGTGAGCCAGCAAAGGCCAACCTCAGAATTAGACCTGCACCCCCCACCCCACACACGTTCATGGTCTGAGCCAGGGGCAGCCTCCTTTAGGACCCCCAAGGTTGGCCGTTTGCTGGGGCAGATAAATAGATGGCCACTGGCAGACACATTGCCCACAATACCGCGTTTCATTCCTCTCCCTATGCCCCTCACCAGCAAGCTGCCCCCCTCCCATGCCCCTAACCAGAAAGCCTGAGTTTCTAAATCTTAAAATAGTCCGGGAGAAGCAGCGACTTGGAAACTGGTGTTTACTGGGGCCTCCGAGCTACGTGTTTTGTTTTTGTGGTTTAACCAAATATTTTGTCTATCTGGATATAGACGATGGGTTAATGAGCGGCGTGGATAAATAGACAGACATATAAATAACTGCGGTGCAAAGGAAAGTATCATTTCAGGCCACAAATCAAATTTAGCTGAAAGTTGAAAGCTTTCCCCCAAATCACTGGTCAGACGTAGCTGTTCCTTTATGACTTTCATCTTTTGGCTTCTTAATATATAACGGATGGGGGGGGGGGGTTATAGTTTGTGTGACCCACAGCATTCCTACTCTGTATATTTGTATTTATACATAGGGGCGGGAGATGCCATATTGTTTCCAGAGCAGTATTAGGGGGGAATATTTATGTGTTCTGTGTCAGTATAGTGTGAATGTTGAAACTATTAGGCCCCATTTGCCTGTAGTTAATGCATTCTGTACCTTTAACCTGTCCTTACATCTCCGGAATTTAGGGCCATTCTAGGGTATTTCCATATTCTGCCCTTATGCCCATTGGTGTAACTAGGATTGCACATTCTCTTGACGTTTCATGGGCTGGCACATACCATGGCATAATTAGCAGGGGTGCAGCGGGTGCTCCATGGATCCAGCAGGAGACAGAACAGCTTAAAGCCTGGTGCCCAACTGAACTCCCCCTTAGGCAATAAGTGCAATAAGCTAATCCAAAAGAAAATCCATTTTGAGAAATGTATCATTTCAAGCCACAAACCAAGTGGATACTTAAGCACCCGGAAAGGGAGGACGGCCATCATTATTCCTTTCATACTTCCGAGCCACTGGGTTTTGGATGGGCAACACAACTATGCTCCTGTGTGCCAGAGAAATGTTCTGGAAGAGCCACGGAGGGAATTTATTCAACAACAACCAAAGTGCTCAGTAAATAACTGGATTAGATTGTCAGTTTCATTGTTATTCTTGATATAACTCAACTGGACACACAACAACAGTTTTAAGGGCCCCTTTAAGATGAAAATATAGGGAAGGTACATTTCTACACAGATGGAGCTATAGGAAAAAAACCTTCCTGAGATAGTCTTTAGGCCAGTTTCCCACACAAACAGACTCCAGTAAAAAAAAAAATACAATCACTGAACCTTTTCTTAGGAAGAAGAATGTGGATCCTTTTATTAAACAATGATTTAGTGTCTTCCCACAGCAAAAAAATAGTCATAAGACAAATGAAAAACATGGGTCACCATTAGTGCAATGAACAATAGTGGCAGAAGGCAGCTGAGCAGGGTCTGGCTTTCAAGGCCGGCTGCTTGCGTGTGGCATTTAAGATTTTCTTCTCTATGGACAGATATCTAGGATAGTTGAAGATCTACAGGTCCTTCTATCAATTCCAGTCATGTCAGCATCTAATCTAAGATAAAATACACAATTCATGGGTTTGTGAGTCCGCGTCTCTGATTGATACTACCCCTTATGTCCCCTTCGCCTCTTGACATCACCCCTCATGTACCCATTCTCTATTAAAACTACCCCTTTTGTATTATCCTTGATGTCCCCTTCCCCTCTTGACACTTCTACATGTGTCCCCTTGACATAACCCCTTTGCAAGTTCCTCCCTTTGACATCACCCCTTGTTTCCCCTCCTGCTTTTGACACTTTCCCCTTTTCATCTTGATCTATACCTTGTTTATTCCCCTTATCCTCTTAATTCTACCTCTTCCCCATTTCTTCTCTTGAAAGCATCATGTCCCCTTCTCCTGTTGATAGTACCTATCATTCCACCTTCTCCTGTTGATAGTACCCATCATGTCCCCTTCTCCTGTTGATAATACCCATCATGTCCCCTCCCCTTCTCCTGTTGATAGTACCCATCATGTCCCCTTCTCCTTTTAATAGTACCTATCATGCCCCCTTCTCCTGTTGATAGTATGCATCATATCCCCTTCTCCTTTTTATAGTACCTATCATGCCCCCTTCTCCTGTTGATAGTATGCATCATGTCCCCTTCTCCTGTTGATAGTACCCATCATGTCCCCTTCTCCTTTTGGTAGTACCTATCATGCCCCCTTCTCCTGTTGATAGTATGCATCATGTCCCCTTCTCCTTTTGATAGTACCTATCATGCCCCCTTCTCCTGTTGATAGCACTCATCATGTCCCCTTTTACCATTGATAGTACCTCTCATGCCCCCTTCTCCTGTTGATAGTACCCATCATGTCCCCTTCTCCTGTTGACACTACCCCTTTTGTATCCTTTTATTCTTCCTGCTACTACTTTACCTTATTTCAAAAATGTTAGTATTGAATGGTACTTGATGATATTGTGCCCTTCCCAAAAAGTTAAAATGATTCTAAGATTCCAGACCCTGCCTACATTGACTAATAATACCTAATATTTTTTGTTTATCACTGTAAGCATGATTCAAGCACTGCCAGAGCTGTCAACCTACCAGGATATTTGGAAGTCACATGGATTTATATAGTAGAAGGGGCATGGTATGGTTGGAGAATAATTGGGTGTAGCTGGGGTACAACAAGTTGAGACTAAAACACCACCTGGAAATCACATCTGGAGAATGACATACCAGCCCTGTTTTGACAATGGCATTTGGAGGTAGTTAGACATTATACTAGAGCATTGGTTCCCAAACTGTGGTGTTGGTTTTCCTAGAAAGGGTGGCTTAGAACAGTTGTCTATGTTTAAAGGCCAGCAAGGGTAAGATTTGCACTTTAGTTTGAAGACAAGTTAGGGTGAGATTTGAGGAAAATGCTTATTTGCTCTTCTAGATACTCCAGGTAACTCATCTTAAAGGTCAGTTAGGTAAGGCTTGAGGTAAACTATTTCTCCCCTCAATATTCTTGGAACTATGGCTGAATGACTTACACACATGTTCCCTGTATTTGTAACCTTGTTATAAGCTCATAGGCCCCTGACCAAAGGTTGTACTTGAACTAAAAAAGTCCAGCAACTAACTCTTGAAATCTCCTTGGTTAGCCGCTCCATCAAGTACTTGGCAATTACTATATTTTCTCCAGCTCTGCCAATATGCTTCCCTGATACATTTTTAGTAAGAAAAAGAAGGATTATTGTATTTGCTCTCACTTTTAAAGAATTAGTCCTTTATAAATGCACAAGCAGGGTGGGACCCAGGTTGGACTTGTGGCTTGGTGCAAATGAGGATTGCTTTTCTAGGTAACCGTACTGTGTACTGGAGAGTAACCATGGCCTGAATGGAGATCCCACGGCACAGTTTGCTTTAATCCAAAGCATATGTTTATACAGTCTCCACTCCAACACAGGTAATGAAATCCTAGTCAAACGAAAGACCTTAAATTGTACTGGGTACCTGTTTGTTTTACAGTCTGGTGGTTTAGTAAATATAATCTGCCTACTACTATGGTCTGTACAAATATATTCTGTGCTGGAGAACTAAAGCTCACCATAAAATTATGCTTGAAGGGCTGCACATTCGTTCATTCATTGGACATCTTCACAGGACCCCCCTAAAATAGCCATTCTCCCCCATACTTGCACTGGAAAGGCAGACCTGCACATTGGAGTTGGTTGCCCCTTGACATCTTGTCTTTGGCTCTTTGGTGGTGAATGTTGATCAGGGGCATATACACTAGAAGACAAAATCGTCCATGCTTTAAGTGAGTATGCTTCTGGATGACGATCGGTTGCAGGGAGCAGAGATACTGTAGGCAAGTCAAACGGCTGGACAGTTTGTCACTGCCTTTTCAGTACAGAGGAACATGTTATTGCGAGGGGTTTCCATGTTATGGTCAAGTAACAAACTGAAGCGGGCGTCATATGAAATATTTACCGTGAATTCAGCGGTGCTTCAAGGCAATATACTCTACCTTGAGCCTTACCACACTGACATCCCTACCGAATATCGCCTGGGGAATACTAACCCCACTATTTCTCCCTGTAGGAACACTAGCCCTAAACCTCTGGGGTGAACTTGGACAGAATGCTACTCTATGGATCACTAACATCATTCATGGGGACCTTGTTACCTCTAGGGTCCATCCCTTCTCTTTGGACCACTTTTACATCCAAAAGACACTGATCACACAGCCAATCACCTTTTATACATTATGAAGGAACTGAAGTTCTACTCTTGGGCAAGGCAAGATTTGCATAGCAGGCGCCCCTAGGCCCTCTGTTGTTTGTTGCCCCGTCCCTTCCCTTTTATTCTCTCAAATTTTCTTCATCGGTACCAGATGTATCTCCTGCTCATCCTCAGTGTTTCTTAACCAATGTGGGTGTGGTTGGGCAGCATGCTGCCCCCTAAAATCCTTTTGCCTTAGGCCCAGGCCTTGGTGGCCTCTCCACAAATTCGGGCCTGCTTTATGGGCCGATGGGCAATTTCTCCCTCCCACAGGACAATTCCTGAGCAGTAGGGGACAGTTAACCCAATGGGTCTTAGAGACAATGATTAAACTATGTATTTCCTTCTCCTTTAAAACCAAAGCATGAGCAATAGGGAAGTAGAGTGGACAGATGCTGATGTCCTCAGTTGTGTGGAGGGCCCAGTGGTTACCTGACCCAATCAGACCAATGATTCCACCTAATTGCTGAGAATGGACAGTCCCACTCAGGAGTTAGGCAAGAGTATAACAGAGCCCAGGGTGATGTATATGAAATTTACGAGAGCAGGAGAGTCAGGTCACCTGTTGTGCCCAGGGCTTTGCTGATTCTCTGGCACTGGTTGGAAATATTGGAATCCTTAGATTTCCTTCTAGGAGCAGAGCCAACATGCAGCAAAGGAGGGGGCTGCAGTATCCATACAGCGGGGGTAACCTCTCTCTGCACGCCTGTAACCTGACCCTTGAATGAAAGTTTATGTGGTTCAAGCGACTCCATCGGATTTAAGACCCGGCTGGACTCCGGCCAACAGAAACAGTTGCGCTGTGGGATTTTAGGCCAAACGGTGTCCATGGACATTATAGCAAATCCCCAGCGCTTATGTGAATATCCAACCGGGTGTGCAGGGAAACAAATGGACATTTTTACACAGGGCTTAGATATTCCGCTGCTGAGGCAATCGGTTCCCATTGTGATGCAGAGCAAATAATGGTTTCTACTTGAAGTGGAGAGATCTCTGCAGTGTCAGCAGTGGTGTGACTGGTTTATTGGAGTCGTCTCTCATCCCAAATTCAGTTGCATCACATGAAAATTAATTTCTTATTTATAACACATACATGCACACCTATTACACACCTATTCCACACCTATTCCACACCTATCACACACCTATCACACACACCTATCACACACACCTATTACACACCTATCACACACACCTATCACACACCTATTACACACCTATCACACACCTATTCCACACTTAGCCCTACAACAGCCCCACAGACCCAGTATTTTTCTGAATTGCTTCAGAAGCAGCTGCCGCCGTGTCCTGCCTATTTTAGGGAAAGCGCCCCACACCCAAAATAAACAGCATTCCCCTAAAATGTTGGAATTATTAGGAAATTGTCTCGGTTCACACACAGGTTCCTTGTTGTGAGCAGAGGCAGCCATGAGACGCTAGACCGTGTGCCTATATATATATTTATAAAAGGGTGAGAGTGTTTGAGCGCCGCACCTTTAAGTGCCAGAGGGTCGCGGTGAGACACGGGGGAAGACGTTGGTTTCCTCTCAGCCCCTCAGAGAACACACAGGGTTCACTGCTACAGGGAAACACAACTTTCTGGGCCCAAAATACCCCTTGTTAACATTATAGGCGCCTGACGGAGAGAAGGGGGGGTTAGTAAATTTCCATCTGAGCTTTTTTAAAGGGACAGTATCATATACGTATTTGATACTGTCCCTTTAAAAAAGCTCAGATGACAATATTTTTATATATTCAAATTACTCTAATTCATAAAAAATGCCTATTTTAGAGCCAAAATCTGCCTGTGCCAGACACATTATCATTATAGTGAATAAGAGGTGGCACGGCCATGGGGACTTCCTCATCTGCTAATTCACCAGGCACTAGTTCATCCCTTTCTGCCTCCTGTTTAAAGATGACACTTTGGCAGAGAGGAGAATGGGGCCAGTCTTCTTGAAAACCACTCTCTGTGTGTCAATGTATGACATGAACTGCTGTGCACGACTGCAGCACCTAGAGACCAACTACTGAACAATCACTGCCTCTTCTTATTCCCTGATCATAGCAAATTGCTGCCTCCCACTGCTGCAAATTGCTGCCTCCCATTTTATTAGCATGTTTGTTTGCCCTTTATTTGCTGGAACTACAGGCTCTAGATTTACTTTCCCCTAAACCAGCCTGGCAATTTAAAGAGTTACTGTCATGGGAATTTTTTTTTTTAAAACACATCAGTTAATAGTGCTGCTCCATCAGAATTCTGCACTAAAACCCATTTCTCAAAAGAGCAAACAGATTTTTTTATAATTCATTTTGAAATCTGACATGGGGCTAGACATATTATCAGTTTCCCAGCTGCCCTCAGTCATGTGACTCTAATAAACTTCAGTCACTCTTTACTGCTGTACTGCAAGTTGGAGTGATATCACCCCCTCTCTTTCCCCCCAGCAGCCTAACAACAGAACAATGGGAAGGTAACCAGATAACAGCTCCCTAACACAAGATAACAGCTCCCTGGTAGATCTAAGAACAACACTCAATAGTAAAATCCAGGTCCCACTGAGACACATTCAGTTACAATGAGTAGGAGAAACAACAGCCTGCCAGAAAGTAGTTCCATCCTAAAGTGCTGGCTCTTTCTGAAAGCACATGACCAGGCAAAATGACCTGAGATGCACCTACACACCAATATTACAACTAAATACACTTGCTGGTTCAGGAATTTAATTTTATATTGTAGAGTGAATTATTTGCAGTGTAAACAGTGTCATTTAGAAATAAAAACTACATCTTAAAAATCATAACAGAATCCCTTTAACTTTCCATTGTCCTCTCTCTGCAACTCCCATCATCTCCCCGCAGCCTCTCAGGGCACTGTGAGAGCATTGGAAGAGTTTTAGCAGCGGAGAGATAAAGCCACTCCTGACTCCTAATACCCTAATCCGATTTTGTGCCACAGTGTTTACTAGGCAAAGTGTAAACAAGAAATGAGATTGGATTCATTAAAAAATGTGTGTGTTTTAATTCAGTTCAACGAGCGTTTCCAGCATCCGAGTGACCCCTGCAGCCATAAACACAACATATTACCAATAATCCACTCTGTGTGTTGTGTTTATAAGTTATAGTGATATTGAGTGGAGAATCCTTAGAGGTTTGTTAATTTGAGAAATTTAGACAATGTCTAGAAGCAGAATGCATCTTCATTTACACTGTATTTATAGTGACTGTTACCCCAATGTTTCTATATATCTGTAACAATGTTATGAGCTAAGGGGGCCCAGTCTGAAGGTCAGTTAGGGGGAGATTTGGGGTGAGTTTTATTTGTGCCCTGGGTACCTCTGGAACTATAGCAGGGTGACTGTTACCCCAATGTTTCTATATATCTGTAACCTTGTTATGAGCTAAGGGGGCCCAGTCTGAAGGCCAGTTAGGGGGAGATTTGGGGTGAGTGTTTATTTGTACCCTGGGTACCCCTGGAACTATAGCAGGGTGACACCCCAATGTTTCTATATATCTGTAACCTTGTTATGAGCTAAGGGGGCCCAGCCTGAAGGCCAGTTAGGGGGAGATTTGGGGTGAGTGTTTATTTGTACCCTGGGTACCCCTGGAACTATAGCAGGGTGACTGTTACCCCAATGTTTCTATATATCTGTAACCTTGTTATGAGCTAAGGGGGCCCAGTCTGAAGGTCAGTTAGGGGGAGATTTGGGGTGAGTTTTATTTGTGCCCTGGGTACCCCTGGAACTATAGCAGGGTGACACCCCAATGTTTCTATATATCTGTAACCTTGTTATGAGCTAAGGGGGCCCAGTCTGAAGGCCAGTTAGGAGGAGATTTGGGGTGAGTGTTTATTTGTACCCTGGGTACCCCTGGAACTATAGCAGGTGACACCCCAATGTTTCTAAATATCAGTAACCTTGTTATGAGCTAAGGGGGCCCAGCCTGAAGGCCAGTTAGGGGGAGATTTGGGGTGAGTGTTTATTTGTACCCTGTGTACCCCTGGAACTATAGCAGGGTGACTGTTACCCCAATGTTTCTATATATCTGTAACAATGTTATGAGCTAAGGGGGCCCAGTCTGAAGGTCAGTTAGGGGGAGATTTGGGGTGAGTGCTTATTTGTACCCTGGGTACCCCTGGAACTATAGCAGGTGACACCCCAATGTTTCTAAATATCAGTAACCTTGTTATGAGCTAAGGGGGCCCAGTCTGAAGGCCAGTTAGGGGGAGATTTGGGGTGAGTATTATTTGTGCCCTGGGTTAGAGTCCTGCAGCAGGTCGGGTAAAACGGAATGAGGGTAAGATTTTCAGGTGCGGGTATAGATGCGGGTCTGCCGGTCGCGGGTTTGTGGGTTTGCGGGTCAGATTGCAGGTCTCATTTAAATTTCTTATCTAATGTTATATTGTCTATATTTTAGTCCTTTTTTAAAAAACTTTTTTTTACAAAGCTTGTTTCTGTCCCCGTACACTTTTGATGGCGTCACTTCCATTTTGCAGCAACATCACTTCCTGTCTGATGGTGGTCAACGGGGTTTGCGGGTTGGGTTGTGGATCAGGCAGTTGCTGTGTCAGGTAACAGATTACAGTGGGTAAATATGCGGGTTAGAAATAGGTTTAGCGCAGGACCCTGGGTACCCCTGGAACTATATCAGTTAACATTGCTGCACATTCTGCCCTCCTTAGACATAACATCACTTCATGATTCATAGGGACCAACATTACCCAGTAGTAGTGATGGGCGAATAAATTTGCCTGGTGCGAATATGCGGCGAATTTCCATGTTTTGCCGCCGGCGAATAAATTTGCGAAACTCCCACAAAAATACATTTTGGATGCCCATTGACTTTAACACCGCCGTCAAAATTGACGCGGGCGTCAATTTTCGAGTTTCACAATTTTTTTTTAATGTTTTGCGAATTTCCTTGGAAATTCACTAACGGGAGAAATTCGCCCATCACTACCCGGTAGCTGGAACGCAGGTAATACATTTTTGTTTTTTCATTCCTTTATTTCAGACACTTTCCAGGGGGTCACAGGTCCCACTTTTCTTTGACACTTTACGGCAAATTATCACGAGATCCATCACTTTACCCCCGTATCAGAGGACGTAGAACAGATACAAGCAGATGCCCGGGAATCAGTGAGCTCAGTACCCAGGAGAGAAGTAGATTCGAATAAAACACACAAGGAGAATATTTTAAGCAGAAATCAAGAGGAACGGGGTCACCTTACTGTGAAGGGCAGCTTAGATGTCGCTAACATATTGGATTTAATATGTCACTTGGGATGTTACGCAGACATAAATCAAATAAATCCTAAATTCAATGTAACATTGCGTTTTGCGCGGCGAGTTGATGTTGTGTGTAGAATTCCATTCATTAAACATCAGATATCTCATTATTCACAATCCTATTCCGTGTGAGGGATTCAGTCGTCATTCAGTCGTCAATAGCAGAAGAAAAGGACTAATAAATGAGCGGTTATTTCCCTTAATGTTGTAAGTGGATTCTAATCCCCACTCACAGTAATCCACGCACTTCTTCATGTAATTGTGGGGCGGCAGCATCAAAGCAAATCATATTATTTACCTATAGGAAAAACAGCACTAAGGCACTTACACGTGGCTTCCTAATCTGCTTTAATATGGGGCTGGACAGTGGGATTTATTATGGGCGGTTGTTCTAGGGATAACTCAAGAGTTAGATATGTAGAACTATCAGCTTTGCCCAGGCCCCCCATCTTCTCCTCAGCCCCCCACAGTCTAGAAAGGAAAGGCCATTTGCACATGATGCAGCTGTGCTGAATTCCTCATTAATGGCCTTGTGGTTTGATTAAATCTCACTTCCTTGTGTGTTCATCAAGCTATTTGTTTTTATTTATCTAAATGCAACCCTCGTAATAACTGTTTTCTAAAAAGCTAATTACTTATAGGAATTCTGCTTTAAATTAAAATGTATGGAGCTATTCTTTAAAAATATTCTGTTACTTCGACTTTCCCTGCCCCCATAGTTTTATGGGAGCAAATTTATGAGCAAATTTAGGGGGCTGTTCCTGCTGAATTGTGCTTAGTACAGAGGAATACCTATGCTGCCATAGTTTTATGTGATCTCTCTGTACAGACTATGAGCAAACTTAGGGGCTGTTCCTGCTGAATTGTGCTTAGTACAGGGAATACCTATGCTGCCATAGTTTTATGGGATCTCTCTGTACAGACTATAAACAAACTTAGGGGCTGTTCCTGCTGAATTGTGCTTAGTACAGGGAATACCTATGCTGCCATAGTTTTATGGGATCTCTCTGTACAGACTATGAGCAAACTTAGGGGACTGTTCCTGCTGAATTGTGCTTAGTACAGGGAATACCTATGCTGCCATAGTTTTATGGGATCTCTCTGTACAGACTATAAACAAACTTAGGGGCTGTTCCTGCTGAATTGTGCTTAGTACAGGGAATACCTATGCTGCCATAGTTTTATGGGATCTCTCTGTACAGACTATGAGCAAACTTAGGGGCTGTTCCTGCTGAATTGTGCTTAGTACAGGGAATACCTATGCTGCCATAGTTTTATGGGATCTCTCTGTACAGACTATGAGCAAACTTAGGGGCTGTTCCTGCTGAATTGTGCTTAGTACAGAGGAATACCTATGTGCCATAGTTTTATAGGATCTCTCTGTACAGACTATGAGCAAACTTAGGGACTGTCCCTGCTGAATTGTGCTTAGTACAGGGAATACCTATGCTGCCATAGTTTTATGTGATCTCTATGTACAGACTTTGAGCAAACTTAGGGGGGCTGTTCCTGCTGAATTGTGCTTAGTACAGAGGAATACCTATGCTAGTGTTCCCTTCAATGGAAAGTACCATTTCCATACCCCCAGCAATGTCAGACCATTCATACTTTGCTCTATAGATCATGCCACCTTGATAGCAGATGATAACACTATAGAAGGGTTATTATAGGTGGTAATAAAAACGCTTGTAGATGTTTGGGGGTAAAGATGCTTAAAAAACTGATGCGTGGGGAAAATTTGCAACAAATTTGTGCGATTCGCCGCCAGCGAATAAATTCACTAAATGGGCGCGAAAATTCGCGGAGGAATTTCGCAATTTGCCAGCGTCCTATGACCCATCACTTATAACATTCTCATTAGTAAATGACTTTCCTTTTGGCTGTTAGCACTTGGATCACCTGTGAGTGTATGATGTGTATGAGGCCCGGGTGTGAGACGAAGCCTCAGTAAATTGCAATATATGGTCTTAAACCTGCCCAGATGCACTTCCTTACCTCTCACCTTTAATACCACTGCAAACAAATGTTAGCGCTGCTATAAGCTCTGCAGGTTTTTCTTTCCAACAATAATTGTGAAAAATGTTTGCCTTTCATTAGCTGAGACTGGAAATATCTAGAACATACATGAAAGCTCTACCTGTTGCATTATGGACATACTGATATCCCTTAATAACATTTTATATTTACATATATTATCTGTCACATTAGAGGCTCATATTTTATTATTTTTTTATTTTATATATACATCTTCTGTTTCCTTTACCATGTTTTCTAGATTCTTCTCTTCCCTCTCCTTTCCCCATTTGTCTTCTCATCCCAGATGAAGTTATTGTCTCCTCTTTTATGTGAATCCTCTATCTTTTCCCCTCTCTCTCTTGGGGGCAAATTCACTAAGATGCAAAGTTGCGCCAGACGCAACTTCGCCGCACTTCGCCAGGCGTATTTTCGCCAGCGCTCCGCAAATTCACTAAATCCGAAGTTGCGCACAGGGGTAGCGTAAGTTTTCGAAGTTGCGATAGCGTTAATTCGCCAAGCGAAGCGAAGTTTCGCTAGCGATGGTTCATTTACATTCAAATTTCAATGGAGGAACACGTATCAGCACTATAAATGCCTAGAAAACCTTCAAATCAGCAAATAAAATTTTTATTTTGCCCTACACATGTGCCCACTGTCTAGGTAAGTTGCCATGAGTCAGGAAATGTAGGGGGGAAGGAGGGGAGCCCCAAAAATATTTTCGATTTTTTTCAGCCTATCACCCATCATGTAGAAAACACGCCAGCGTTTTTTGGGACTTAGAAAAAATTTGACTTTTTTTGAAAGGTGGCGAAGGAAGTCTAGCGTAAAAGGTAGCGTTCAGTACACTACGCAAGTTAGTGAATTTGCGTAGTTACGTCGCTAGCGAAAATTCGCCTGGCGTAAGGGTGCGAAGTAACACTAGCGAAATTACGCCAGCGTTCGATAGTTAATTTGCACAGTAGCGAAAAATGCCAAACGCTAGCGAATTAACACTAGCGTTTGGCGCTTCGGCGCTTAGTGAATTTGCGCCTCGATGTTTAAGTCCTCCTTATTAAAGAAGGATTTGGGGAATATTGTGGATAAAAAGCTGTGCAACTGTAGGCAGTGTCACTAAGTGGCTCCTTAAGCTAATAACACTCTCTTGCATAAATAAGGGCACTAACTCGAGGTCCTTAAGAAGAATATTAATAGTAATTAAACTATGATGGTAGACAAGATTGTGGTTGTCTTCTCTGGAATGGGACATAATTACTCTTTACAGTTACATTAGAGGACGTTATAGACAAATACTGGGGAATCAAAGAAGAAAAAAGTCTTTAGACTTGAGGAGCAGAACTTTTGTTTGAAGCTCCACAACCGAGAGCAGTGAAACTGTGGAATTCCAGTTGATAACATGATGGAAGATACTATTAGGGGCAGATTTATGAAGGGCCGAAGTGAATTCGAGAGAATTTTCAAAGTAAAAAAATTCGAAATTCAAAGTTATTTTGGATACTTTGACCATCGAATAGGATGCTACGACTTCTAATGTACTTTGACTTTGATTTGATAAGAAAAAATATTTGACCATTCGATAATCAAAGTACTGTCTCTTCGACTTCGATACTTTGCCAAATTAAACCTGCCGAAGTGCTATGTTAGCCTATGGGGACCTTCTAGCGCCGTTTTCAAAGTTTTTTGAAGTCAAAGGAAAATCCTTTGATTGACCACTGAAATCATTTGAATCATTCGATTCAAACGATTTTATCGTCCGATCGAACGATTAATCGTCTGATCGCTCGATTGCCAAATTTCGGTAAAAAATCCTTCGACGTCATTATTCGAAGTTGAAGTATTTTAAGCCGATGGTCGAATTTCGAAGTATTTTTTACTTCGAAATCTGACCCTTGGTAAATCTGCCCCTTAATGTCTTTATGAGGGGCTTGTATGATGTATTGGACAACCATAATATCCAGGACTACAGTAATCTCAAGGTCCATTCACCTTTCAACTCTTCTCGGGTCTCCTCTTCTTCTCACTTCTCTTTTTCTCCCCTCTTCTCTTTTGTCTTTGCCTTTCTTTTCTGTTCTCACCTTCGCTATATCATCAACAGTTTCCCAATTTCTCCTTTCCTACCTGCACCTCCAGGTGAGGCAGTTTCGTGCAACTGTCAGGTTGTGACTACAGACGTGACTGGCTCTGCGTGCATCATGTCTAATAAGATAAATGGAGGGATTACATGAAATACTATTGATCCAAGGTTAGAGAAAGAAGCCTCGGGCTAGAGAATAATGGGATCTGTCACCGTAATGCTAAACACACATGAGGGAGGGTAAAAGAGCCCTAATCAGCCCTAATTAAAATAATAATAATAATAATGATGCTAATTGTGACGTTCTGATGTCTGAAGCTTTCATAAGACATAGTTATTGCCTTTTGCCTTTCCACGGGACATTTTCAGAATTCTAATGATCATACATTCAACCTCTAAATGAGTTGTCACGATTTGCTTGTAGAGATGAACCCGTTGCAGTTGGTCTCACTGGAAAATTCCCCTTTAAAATTGTGGGTCTATAGTGTGGTCTATAATCCATAAAAAGATAAAAACGTACCCATAGATACATAGTAACAAGTAAGATTAAAAGCAAAAACAATATGTAACATTAAATTGCAATTTAGTAATATTAGATCATTCTCATAAAGGATCACTCATTACAGGTAAATTCTGTCACCTGTGTAACAATATGTTAAAAAAGGAGAAAAAAAGATCGAATAAATGGCTCATGGGTATTTATCTCCCGGTCCTAGATTTCTCTGCTCACCAAAAGATCATTGTTGCCCAACTAAACTTCACTTACCGGTATATATAAATACACTGTACTCATTAATACTCTATTTTCTTTCATAGCTTTATAGCCCTTAACCTACTTCTCAGGTTGTAAGCTCAGACACCAAACATTTCAGCCTAGATACTGAAAATCAAAAATGCTGCTGGGCATTTGGTCGGTAATAACAGTTTGGTAACACAAATGAACCGTAGGTTGTGGTTCAGTACAATAGAGATAGTAGTAATCTTTATGAAGCCAACGGCAACTTCCCCCACAGTCTCGGGGGACTTTCATTTTTGCTTTATGGCTCCGCTGCTCAGTAACTGAGAGAAGAATAAAGAAATCCGACATGATTTCCCTTCTCCTCTGGGAGATCTGACAGTTTCAATTTTTTTTTTTGAGGAGCTGCAATAACTTAAATAATACTCCAAGATCAGTGACAAGTCAATTGCCGGTTATTATGGTGCCTCAGACTCAAAGCAACAACAGCTGCTGTTTTCTTCCATACGGAATAGTGTGTCTGATATAGTTACAAAGAAGTAAGTTGAAAAATTACACAAACAAACACCTGAAGCCAACTCCAATTTGCCTAACTGGGGGTACAGTATAAGTGATATCTGCAATCTCAGGATCCCTTTAATAGGGAGAATATGTACCCTCATTTGTTTTCCTAGAAATCTTTAAAAATTTCAGTCGAATTTAGAGAAAACTCCTCTGTAACTTCTAATATCCTTATCATTTACAGTAGGGGGTACATTATCCCTTATAATACATGAGTGATACTCAGAGTTCCCTGTATAACTCAGCCTGCAGCCTTGTGCCTTTATATGGTCACAGAACAACCCCTTAGTGACTTCTAATATCCTTATCATTTACAGTAGGGGGTACATTATCCCTTATAATACATGAGTGATACTCAGAGTTCCCTGTATAACTCAGCCTGCAGCCTTGTGCCTTTATATGGTCACAGAACAACCCCTTAGTGACTTCTAATATCCTTATCATTTACAGTAGGGGGTACATTATCCCTTATAATACATGAGTGATACTCAGAGTTCCCTGTATAACTCAGCCTCCAGCCTTGTGCCTTTATATGGTCACAGAACAACCCGTCAGTGACTTCTAATATCCTTATCATTTACAGTAGGGGGTACATTATCCCTTATAATACATGAGTGATACTCAGAGTTCCCTGTATAACTCAGCCTGCAGCCTTGTGCCTTTATATGGTCACAGAACAACCCCTCAGTGACTTCTAATATCCTTATCATTTACAGTAGGGGGTACATTATCCCTAGTACATGAAAATCTTGTTTTTGCTTGGTGTTGCCATGATGATATACATTGCATAGCTACAGTATGTGCCACAATAAGAGGATATAAAATATAATTACAATTCTGAGCTGTGATGGGAACTAAACATCGGTTACATTTTACAATATTTCTGTCTCCAGACTCTGCTGTTCCCCCCAATCCAATTCCAGACTTTCACAAGGGCTCTCGAGATGTTTCACTGCTCCCAGACCTATCATAACGCAGCTTATGCCTTTAATTATTGCCGGAATGGAAAATGGTTTGGTCGGGCTCCCTCCCCACTTCACAGCACAGGCAGGAATGTTGCGGCTCGGAGAGTAAACTCGTGCGCAGAGCAGCCTGGCCGTATTTCTCCCGAAATAGCGAGTGCCAGGGCATCATTAGCAGACTGGTACTTTATAAGAAACAGACCCACCAGGATTAGGGGTTTGTCTAAAACAGAACATATTGGCAGGAATTAGCGAAATAACAAAAAAACTGGGTTCAGAGATTTATGTATCAAATTACTGTACAAGATGTTATGAAATGAGCAATGTATGTTTTTTAAGTTCTGCTGTTTTTTTCCTTAAAAAGGGGAACTCAAAAAACTGTCTTTTGCCTATTAAAAAAAAATATAATCTCTAACTAACTTCCCCCTGTGCATTTATTCCTCAGCTTCATATGTAATTGCTATTGAAAGCAAGCAGCCTCTGCCTGGTCATTTTCACTGCACTGCTGGTTCTGACTCCTGAAACAATAGAGCTGGAGCTAGCTGATTTTTTCAAGACGTGATTTCTGCTACTCCTTGTGCTCTTGCACCCTTCATTGCTTCTGTTTTGTGTGTTGTGAATGATGAGCGATGTTGGGGTGTTCCAGGGGATACAAGTGACACCAGCCGCTTGCAGAGGGGCACTGATCCTGTTTTGGGCACTTTCGCCTCACTTTCGCGTAGATTTTAATGTGGTGTACCCTCAATAGGGATGCAACGAAAACACTATTTTGGATTTGGCTGAATCCTGAATCCTTCTTTAAAGATTCTGACAAATACTGAACTGAATCCGAATGCCCCTAATTTGCATATGCAAATTAAGATTTGGATTCAGTCCGGCCTTCACTAGGATTCAGCCGAATCCTGCTGAAAAAGGCAGAATCCTGATCGAATCCCAAAACGAATCCTGGATTGGGTGCATCCCTAACCCTTAGGCTGGGGTACTTACTTGCACCTCTCACCTGCCATGTTGAGTAGTGATGTGTAGATGTTAAAAACTATGACCCGGATCTGCCCCTAGTGAACCAGAACCTGGCAGAACCTGAAGACCCTTTCTAGACCCAAACCCACCAGTGACATCATGGGGAGGAGAGTCATGCTATTGATGTCACCTATAGGGAGGGCTCACTAGAAGGGAACCTGCAAGAGCTCAAGGGTGCAGGTCAGGCAATACCAAAAGCTGGACCTGTCAAACACCTGACCCATGGGTCCCACATATATCAGATATACTCTCCTCACTACGGCTGAGCCTTCTGATCCTTGTTGCAAACCACCCAGTCCCCAGTGCAGATGGTTTGTCACCCCTTAAGCCTTGTTGCCCTATGCCCAGTGCCTCCTATAAATCCACCACGGCCCTTGCAACCCCCAGTCTGACCCTGGCTACTTATACACAATAGTGAGTAACAGATGTGGCACCTATAGATGAGAGTGGCAATTCTGTAATATCTGGGAAACGACTGTATATTGGCCAGACACATAGGTGTGGGAGTTGCCATACCATCAGCATTAGAACGATTTTTATCACTTTTAACGTTGTTTATAAAACAAACCCCTAATTGTCCGTCTCATTTCTCAAAAAATTGATTTCCGAGCAGATGATTTCCGAGCAGAATCCTCTCCCATTAAATCGCCCGTAAATCAGTTCATGCGCTGCGTGTGATTTCGACAATAAGAGAGAAACTCAGTATTTTATTGTGCTGCCAACAATTCCCTCTTATAAAGCAGAACAGCTGAGTGAGTGGGGGGGGGGATTCCATCTTTAATTCCACACTCCCAGCGCAGTATTGGTGGTCTGTAAAGGGGGAAATCGATACATCAGATGTCAGTTAGTGCCCCCCTCGCTCTGAATCTGGGAATAAATGAGAGCAAGCTGTTTATTTGTTATTGTAAGTGATGTTAATTCTATATACAGTATATATCTATATACTGTATCTATATACTCCCCGGCAGTTATATATATATATATATATATATATATATATATATATATATATATATATATATATATATATATATATATATATATATATATCTATATACTGTATCTATATACTCCCCGACAGTTAATATATATATATATATATATATCTATATACTGTATCTATATACTCCCCGGCAGTTATATATATATATATATATATATATATATCTATATACTGTATCTATATACTCCCCGACAGTTAATATATATATATATATATCTATATATCTATATACTGTATCTATATACTCCCCGACAGTTAATATATATATATATATATCTATATACTGTATCTATATACTCCCCGGCAGTTATATATATATATATATATATATATATATATATATATATATCTATATACTGTATCTATATACTCCCCGACAGTTAATATATATATATATATATATATATATCTATATATTGTATCTATATACTCCCCGACAGTTAATATATATATATATATATATATATATATATATATATATATCTATATACTGTATCTATATACTCCCCGGCAGTTATATATATATATATATATATATATATATATATCTATATACTGTATCTATATACTCCCCGACAGTTAATATATATATCTATATATCTATATATCTATATACTGTATCTATATACTCCCCGACAGTTAATATATATATATATATCTATATACTGTATCTATATACTCCCCGGCAGTTATATATATATATATATCTATATACTATATACTATATATACTCCCGGCAGTTATATATATATAGACTGAGGGAAATCCTATAGATACTTATAGACTGATTGGAGGGAACAAGGCTGTGAGGTCACAGAGCAGCCAATAGGATTGATTAAATGAATTGATAGAAAGGGCAATAGAGTCGCCAATGTTAGCGGATACTTTGGCCCTGGGGCCGGTTGCCCGTTGCATGGAATTAATTCTGCCAGTGACATCTGGGGACGGTCAGTCTCTAATGAGAAACAGTGACACCCCCCTTGCAGTGTGGAAATCTCCAATTACATAACAGGGCCGTGCAAGTGGGTGGCCTCACTGAGGGTATGTTTTATATTATTATCAAGCACTGTGTAAAAGAGCAGAGAAACAATGTAATAATTCACATTTTTGTTTTTTTGTGTTTTTTTAAACACTGTTATTCTGTGGTTCATTTATCAATGGGGTGACATTTTCTCTATGCCAGGGGCTTACATTGTGCTGTTCCTGCTGAATTGTGCTTAGTACAGAGGAATACCTATGCTGCCATAGTTTTATGGGATCTCTCTGTACAGACTATGAGCAAACTTAGGGGGCTGTTCCTGCTGAATTGTGCTTAGTACAGGGAATACCTATGCTGCCATAGTTTTATGGGATTTCTCTGTACAGACTATGAGCAAATTTAGGGGCTGTTCCTGCTGAATTGTGCTTAGTATAATCTATGCTGGAATACTATTATAGGATTTTACTGTAAAGGTTATGGCCTTTATGAAGCAGATGTTCCTGACATACTGTCCTGTTTTTAGTAAAAGGGATTATGTTGAGTAATATTTATGGCTTCTCCCTCTCCCGTAATAATGTCAGAGTTCTGCACATATTGGGGGGCTGTGTAATGTAGTGTTGGAAAACTGGAGGAGATGCAGTGCAAGTATATAGGGACGAGATGAATTAATCAAAATTTCAAGTTTAGAATTATTTTATCATGGACCTTCCCATTAGCAGGAAACCTGGGGCCATACTTTTTTTTACTAATTCTGCACCGAAATCCGTTTCTCAAAAGAGCAAACAAATTTTGTTATATTCAATTTTGAAATCTGACATGGGGCTAGACATATTGTTAGTTTCCCAGCTGCCCCCAGTCATGTGACTGCGTTTCGGAAAAAACATGTTTTCCCATGACAGTATTCCTTTAACTTTATATTGCTGCTGGTATCTGTGACCTCAATTAGCAGGTAGCATTTACTGGTTGCTATGGGTTACTAGACCTTGTCCCCCTCTTGAAGGGTTTTAACTTAACTTTTAGTATGTTATAGAATGACTAATTCTAAGCAGCTGGTCTGCAATTTTTTAAATCTAAAAACAAATGCTGCAATACAAATGTATTGTTATTGTTACTTTTTAGTACTCCTCTTTCTATTCAGGCCTCTCCTATTCATATTCCAGTTTCTTATTCAAATCAGTGCATGGTTGCTAGGGTAATGTGGACCCTAGCAACCAGATGGCTGACATTGCGAAACGGGGAGCTGCTGAATAAAAAGCCAAATAACTCAAAAACCCCAAATAATAGAAGATGAAGACCAATTGTAAATTGTCTCAGAATATCGCTCTCTACATCACACTAACAGTTAATTTAAAGGTGAACAACCCCCTCTAATACAGGCACAAGTTTCTGGCAAGTGACATTTATATCACTTAAAGGTTTAAAGGCTGGTTGAAATAATAGCGAATGGGTAAGTGCACTGCATTTAGCTGAGAAGGTAGGAGGCTGTGTTGAGAGAAAGCACCTTGCTAATTAGCAGGAAGACTGGAACCCTGTAGGGCTGATACGGGTTTGTACAATACAGCAATGTTTCCAAGGAAATGGGCCCTTTGTTCCGAGAACATCGCTTTTTGGCTCCTTAATCCATCAGTGGTGCAGGAACGGGAGCTGCTTGAATACAATAGACACTTACCTGTGTAAAATCTATTACAGCTTCTGAAACAAACATCCTACGTGTTATATATATACATTCATTCATACCCCAACCTCATTTCATTTTTGGTGTTGCTTCCCCTTTCATTGGTCAGTGAGTCAGAAGCAAATGATGGAGGCTTGGCAGGTGACATATAATATGTGGGACCACAGGAGACGTTTAGCCCCATTATTGTCGGATTCTTCCTCTCCCTAATTCATATAAAACAGCTCCAGCTACACCATTACATTGTTATGGAACCTTCAGCTGATCGAATTGGAACGTAAAGTCGATTATAAAGTCCTCATTACTCATCCCTACAGAATATGAAATTGCCATAGTCATAAAGTCTCAACTCAAACCATGTGTTACACACTCACTCTCAGTTGCACAGGATTAACTTCCCCTTCCCTTGCCAGAATTTCTACAGAGACCTCAGCTCTCCCACATTAAATTACATTTAGCAATACAACTGGAGTATCACTGGTCAGCCACAAAGGAAGTTGAATCATTTAAAGGAGAAGGAAACCCTTTTGGTGCAACCCTCCCTGTAGGCCCCCCTCCCTCCTCCCTCCTGGCCTATCCCCCCTCACCCGGGCAAATGCCCCACAGTTTCTACTTACCCCTCGGCACAGGTCCACTCCCGTGGAGTTTGCAGGCGCCATGTTCTCCCGTGCGGTCTTCTTCCTGGATTCCCCGGCGTTTGGCAGTGCAGGCGCAATAGGAGCATTTGCTGGTTGGAATCTACTGCGCATTCACCAAAAGTCACGAAGTTGCCAAAAAAAGAAATCGGAAAACTTTGTGACTTTCGGCACATGCGCAATAGAGCTAAACCGGCAAATGCTCCTACTGCGCATGCGCCGCCAAACACTGGGCAATCCAGGAAGAAGACCGCAAGGGAGAAGATGGCGCCTGCAAACTCCACGGGAGTGGACCTGCGCTGAGGGGTAAGTAGCAACTTAGGGGCATTTTCGTGGGGGGGAGGTAGGCCGGGGGAGGAGGGAGGGGGGCCTACAGGGGGGGAGGGTTTTGTGCCAAAATGGTTTCCTTTTCCTTTAAGAACAAGGAGCCAAATATATAGGAACATTGGGGTAACAGTCACTCTGCTATAGTTCCAGGGGTACCCAGGGTACAAATAAGCACTCACCCCAAAATTCCCCCTAACTGATCTTCAGACTGGGTCCCCTTAGCTCATAACAAGGTTACAGATATATAGAAACATTGGGGTAACAGTCACCCTGCTATAGTTCCAGGGATACCCAGGGTACAAATAAGCACTCACCCCAAATCTCCCCCTAACTGACCATCAGACTGGGCCCCCTTAGCTCATAACAAAGTTACAGATATATAGAAACATTAGGGTGTCACCCTGCTATAGTTCCAGGGGTACGCAGGGTACAATTAAACACTCACCCCAAATCTCCCCCTAACTGACCTTCAGGCTGGGCCCCCTTAGCTCATAACAAGGTTACAGATATATAGAAACATTGGGGTAACAGTCACCCTGCTATAGTTCCAGGGGTACCCAGGGTACAATTAAAGACTCACCCCAAATCTCCCCCTAACTGACCTTCAGACTGGGCCCCCTTAGCTCATAACAAGGTTACAGATATATAGAAACATTGGGGTAACAGTTACCCTGCTATAGTTCCAGGGGTACCCAGGGTACAAATAAACACTCACCCCAAATCTCCCCCTAACTGACCTTCAGACTGGGCCCCCTTAGCTCATAACAAGGTTACAGATATATATAGAAACATTGGGGTAACAGTCACCCTGCTATAGTTCCAGGGGTACCCAGGGTACAATTAAACACTCACCCCAAATCTCCCCCTAACTGACCTTCAGACTGGGCCCCCTTAGCTCATAACAAGGTTACAGATATATAGAAACATTGGGGTCACCCTAAATATAATCCTAGCTGATAATAGCAGTATATATACACTTCCCCTTTATCTCTATCAGTGACGACTCAGTATAAATAAAGGGCAGTAATAACCAGTGATCTGATACGACGACGGTTTGAAGGAAAGTAGTCGGCGCGGATGTGTATTTTTCATCACATGGTTAGTGGTTTCAAGAATCTTTTTTCTTAGCATAATATTTTACCTGGCATCGTTGCCTTTGAAAACCCACCCCGTGCCCTTTGAGTGAACATTAAAGAATAACAGAAAGTGGACGTCTGGGGATATAACAGAACTGCTGCAACGTTTATAAGGTGTGACCCTGTTTGAAGTCACGTTGCTGTAGCCAATGAAATCTCAGCTTGATGCGACATTCCTAAAATGTAATCCACGTCGATATCTCCTGAATTTTATTTTTATTTTATTTTATTTTTCCCCAAAGGAGCTGCCCCCACCTTTCACCCTCTAAACTGTCATGTTCCAACTACCGGAGGGGATTAAGTTGGATATTCCCAATGCAAAAATCTATAATATTCATAATGCTATTGCATTGTGGGCAATTGATAAAACTGGAAAAAAGGAGTTTTCGCAATCAACATAGGGAGAGGTGTCTTATTAAAAAGGCAGTCACGTCCTCTGTTTGTTTTTACTTTTTTACATACCGTATATACTCGTGTATAAGCCGACCCGTGTATAAGCCGAGGTACCTAATTTACCTAAGAAAACTGGAAAAATGTATTGACTCGTGTATAAGCCTAGGGGCCCCATGTCAGCTTTCAAAATGTGAATGTGACCCGGCCGCAACAATTGGGGGACACTGGGCAGGTACCTGTTACTGTCTGTGACTGACTGTGTCGCCGCCCGGATTTCATGTTTGCTTCCCTCTGCCACCCCTATTTCATGTTTGCTTCCCTCTGCCACTTCCCCCCCTGCCCTCCCCTCCCCATCTGTCGCTCTCCCCACCCCGGCCCTCACGTCTGCTGCTCTTCCCTCTGTCACATACCTCCTTCCGCGGCCCCAGCAGGACTGCCTGTGACTGACTGTGTCGCCGCCCGGAGCAGGTCCAGGAGCTCCGGGCGGCGCGTCCTTCCCGGCCGGCGTTCGCTCCCAAAATGGCGGCGCCCATGGCCGCCACGTGGGTAGCGGCCGGTGCGACACAGTCAGTCACAGGCAGTCCTGCTGGGGCCGCGGAAGGAGGTATGACCCGCGTATAAGCCGAGTTTGAGTTTTTCAGCACATTTTGGGTGCTGAAAAACTCGGCTTATACGCGAGTATATACGGTAAATGAATCCTTTTCACAAACATAATGGATATCTGGAACAGGAGGATCCTATAATGAATCAGTGCCATTTTAAGTACCAAAGCCCCTCCCTCTGGCTCGTTAGAAACACTGTGCTCACACGCAAACCAGTGACACACGTACATGCTGGGTTACATCAGCCAATGAATGGACAGGATTTTGTAATTTACTTTCACATTTCATGGTAGAATTCAAAACAGACATATTGTTTCCTGTCAGGTGATCAGCGAGTGCCACAAAGAGCAGCACAAAATGGCGGCGAACAAATAAAGATGTAAAAGGGAAATATTTACTTATCTGCATGTCAGTTTGATACGAATATTTAACAGGTCACTTATGAGAGTATAAATTACCCGCTGATTCTGTTTTTTTCTCAGAACAAACTCACCCTTTAATTAGTGGATCGGGTCCGTATTGATTTTGATTGAATCCACTTTCCTGGCAGCAGGGAAACACTTTGGGGGAATGTGGTTTAAATTGAATAGATTTATAATTGATGAATGTGATTAGTTATGGATCAGATGTTAGAATAATAAATATTAATGAAATCAGTCTTTCAGTCGTTATTAGTGATCATTATAAAAATCAGCCCCCTGAGATTGTGCTGCTCATGGGTTAACAGTGCGTGTTTCGACTCTTTAAGGTTCTCGTTAGGAATAAAAGTGCTAATGGGATTATTATGTTCAGCGCTGACATTTTTTGAGATCCGTCATAAAAGTGCGAATATTTGCCCGCAGCTGTGAAGAGCCCGTTTTAGCTCTCGGCTTTTAGAGCTCTAATGTAAAGTCTTTGTTTGGGGTGCGGGGAAACTCCGGGAAGTCTCTCTCTTTCACTTTCTCTGAGCAGATAAAGGATTTTATAACCTCAGTGTTAACTGAACAGCTGCTTATAGAAATAGGAGCTGTGTCTGTCAGCCATGTGCATAGCCAGCCGTATCTCTAGTGGAGGTGTCTGTGTGCCCACAACTCTCCTGTGCCGCTCCAGTGGCTGCACAGATCCTATCTGATCCCTATTGGTAGCAACAGTCCTGCCCTGCTTTATGGCAGCTGAAATTCTAGCTATCTGTATAACAGAACATTCTGTCCCAGTGGCTGCACAGATCCTATCTGATCCCCATTGTAAGCAGCAGTCCTGTCCTGCTTTATGGCAGCTGAGATTCTAGCTATCTGTATAACAGAACATTCTGTCCCAGTGGCTGCACAGATCCTATCTGATCCCCATTGTAAGCAGCA